>JARQOC010000004.1:334569114-335169114 GCA_033576535.1 Allobates femoralis | reverse complement strand
ATTTTCTCACAATTTTCGGCATTAATCACGGCACACAGTACCCGATTTAACCAGGCACGGTAGATCCTGTTCGTGACGCCAAAGAGAGATGTGCCGCCCAGCTTAGGGGACCGGGATACCCGGCGCAGGGTCCCTTTCCTTGGGGGAGTCACTGGTGGCTGGACCCAGGCCGTGGCCCCAGGCTGGCACACTCCTAAAAGGGGGTATTTACAGGGGATTTAGAAGTTTATATAATTTATAAAGTTTGTAGATGTTATTGTCGTGACGCCACCCGGAATAATGTGGCTATATATGGCCACCGCTGTCTTGTACTGGCCAGGGGATGATGGTGAGAGGCAGCTGAGATGGTATAGCCCTTTTCCGGGTAGGGCTGTAGGGTCCCCTGGACAGGTGATGTTAAAGTTAATGATGGATGAAGATGGAAGTATGGTGAGGAGATGTTAAGGGCACAGACACTTACTTGATTCACAGCAAATCCTCTCAGCGGTGATGGTCCCAATCCTGGATAGATGGTAACTGTTAAATCAGAGGCTGAGGCACAAATGAAGTTTAACTGGTTTACTTTCAACCAAACTATAATACAACAAGTCCCGTCTCCGGAGTCTGCAATCGGGGTTCAGTTGCTCAGGCCCCACCGGGTCCTTTACCTCCTGCTTGCGCTGTCTATGTGGCCCTGCTGCCGTGTGTGAACTCGCTGCCGGCCCAAATCTGTCCTCTCTGGGTCCCACTCAACAGGCAACTTGAGTCCTTTGTCTCTCTCTGCTTACCCCTCCGGGAGTACTGCTGAACTCTTAGTATGTTGCTGTGTCTGGCCCTGTGAAGCTTGTTGTTACCTCACGTTTTTCCGGTTGCTGTATTGTATATAACTAATGCAGCCACGGATCCGGTATCCGTATTTGCGCTTTTTATCTAGGGTAGATAATGATGCTACCCGATTCTGAAAGTGTTTCTCTTATCAGTTTTCTCCTCCTCAGACCGATGGCTTGGCCCTGGAAATTTTCAGTCAGTCCTCAGGAACTCAATGCAGCTCCTGTCACTCTGAGTCCCTGGCTCCAACTGTCTGAAAATTTACCTCAAACCAGTGTTTTATCTCTAGGGAAGTCTCTGGTGTCTCTGGAGCTCCCCTACTGGCCAAAGGTGGTAGTGCAGTGGCTTGGCTTTCTAAGTGAGTGCAACTATTATGATCTTATACTGTGGCTAATACCCGCAGGGGCGCCACAACAGGCAGTACAAATGAGAATGTATTCTACATAAGAAAAATAAAACGTTTTGACTGCGCTTGTGATTTTATGTTAAAGAGGCTTTCTAAAAAATGTTTTATTAATTTGACCTCTGTAAATATGATACTACTAACCACCTGCTATAGGACCAGCACTGCCTCTCAGCCGCTACCCCATATTGTTGTTCAGAGAGTGTAGCATTGACATCATGGGTGACAACTTGCCACCTCATTTCCATATCATTTAGCATTTGTCTCTTGTGATATAATACTGATTCATGAAGCTCCAGTCTATCCCACTGATGCAAGACAATCTTCATCTCAGGGTCCAGGTTATCTCTTTCTTGTTTGTTGGGCTTCTGCTGCTGGGTTACCCAGTGTTTCATCTGTCGTAGCCATCCGTCTTCATCTTGGACACATCCCCATGCCTCATTGGTCCTTCC
Source organism: Allobates femoralis (assembly GCA_033576535.1). Lineage (NCBI taxonomy): Eukaryota > Metazoa > Chordata > Amphibia > Anura > Aromobatidae > Allobates > Allobates femoralis. Next base: position 335,167,452 of record JARQOC010000004.1, on the reverse strand, counting down.
CAAGGACCTGAGTAATGCACAGGCCTCCCTGCTTGACTGGGCCACAACCACTGGAAGCTTAAGCTTGCTAAAGTCTAGGGTTTCTTCCTCTTCTAGCTGTTCATCGAAACACCTTCGCAAAGTCTTTGATGAACCAGTAGTAGTACCCGGTGAGTCCAAGAAAGGCCTTGAGATTTCTCACCTTTCGAGGGACTGGACAATTCTGGATAGCAGCCACCTTTTCCGGTGAAAATAGGACTCCATCTTTTAACACTGTGTGGCCCAGGTACTTGATCTCTCTCTTGAAGAGGTGGCACTTCTTTGGCTTCACCTTCAGGTTATGAGCCTGCAGTCTTCTGAGTACCTGTCCAAGCCAGGCAAGGTGTTCTTTGAACGAGGCAGAATACATGATGATGTCATCAAGATAAATCAGGATAGCTTCAAAATGTAGGTCTCCAAAGCACTATTCCATCAGTCATTGAAATGTGCCCTGAGCATTGGAGGGAGGATGAACCCATAGGGAGGATGAACGCGGTGTTTGCTTTGTTTTTTGTCACCATGGGTACTTGCCACTATACGCTTGTTAGGTCTAAGGTGGAGAAGAACTTGGCTTTCTTCAACACTGTCAAGGATTGTTTCATTCAGGGTAACGGGTATGAGTCTCAGACAGTGCAGATGTTGAGTATTCTGTAATCTACATAGAACCAGATGGTTCCATCCTTTTTCTTGACGAGTACCACCGGACCTGCCCAAGGGCTCTGACTACTCTGCACTCTTCCTGATTCTAGCATCTCCCTCTTGGTACATCTTTTGATTACAAAACCAGTGGTCTTGTCTGGAGTGCTAAGTACCACAAACACTTGATTAAAAGTAAGTTACAGACCTTTGTTGCACCTCCATTGCCCACTACGCATTTCAACTGAGGAAGACGGTTGGGCACCATTGAAACACGTAGTGGGGCACTGGAAGTACAATAAAGGACTGTGACTTACTCTTAATCAACTGTTTGTGGTACTTAGCGCTCCAGAAAAGACCGCTGCTTTTGTAATCAAATTCTATTCCTCCCTGGAGCGGCAGTGGCAGGAGCAGCTTGTACCACTCACACAGTAGGACCTGGCATTGCTGCAGCAACAAGCAAAGAGAGAGAGGACCTTGCATGACGTATTCTGGTTTACCTGATCATGTGACAAGTGGAGTAAGTGCAGGAAAGAGCCAGAGAAGGAGGTGAGGAGACAACCCGGAGCACGGAGGTGATGTGGAGGAGGAATCCAGGCGGCAACGTAGATCCCCCAGAACCAGGAACCGACGATTGCCTAACCACCAACGCTGTCACTGGGGTTGTGCAAGGCTTGCACAACCTTTAAAGGAGAGTGCATTAGCACTTAAATCTAACCACCACCCAGTTTTAAAAGGTTTCACACATTGCGCCTCTGACCTTTTATGTTATCTTGGTACATCTTGGGAGGAATTTGCCAATACCATTCTTGAATCGGACGAGCTTCCCCGGTCAGTATGTCATGCGTAATTGCTTCAGTGCAGCCGAAATCTTTGGTGTGACAGGTGAATGTGGCCTGATTTTCCCACAGCATTGCTTCTATCAATTGCACACCCTCAGGGCGAAGAGCCTTCACATCCACTTTCATTTGATCGAGGATGACCCATTCACTCTACTATGAGGTTGGCGTCTCTTCGGCCCCTGCAGCGACTGCCAGGGTCCACCCCGCACCTTCTACCTGAGACAAAGATATCTCCTTCTGGCTTACCACTTCACCCTTATGTAGGTACACCAAGGCCAGATCTGTTCCTCGAGGCAAGGTGAATTCCCAGAGGCCCACATTCAGAACTCTGATAGGAACGCGCCCTTGTCGGACCACAGCTATCGTACGCGCTATCATAACTTCTTGGTCCACTCTTCGTGAAGACACAGTCTGAACAATCACTTCCATCACTTCAAGGTTGTGATAGCTTCCATCTCGGAGGTGTAACATACTTTCTTGCCCAGGAGGCAGGATCACAGGCTCTTTCCCAGGGGCCCTGATGAACCCTACTGTCTGATAAGAGGGCACACTCTTCTGTGTCCCACAGACGTGGATCAATCCTCGAAAGGCTTGTTGCATAGGCTTATGTGTAGTAGTCTGCTTCCCCGGTTGGTAAATATAATTCAGTCTAGTTCACAAAGAATATTCTTCCCCAGTATGACCGAAACATCTTTGATGTTTCAGGAACTAGTAGGATCCCTTTTTTGTCCCACTTCCTGCCCGCAGATCTGAACGTTCATCCACATTACCCTTGTGACCGAGATCGGTTGTTGATTAGCAGCAATCACCGGATCAATATTTCTTTCTCTGGCTTGGCCAGTGCCTGGAAATGTTGATTAAAGTATGCTTCTGACCTCGTAATAACTTGTGACCCTGTATCTATCAAGCAATCCACCGAGGCACCCACGAATCAGCATGTAGAATGGGACATTATTATATGGAGCAACCTCTCTTCTCGCATCCCCCGCAGTATGCCACACTACTGTGGGGGTTGGTAGTTCAATGGTGGGGGTTGGTAGTTCAACGGGGGCTCCAGCTGACCTTGTGCATAATTCCACCACCCTTTGGCAAGGTGCCCCCAATTTCCACACTTCCAGCATTGAATGTCTTCTCCCCACTGAGAGTTATCTCAAGCCTGTCTTCGTGTCTCTGGAGGTTGATGGGAGGGAGCCTGCACCCACCAGCCACCTATCGGTCGAGCCAAGGAATGGTCGCGTGGGTATGATGGGCTAGGATGTTGTAAATCTTACACGGCACTCGACAGATAGTACCATCAAGGGGCCGTTAAGGCCGAGTAGGGTGTTCAGCGGAAAGATTTCTCATTCTTTTTTCCATCTGAGTCAGCTTCTCTTGCATGCTGAGAAGGGAGCTCTGTAAGTCTTTCTCCACCTTAACCAGTATCTCTTCGCAGTTTGGGTCCACTCCGGGATTGGCAGCCTGGATGCACACCACCCCAGACATGTAGCTTTCCTCTTTGCTTCGGGCCACTGTCTCAGCCAGGATTTGATGAAATGTAAGTGCAGGATCCGTTCTGACAGGGCTCGCTTTAGATGCTCAGTGAAATCTCAGAATGAATTGTTACTGGAGTACTGTCTGTAGAGCCTGTCACTGATCCATCTGACTCCTTTCTCTGCACCTCCGCTAACACTTCTTGCAGTGCTGTTGCATACTGAGAAATACCCTCTTCTTCCCCTGCAGTCTCGAGAAAAACTTGGTGCGAAGGTGTCCAGAAGTTTCGCCGTAGATGTCTTACAGGAACTTCACTAACTCTTTCAGAGTACTACGGGTGGGTTCTTGTTGTAGGCAGATGTTTCTAGGGCTTCTCCCTCTAGAGCAGTCAAAGCGATGTCCACTTCAAGATCTGGCCTGATGATATAAACTTTCAGGGTGATTATATCCGGGACACCCAGTCGAACAGTGGCATGTTATTACCGTAGAACTTTGGTAGCACACTAAATATGGTGCCCATTGGGAGTGTCCTTACAAGGATTCCACCATTGCCCACAGCAGCCCCATTAACATTATAATTCCTGCTGTTGCTGTCTGCTTCCTCTATCTTAGTGACTGTACCCTGCTCACAGTACCACTTGATGCGATGGCCGGGGGACCACCACAGCACAGAGTAATTTATGGTATACCAGACGAGGTGCAAATAACAAAGGGTGAATTTATTAACAGGTGGGAAATGGGGTAAATAAGGCAGGTTCAAAAGAGTATGCTTTGGCAAAAAGGTAGTTTAACAAGTTTTGTATTCTTTACCTGAGCCACTCAATAGCACGGAGCTCCAACTATTACAGGATAAATATCAGACAAGGAAATCCTAACAACCAAAAATTATATGACTACTCTATACTCATAACCTCACTGGCCTCTGCTAGATGGGCCACACGGCTGCCGTGTTCTGACTACTAAGGCCTACACTATGCCCTAACATGTGCACAATCAGAGACAGACTCACGGTGATTGTTGGGGGTGCAAGTTCAGTCCCGGGGACCCCAAACAGTCTTGTTCAGAGGTGCGCACCTCTTCTTGCTGGATCGGTGAGGCATAGTCTTCTTCTTGCTTTGCAGTTTTCAATAATATTGTTGGAATATGGTAAAGCTTCTTTTCTTTGGAGGAGGTTGATGGACTGATCTTCTGGTCAGATGCTCCTGCATCAGCAATCATTATAACAATAATTACGCCCTTTCCAAGATGGCCGTCGCCTAAGAAGGACGCACTCCAGGGAGCTCCACATTGCCCCACAGGATCCATGACATCCTACCCCAAGGGAACCAAGCAGCAGCCCGGACCAGTCCTGGCAGCGTCCCCTGGACATTAAAGATTACTGGTGACCCGGTTTTGTAGAGCCCTGGACCCTGGAGGAGCCTAGAGAGTGATTCGTCTGGCCCCAACCTCACTACACGTGGATCTGCGGTAGGCGCGGATCCTGGATTGTGAGCTGGAGGCTCTACTGCTGCTGACGCTGCGCCTGGAGGAGAAGCAGAGGAGCGTCGGTGGAGCTGCAGCGAGGAGAAAAGGGCAGTCGCGGTGAGTGAAGCGCTCCCCTGCCAGCAGCCATTGTCAGGAAGCCTGCGCTCCTGAGAGATTTGTGTTCCCCGACGCCTGCCCACACAGTATTTATATCGCACCGGCCGCAGACAGCGGAGGTGCCTGGAAGACCTCCACAGCAGCTCCTGTTTGGAGTGAGGTCACTGTCTAGAGTCTCGGCTGCGAGCGCCCGGGCAGGAGAGGAGGACAGGGCGAGATTGATGGTGACAGGAGGCCTCTGGATGCGGCGGCAGCAGGACTAGTGGGAATCCGTAAGTAACACCGCCCCCACACATTCCAACAGGAGCCATTAATAATCCCCTGTGTCCTAAACCTACTCGAAGCTACTCAACCCTTTATAAGCCTAACATAAAGGCTGATACAGAGACATTGAAAAGTGAGATGAACGTGGCACTAAGCGTTACCTCTGTCAGGTCCGGATAATCCTCCAGTTATGGCATGTTCCCAACCGGCGTGCACTGCCAAAGCACCAGCATTTGAAAAGCAAAAAAGAGAAGGCGGCACTCACGGGAATACAAAGGATAGTCCTTTATTCCAAGAACTCGTGGAAAAACAGGGTGCAGGGAGGGGCACGAAGGGCAACGGACTACGACGCGTTTCGAGACGCGTGTCGCTTCTACGGGCCGCCTTCTCTTTTTGCTGATACAGAGACATGTTATAGCACACTGAAGGCATATTCTACTGTGGACTGTGGACTGTTTCTGCTTGCAACTAACTACATTTGCAGTGCCTTGCCATAAACTGACCAGCAAATTGCTTCCTTAACAAATGTGAGATTACAGCGCCACATGGCGTGGGAACTGATGATACTGGCAGCAATGTGCTGAGCCCCAGCCTGTTCCTGAGGTTCTGCGCATTAACAGACCCTTTCACCCGACATAGTCCTCCACTTCCCACCCACAACGCAAAGGAGACACCGGAGATGCCCAGGCAGTCATTGCGGAAACGCAACGCAACGCATATTTTTACCCACCAGAGCGGCAACAGATGCTGACTCCTAACATTGGCCCTCTCCTTCCCGATCCTCCCAGCCTGCTACTGGCCTGCGTGGACCTCGGAGCTCTGAGGGCCACTCGTCGGAGAAAGAGGGAGAGACTTAGGTGACACGCAGCTTTTTAATGGAGGCGATGAGCGCTCTTAGACAATCCATACAAGACACTAGAAATATCCCGCGGGAACTGAGAGGAGAGGTGACAGCCCTAGGAGAACGAACACAGCACATAGAGGAGAAAATGGCAGAATACGCCAAGGCCCATAACGATTTGGCAGATGATTACTCTGTCATGTGACATGAAATTAGTGAAGTTGAAGCTGTGGGATCTGGAGGATAAGCTAGAGCTAAGAATCTGCGCTTCAGAGGCTTCCCTGAGGAAGGCGCCGAGGAGGACTTATATGAGACAGTAGGTCAATTTTTGCAGAAACTGCTCCCAGAGACACCAGGAGATGATCTGCAATATGACAGAGCTTACCGCATCCCAAAACCCTCCCACATCAACAAGTCCTTACCGAGAGATGTCCTGGTCTCCTTCTACACCCTCAGGGCTAAAGAGACAATCATGCAGAAGATGAGACGTCTGGGTACCCCCCCGGCACCATACTCTGACATCCAAGCTTTCCCAGATCTCTCCCCTGGAACTCTGGCCCGCAGGAGGGAATTTGCCCCACACTGTAAAGTTCTGAGAGACAAAGGGATTACCTACAGCTGGGGCTCCCCGGTCAGGGTCAAGTTTCAGTACAAAGGAACAGCACATCTTTTCCTGTCTCCCAGTCAACTAGGAAAAGCCCTTAAACAGTGGAACCTCACTGGAGACCCAGAGTCGTCGCCTCGTCGTTCACCGCCCCGGGGACGGGCCATCCCCCTTCTCCACTGTCTCGCTCCTCACCAACCAGAAATGAAAGTTCTTCCTCCACCACTACTTGAACTTTTCGGATGATTCTTTATATTATTTTACCTCAGGACACGGTCTGGCCCCCAGCTGAGGAATTTTGTTATTTTTCTTCTAATTGTTTGGGATTCTCTTCTTCTCTGTCGAGGAGTCCCTTTGTTGACGGCCCCCTGTAGCTGGTTTTGAAGCGGAGAATTCCTGCATCCCCCTTAGCCGAGTCGGGGGAAACTGACTGTTCTATCCTTCAACCCCCTTGTTGAGCGGAGAGGTCCCTACATAGGGTCCTGTGTTAACTATTATATCTATCTCCATGTTTACTATATTATGCATGTTCTCTATGTCATGTTTCTTACGGTTCACTTTTAGTGCCTATTACTTCTTTCACTCCTTTCTCTACTTCCCCATCTCTCTTTCTTTCCCCTGCTGAACCACCGACGCCCCCTTCCCCCATCCCTTCTACTCCCAATCCCTTCTTGGGTTGTTTCACTTCAGATAAACTTGTCCCTTTTTATTCCTCACTCGTGTGTGCTGCCTACACCGGTCGAAATTTGAAGCCATCAACAGGTAATACCCTCAAACTATAACATACGTATTATGAAAATTGTGTCCTTTAACGTCAAGGGGTTGAATTCCCCTTTCAAACGCTCCCTTTGTGGAAGGAAGCCTTGAAATCAAAGGCGTGTATTCAAGAGTCGCACCTAATACGGACAGACAACCACAGGTTACGCCACCATATGTTTCCCACAGCATTTTTTGCGAATGCGACGGGCAAGAGGCCTGGGGTGTGCATTTTTATTAAACACTCCTTGCAATTCAATTCTAGTCAACGTAGACGTCGACCCAGCTGGTAGATATATTGCACTTTCCTGCGTGATATCTGGGGTATCTCTAACACTGGTAAATGCGTATGCACCAAACGAAGGTCAGGTGAGGTTCCTCAAGAGACTTTTGGATGGGGTCCCTGTGAATACGGGGGGATTTAAAGTCATCTGTGGCGACTTTAATCTAGTACAGGACAGACTTATGGATAGATCTCGAGGGAGCACCTGGGTCTGGAAAGGAAGCGGGACCTATATGCAAGGAACACCGTCTCCATGATCCGTGGAGATACCTGCACACAACATAGAGAGACTACTCCTTTTACTCGCGCAGGCACGGGTCGTATTCTAGATTAGATTACTTCTTGGTAGTTGATAACACTCTTGCGGCCTGTGCCTGCGCTGAGATCGGGCTCATAACGTGGTCTGACCATGCCCCGGTGTCCCATTGACCTGTCGGTGCACTCCCGCCCCACTCCACTGGGCACGTGGAGACTGAATTGCGCTCTTCTGTCTGATGACGGCCTTGTGGAGGATATCAGAGCTCGCATAGCCGAATATTTTAAACTCAATGACAATGCCTGTGTGACAGACGAGACCCTTTGGGCTGCCCATAAGGCTTATGTCAGGGGCCTTTTCCTCCAGAAGGCCTCTCAACTTAAGAAAAGTCGTGAAAAAGAGAGAACTGAACTGATTGGCCGACTCTCCGACCTGGAGCTGAGAATAAAATTAACTCTACTCCCACGGTGGCCTCTCAGTTGATGTTAACCAGAATGCAGTTAAGATCCCTTCTCCTGACCCGCCATGAAGGGGCCTTGCGCCGCTCGAAATCGGCGTTCTATGAATCTGGGGATAAGGAGGGAGCCATTTTGGCAAGACGTTTAAAAACGAGAGCTGCTCGTTCCACGATAGATAACATCAAAGACAAATCAGGTGGGGTGGTGAGAAACCCTGTAGATATTGCGACAGTGTTCCAACAATATTATTCGGATCTTTATAACCTACACCGTGATGCCGAGACCCCCTAGCCCACTCCACAGCTGATTGAGAATTTCCTGGAGGGACTGAGCCTGCCCTCTGTCTCGGCCTCAGACCTTGACTACTTGAATCTTCCCTTCTCCTTGGATGAGGTCTACCGTGCAGTTAAGGATACCAAGCTCCATTCGGCCCCTGGCCCAGATGGCCTACCTAATGAATATCTGCAGACATTCAGAGAGGCACTGGCTCCTTACCTTCTACGAACCTTCCAGCAGTGGAGGGACGTGGGCACAATTGACCCGCTCCAGCTTCAGGCTACGATAATCACAATCCCTAAACCAGGCAAAGCCCCTGACCTTCTTGGGAGCTATCGACCCATCTCCCTTCTAAACTGCGACCTCAATGTGTATGCTGCTGTTCTCGCTTACAGACTAAGAGGGGTGGTGCCCAAACTGATAAATCCGGATCAGGTCGGATTCGTGGTTGGGAGACAGGCGAAAGATGGGACAAGAAGAATGGTGGATCTCATCAGGTCCATGGAACTGAAGGGGACCCCCGATGCATTCCTGTCTTTGGATGCGGAGAAGGCATTTGACAGGGTGCACTGGGGTTACCTGGAAGCGGTACTTCGAAGATTTGGTATTGTGGGCCCATTCCTAAAGGCGGTGCTGTCCCTTTACTCCAACCCTAACACCAAGGTTTTTGCATCTGGGTTTCTCTCGCCTGTCTTCCAGATCACGAACGGAACTCGTCAGGTTTGTCCGTTGTCGCCGGTGATTTTCACCCTGGCAGTGGAGCCCCTGGCTGAAAAAATTCGCTCAGCCCATCCATAACGTGTCGGGTGTCAGGGTGGGTGGAGATGTCCACACCATTGGTCTGTACGCTGATGATATTATCATCACTTGCACAGAGGTGTCTCGGTCTCTCCCAGCGGTCATGCGCATACTGGAGGATTACTCGATGGTTTCGTACTACAAACTGAATGCGGCTAAGTCAACTCTTCTCCCACTAGGAGTCCCGGACTCGGAGGTAGCTGCTCTCTCTAAGTTCTTACCATTTCGATGGTCCAGGGACGGCATCCCCTACCTCGGGATTACACTGGCGCCCTCCAGTCAACTCATGAGACTAAATTATGAGTAACTACTATCAAGGGTCCTTTCGGACGTGGCCGCCTTTGGTGCTAAGTCCCTTTCTTGGATCACTCGCTTGCACGCCTTCAAAATTATGACTTTACCAAAGATAATATATATGTTTAGATGTGTTCCTCTTAGGATCCCTAAAGCCCTTTTGGCTAAATTACAGAGCGCAGTAAATTCATTCATCTGGGCTAACAAGATCCCGCGCGTGGCCAGAGGGACGATGTACGCTCCGATAAGGGCGGGTGGCATGGGAATGCCAAACATTCTGGAATACCATAAGGCTGTTGTCTTTTAGGAGGCCGGGTCCTGGTGGCGCAGCCCTGAGCACCTCAGATGGATCTCTATTGAGACTTCCTACCTGGGGGGCGGCACTCTGGGAGACCTCCTGGCGGCTGAGTCAATTCAACCAGTAACCCAGCAGCTTGAGACTTCCCAAACCCTCCTACACTACTGGAGGACACTGCCGCGGACCTGGACCCGGGTTCCGCCAGAGGAAGTGCCTGTTTGTGCACTGCGCCTTCTTGTCCCGTCGATTCAGACGAAGGTATGGGAGGATGCAGGATTGCTCTCCCTGGGAGATTTTTGTCAGGAAGGGACGTGGCCTACATTTGAGACCTTTTGTAGATGGTTTCCTCAGTGCCGCACGGCATTCTTGCAATTTTTTCAACTAGACCATCTTCTACGTAAGGCCACCTACGTCCCACTACCTGGACCCCCCCCTACATTGTTTCTCCTTAAGACTGTTCAAGCGGATTCCCCCAAACCGCGGACTCTGTCCAGGATCTATGGAGAGTTGGTGTCTGTAGACCATGAGGTGAAACTGCCTTATATGAGGAGATGGGAGGGAGACCTTGGCTTTACATCAGATATTGAGGACTGGCACGCAGCAACTAAAGAGGTGGGGAGGGCCACCAGGTGTGTGAACCATCTTGAAAACATAAAGAAAATTTATCTCAGATGGTATCTCTCTCCTGGTCGCCTTGCTCACACCACTGAGGGGCAGTCCCCGCAGTGTTGGAGACTGTGTGGAGAGAGGGGCAACATAGCGCACATGTGGTGGTCCTGCCCGAAAATACGCCCCTTTTGGACATTAGTCCAAAACCTAATTCAATCAGTCACTGGAATTAGGTAGGACCTGACATCTCAGCTGGCGGTTCTGAATATTGGCATTCGAGACTTCCCCTTGCGCTGTGGGGGACAGTAACATACATCCTTATTGCTGCCCGCCTATGCCTAGCCGCGAGGTGGAAGGCCCCATCCTCGCCTACACTGACTGAGTTGACCCATGAGATCAACTGGATCTTCCATCAGGAATACTACCTAGCACTAAATAAGTTAACCAGACGGTGGTCCATGATAGATGGAGTGTTTGGGCCTCGCACCCGGAGGCTGCACCTATCCCCGGGCCATTCTGCCCTCTTGCCTGCTGGAGTGGTCTTCCCTGTGAGTTGTCTGTCTGTTCGGAGCTAATTAACATGAATGGTGGCTTCCGTTTAAACGGCTCATCCGCACCCGATTTAAATAGAGGGCATAGTGCTATTCGGTCCATGCTGTAGTCCATGCGGTTTCGCCCCCCCCTCTCCGGATTCCTAATACAACCCACCTTCCCCCCCTCCCCTCTCCTTCTCTTTTTCTCTCTCTCTCTTTTTCTTCTATCTTTACTTCCCCCCCTGTGACTTTTATTCTTCTTATTACTAGCACTTTATGTGCATTAGTTGCTATTGCCTATTTGATCCCCGGATCTGTTTCCGGCAAGGAACCGACATTGTTATGTTATGTTTGTTTCTCAATTTTTGCAAAAATCTCAATAAAAATTTAATGTTTAAAAAAAAAAAAAAATTAACAATAATTACAAGAATACGCTATATAAGGGAATACGCTATACATAGCAAGAGAGGACACTATATAATAATTAATGGACGACATTTTACATAACTAGAGTGGTTGCTAATAAGGGACAGTGCTATACACAATAATAGAGGAAACTATGTAATTATGGACAGCACATTACAACATGAGTGTGTTCACTAAATACTGCTATACATAAGAACACTACAGTCCTGTATCTGTGTGCAGTGTCGGTGTGCTGCCTGATGTCTCCCATTAAGTATGTGCTATTCCTCATAATTGTATCAATCAGAACAGCAAATGCTCAGAGTCTCACAGATCTCATTCTCAGGTCAGTGATTTTTTTGGTTAATCTTATTTTATTGAATTTTGAATAACATGACAAGAATGTACATACATTCCATTGGTAAATTAGTAAGAAATAAAACAATTTACACTAATAGTGTCATTATTTACGTAAGCAACGAAAGTCTGACAACACCCTCTCTTGGTGTCATGTTTGCTGTACTTCAAATAACTGTTTAAAATATAATACTAAAACACAAACATATAGCTCTTCTTTAAGAGAAGCATAAACTTATCATGTGAATATAGGAAGCTCACTCATAAGGCTGTAACTCCACTCTATTTCCCCAGCGTTACCCGGTATTAGAGTGTTATCCTGTTGGTCTCCACTGAGGATTTCCTGTAAATTTGGCCAACATCCGGATTCCCATTAAGGGAAGCCTTTAGCCTTTGAGCTTCTCAAAACTAAATACTATTAATATTGTTCAATAATCACCAGAATTCAGAGGGTAAAGGGTGTATAAAGGGGTATGTTGTCTAGTATAGAAGAAGTGTATCAGAGAAAAAGAAAAAAGGGGATGGGGAGGGAAGAAGGAGAGTAAGAAAAATCTGCTAAAAAGGGCAATGAAGAGTAAGTGGGATCATATAAGAAGGATTAGGAATGGGAAAGAAGGGAAGAATATGTTACTCTGACTCCCCGTCTATCACCACACCCGTCAGGATATTCTTAAAGTCAGCAGAATCCTGAAACGTAATCCAGTCGAACCAAATCCTCGAGAATTGGTCGCCAGATCCCGAAGCTTCTGCCGTAAGCTCTTCCATTCTAAAAATAACCATCAATTCCTTGTAAACAGTCAAGTAAAGTTGGGACTCTAGTTGACTTCCAGAACCTTGGAATCACCGCACCGCGCGGCCGAGACACAAAAACGAAGAATATCCTTTTTCTGGAGCCCAATAGGACCAGGAAAGATGGATAACAGTGCTGACTCAGGACAACAATCTACTCAGATCAGTGATTTTTACAGATATATGAATAGATCTATGAAACTCTATGATTTTGTGTGATGTCTGATAAAAAAAAATCTGGCAGCACACGGACATATCACACAAATGTGAGAATGTGGCCTAAGGATTTAATATATAACTATATACCCAAGCGAGTAACATCACACTCACAGCCGCCCTGCGCGGTACACACAAACAAGGTCATTTCTTTCTCCATGAAGCTCCATATTTGGAAAATCACCCTTTTTCCTGTCCAACCTCCCAATATGCAGCCCCCATGTAGGAGCATTACTTTCTCCTGTGCCTCCAAAACACCAAACCACACCTCACATCACTCACATATGGGGCAGCCTAAGTCCTCAGTCCTGTCTCTTCAGTCACCACCAGCAGCAATTGAGTAGAATCCAGCATTTAGAAATACCTCCTCACTGAAGGACGAAGCCCCACCCTTCCTGTGACATCATCCCCTCACAGGAGCCCATCTATCCTAGCTTCTACAGGGGACGGATTCCTGAAGCTGCATTGCCTGCATTGTGCATGGTGGGCTGCTGTATTTGTCACTGCCTGAAGCACTGTTTGTGATGAGGGCAATCTGGCAACGGACCACCCGAGCCTCAGGCTCTGAACAACAAGTCAGATTGTCCTCAACCTTAACTGCGTTGCATGAAGCCATTTCTACCTTTGGCCAATGGTGCAGATATGTCCACCCCTGCACTGGAGGCACTACATGGCTAGTTTGCATGCAATGTGCCTGAAGAACATAGTATGCATAGCATGCATATTATCTATGCGGAATGGTACAGCACGGACCCCCTAGCTGTCAAGGGCCCCAACAGTTGCCCGAGTGCATGGGGTGCTGATGCTGGCCCTGAGCCTGGGGGCCCATGCTGTCAGCATCCGTGGGCCCCCATGCATGTAACCAGTCACCAGATCTCTAACGGGAGTCAGCCTAGTCAGTTATCATATCTTGCACTACATAATCATTACTCCCTCTTTCTGGAAAGGCTTTTTGTAAGGATTTGGAATGTTTGTGTGGGAATTAGAGCATTTGTGAGTTTAGATGAGAGGGCCTGGTGTTAGAAGATGGATAAACTGCCCACAGTCCTCCTTGAAGACACTAATATTATTGTTATTGAAATGTGAATTGATAGACAATCTTTTACAACCGACTGTGAGAAATATTCCAGGCTATATTTCAGACATCAAAGTGGTGATGGAAGAGTTTGAAAAATTAAAATGATCACAGGGGCTTAGTTGGCTAAGTGTAGATGTTGTGTGGTATTGAAAAGATAAGAAGTCCCATCAGGGAAACTACTGACATAAACTACTAAATCATGAGTCCTTTTGGATGCTCAAACTAGATACCAGATTCCCAGCAGGATAAATTATAAAATATGACATGATCCTTCAATATGATTAACTCATAATACTAATGGTACTTTCCTATTCACAGTAATACAAAGTGGTTTCAATCTTATGTGGCAATGACTGTTTTAACTTGTAACATAACATATTTAGTACGTATTCTGTATGTCAAGTTCTGGATATATGTGGGATTCATTAGTTGTATCTATTCCACTTTTCTAACAATGGAAAAAAAATGGCTTAACGTCTATGAAATTACTGTAGATTATGCCGTGGCTTGGAATATTTATCTTATATAGAGAATACTTACCTGTCATTTGTTTAGCGGGGAGCTCCTGGGAGCGAAATAGTTGTGTGCGAGGATGCAGTGCCGTCTTGGTCGCTCTGCAGATTTGCATGTCATAGTGGAAAGACGAAAAGTAGGCGCATGCATGCATTGGTTATGTTTTCAGACACTTGTTACAAGATCTATACTCCATCCAACATTGATATTCTGTGACCAAAAACCTACATGTGAACAATTATTTTCTATGTATATATGATGAGCTCCTGTTGTGTGTTCTTTGCAACAAGGATGCACTTGCCTGGATTCATCACTTCATGGTTCCCTCAGGCTGATAGGAATTTGTTAGTGAATGCAATAAATAATCAAAATGTGCATTTTGGGTTAGTTTTCATTATGTTTAAAATTTGTAGGCATTATCTTTATAACAAGATAAAACCTCAATTTATATTAAAAAACAAATCAGAATAGTTTTATTATAATAACAAAGTGGGGAGATGGCACGGTAGAATTCGGTTGTATGCAATATGTACTCAACGGAACTGGAGACAGGATCAAAATAGAATACTATCATCTATAGAGATTAATGTGGCTGAAACTGATATCTACCAATATGATTAGAGATATAATTCTGGTTACATTTGAAAGACAATTTGATATCGCAAGTATGATTATGGCTTAATACAACCACAATACCGCTCTTGGGAAATAATACCTTGACATGGCTAATGGGCAGTTATAGATATGGCCAAATTTATATCCTAAGTGTTTAATTTATTTCATATATCTCCTTGGCTATAGTGCTGTTCTATATTCTTTTACATTCAGAATTGTATGCCTTAGTATTTCAGAGTGTAACTGTCTTTTTATTACAATGTGTTGTTTTCAGCATTACACCTGTGTTCTCATTGCATGTCAGGGAATGCCACAGTTTTTTCTTGTGTAGATTATGAGGTCATGCCTTCTGCATGTGCCCCTCTACTGCACGAGCCTTACGTGCTTTTCTTTTTGTTAGCAGGTTTGTACTTGCCTATTTAAATGGAGAGTTTTAAACCAGAGAGAGGGGGCAACAAAGTGTAGGTTCCCAGTAAAGAGAGAATGCCTTGACATGGCTACTGGGCAGCTATGGATATGGCTATATTTATATGCTAAGTTTCACATTTTTTCATATATCTACTTGGCTATAATACTGTTCTGTATTCTTTTACATTCAGAATTGCATGTCTTAGTACTTCAATGTATACTTTTTTGTGTCCTCCCCTGCCCCGGATTAAACCATGGTCCATGCACGGTCAGACACAGCCAATTTACAGTACATAGCAGGGACACATATATTAGATTATCTCAGCATAGGAGCCTTTTTATAAACATGACAAGTTATGGAAATTATTATTATTATAAACTATTGATGAAAATGAACTTTAAAATGACCTTTGTTTGTGGGAAAACCCCTTTAGGTTTCAAACATGTTGACCAAACAGACCGCAGTTTGTCAGCCTGTGCACATTATCTTTATTGTTTTTGTCCTTTTTCAGTGTTGTTAATATTCTGCATCAGTAGTTGGTGTCTAAGCTTTGCGGCTTCAATCACTGCCTACAAAGACATATCGTGAGCGTTATATTTATCTGCATGGTAATGTCCTGTCATATCTTGGCTTAAGCTGTCACTTTCCTCCTCTGAAACATCCTTGTACTATACAAATTGTGTCTTTTGCAAGCCATCTGTCAAAACACTCATACATCTCCTTGATAAGAAAATGAACACAAAGTGTATGGATTTGATAGTTTCTTGAAATTAGTGCAAACATATTTGTATGAAACAAAGGACTCAAAGATATGAAATCTTCACAATTGTATAAGTAATTATTTTAAAAGTGAAATGCAATGTTTGCATGAGGAATAAGGACATCCTTATGTGTAATATTTTTGATGGTGGCTAATTGAAAATTAACAATAAAATGTTGCATCCGATCTTCATTATTACTTCCCAGTGAACCTGAAAGGCAGTACTGGGCACCAAACATGTTGCTGTCTCTCTGTTCTTGCTAGAATTGAGCAAACGTTTTTCTTACATGTTCACCAATTTCAAAATTGGCATGAATCCGGCTTGTACAGCTACATCTACAAGTTAACAGAAAAATAGCAGTTGTATACAGGTGTGTGTTATCCACCCTTGAACTAATTTATTCTTCAGGAAAGTAAATTTTTCTCCCACACATAAGTCCTTGTTTGTGTTGTGGTCTTGTAACCATTTCTCTATTATTTCGGGTACTTCCTGTATATCAGTCTCAATTTGAAGATTTCCCGAAAAGTCATATATGAGACAGTCTATTATTATGGTGTGATGGTCAGTCACTACAATTATCAGAAACTATTTTGCTGGTGGTGACTCTCCAGTGGCTGTATCCACATGGGTTTTCCCTTAATCTCAACTGAAGTTGCTGTAATTAGGAGAACGTGCATCAGCCCATCTAATCTTGGCTCGAAGCTCTTTCTCGATTGTCTTTTCAGGATCACCCAGTTTCTTGACCTAATGGTACCGTCATACGTCACGATATCGTGTAGGATATTGCATAGAAGTCACGTGCTTGGAGGCGTGGCTGCGACATTGGAACGATGTCGTAAGTGCGTTGTAGTGTGTGACACCGCGATATCAGTGAGATATCGTGGGATCGTACATCACAGATTTGAGAACATGTTCTCAAATTAGGTGATCTGCGATAATGCCATGTGCTGCATCGTGCGGTGTGACATCGCGATAACGATGTGTTCCACGATTTCTCCCATTCAGCGCTGTGAAAACAAGGAATCCTAACAACCACTATTCACGATCTCACCCTGGAATCGCCACAATGTTGTAGACGATATCTCAACGTCACACATCTACACTCCGATCACGATCTAAATCTCCGTGCGAGCGCGCTCCCGTGACTTCTATGCGATTATCCTACGCGATATCGCAACGTGTGACGGTACCATTAGACCATGTGCTCCTGACACTGATTTAGGATCTGGAATTGAAGAATACACCCATTTATAGTACTGTTTAGTCAAAAAGGCTTGTACATCATTAGGCTTTCCTGCTGTATCTGAAGTATCTATGGAAGATACAATCCTGTTCTAGGTGTTAAGTCAAAAATAATTTTATAAGGAAACCTATTTATTAAAGAAAAAAAGATTCAAAAAAGAGTATTCAGTCCATGCCTTGCCTGTCTTCACCTTTATCTTCTGGATTTTTAATTTTAACATCCCAATCAGCCTTTCCACCTTCCACTGCTTTGTAGATAGCAAAGATTGAAAAGGCTGCTTTTTCTCAGACACTAGAACTGGAATTGCCATATACATAATGAGGATCAGGAACCACAATGTGGAACCCGCCTCAAGAAGCTACACAAACTATTATAACACAAGAGATACACAAAGGCTTCAAGTATGCAAAAAGTTGTGGTGATTTTATTACACCCATAGGTTAACCAAGACAAGGGTGGTAGTGTAAAGTGGGCAAAAGCCAGGCCCAGAATACAGACACAGAGTGTGTGTATATATATATATACATAACAGAGTTACAACTTAGATTGTCACACAAATCCAGATAGATAAATATCATATAGCAGTAAATAGTACCGTAATTAGCTTCACACAGACTGTTGATATATACAGAGTAAAAGAGTTATGCAAACTTAAATCACCATCAGTTAGTACATAGTATATATGGCTGACGTATTATTCCTCAAATAGAAAGTGGCTTCTGCAGACAAAAATAACACATATTAGTAGCGCTACTTATTGAATAAAGAGATGAACAACAATCATCCATGCATTAACACTGCTTAGTACTACCCAAATTGCCATTAACGATAGGTGGGATCATCAGAGCACACAGCAGGGGAGGTTCCCAGGCTCCCTAGGGGCATGGTCGCTTCATCAAGGAGATAACTGGCTACTGACAAGTTACAATTTTAAATATGCCTCCTCATCCCACCACATCATCCATGTGACCAGAAGTGACGTGCCGCATCACCTATGTGACCGGTAGTGATGTGCTCACCTATTCTTGAAGCGATTGTTGCCCAACATGAGACGAGGGGGATAGTGTCCTTGGACACTATGTCACCTCGTGGCCTGAATGAAAATGTAAGCTTTGCTCCCTTCTTGTGACTTCTGCCATCTGTAACCCAGGTACCATGTACCTCTTGCTCAGTAGAGTAGAACTTAATTGACCTTTGCTCACTTTTTATTATTTGATTTTATCTTTGGGTACTTTGCAGGTTGTGACAACTGTTACCATGGTGGGATCCTCCACATTTTCTCTCTGTGCATGCTGCATCTATGTGAAGATCTATCAACCGATATATAAGAACAGATGTAACAGATGGATAGACTAACATGATGTCCTATATGTATATAATGTTGTTCTAATTAAACTGTTATCAGTGGGGCTCACTATCCCTGATGACCTGATGTGACCCCCCGTTCCTGCTTGTGATCTCTCCTCTTGGCATGGTGTCTCTTTCATTCTCGCACATGCGCGGTTGCCTAGGGGACGCATCCCGGCAGCCTCGCATACGTGATAGGTGAGGATGCTGGGTGGAGTGCGGTGCTTCGCTTACGGAATGGGTGAGCACATCCCTACCTATAACATGGATGATGTGGCATGTCACTTCCGATTACATGGATGATGCGGCGGAATGAGGGGGCATATTTAAGTCGGTAACTTGTCAGTGGCCAGTCATCCCCTTGATGATGGTGCCACACACCTAGTGACTGGTTGCGAAACATGCGTTGGGGCTTTGGATTGTGGGAACCTCCCCTATGGCTACCGACAATTTTATTATCAAGCATTGTTAATGCAGGGATGATTGTTGTTCATGGTTGCTCGCCTTGTCCTTATAGAATAAGTAGTGCTACTAATATGTGTTTTTTTTGTCTGCAGAAGGCACTTTCTATTTGAGGAGTAATATGTCAGCCATGTGTACTAATTGATGGAGTTTTATGTTTGTATGACTTTTTTACTCTGTATATATCAACAGTCTGTGCAAAGCTAATTACCATTTGCTGCTATATGATATTCATGTATCTGGAGTTGTGTGACAATCTAAGTTGTTGTAAGTCTGTTTTATATATATATATATATATATATATATACCCTGTGTCTGTGTTCTGGGCCTGACAATTGTGCACTTTCTACTACCACCCTTGTCTTGGTTGACCTATGGGTGTAATAAAATCACCAAAACATTTAGCATACTTGAAGCCTTTATTCGTGTTTCTCATCTTGTGTATGTTTCCTAGATATTGTAAAATACCCCTAATGGCCTCCACTATAATATATGTAACTTTACCACTTCAGGAACACCATTTTTACTTACCAATTTCATCATAAATTTTTCACCAGTAAGGTAGTTTCTGCACCGGATATATCTCAAACCAATCGTGAAACAAAATTTACACAAGCACAACTCATATACGCCTACTTGTGGCAGCTGTATTTGAGCTATCTGCAATCTCTGGACTGGTAGAGCAGATGAGGGGTGTGTTTCTGCAGGGTCTTTTCAGCTTTTCCTATGTTGTATCAGTCACATATTATACAAGACTGGGTGTATCTGGCCACCTGGGTACTGAACCGTAGTGCCACCCATACTGAAGATGTTTAAGGTTCTGACCTTAACTCTGGTGCCACCCATAGCAGTAACGTAGTTTCTATGCCAGATATACCTTAATCCAAGGAAAGTAATACTCATATATGCCTACTTGTGGCAGCTCCAAATACTTTATGTGCAATCCCTGGAATGGTAGAGTGGACGAGGGGTATGTTTCTGTGAGGTCTTTACAGATTTTCCTACATTGCATCAGTCACATCATACAAGACTGGGTGTACCTGGCCACCTGGCTACTGAACCCTTGTGCCACCCATACCTTGTTTACTAAAGTATACATAGCTGTTTTTAGCAAATGCGTTAGTCCATGGGTTACCTGAGCCATCATTAAGATGAGCGTTCATGGCAGTGAAAGCTTACCACCTTTTGTCTACAGACCTTCCTCAGTCAGCAGGCTCCCAGCATTTCACACTCCTTTCCTGCAAACTATCTGTTTCTGTAGGGATTTAAGAACATCAGAAGTGACAGGTGCCACTAAGGTCTGGGTCTGCACTGGTACTAGACTCTTAGACTCTCAACTCTAGCCCTCTTTACAGCTTCTTGTTAACTGCATCTGTGTGAGCATTTCTTCTGTCTTCATCAATGTCAGCTCAGTTGTGGGCTTTATCTGCACTATACCAGGCTTATATGATAACTGGAGAGCCTCCATCCAGGCTCGTATGCGTTCTGTGGTCTTCATATGTTTTCATGTGACTTTAGGAAAGACCTGCTGTCTACACACCCACTCAGTCAACTTACCCTTTGCACTCTACACATTTCAGCAAACGTGTGCCATCATGCTGGGGTCAACTGAGTTCATGCCTGATGCGGCTCAGATGCGAACTCAGATAACCTTTAACACGGCCGGGCTTTCAGTCTGTGCCTGCTCGTCAGGGATGAAGCAGATGACGCACAGCTGAAGATATTCGCTGTGGATTACGTTGGAGGGGTTTTTTTTTTATTAAAGATGGGAAACAGGGTACTCATGTGTTTTATTTCTATTAAAAAAAAATTCTCTGTGTTGTCTTTGTTATATGTTTACTAGAAATTAAATGGGCTGACAATATAAAGCTGGCATTAACCCCTTCATTAGTCAGCATGCCAACGGCACCAGAGCCGCTGGTAGAATTGGGGTACAGCGCCAGAAAATGGTACTTCTATAAAATTTTCATTTTCTGGGGCAGCTGCGGGCAAAACCAGGATGTGAGGGGGGGAGGGGAGAAAGCTTGGGTGTATCCTGCACTGAGGATTCCAGGCCCCAGCTGCCTAGTTATACCTGGCTTGAAACCAAAAATATGGCAAAGCCCCATGTCTTTTTTTTAATATTTCATTATATTAATGAAATAATTAAAATAAAGGGCTTTCCTATACTTTTTGTTTCCAGCCAGGTAAAAATAGGCAGCTGGGGGTAGGGGGGGCTGTAGCTGTCTGCTGTACCTGGCTGGCATAGAAAAATATAGTGACTCCCACGTCATTTTTTTACAATTATTTCAAGGAATAATTTCATAAAAAGGGCTCAACTGTGTCACAGTTTTAGTGCTTTTTTGGGCCAGGAGATGAAGATGAACACATTTAATACAATGCATACAGTTGCCAGAATTGCACCAAGAAAAGCATATAATCTGCGCAAAAACTGCATCATGGTTTTGGTGCTTTTCTTAGGCCAGAAGATGCATATGAACACATTGAACACTATGCCTACAGTTTTATGTCAAAGAAAAACTTTTGAAAGGTTTTCTTCCAGACTTCACTTATGAAGTATATTTTAAAGTTTATTATAATCCCTTGCTCTACATTAGTATTGCATAAAAATGTAAATTTACACTTTAAAATCCTGACAGAGTGCAGTAGATGAATACCATTTTGGTAAAAAAAATAAGTTATTTAGAAAAATGTTTAATATTTAAATGTACGGTATATTATTTATTTTCTGTTCTTATGTACCGTATATACTCGTGTATAAGCCGACCCGTGTATAAGCCGACCCCCCTACTTTTGCCCCCAAAATCTGGGAAAACCTATTGACTCATGTATAAGCCGAGGGTGGACCCCAGCACAGGTATACAGCCCCCAGCAGTGTGGTATACAGCAGCCTCCCCAGTGGTACATACAGGCCCCAGCAGTGTTACAGCAGCCTCCCCAGTGGTATATACAGCAGCAGCCCCAGTGGTAGTATGCAGCAGCCCCAGAGGTATATACAGCAGCCCCAGAGGTAGTATACAGCAGCCCCAGTAGTAGTATACACAGCAGCAGCCCCAGGGGTATATACAGCAGCAGCCCCAGAGGTATATACAGCAGCCCCAGAGGTATATACAGCAGCCCCAGTGGTAGTATACAGAAGCCCCAGAGGTAGTATACAGCAGCCCCAGTAGTAGTATACACAGCAGCAGCCCCAGGGGTATATACAGCAGCAGCCCCAGAGGTATATAGAGCAGCCCCAGAGGTATATACAGCAGCCCCAGTGGTAGTATACAGAAGCCCCAGAGGTAGTATACAGCAGCCCCAGTAGTAGTATACACAGCAGCAGCCCCAGGGGTATATACAGCAGCCCCAGGAGTATATACAGCAGCAGCCCCAGGGGTATATACAGCAGCAGCCCCAGGGGGTATATACAGCAGCAGCCCCAGGGGGTATATACAGCAGCAGCTCCAGGGGGTATATACAGCAGCAGCCCCAGGGGGTATATACAGCAGCAGCCCAAGAGGAATACAGACCTCCCCCCCCCCATCAGTAGTATACAGGGGCCCCAGCTGTATACAGCAGCCCCAGCTGTATACAGCCCCCCCGTGGTATCCGGGGCCCCCCTTGCTGCACACCTGTAAAGTAAGATGTCAGTATACTTATCGCTGCCGCCGCCGCCGCTCCGCTGCTCGGTCACTACGCTGCTCCGGGTCTTCATGCTTCCTTCACCGACGCTCGAACAATGACGTCATTTCCTGTGCGCCGGAGAAGGAAGCATGAAGACCCGGAGCAGCGCGGTGACCGAGCAGCGGAGCGGCGGCGGCAGCGATAAGTATACTGACATCTTTACAGGTGTGCAGCAAGGGGGGCCCTGGATATCACGGGGGGGCTGTATACAGCTGGGGCTGCTGTATACAGCTGGGGCTACCATATATACTTGTGTATAAGCCGAGGGGGACTTTTCAGCACATTTTTTGTGCTGAAAAACTCGGCTTATACACGAGTATATACGGTACATCACTGGTAGTAGCTGAGTGCTGCAGAGAATTTTTTTCTAGTGGTTATATATATAACAAGAAAACAAGAAAATATATATATACTGTATATATATGTTTTTGAAGTGGTATGTATTATTTTTGTAACAATTAATTTGAGTAAAACTGAAGATTTTGTTATGATAGTCTTTTTGCAATTTTTGAAGTTGTTCCTGTGTTAAGTGACATATCGTTTAATATCTCATTCATTTATATTAAGCACTGTGTGTATATATATAACTTTTTTAATTATCCATGCCAATTTAATTTTATATCAACATTAGTTTTCACTGAACTCTGATTTATATGCAGTTACATGGAAGGTAATCCTATATATTTGTAATCTCATATTTAATCTGCTTTATTCTCTATGCCTGGGATTTAGAAATAATCCCAATCACTGCCGATTCCACTTGTTCAGTTCCCCTTTAATGACAAGGAATTAAGTACCTTCATTTGCAGGAAAACATTACAATAAGAACTTAAAACAATCGATTTTTCTTTCCTAGGAGTCAACATTGTGTAATATATTACTACCTGTGAATTGTTAATAGTTTATTTTTATCAATTAAAAATATAATAATCTGTGGATGTAGGCTTGTGCAAATCTTTCTGTCTCTTCATATCATTCCAAACAAGCTTGAAGATGTGGAGATCATGGTTCTGTGGGAGAGATTTCTTGTTCTTCTTTATGCTGAAGATAGCTAATGATATTAGTTGTATGTCTGGGCTCATTATCCTGTTGCAGAATAAATTTGTTAGTTAAAAGCCTCCAAATAATATTGCACGACGCCATTTACTTCCTTTTAAATACATTTTGATTCATCAATTCAAAGCACCCACTGCCTATATTTCAGTTCCTATAATTTTCCGTTTCTTTGAGTCACTTGCCTTTGTGTCCATTTCAAAGGCATGGTATATAGCAGGGGTCTCAAACTCCAGGCCTCGAGGGCCGCACACAGTCCAGGTTTTCAGGATTTCCATAGTATTTGACAGTTGGTAATCAAATGATCAACTGTCAAATTCCAAGGAAATACTGAAAACCTGCACTGTGTGCGGCCCTCGAGGCCTGGAGTTTGAGACCCCTGGTATATAGCCTCAACTCCTACATGAAAAGCATTTTTTGACAGACTTCCCCAAACTGTAGATAGAAATAGCTTGGTGCCAGTGTTATAACTTGAAGCTCACGGGCCACAATGCCAAAGCTCCAACGGGGCAGCCAGTTATTGCAAATCTTTTATAGAAATAGTCTTTTTCTATAGGCCAAAGGGACTTTTGGGGCCCCCTAGGCTCCAGGGCCAGGGTGCGATTGCAACTCCTTCACCCCTTGTAGTTACGCTCCTGCTTGGTCCCACTGGTTTTCTGGCAGTTCTGAGCTGATGGCACTGATTGACATCTTACATCATGCTTACTTTCTTTGAAATTGTGTCTTTTATCTGTTGCACTAAGTTTCTTTGGACAACCATTTCATCTAAAGTGTTCAGTGCTGCCCATTGTTTTTGTGTCCTTAATGCTGAGACATAAAACAGATAGTTAGCCTTTAAACAATACCAACATGAAGGCATCTGATTGACTTTAAATTTATTTTGCAGAACTACAACCCAAACATACCACAAATGTCATATAGTCTTCTTCAGAGTAAGGAAGTACAAAACATCCTAGAAGTGAAAATATGGCCCCAAAAGCTTTAATCTAAACTTGAGTCTTTCTAGAGTCACAAAATAAGACAGTAGGATATGGGCAAGACTATGCCTACAGATGATTTGTGGTTAGTTCACCAAGATGTTTGGGACAACCTCCTTGCCAAGATCCTTCACAAACTGTGTGCAAGTGTACCTAGAAGAATTGATGCTTTGATGTTTTGAAGGCAAATAATTATCACATGTAATATTGATTTGATTTAAATTTCTCATTTGTGCATTCACTTTGCCTTTTGATAATTAATAGAAATAAACTAGTAACAATTTATTTTTCAGAGCATTCATATTTTGCAGCAGTTTTTCCACACCAGCCTAAAACCAACACAAAGACTTTGAGATGAGGTACAATGGGTTGTTTAGTGCAATTAAAATTCATACATTTCTTTTTGTAGGAACCACAAATCTCATCAACAGAAGTCCCATGCATTGCAGAGCCATTACAAAACCTCCTTGTCAAAGGTGGCTACCTTTTACATTTTTTTGTGTTTTAATCCGCTGTTCAAGTCCAGATCCTGGGATTATTATTAGTAGCAAAATGTGGTTAGCGCAATTAAAACTTAACCTTTACTCGAGTTGCTTTAAAAAGGGTTGCACCTGATCGGTGTTATCCACGTCGAAGGATGAAAGACAACACACAAGACAAACACGAAACACCTAGTTTGTGGGTAGGGGATTAAGGGTAACACCACAGATCCCCAGCCACAAGTGTGTGACACTTCAATGTCTTAGGTTTAAACCCGATCCAACTCTATATATCTTGTATACCCTTAAGTTAACAATTGCAGAGCTTGTCCATGCATTCAGAAACATAAGGCAAAATGTGTGAAGGAAAATAAATCCCGTCCCAATAAATGGAACCTTCTCACCGGTTTATACTCTAGGATTGACACTTCCTGACAGCCTTATCAAGCTCAGTCTCTAGAAATATGAAACACAAAATGCGCATAGGATCTTATCTCTTAGCAGAGAGGGGGGCAGATGCCCTATGAAAATTGCTCACCTGGTCTGGTTGTGTAAACCCACAACCTGTATATGCGCTCATACAGCTGCTGCTGGATCCACACCTCCATGTGCACCATGGAAAACAACTGGAAAACAGGACGAAGTGTCGGTGATCTGCGCTGCTGGAAAGAAGACCAGAACCCAAGAAGTCTGGTGCAATGGTGTTGTTATTAAGACGCATTTCAGAGTCTCTGCTCCTTCCTCAGGGATTTATATCCTAATATCCTTTTTAGGTGCACAGTAGACCAGGGAGAGATAGGAGGGTGAGCCGATGAGGAGTGGGGGAACGGGTTTGCACAGGATTTTAGAGTGCTGACCTCCACTGTTAGGCAGGGTAAGATCTAATGTAAAGTGACTTGGAGTTTAGTGTTCACTTTAGCTCTGTCTACTCTCCAATTGCTCTTGCTCCCTTTCCTCACCCTGTTTGTGTCTCTATCCTCTCCCCCCACATTTTAGGCTCAGGTACCGCCATAGGATATAATATCCTTACTCTATCCAATGTTGCTCGATTTTGCAGTAGTCGGCTCCATGTAAACGTAAGGCTGGCCTCATGTTGGATCCACGCTACACTACTACCTGTCCGGTTCTTGTCAGTAGAGATGTGCTAGACATGAAGGTACATGTACATGGCTCATATAAACAAAGATGTCTAATAAAAGGTTTTGGTACCAGTATATACCCCTTTGTATGGGTTAAAGGAGTGGGTTATGCAGCAGTGAGTTTCTCCACTCTTGAACAGTGCTCAGGGTTCTGTGTATAAAAATCCTGTGCCTATATATGATGCCTTCCTTGATCGGTCATGTGACCTCTTGTTTATGCCCATTGAGGGCTGGGAATCCAGGAAGTGCTCCGTGGAAAGCATGTTTGCGTTCCAAACACACCCAGAAGGCCAGATGTGATGGAAACTGGAGATGCAGTGATGCGAGCGGCGGACGCGTCACTTCCGGTCCCACCGGCGTCACATGTGACAGCGGGAGAGATGGCATTTAACAGCCGCTCTCACCAGCGTTTGGTAAGCTGAAATGGGCACCTCTTGGCTATTTCTGCACCTTCATGCGTGATATATATGTTTACATCTATGGGTCTCATTGTAGCTCTTGGGAACACCTAGTGATGATGATTACTTTGGTTTTATCCACCATATGCCATGAACAATGGGGAGAACAGATGACTAGTTATCCCCTAAAGGCCATGACCAAAATGGCGGATCCGCCCGTGCATGCGCAGTGTAGACCGGTTTGACCGCGCATGACCGGGGAGCTCGGGAGCATCACTTCCAGTGAGTGACACCACCGGAAGTGTTCTTCTGAACCCGGAAGTGGTGCGTAACGGTTCCTCGTGGCGGCGTGGGTCCCGGCAGTACACATGGCCATATCACCTTGAGGTAATGAGAGCCCTATAAAAGGCTTTTTATCAGCACTCCCTCACTACCCCTTGATAAAGACGACAAAACTCGTGTCGGGGTTGCACCCCAGACATTGAGCTGTCACATAGCAATACCTGATATGGGTAAGTTAAGGTGGGAATGAGGATTACAGCACCTGTACAACAAGTGCTTGGGTGGAATCTGTAACGAGATATGTCATTATGATACTGCTGTAAACTGTATACATGTCTGCCTGTACTTAGTGCAATATCCTTGATCTTTATCCCTGCACTCAGCACTTTTACTATGTCCCTATCAATGTGAACTGTGACATCAGTGTTTGTCTCTCTTGTTGACAGTACCAGACCAATATGTAACTGGTCTTAGTTTTTTATTGTACAACTTGGCATTTACTATTAAACTGAGCACTAAGCAGCAGCCATTGTTGTGATTATTGCACTAAGTCCTCAAAACGGAGGTAATATTACTCACTTCTCTGGTTTAGTAGTCCTTGTGAAGGGAGTAGGAACGGGGTCAGCCATGACACTGCCTATTATCAATGGCTTATCCTGTGTTATTAGCTGTGTATAGAGATGTTATCTGCCTTGGTAAAAATGCCTCTGATGATTATGTGACAACTGAAAACTCCTTGAAAAAAACTGGAAAATTGAGTCTAAAAAAGCTGGTGTGAACACTACAAGAAATCTATAATTTTTTTTTTTTAAATATAGCATGAAATATGAAAAAGAGCATTTTTGCTATAATAAATGTAACTCAAAAACCTGATTAACAATAGCTCATTTACTGATTATACATCACATTTTACTCCATTATAATCAGTGTGGGTGCTTGAAGTACATACCAGTCATTTATGGCATATTCTTTCGATTATTGGAATCTCTATTTAACCAAAGTCAGTTTTGTTCCATCTATCTATGATGTCCTATATTATTGTCAGACAATAGGAGCAATTTGCAATCACACAGCTGTGAACTGCAGACTTTTGACTGACGCCAAGAACCGAAGGCTAAAGAAAATGTGGCAGATATCCAAGTATCCCATTCTTTACATTTTACAATCTAATTCTTACCAAAAGAAATGTAAAATGACAACATACACAAAGCAGCTGAAACTTGAATACATTTATTAATATACAAAATGTTTTTACACAAGAGAGTCTGCAGGTGAACCACAACATGCACAGCTTGTGTTAGCATGTGTTACTTGTCCGGAGGTCATTGATCAAGGACTAAGGCACAATTCTCATGCTCTCTTGTGTCAATTCTAAAGCATGGCAGAATCAAAATATGAAGAATATGCTACTTTTAAGGACGCAGACAGGTAACCTTGACAAGCAGACACATCTTTTGCTATATAAATTGACACAACACAGAATTATGTCACAGTGATTTCACCTTGATAAAAGACCATCACAGCCACCAAAAAGCTATTGAAGTCTCTTTATCACCGGATACTGCCTAGTTGTGCTTTGAAATATGAATTGTATCATTTCTTTACGTTTCTTAAGGTCCCATTAAGACTAAAATATGTTGCTGAATCCTAGGGGTAAAAGGGATGATACAGAATGTAAGTTAAGGAAGGGTCAGGAGTGCATACACAGCTGCCAAACTTGTGCTTTATTCCTATGGTGTCTGAGAGGAGGAATGGTGAATGTAACATACTGGCACAAGTTACAGAAGTCTGCAGTAAACACAAGAGTTCACTATGTCATTTCACAGCAAAATATATGCCTTTAACTAGATGCCTTGAAAATACCATGCACTCCATTGGCTATATTTCTTCTTAAACAGTACAACATAACCTTTGCTTTATTTCTCTGTCACATCTACAAGCATAGAAGCATCTAATCTGTCTGTATATTTACAAATTGAACAAAATATCTACATATAAAAGCTCACTTAAAATTAAACTTGATGCAAGTTATGAAAATGCAATATATTGGCAAATGAAACTGAGCATTGCTTCAACCATAGGCTGTTATATAATTTCATATGAAGCTAAACCACAGTGTTGGAATAGTTTACGTAGTCACGATAAATATATTTCATCATGGATAACAATCCTACTTGTCATTAAGAGGACTGTTCTCTTTTGCAGGATTTCATTCTGGTTTTTGTTCTTTAGCTCTAATAGGATCACAAGTAGATATTTGCGTACAAGTCCTAGGTGCCGATATTCGCTGAAACACTTTGTGAGAAGCAGATGGGCTCGTTTATAAGCGATATATGGATCCCAGTGCATGCTGTGCTTTCATTTCTCATATGATCAAGATTCGGGGTAAGCACCCTTTGCTGTTCATTGCTATGTCAGTAAACAATGGACCTGCAGCAGCATATAGACAATTTCAATTTACAGTGTACAATAGAGATATTTTTTTCTTTTCCAATAATGCTTTTATAATGTATTTATCATTTACACAATTTACATTTTTGGCAAATACTATACTGTAGTTAATCAGTGTGTGCCAGCAGAGCAGTGCATCATGGAATGCATATCAAATAAAAGGCACTGAACATTATGCTGGGGGTCCGTGAAGCCAGGTGGTTTCCAATGTCCCCTCATTGACAGTGAAAAATACAAATCCCAGAATGCATTGCAAAGCTAATCACTTCATGGAGTCAATATAGCCTGATTTATATATGGTGTACAAAATACAACACTGTACGTATAATACCTTATATGTTGAAATTGCTATAAAATAATGGGAGCATAGAGAATATATTTGGGTCTGAGTAAGCATCAGCAAATGCAAGTGTCATAAATAAATCATTTAGCCGCCATATAGATATATTTAAGTTCTCGTCTTTTGTAAAGACATGGTTGAGTA
The DNA here is from genome assembly GCA_033576535.1 of Allobates femoralis. Classification (NCBI taxonomy): domain Eukaryota; kingdom Metazoa; phylum Chordata; class Amphibia; order Anura; family Aromobatidae; genus Allobates; species Allobates femoralis. The sequence continues at coordinate 335,137,511 of JARQOC010000004.1, read as the reverse complement.
TACAATAAATTCACCAACTTCACCAGCAATGTCCACGTAGACATTGAAGTTCTACACACTGTCACACTACTATAATACTGACAAAAGAAACGGACTCTATACCCGGGTGTCTGACCAAAGACTGTAAAACAAAGGACCATACCATGGCTAACATACACTGGCTGGTAAGTGACGGGTGGATCATTTCATGCATTATAGATTCATCAATGAAAAAGGACTTTAAGCTTACTTCATTTTGCTACATTGTAGATTCTGTGCAGATTCTGCACTGTGTAGAAAAATAATACACCCTGAACAAAAAAGATGAACATCTTGAACCATTACACCGACATCCAGGACCACTTACAAGAGCTTGCATTTAGAGTACTGTTCAACGTATGGATAGCTCGACGCCCTGTGGACCACCAAATGAAAGCTGTGTGAATCGAATGGAACATGGCAGCTTGCAAAAGAGAATATGACCACTTGAATATGACTACACAAAGGAATTCATGGCGTTGACAGGAGATGGGGCCTCTGAACTTTCATTGCCTTCTACGGGTTCTTTTTCTTTTTTGCCACTATATTGTCCAATGAAGGACCATCTTCATTAAACTGACCATTTACTCCTTCTCCGTAATCCACTAAACTGTCATCGCTGTCTTCTTTTTTCACAGTTCTGTCTGATGGGGTCCGGCTTCCTTTCTTAAGAGGTTGTGGTCCTCTGCATCACTGGTAAAGAAGAAACTGAATTAAGAATGTTTCACTTATTCAGGTCATGATTAAGCATACAAATTATTACAATTTCCAACAATCGGATTTATAGAACAACATTGTACAAATAGCACAAACGTGCTGCAACGCATTGTGAAAAGGTTATTATTGATGTGACACCAAGAAAAATATGGCCTAATTTTGAAGAAACCTTTTCTGTCTGCAAGCTCACTGAAGGACACAAAGAAATGACAATTTTTCATGCTTCTATTATGATCTTCCTTGACTGTGTACTGCCCAATGCAGTAAGATTTCACTTATAAGTACACACATTTAACTGTTTACTGAAGGGAAAATACTATTTTTCTAAGATGCGGTATTATACGTTTGCTCCTGTCCACTGTCTTCCTTGTAACCCACTGTAAATAGCCCATAAATAATAAAGAAAACATAATCACCCAAGGAAAAGAAATTGCAATTATCTATGTTAAGAATCATTTTTACTAGGTTGTCTACTATGATACTGATGACCTATGCTACTGAAAGGTCATCAATATCACATCAGTGTGGGTCCAACAAAAGGCACCCCATTGATCAACAATTACCAACCTGGCAGTGGTCGGATATAAAAACAGTTACATATACTGTATAGTGACCATTTGAAAGTACTGCATCTAAAAAGGAGCTGACTGTAGTTCCAGGAGCAGCTGCTAAACACTGTAAGGAGTTATGATATTTTCTGTAATCTGTTTACATACATCAACTACTGGGGCTGGTAGTACCTGATCAGTGGGGATGCCGGGTGGGGACCTACACTGGTGTGACATTGATGACACATCCTAAAGATGGAAAAAATATTGTACTAATCTCGTGCCAGTGAAATAAAATTGTAATATTTTATTTCCATCTTCATAAAAAATATAGCTATAAAGGAGTTAGAAATATATATATGACTGCGTGGTGCATTTTGAACTTCAAGAATCATGTCTAAAAACTTTAGCAAGTTCAAAACACACAAGGTGATCTATATGTATTTCTAACTCTTTTATACATACATTTTTTATTAGTTTTTTGTCACTGGTGCCAGATTGCTACATGTTTTTATTCACTTTGAGATTACTTGAGGAGACTGGTCTTGAGTCAAGTGATTGCATTTCTCTACATGGCGGTGAGCTGAAATTACCTTCTAATTTGTATATCACAAAGATAAGTCATCAATATCATAGCAGTGCAAATCCCATTAAGAGTGTGCTCTCACTTGTGTAAAGCCAGTGTATAATTTGTGTGAGGATCAAATAAAAATGTTGGCACTGGCCATGGCTCCCCTGACTTGGGTGTGACAGCTTCAGAAAAAAAACCATTAAGCTGTCATGCTCGAGTCAGGTAAGCCGCAGACAGTCTGGGCATTACAATGCAATCCCTGTACTAGTTATACACTGGATATACACCAGTGAAAGCGCACCCTAAAGGGTGTTTTCCATCAACAGGTTTCCGTTTCCTACATATTCTTTTTAAGGCTGAAAATTAAAGCAAATACCGTATTTGTGCCCAGATAAATTTTTTACCTGTACTCGCCAAATGTTCCGTCATCCTCTTTCATAGGCTGTATTTCAGGATCTGCATGGGCATCTTCCTTTTCTTTAACTATTTATAGTCAGAAAAAGTGAGCATTAGATAAATGAATCAATGCTTAAAATATGCAAACACCTATCAAGAAAACAAAATGGTTTGCCATGAATTACTGTGTTCCTTTGTCTGCTCTTCCATTTTATTTGTATTGTGGAAACAAAAGACATTACGGCTATACCTTTCCTTTGTGATGGGGAATGATAAATAGATAAAAATATAATTTATATAATATACGGTAGTAAAAAAATGAAAAAAACAGCACAAAAAATTACATAAATGTGGACTTTAATGCCCAAAGCATGGCGATGTTTCAGATATAATACAGTATAGTATACTATCAGATGAAGATACACCAGGGCCACATGTCCATAATTTTACAGTTCCTTTATTAGATGCAGAATAAAATCATATGCATCCTGGCTGGACGCATTTCAAACACACGTTCCTTACTCATCGGCTTACACAACACATTAAAATCAATCCTTATAAAGTAACCCATAGTCCACAAAATCAGTGATTGCATTATTTGCCGGTGCACAGTTAACCCATAGCAGCATGAATGGTTTTCACCTGATTGCAGACACCAGAATCATCCAATGGAGTTCAAGACAAGTAATACATTGAGGCAAAATGAAAACTCAGTATTGGATTGCAAATAATACAGAATATAAATATTTTACAGCAAAAACACGTTGTCTGAAACAGCTAGAAGTTCCCAGTTTATAAAAAATGACTGTATCCACTATCGATATTTGCATTAGGTCCAGATGTTTCATCAAAAGGAAGGGTACAATGAAAGGAACATTTTATTATATAATATCTATAACCCACCAATTTGTAGTAGAATATTTATTTATTATATTTTTGTTTTCTTATATATTATTTTTTTTATTTATTTTTATGTTTTCATATTTTTTATAATTTTTTTATGCTATTTGAATTATTATTTATTGTTTATTTATATACATATTATTTATTTTATTTGGTCTATTTATTAGATTTATTTTTATATACTTACATATTCTATATTTCTTTCAATTTCTCTGTATATTCTATCTGAATTATGTGTAGATCCATATGACTCATATACCCCCGTTCCTTTTTTCGGGTATTATCTTAAAATGATATTACTAGGGATTAGAACATTTCATCTTTTATTTTTGTTTTTTATTCTTATTATTTAATTTTGATTTTTTATCCTTATTCTCCCTCAGGGAAAACACATCTTTCCCTTTAATTTATATCTGACAAACTAGCAGTTAATCCCTATCAGCGGCCGGCCCGGCAAACACTATATTCATGAAGTGGGTTGTTGATGTTGTTTATATATACCAAAATGCTGATTCCAGCCAGAAATATTTTATTGATAAGATGCCAACCTAAATGAAATAGGCATCCATTCCCCACTCTTTCAGAAAACATGCAAACACACATGCTGGTCGCACAAGGATCTTCAATGTATTTCTCCTCCACTCTTCTTCCACATCTCGCCCTGCTTACTGCCTTCATATATCGGAGCAAGATGGTTTGTGATGATAGTATTTTCTCAAAAATTTGTACAGCCCAATACAGACTGAACAAATAAACCCATCAGATCCACATATTAGAATAAAAAAAAGGGGAGGTCCCTTATTTCATAAAAAGAGAGAGAGAGGGACAGAGGGGGAAAGAGGAGCGTATTTCACTCAGTATGGAGGGAATATGTGTTCATGTAAATATATATGTACCAAGGTGTTACTATACATATCAGTAAAAATACATGAGATCGGTTCTCATATTCAAGCCCAGAGGATATCGTACATCTAACCCCAGCGTGGAGCGGCCATATTCCAGAGAATTCCCCAGTCCACCACAGGAACGCCGGGCCCGAGGAAACGGCCAGAGTCTACCTCTGCAGTAGTCAACCGGCTGCTGCAGTTTGTCTAACAGCTGCGGCACCCTGCCAGACGGAGCGGTCTGCCTGCTTCCTCACCACGAGGGAGGGGAGCCCCAAGTCTACCTACACGGAGCCATTGGGTATAGATCCATCCTAGGCGGGTAAGAAAGGACACAGGTTCGTCAACTAAGGTTTACCACAGGTTCCACCATACCACCTGGCATCCACTTGCAGCCACCCGTAGAGCTACCTGTTACTTTAACAACTGTTGCTGAACTGTGGACTCTGTATTTTGCTGCTGAACGTTTACAGTAAAGTACCCGGGAGAAAGTGACTTTGCCTCTGCGTTGTTTTCAGCATCAACCTGTTTGTTTTCAGGAACGCTGCCCCGGAGGATCCGCTCCACCTGTAGGGAGCTTTGCCATCTCAGTCGCATTACCATCAACCTCCTGAGGACTGTGGCGGCGCTGGTGACCCATCACCAGTACTAAAGGTGGCGTCACATGACAAACTCTAATCCCCTGTACATACACCCCTTATTGAAGTGTCACCCATGCCACGGGCTCAGGCGCTGCCACCCTTGACATCCCTGTGAGAGCACCCACAGAGCCTGATACCCGAGTACCCCAGGGCCTTGGGCTCGACATATACATATAATAATATAAGGAATAAGTAAACATAAAAAGAATATATCTCAAGAAATAAATATAATAAGTACGGTAATAGAACCAATAACAAACTGGTTTTAATACTAATATACATAACATATTATTAATTTAATGGCACACTAGCCATAAATAGAAATGAAAAAGAGAATAAAAGAAAATAAAAATAAATATCTGACAGATGAGGGAGGATAAGGATAAAAAATAAAAATTAAATGATAAAAATAAAAAATAAAAGATGAAATGTTCTAATCCCTAGTAATATCATTTTAAGATAATACCTGAAAAAAGGAACAGGGGATATATGAAGTCATATGGATCTACACATAATTCAGATAGAATATACAGAAAAATTTTAAGAAATATATAATATGTAAGTAGGTATATAAAAATAAACCTAATAAAAGACCAAATAAAATAAATATGCATATAAATAAACAAAAAATAATAATACAAATAATATAAAAATAAAAAATAATGAAAACATAAAAATAAATTAAAAAAACAACAATATAAATAAATATTCTACTACAAATTGGTGGCTTATAGATATTACATAATAAAATGTTCCTATCATTGTACCCTTCCTTTTAATTAAACATCTGGACCTAATGCAAATATTGATAGTGGAACAGTCATTTTTTACAAACTGGGAATTCTAGCTGTTTCAGACAACGTGTTTTTGCTGTAAAAAATTCTGTATTATGTGCAATCCAATACGGAGTTTTCATATTGCCTCAAAGTATCACTTGTCTTGAACTCTATTGGATTATTCTGATGTCTGCAATCAGGTGAAAACCATTCATTCTGCTGTGGGTTAATTGTGCACCGGCAAATAATGCAAATCGCTGATTTTGTGGACTATGGGTTACTTTATAAGGATTGTTTTTAATGTGTTGTATAAGCTGATGAGTAAGGAACATGTGTCCGAAACACGTCCGGCCAGGATGCATGTTTTTATTCTGAATCTAATAAAGGAACAGTAAAATTATGGACATGTGGCCCTGGTGTATCTTCATTTGACGTTTAAATGGTGGAAGTCAGCCATCTTACTAGGAGCCTGGGAATCTAAGGGTGTATATTTCCCCACCCCTCCTCACATGTATAGTATACTATATCCAAAATGTCGCCATGCCTTTGGGCATTAAAATTCACATTTGCTTAATTTTTTGTGCTGTTTTTCATGTTTTTACTATATCATAAGAAACCACTTGGATTGGTGTTCAGGAAAATCTTTGCACTTCAATATAGGTGATGACAGCTGTGTGATCTGATCAGCTGATTATGCTTTTGACGTCATTCCTGTGATGAAGAGCAGGAGAGTACAGCTATAAGGTAAGTATAACAAGAAGCAGTATAGGCAGGAGGCACGGCAAATATGTAAAAAGACACCATGGGCAGAGTGGGAGGAAATGTGTAAGGAAATAGAATGGGCATGGGATGGAAATATGTGAAGACACAGTATCAGCATGGAGGGAATATGTGAAGAGATAATATGATAAGGGGAAATATGTGAAGAGACAGTATGGTGATAGAAGAAAATGTTTGAGGAGACAGTATGGGCAGGGGAGGAAATTTGTGAGGAGACAGTATGTAAGGGAGGAAATGTGTGAAGAGATAGTGAGAGCATAGGGGGAGGAAATATGAAATATGTGAGGAAACAATATGGGCAGAGAGGAGGAAACGTGTAAAGAGACAGTGTGGGCAGGGAGGGAATATGTGAAAAGACAGTATGGGAAGGGGAGAAAATGTGTGACAGCAGACAGTGGGGTTGGAGGCCATGGAAATGTTTGAGAAGGCAGTATTGTCAGTGGGGAGGAAATGTGTTAAGAGAGGTTATAGGAGGAGGAAAATATGTGAAGAGACAGTATGTGGAGGGGGAATATGTCAGGCAGGCAATAATAAGAGAAGGTGAGCAAATGAGTGAAGAGACAATTTGGGCTAGGTAGTAAATCGGTGAGCAGACAGTATGGGCAGGGTGGAAATGTGTAAGGATATTGTATGGTTGGGGGAATGTGTGAGGATACAGTATGGGCGGGGGGTGGAAATGTGTAAGGAGACATTATGGGCAGGGGAACCAAATGTGAGGAGATAGTATGGGTAAGAGAGCATGGAAATATGTGAGGTGACATTATGGGCAGAGAGGGGAGAAAATGAGCGAGGAGACAGTAGACAGGGGATAGGAAATGTGTGAAGAGACGGTATGGATCAGTGAAAATGTGTAAGGAGTCAGTATGGAAAGAGGGGAAATGTGTGAGTAGACAGTAGGGGAAGGGTAGTAAATGTGAGAGAAGACAGTATGAGTGGGGAATGTGTGAGAGACAGAATGGGCAGTGGTATGGGTGAATAGCCAGTATGGGCAGGGAGGAATGTTTGAGGAGACAGTATGGATTGGGGGATTTTGTCAGGAGACAGTATATGAAGAAAATGTGACAGAAAAGTATGGGAGAGAAAAGTGTCTGGAGGCACAAAACAGAGAGTAGGATGTGTGAGGGTGGTTAGTATAGGGGCAGCAAGAAGGACAGTATGTGGTCATAGTAGGACAGTATGCAGATTGGGGTTGTGTTAGAGGTGAGCACAGTATGGAAACTGGGCAGTATAGGGGGCAGAGTATGCAGGGACAGTGTGAAGTGGGTGCCCAGTATGGAAAGGAGAGGACAGTGTGGAATCTGTATCATAAAAGGGAAAGTATATGGGTGGTCATATTTTGAGCAAGAAGCACAGTGAGGGGCAATTACTGAGGGTACAGCATCTGGTAGATATTTGTAAGCAGAAGCATTATAATGTCACTATTATTTTTAAGGGCACCATGTCAGGATATGCTGCAGAAGACCAGAGATGATGGAAGTCTGCAATGAGGAGTTGTGGATGGGAAAATGTTTTATAGCATCTGGATAAGATGGAGAAGAAAAAAAATAGTGTGACTCAATCCAGAGAAAATCACACCTATAAGGTACCTAGATGTAAATGTTTCTTTGAGATATTGTCTGCGCCTAATCAGTACTATGGTTCTCGTGTGGTTCGCAGTTTGATGATGGCTGGTAACAACTCCCAGTATCTCGTTATCACTGTTAAGGACATATTTATTCATGCAATACAATTGTATTTATGGAGTGACCTAACATCACAATTGATTGCTGTCTTAAGCTTTGTGTGTATTCATGTACTGATGGTGCTTGTGGTGATATATTTCTGTACTCATTAGGTTCTAGCAATGTATACTTGTACTGATGGTGAATCTGTTAAAATACTAGGAATGCCTCTACTAATAGAGGTTCTGGTGATGTATTTCTAAACCAGTGATGGTTGCTATAGTATGAATTTCTGTACTGATGATGTTTCAGGTGATTTATTTTGTACTAATGGGGTTCTGGCAATTTACTCACGTGAGGTTGATGGTTCTGGTCATGAATTTATGTAATTTTGGTGGTTTTGGTGATGCATTTCTGTACTGATTGTGGGTCTGCTTATGTATTTCTATACTTATGATGGCTGTTATGCTGTATATCTGTACTCAATGTGGTTCTAGTGATGTATTAATGTGTGAATAGGGTTATATTGATGTATTCATTTACTGATGGTCCTAATCATGATTTCTGTACTGTTGGTGGTTCTGGTGCTGTATATCTGTGCTATTGGTGATTCTAGTGCTCCATTCCAGTACTACTGGTGGTTTTGGTGGTGTATTTCTGTACTGATGGTGGTCATGGTGATGCATTTCTGTACAAATGGTGGTACTGTTGATAGTTCTGGTGCTGTTTTTCTTTATTGTTGTTGGTTCTGGTGAAGTAATTCCCTTTTTGGACTGCGGTTTCCCTATGGACTCCATTCTTACCCCCCCCAAAAAAGCACCACAAAGGATGGATATTCCCACAATTTGTTTGTGGTGCTTTTTTCCTGTGATTTCCAAAACAGAAATGCTCCAATACTCACCCTCCCCAGCAATCCCCGGTGATTCTTTCTCAATGCACCGGCAGATGCTGTGTTTATCATCCTTCCAGGACCTTTGCACCATGGGACTCAGCCTGTAACATGGTGTTCAGGATCTGGAAGATCGATAAACACAGCATCTACCGGTGCATGAAAAAAGAATCACCGGGTATCACCATGGGATCGCCGAGGAGGGTGCGAACATGTACATTTGTCTATCTCTGTGTGCCTCTCTGTGTTTGTGTGTCCCCTTATTTGTGTTGCATATTTGTGCACAAATGCACCACAAATGCAATAGGTATGTGCTTCTTTTGTTTATAGACAGCTGCATTTGTAAAGCTAACAAACGCAGCGCAAAAAAATAAGCACAGTACATAGCCTAAAGGTACCTTTACACGCCTCCACTGAAAGGTAGCAACTGCCTGGCATTGGGGATAGTTATGCCTGTTGCTATGAAATTGCTACGAAATGGCGGCGTGTAAATAGGGAAGTGCCTTCCTGTCTCCTGTAGTGGACTTAGATACCTGTTGCTGAGCCGTGCTCAGAAACCGAAGGCAACACAAAGGCACAATTGCCATGATAGTGGCATCTAAACGGGGCACAGGCATGGATGTTGCGTCGCCTAGTGATTTCACAGGGGCGTGCCACAGCGTCATGGATACCATGCCCCATCAGCGATCATTGGTGGGGGCTACTGTGTTACCATTGGCTGTCCCTGCACAGGGCGCCATATTTATAGAGCTGACAATTCACACTACACAATTGCAATGGCGTCATGTATTAGCCAGCCTTCCTGCGCAGGCTGGCCAATCATGATGCTATTGCGTTGTCCAATCAGCGTACAAGCGTCACGGAATACATAACTCTGTCACGCCTATGTACTTACGGCGCTAAATATGTACGCCCATACACCATTGTGGTAGCGGCGTGTAAACTAGGGAAGGTATTCCACAGGATTTAAGCCGCAGGAGCTGTCGGCACTTCTGGGGAACGCAGATACCTTCAGTGGAGAACGTAATGACGGCGTCTATATATGCGGCATTAGCGATCGGTATCCACCGTTAAAAATGTGCATGCGGTGGATACCTGTTGCTAGCCACAGTGGAGGCGTGTAAAGGTACCTTTAGAGTTATGTGATGAGTAGCTTAATTTCCTACTGCTCTAAACGAAGTTAGGGCTGTAGTATTTCACTGAACATTGACAGAATTTGGAAGAGATGCTTGGCGGAAAGTGACTAAGTGTGCAAATCACATACGGGTAGTCACATGACAACTACTCAAACCGCTTAAGTTGTGTATAGGAAGCAGCACCAAATTGAATTTTTAAGCCTAGATTTACCTTTGTTTATATAAATTAAAATTTAAATGGCGATTCCATAATTAGTAAGCAAACAACAGCTTTCTTACAATCTGGCAATGGTTATACTAGTGTTAGAAGCTATATTATAGAAGAACAGATGAGAATGGTCTATGATAAGATATCAGAATGAATACATATTAAATCACTTTAACAATCATTTATTATATGTTATAAAATTGTTCTGAAATAAAAAATATAATAAAGAACACAAATGTTATAAAATTGTTCTGAAACAAAAAATATAATAATAAACACAAATGTCTCTTTTTCGTGAAGTTGGAATTGAAAAAGTCTTTCTAAATTTTCTATCGTTACCACTACATCAATAATTTGATGTGGATATTTAGGGTCATGTTATACGGGCACACAATCAGCCTGTAATAAGTGCTCTTAGGCCGGTTTCACATTTGCGTATGAAACCACAGTGTCCTCCGCATGACAGTGCAGGAGAACGCTGTGGATCACATTGAAATCTCTCCCGATGGCCGACGCTGATCTCCTGGGAGATCAGTGGCGGCTACCGGGAGATCAGCTGGAGATCTCCTCCTCCCAGCCGCCGCTGATCTCCCAACGGTGTCGGCGCGGTAGATTTGAAGAAACAGCTGATCTGGCAGCTGTTTAAATCTCCAGCGCCGACATCACCTCTTTGGTGTCGGTGTGGGAGATTTAAACAGTTGTCAGATGAGGTGTTTCTTCAAATCTCCCGCGCCGACACCGTTGGGAGATCAGGAGGATCTCCGCCGCTGATCTCCGCCTCCAGGCCGCCGTCGAGATCGCTGATTGGCTGGCCGAGCACCATACTGATGTTATCACAAGCGGGGAATCTCCGATGCGTTCACATCAGTATGGCAGCGCTTGCACTGCGTTTGCATCTACATGCCCTCCGCATGCAGACACAAACGCTAGTGTGAAACCAGCCTTAGATAATATAGGAATTTGAAACTGCTTTCTTTTATTTTTAATTAGCAATGTTGTAATCATTCTTTGCCATCCTCTTGGACATTTTATTTTATGTTGGCACCACAACCCCTGTTTAAATGCCGGCCATGTTTACACTGGGAAAAGTTTGTGAGAGATGCTCACATGTAGGATTGTCCTGTTGATCAATATGCTTTACTTTTTTAGCTTACCGCTCTTTCTCTGCCTGTAGTATTCAATCTTGTCATAAGATTGTGTGACTATCCAGATCAATGTTCACACCCAAAAAGTTAGAATAATACATGTAAACAAATATCTAAATCTTTAAAAAATATCTCCTTATCATACCTGGATATTTTCCACCTTTATTTCTTCGGATAAAGCAAACTATCAGTAGAACTAAAATAAGGAGGGCTACCGCACACATCAGACCAATAAACCATCCCTGGGTAGCTATGTCAACTTGCCGACTGGCCATGGCTAAAAAAAAAAAATTTAAAGTACAATGGTATTAGTTAATGGCTAATAAGAAATGAAGGTTAGACTTTACCCAAAATAACTATAAAGAGGGAGAAAAAAAGAATCAGATACAAAAGAAATAGTCTTTTTCTCCACTCAGAATGAAAGATATCAGACATTTATAAATGCATTTGGAAACAAATGCAGAATTTTACAAACAGCCGCTTATTGCTTTCTTACTGTATAAAAAAACATAAAAACACGACATGCAATAAATACGATGAAATGCTGGAGCAACAATACACAATCCCTTGACATCCTTGTCCTTTTGATTAAGGCTATACTGTTTATAAGAAGATTAAAATGCATAATTATCAGAAGCCTTCTTGTGTAAGGACAAATTAACATTATGAAGAAAATGTCTACTGTATTGGTCTACTAGTTCAATAGTGTCAATAATGAACCTCACATATTAGTACTGCACATAGTAAGAATATCCTGATGACAATGTGTATGTCTCAAGTCACTGAACACAAACTGAGTCTTTGCATTACAACTAAAAAATAATGATCACTTATGATTATATGGTAGTATGGAAAATGATCTTTTGAGGCAATGAGTTCATTAAAACAGTCTGTAGAATTAGTTTGACATTGTGAGGAGCAGACATATAAGTCCACTAATCTGTACATATTGTGAAACTTTCCAATGAAAAGCCACATTTAGACCATTAAGGTGCACCCTCGACATTTGCCTTTGAGAAATAAGTTAAAAAGACGCCTATAGCTTAAAAAAGCCTTCTTTTATTTTCTGTTTTACTTCAGAATTTTTAGCCTACAGGTTACAGTTATTCTGTTCTTGACACTCCTGGGCTCCAGTGCAAAATCTGGATGAACGGCTCACTCAAACTCGTGCACATACATCATTTGAGTATCATCTATACTTTTTATGCAAGTGTTTCTTTTTCTATAAAGAAGTAAAAGAAGTAATTCTGTCTTCAATGAGTAAAATAATAATTGAATGGTTACAATCTAGTACAGCTCAGTAACAGCACTATTGACATTTATAGCCAAATATCAGAGGTGGCTACAACCTCTACACACCCTTAACCCCTTCATGACCCGGGAATTTTTCGTTTTTCATTTTCGTTTTTTGCTCCCCTGCTTCCAAGAGCCATAACTTTTTTATTTTTTCTGTCAATATAGACGGCTTGTTTTATGCGGGACGAGTTGTACTTTCATATGCAATAATTTATTTTACCATATAGTGTACAGGGAAATTGCAAAAAAAATTCTAAATGCAGTGATATGTTTGTTTTTTGGGTATTTTAGTCGCCATGTTCACTATATGGTAAAACCGACATGACGGGGTGATGTCTTGGGTGGGTACGAGTTCGTAGACACCCAACATGTCTACCTTTACTGGTATCTAGGTGGTGAAAAAAATTCAGAAGTTTGAAAAAAAAACAAAAACTGACTTTGTGCGCCATGTTCTGCGACCCATAGCGTTCTCACTTTTCGGGATCTGGGGCTGTGTGACAGCTTAGTTTTTGCGTCTTGAGCTAACGTTTCTAATGATACCATTGTTGGGGGGATCCGCAGATTAGATCGCCCGTTATTGCATTTTATAGCAATGTTGCGGCCACCAAAATAACGGAATTTTGGCGTTTGGACCATTTTTTCCATTACGGAGTTTACGGCTCTCATTAACGGATTTAATACGATGATAGATCGGGCGATTCTGAACGCGGCGATACCAAACGTGTATTTTTTTTTTTAATACTTTTATTGTGATTGGGGGAAAAGGGGGGTGATTTGAACTTTTATATATTTTTTTTTTATTTACAGGTTTCTAAGGCACCTTGCTTCACAGTCCGATCGCTTCTGGGAGATACAGATGAGCTGCAGCTCATCTGTATCTCCCAGAAAAGCAGACCTGTTGTGGTTGGCAGCGCCTGCCAACCACAACAGGAAACTGCACTCTGACAGCATCCAGGGTCTAGCCAGGACCCTGGGCTGTCATGTGAGCGCTGGAGATCCCGCAATACTATCGCAGGATCTCCGGAGCAGGCGGGGAACAACGCGTTCCCCACCGCAGCCGCCTTGGATCCCGCTGTCAGTGATTGACAGCGGGATCCAAGGGGTTAAGAGCGCCGATCAGATCCCGGATCATATTGGAGCTGTTAGCTCGACATCTCAGCTGATCACATCAGCTGAGATGTCAGCTGTTGATGTGAGCTCCATGCCGGACCTCACATCAAAGCCCCCTTACCGGCCCATAACGTTGTATAACGTCATAGGTCGGGAAGGGTTTTTTAAACTAATCCACTGCTATCAAAGCCACAGAATTGGATGCAGACGAGGTTTGTCAAGGAAATCAGAACCTTAAGCATATTTTTCTTCCAATCATATCTAAAGCCATTCATGTAGATTTTATATATTGTTTGGCTGAATCACTCATGTGACACCCCCACTGGACACTGATCCCTGCAGGTCAGTGGGCTCTATGGTCAAAAATGTTGCTTTGAAGTTCTGGGGTCCTGGGTTCAATTCCCGTCACGTACAGCATCTGTAAGGAGTTTGTATGTTCTCCCTGTGTTTGCGCCTCCTACACTCCAAAGACATACTGATAGGGAATTTAGATTGTGAGCCCCAATGGGGACAGTGATGATTATGTCTATAAAGCGCTGTGGAATTAATGCACTATATAAGTAAGCAAAATACATATGAGGTACCTATTGAATTCTTTTAACTGTTCATCTCCTCTGATTGTACAATTTTTTTTTTTATTCTGTGTATGAATTTGAGGGAACCATGTTCACCTACTGGCATCTTAAAGTTTACTTCAGTTAACCATATGTGAATAGTGTATTGTGTAAAAAAGTGTTTGTGGATAGGATAAACCAGCTTACTCAGTGGCGTAACTAGAGTCTGGTGGGCCCCGGTGTGAAATTCAGACCTGGGCCCCCTCCAAGCACACGTTGGTCGGATGTATGGGCCCTGTGTAACGTTCTAAGTTCTATAAACACTCACAAATTGACCCCTTTATGTATTAATGTCCCTCATCCTGCTATGTATGGTCATCCTACTGGAATTTGGAGCTTATCCTTTTAAATATGTCTCCCATCCTGCTATATATGGTCTCCCTCCTGGAATATGGCCCTTATCGTGGTATATATGTCCCCCATCCTGGTATATATAGTCTTCCTCCTCCTGCCACGATAGTCCTCTAATTATTATAATGTATCCCCATATTCCTCCATGTATTATAATGCATCCCATAGTCCCCCATTCATAAGGTAGCCCCAATAGTCATCCAATTATTATAATGCACCCCTACTATCCTACATATAGTAGCATCATAGTCCTCTGTAAAGTATAATACAGCCTCACAGCCCTCCATATAGTATAATATAGCCTCATTGCCCCTCCATATAGTATAATACAGCCTCACAGCCCTCTATATAGTATAATGCAGCCTCACAGCCCTCTATACAGTATAATACAGACTCAGTTGTCTATCTAGTGCAGCCTCTATAGTACAGCCTTATATATGCAGCCTCAAAGCTCTCCATATAGTACAGCCTCATATAGTGGAGCATTGTATATGCAGCCTCATAGCTCTCCATGTAGTGCAGCCTTATATCTCTCTATATAGTGTATTATATATGCAGCCTAATAGCCTCTCTATATGTTGCAGTTTCATAGCCTCTCCATATGGTACAGCCTCAAATATGCAGCCTCATAGCCTCTCTATATGGTGCAGCCTTATACATGCAGCCTCATAGCTCTTCATATAGTGCAGCCTTATATATGCAGCCTCATAGCATCCTCTTTGCCTCGCTCTCCTGTGCCCTTGCTCTCCTCCCCTACTCTCCACCTTCTCCTGTGCCCCTTGCTCCCCTACTCTTCTGTCCCCTGCTCTCATCCTCTTCCTGTGTCCCCCACTCTCATCCTCCTCTGTCCCCCGCTTTCATCCCCCTCCTCTGTCCCCCGCTCTCATCCCCTTCCTCTGTCCCCCACTCAGCATCCTCCTCCTGTGTCCCCTGCTCTCATCTTCCTCCTCTGTGCCCCGCTCTCATCCTCCTCCTCTGTCCACCCGCCCCTCATCCTCTTCCTCTGTTCCCTGCTCTCATCCTCTTCCTGTGTCCCCTGCTCCCCTACTCCTCTCTCCCCCGCTCTCATCTTCCTCCTCTGTGCCCTGCTCTCAACCTACTCCTCTGTACACCCGCTCCCATTCCTGTGTCCCCTGCTGTCCTTTTCCTCTGTCCCCTGCTCTCATCCTCTTCCTGTGTCCCTCACTCTCATCCTCCTCCTCAGTCCCCCGCTCTCATCCCCCTCCTCTGTCCCCCGCTCTCATCCTCTTCCTGTGTACCCTGCTCTCATCTTGCTCCTCTGTGCCCCGCTCTCATCCTCCTCCTCTGTCCACCTGCTCTCATCCTCTCCTCTGTTCCCCGCTCTCATCCTCTTCCTGTGTCTCCTGCTCCCCTACTCCTCTCTCCCCCGCTCTCATCTTCTTCCTCTGTGCCCTGCTCTCAACCTCCTCCTCTGTCCACCCCCTCCTGTTCCTGTGTCCCCTGCTGTCCTTTTCCTCTGACCCCTGCTCTCATCCTCTTTCTCTGTCCTCCGCTCTCATTTTCCTCCTCTGTCCCCCACTCTCATCCTCTTCCTGTGTCCCCTGCTAATATCCTCCTTCATCCCCCACTCCCATCCTCTTCCTGTGTCCCCAGCTCTCGTCCTCCTCCTGTGTCCCTGCTCTCATCCTCCTCCTCTGTCCACCTGCTCTCATCCTCTCCTCTGTTCCCCGCTCTCATCCTCTTCCTGTGTCTCCTGCTCCCCTACTCCTCTCTCCCCTGCTCTCATCTTCTTCCTCTGTGCCCTGCTCTCAACCTCCTCCTCTGTCCACCCCCTCCTGTTCCTGTGTCCCCTGCTGTCCTATTCCTCTGACCCCTGCTCTCATCCTCTTCCTCTGTCCTCCGCTCTCATCTTCCTCCTCTGTCCCCCACTCTCATCCTCTTCCTGTGTCCCCTGCTCGTATCCTCCTTCATCCCCCACTCCCATCCTCTTCCTGTGTCCCCAGCTATCATCCTCCTCCTCTGTCCACCAGCTCTCATCCTCCTCCTCTGACCCTGTTCTTATCCTCCTCCTCTGTCCCAACTCTCATCCTCTCCCTGTGTCCCCAACTCTCATCCCCTTCCTGTGTCTCCTGCTCTCATCCTCCTCTGTCCCCCGCTTTCATCCTCTTCCTGTGTCACCCGCTCTCATCCTCCTCCTCTGTCCCCCGCTCTCATCCTCCTCTTCTGTCCACCAGCTCTCATCCTCTTCCTGTGTCCCCTGCTCTCCTACTCCTCCTCTGTCCCAAGCTCTCCTCCTCCTCATCTGTCCCGCGCTCTCATCCTCCTCTTCTGTCCACCAGCTCTCATCCTCTTCCCGTGTCCCCTGCTCTCCCCCTCCTCTGTCCCCCGCTCTTATCCTCCTCCTCTGTCCACCAGCTCTCATCCTCTTCCTGTGTCTCCTGCTCTCCCCCTCCTCTCACCTTTGTCTTGTTCTTCACTCTCTTCTTCCCTTCTCTGTTCGGCAGCAGCTGGGGGGCGTGTCCTCACATGCATAATGAGCGGCCAGGATCTGACGCATGGCCGCCGGGCAGGAGACTGAGGAGAAGGTGGGTGACAGCTCCCTGGGCCAGAGGGCAGATTTTCAGCTGCTTGACACTGCGGGCTGTGCTGCCCCCGGCGCTGGCATTGATGGGTGCAGGACGCTCAGCTCAGCAGGCGCAGGGGGCGGCTGGCTACGCGGGCTCCCTATATGTCCGGGCCCCGTCGCAGCTGCGACCGTTGCGACCGTGAATGTTACGCCACTGAGCTTACTGTTCCAAGGCGTGCATGGGATCTCAAATCCACAGCAAATAGAGTAATTCAAAAGAAACTAATGCTGTTGATCAGGAAAACTATATTTCAAATCCATGACAAGGATGAAGTGTCAAAATCCAACATAACAACTAAAAGTCAACTAGGAGAAAGAACTGTTTGACGCATTTCGAAGTGTAACCATTCTAACTCATAACCTGAAATGCATCAACCATTTCTTTCTACAAAAGCATTTGTAGTTCTGCTTTTGGATCTTGACACTTTAATTTTGTCATGGATTATATAAATTTGAAATAAAGCATATGTCCTAGATAGGCTTCCCTGGATTGCTCTATGTGTGAAATGTTTTTTAGAGGCTTAATCCCACACTATATAACTTGCTATTCAAATTCCATAAGTATTAATGTAGAATTGGATTTCATTTAGTCACAGTGTAGCTGAAGACAGATTTCCCTGACTACCAACATATGTCAGGTTTAGAAACAGTCTAGGGGGGACATATTATGGAAGGTTTTTGAAAGGTTTTCCTCCAGATTTCACTTATGAAGTATACTTGAAAGTGTTTTTATAATCACTTGCACTACATTATTATTGAATTAAATTTAAAATTTTGGTTACACTTTAAATCTGGATACCATTCGTACTTTCTTACAGATGCATGAACATGAACAAAAAGGCCCATGTAACTCATAGGCGGATCTCTCCTTAACATAATGATGGAAAATTCTAAAACCGATTGTTTTTTCCCCTTTACAAAGATGAAGATGTCCCTGAAAGGGAATGTGAGGCACATGAGTTGCTGCACAAATGCCTCACCTGGACCTGTCTGAAAAGTTTCTTCTGAATACCCTGTATGATCATCAGAATAAACTTGAACTTTATATGATGTTCCAGGAGATAAGCCCTTTAATACAAAGGCGCTCCGAGTACCATTTATAGTTTCCTCTTTCCAATCTTCTTTGTCTAGGAGAATTTCAGACAACATAGGAATAACTTAAGAATACGTAGGTTCTGATCAATTGCACTAACGTGGCATGCAATGAAATCTTAATTATTAGACACTATGATGCTGGATTTGAAGCAATGGATAACACTGAATGGGATTTAAATGCATGGACTCTGTGTAAGTTGATTTTAGTTTAAAAAAATAAAGCTTCACCCAATGCAACAATTTAAGCTTTTGGATAGAATAGTGAATATAAGGGGACATTCTTCAGTCTCGTGCTCAAAAAAGAAGGAACACTCACCATAAACAGTATTCTTATTAAGGATTATATATTCTTTAAGGGGACCTCTAAATTATTGGCAAGTAATCTTCAAACAATTTATGAGATTCAATCATCTTAGAATTACCTTCAGTAACATTATCGTACAATGTACTTGGATTCAACTTTAAAGGGGTTTACTTTAATCTATGATTATTTTTTTATTTAAATAGGTTCTTACTCAATTCTACATATTTAACAAAGAGCCTGGCATCTACGTTCTCAAAATTCCACACGACAGTAGCTGATGTTTCCGCAGCAGTGATATTCTTGATCAGTGGAAAAACGGGCAGAGCTGAATATTGAGTAAGGAGACAGAAATTAATCTTCATAAATGCACGACATTTCTACATTGCAGGCATGCATCAGTACTTAGTGCTCAATTTCTGGAGAAGAATAGAGATTGTATCACTCTAATCTACCGTAATCATCCTGACTACTTCCAGATCCCAATCCATTTTAGAGCATGTTATTCATGATTCTAAGGTATTGTGCTTAATCACTGAAAGTACATTAAAGGAAGTCTGTCAGTACAAAATGACTCATCAAACCAAGCACAGGTGCTTGGTGCACCCTTGGGGAGTCTGAGCACTTCAGTGCACCTTCCCACCTACTTGTTTCTCTATTTTCCTCCTTCCTCTTTACTGATTGACAGCTCTGGCTTTATGGCCATAATGGAAG
Organism: Allobates femoralis; assembly: GCA_033576535.1. Classification (NCBI taxonomy): domain Eukaryota; kingdom Metazoa; phylum Chordata; class Amphibia; order Anura; family Aromobatidae; genus Allobates; species Allobates femoralis. The sequence continues at coordinate 335,118,170 of JARQOC010000004.1, read as the reverse complement.
ATGCCAAAATAATTAGGTGGGAAAGTGGACTGAACTCAAGAGGAGGCATGTCATTGGTGCAACCTGTGCAGTCGAACAAGGTTCCAAGAGGTTAGGGAGTCCACTGCCACCTCTAAAGCATGTGGAATTGTGCATTATGATTATGATGAGCTATTGGACTGCAAGGGCCAATTGTTATTGCACAAAGGCCCTCTTCTGTCTGTGTCCACACTGCTTGACTTCAAAAAGGATACACCAAGCTCATGTCATTGGTTTAAACAATGCTTGTGCTGGATAACTCCCTTTAAAGTGAATTTGACAGCAGGTTTTTGCTGTTTAATCCTGAGAATAGCATAATATAAGGCATGAAAGCCTGATTCCAGGAATATCCACTTATTAGGCTGTGTTTTATAGTTTTAATACAATCAGTATTTTATCAGCAGGGAAGAACAATACCAGACTACAGCTCATGTGACAGGCAGTCAGGATTATGTGTAACCCTGCCCTCACCACTGAGTGGCAGCTTGCTGACAATGCAGTGTACACACGAAGCTGACACTCAGGGGTGTGGGCAGGGTTACACACAGCACAGAAGACTTCGCTCTGCTACATCTATATCAGACAAAACAGGTATTCTATGAGATCTACACCCAGCAGCCCAGTAAGTGATACATCTCTAGAATCAGGCTTTCTTGCTCTATGTCATACAACTATTACATTATATAGCAAAAACCTGTCTATTGATTCCCTTAAATATCAGTATTACCTGAACATAGGACTACCCAGTAGACTTTACTGCACCAAAATTAAAGTGGTTTTACAATTTCATGTAAATTAAAACAAACACGTTTTGGAAATACAAAATGTTTCCACTCAACGACACAGAGCAGAAAAACAGTCCTTTTTAAAAGCCATAGTTATCGCTAAAGGTTGTGTAAAGGACAACCTCTCAGCTAATAATGAAGGTAAACTTGGTCACGGCATGTTTGACCCTATTTATCTTTTCTTATTTCCTATAATATGTCTACAAATATTGCCACAGAAATTCACTTGTTACTCAACCAAAGATATGAACGTCTACTGTGTATCCCTAGCGTTGAGCTTCATTTTTATTACTGAATAAAATAAATGAAATTAATTTTATTTCTCCAAAAATTCAGACTAGTCTACCTTGTACTGCATGCATATTTCACTCTGTTTTCATCTAAGATATTAAGCCTCACATTAATGGCAATACTTTCATTAATGTGTTGCAGATTAATAAAAATAAGTTTATTAACATGCTGCGGTTTTAGTCTTGGTACTTATGCATTCAATTTTATACAGTATTTATGAGAAGTCACGTTTCTAAAAACTCATTTGTATTTAATATTATTTAACTGCCAGAGTGCTGTGGTTAGCCCATATGGGGAGGTATTGATTTTAGTCATTGCCTCCAGGGATGAATATGGTGAGATAATATGGAACAGAAGGAACGTTGTGTGAGCACCGGACGGGCTCCGGCACATAGCTAGGCAAGGCTAACATGTTTAGTGGACAAGAGATTACAAATAAGCCTGACAATTCACCCAAGATGAAATTAAAGGAAATATGTCATCAGAAAATGACTGATTGTTCTAATTAGGTTTTTTTGTTTAAAATATATTAAAAAATGGCATTTACAATTTATCACAATCTTTATTGATATAAAAATGAAAAATCTTGCAATTCTCACACTGGTCATTGTGACTATTTTAGACTCCATTTTACTGTTTTAGGAAATCCGCAACTAAAGACATTAGGCGGCATTGTGTGTGATAAATAATCTATTGACTGCTCTCAGGAGGAGAAACAAAATAATAATATTGAAGGTATGATACAATTTAATGGCTTATGAGTTTATTTTTAATTTTTATTTTGCTAGCCATTATAAGGTATTATAACTACAGGATTATTATTTTGTTTCTCCTACTGAGAACAATCAGTCTTTTTTTTAACTGGCTAAGGCTCCTTTCACATCAGCAGTTTTCGCTGATGTGCGGCAGATCCGGCAAGTGGCGCCGCATCTGCTGCTTGCAGCTTTTTTTTTCTCCGGTGTAACCGCATTTGTCGCACCGGACCGCAAGCCCCATAGAGAATGCATGGGGCTTGCCGGATCCGGGCCGCAAGTCGTCCGTTAAGCGGCAGATCCGGTGCCACCTGCCGGAACTGCCGAACCGCTGATGTGAAAGGGCCCTAACAGAGTACCAAGCCTTTTTTTATTTGAAACAAATGAAAAGTAATAGTAATAAAGAATGTATAACTGGCAGAGAAAGGATGGATCTGATGGACCTAAATTAGTGATGGGCGAATCCTAAATTACTCGGAATCGCTTGACTCTAGCGAGTCCGAGCACAGGACTCGCTACTCGTTGCGAGTCTAGCGAGTCCAATGTTAATGAATGGGGAAGCGAGTAATAGCGAGTAGTGTGAGATTTACAAATCGCAGATGTGTCTCGAAAGCTTCAGCCTGAAGCAATCCTAGTTTTGTCATTTATTTGCATTGCTCGTTTACTTTGTAAGTAATCGCTGACTCGCACAGATAAGATCCTGTCTCCTCTGTACAGGCTGCCAGCTCCAGGGTCCTAGAGCCCGCCTGCTGCCTTATGTAGCAGTGCTGAGATTGTTCTCAGTCTGCTCATTCCCTGTGTACAGACATGAATGTCTGTGCACAGAGATGATGTAGCAGAGCTGAGATTGTTCTCAGTCTGCTCATTCCCTGTGTACAGACATGAATGTCTGTGCACAGAGATGATGTAGCAGAGCTGAGATTGTTCTCAGTCTGCTTATTCCCTGTGCATAGACATCTATATTTATGCACAGGGATGTAGCAGAGAGGACATCGCGTTTTGGACTGCGTCGGACGGAAGAGGATTTTTTTTAATTAAAGATGGAGTCCCTAATGGCTTTTTTTTTTTATTTCTAATAAAAAATTTTCCTTGTGTTGTGTTTTTTTTAAAACAATTTAATAGAAATTCATGGCGGTCATGTCTAATATTGGCGTGACCGCCATAAATTTCGGGCTTAGGGTCAGCTGATAATACAAAGCTGGCCCTAACCTCTATTACCCAGCGTGCCACCGCCACCAGGGCCGCTGGAAGAGCGGGGTTCAGCGCCAGAGGATGGCGCTTCAATGAACGCGCCATCTTCTGGGGCGGCTGCGGGCTGCAATTTGCAGCGGGGGGTGCCCAGAAAGCTTGGGCATCCCTGCGCTGCGGATTCCAGCCCCCAGCTGCTTAGCTGTACCTGGCTAGACATAGAAATTGCGCGGAGCCCCACGCATTTTTTTTTAATTATTTCATGAAATTCTGAGATTCTGACTCTGAGACTCTGACTCTGAAATTCATGAAATAATAAAAAAAAAATGCGTGGGGCTCCGCGCAATTTCTATGTCTAGCCAGGTACAGCTAAGCAGCTGGGGGCTGGAATCCGCAGCGCAGGGATGCCCAAGCTTTCTGGGCACCCCCCGCTGCAAATTGCAGCCCGCAGCCGCCCCAGAAGATGGCGCGTTCATTGAAGCGCCATCCTCTGGCGCTGAACCCCGCTCTTCCAGCGGCCCTGGTAGCGGTGGCACGCTGGGTAATAAAGAGGTTAGGGCCAGCTTTGTATTATCAGCTGGCCCTAAGCCCGAAATTTATGGCGGTCACGCCAATATTAGACATGACCGCCATGAATTTCTATTAAATTGTTTTAAAAAAAACACAACACAAGGAAAATTTTTTATTAGAAATAAAAAAAAAAGCCATTAGGGACTCCATCTTTAATTAAAAAAATCCTCTTCCGTCCGACGCAGTCCAAAACGCGATGTCCTCTCTGCTACATCCCCTGTGCATAAATATAGATGTCTATGCACAGGGAATAAGCAGACTGAGAACAATCTCAGCTCTGCTACATCATCTCTGTGCACAGACATTCATGTCTGTACACAGGGAATGAGCAGACTGAGAACAATCTCAGCTCTGCTACATCATCTCTGTGCACAGACATTCATGTCTGTACACAGGGAATGAGCAGACTGAGAACAATCTCAGCACTGCTACATCATCTCTGTGCACAGACATTCATGTCTGTACACAGGGAATGAGCAGACTGAGAACAATCTCGGCACTGCTACATAATGTCTGTTAGCAGGCAGGCTCTAGGACCCTGGAGCTGCACAGAGAAGACAGCTGGACTCGGCTCGCAAAGAAACAGCAGTTATCTGCGAGTTTCCCTGCTATCACTGGCACAGTAGCCAGTGATTACTCGCGAGTCTAATGCAAACAATGGCAATCCTAGTTTTGTCAGCGTTTCTGACAAAACTAGGATTGATATTGATTTGCATTGGACTCGTGCGAGTAATCACTGGGAAACTCGCAGAGTACCGAGTCCTGCGAGTCCCTTACTACTCGCCGAGTAACGAGTCCTAGCGAGTAGATTCGCCCATCCCTAACCTAAATGTCTTTTTTCAACCTACGTAACTATTACTCAATTTTCTGTATGAAAGCTTCTGAGCTCATGTAAAGGTCATTGTGAAGAGAGAGAGAATTTTGAGAGGCAGATCCTGTGTTATCAGCTGTGTATAGGGGTGTTACCTGTCATTGTATTCCTGCCTCTGCAGATAAGGAGCTTGTTGAAAACTCTTCCTGAAAGCACAGTAAGTAAGAGCTCATAAGAACCCCAGTGGCCAGAGTGAAAATTGCAAGATTGCTATTTTTTTTTTTTTTTTTTTAAATAAAGATAATGAGAGTAAAAATAAAATGGCCAAATATCTGTAAAAAATAAATAGAAATAAAACATGTAACACTAAAATCTTATTTAAAGACTAGGTCATTTTCTGATGACACTATAAGGGCCAAATGTTATTCACAGCTCTAGTTATATCCGATGATAGGACCTGCTAACTTCATTGGTTTCTTTTAATGCATGGAATACAGCTGTAAATCATTTTTGACACTTTAGTATCACAGATGTAATGGTTAGATTCTGCTGTGCACCTTTTCGAGACAGATACTATTAGAGATTCATTCTAAAAGTGCAGTGTGTTCTCCTGGCAAGGCAGCCCCAATAACCAGTAACGCGCACAGTACTGGCTTGTAATACACGTCTTCACTATCTAATTTAGTGGACTGCATTTTTTTCTAAAGGTAAAATATGGCATGCATACTACCTGCAGAACTAGTGCATATCTACAAAAGATTCTATCACACAAGAAGAAGAAAAACAATACCCCTGAAGTGCGTTGGATGGACAGTGTACGTAACAGTGGAAGTGACAAAAAAGGATTCTGCCATTTATCCAGCAACAGCATGGAGAGTGAGAGAGAAGCAGAGAGAGAAATGCACTTGTTACTGTCAATGACATCACACGCTTACCTGTTAATATACATATTCATGCAATTCATGCTTATTTCAGTGGAGGTAAAGTGTTAGAAAGCTGTGAAGTGAATTGGAACAGCTGCTAGCAAGGCACCTAGTCATGCAGCAGATCTTACTTATTCACATTTCTCCATTAACATGAATGACTACCACATTGTAACTGTAGTTGCCAACTTTCATTTCTGTGAATTGCATTTTTATTTCTAATTATCACAATAAATTACATAATGACTAATTAAATAAAAACACTCTACACATACACCAAATTGATGGTACATCTAAATGACACAATTCTGCATGTGTGGAGAATTGGCCTTGTGGACTGGCACACTAAGGTATAATGGGTTCATGGTGCACCCTGTCAGTATACAGAATAATTTTACAGTCCCTGACAAAAGTTATGTCACTTATCCATGTTATGTAATTAAAAGCTTATAACCTGATGTTAAATTCATCCATTGCTTTTATAAATTACTCATTTGAAAGCTGAAACCCTCCCAAATGTAGTTTAGGTTAATAAATAAATTGGCATCAATGCTGAAATATTGATCATTTAATGAACACAGAATGGTCAGATTTTGGCAAGACAAAAGTTTTGTCGCCCACAGAAAGTAATGTGATTTTCAAACAAATAATTAACTTAAAATACAAATACATGTTGCATAACATTGGTGAATGAAGGTGTGGTGCTATTAGAGTCATATTTAATATTTTGTGTAACTTCCATGAGCTTGAAGGACTGCAACCATGCGGTTCAACAATGATTCATGCAATTTATTCATGAAGTCATCAGGAATAGCAAAGAAAGTAGTCTTACATGTCTCCCAGAGTTCATCTAGATTCTTTGGTTTTGTCTTCCAAGCTTCCTCTTTCATCCTACCCCAAACATGCTCAATGATGTTCATGTCTGGGGGCTGGCCAGTCCTTGAGCACCTTGTTTTTTTTTTGCCTCGAGGAACTTTGTTGTAGAGATGGATGTATGAGATGCTGCACCATCCTGTTGCAAAATTTAACCCTTTTTATGATTTGGAGTGCAAGACATAGCTAATATCTTGATATTTTAGGCTATTGATATTACCTTCCACCTGCAAATGTTTTGCACACCCCCGTACTGAATGTAACCCCAGACCATGATCTTTCCACCACCAAATTAACTGTTTTCTGGGAGTATTTTGGATCCATACGGGCTCCAGTAGGTCTACTGCAGTATTTACGGCGGCTGTGGTGTAACTCTACTGAAAATTCATCAGAGAAATCCACCTTCTGCCACTTTTCCAGCATCCATCTGTTTAGCAGGCTGTGGGACTTTGCAAATGCCACACGGTTTTTTATTTGCCTTTTGTTAAGTGTTGGCTTCTGGGCACTGATTCGACCATGGAGACCATTTCGAGACAGAATCCTGCAAACTGTTCAGGTGACCAGGCCTGTTGGAGCTCTGCTGAAGTGGAAGAGGGGCTTGCTTTGGATTTTCTAACCAACAAATGTTCCTCCTGAGCAGTTTTCTTGCGGGGTCTGCTGGACCTGGGCTTGTCAATAACATCTCTAGTCTCTTCATATCTTTTTTTAATTCTTTGTACTTGACGCTGAGACACATTAGAAGGTGCCAGCCACCTCTGCAGTGGATCTGGTCCTCAGTCTCTTGATAATCAAGGCTTTGGTGGTAGGGTGGATTTTTGGCATGTTGTCAGAGCTCAAGTTGCAGTTCAAGTGAAGGTCTGGGGTGCTGGGTTTCTTTTTATACACACCCACTAATTAACCGATCATTTACGGAGCACAGGTGAGGATGTAAACTAGAATTAGGTGCATTATATGACCAGGCGACAAAACTTTTGTCTTGCTAAAATCTGACCATTCTGTGTTCATTAAATGATCAATATTTCAGCAGTGATGTCAATTTATTTTCTTAATCTAAACCACATTTGGGATGGTTTCAGCTTTCAAAGAGTAATTTATATAACCAATGCATGACTTTAACATCAGGTTATAAGCTTTTATTTACATAACATGGATAAGTGACATAACATCTGTCAGGGAGTGTATGCCTTACTTAACAAGCCATAACGTTGAGTTCACATGAGAGGACTCAAAAAATCATTTAATTTTTATCCAGTAATAATAAAAACTGACTATTTTTCATCAGTATTATCATCCATGTCATTTGATGGCATTCATTTTTATACATCAATAGATAAATAAAAATTACAAGACCAAATACAGTTTCCTATGTTAAAAACTGCAATGTATCCATAAAATCAAGATACTACAGTTGTGGCCAAAAGTATTGACACCCCTGCAATTCTGTCAGATAATACTCAGTTTCTTCCTGAAAACGATTGCAATCGCAAATTCTTTGGTATTATTATCTTCATTTAATTTGTCTTCAATGAAAAAACACAAAAAGAATTGTCCTAAAGCCAAATTGGATATAATTCCACACCAAACATAAAAAAATAAAAAAGGGGGTGGACAAAAGTATTGGCACTGCTAGAAAAATCATATGATGCTTCTCTAATTTGTGTAATTAACAGCACATGTAACTTACCAGGGGCACCTAACAGGTGTTGGCAATAACTAAATCACACTTGCAGCCAGTTGACATGGATTAAAGTTGACTCAACCTCTGTCCTGTGTACTTGTGTGTACCACATTGAGCATGGAGAAAAGAAAGAAGACCAAAGAACTGTCTGAGGACTTGAGAATCCAAATTGTGAGGAAGCATGAGGAATCTCAAGGCTACAAGTCCATCTCCAAAGATCTGAATGTTCCTGTGTCTACCGTGCACAGTGTCATCAAGACGTTTAAAGCTCATAGCACTGTGGCTAACCTCCCTAGATGTGGACGGAAAAGAAAAATTAACGAGAGGTTTCAAGGCAAGATTGTGCGGATGGTGGATAAAGAACCTCGACTAACATCCAAACAAGTTCAAGCTGCCCTGCAGTCTGAGGGTACAACAGTGTCAACCCGTACTATCCGTCGGCGTCTGAATGAAAAGGGACTGTATGGTAGGATACCCAGGAAGACCCCACTTCTTACTCAGAGACATAAAAAAGCCAGGCTGGAGTTTGCCAAAACTTACCTGAGAAAGCCTAAAACGTTTTGGAAGAATGTTCTCTGGTCAGATGAGACAAAAGTAGAGCTTTTTGGGCAAAGGCATCAACATAGAGTTTACAGGAGTAAAAAAGAGGCATTCAAAGAAAAGAACCCGGTCCCTACAGTCAAACATGGCGGAGGTCACCTGATGTTTTGGGGTTGCTTTGCTGCCTCTGGCACTGGACTGCTTGACCGTGTGCATGGCATTATGAAGTCTGAAGACTACCAACAAATTTTGCAGCATAATGTAGGGCCCAGTGTGAGAAAGCTGGGTCTCCCTCAGAGGTCATGGGTCTTCCAGCAGGACAATGACCCAAAACACACTTCAAAAAGCACTAGAAAACTGGTTTGAGAGAAGGCACTGGAGACTTCTAAGGTGGCCAGCAATGAGTCCAGACCTGAATCCCATAGAACACCTGTGGAGAGATCTAAAAATGGCAGTTTGGAGAAGGCACCCTTCAAATATCAGGGACCTGGAGCAGTTTGCCAAAGAAAAATGGTCTAAAATTCCAGCAGAGCATTGTAAGAAACTCATTGATGGTTACCGGAAGCGGTTGATCGCAGTTATTTTGGCTAAACGTTGTGCAACCAAATATTAGGCTGAGGGTGCCAATACTTTTGTCTGGCCCATTTTTGGAGTTTTGTGTGAAATGATCAATGTTTTGCTTTTTGCGTCATTCTCTTTTGTATTTTTTCATTGAAGACAAATTAAGTGAAGATAATAATACAAAGAATTTGTGATTGCAATCATTTTCAGGAACAAACTGAGTATTATCTGACAGAATTGCAGGGGTGTCAATACTTTGGCCACAACTGTATATGGACTTTCCATATGATCTAATTATTGACCTTATATTATTAGACCTGATTAGGAGAGTCTCATCTAAAACACATTAAAGAACAGTGCAATTTTTTTCATGCAGATATTCAGTCCATGTGAAAAAAACTGTCGTCTGAACAGCCCCATTGAATATCATTGGTCCTAGTGCTGTTTGTGTGAGGTCAGTTTTTTACACAGACAGGATTCAGACTGAAAATATGGTGGTGTGAATGTAGCCTTGAGGCATGGATTATTTACTCGCACCATGAAAGTTTCCCTGCTTGCTATTGTCATAGGTAATGAATATCACTGAGTTTGCTTTCTAAATACATAGTCCCATAAGTATACATAATGATGGAACTTTAATTGCTGTCTCATTTGCATGTGTAATGAAGAAAGGATTATATTTTTCATTATGGTCTTCAGCAAGCAAATTAACTGAGCGGCGATAAAGGATGAAAACTAATAAACAGTCAACAACAAAAGGTACACAGTCACCATGTCAAATTGTAGTGGTGTAATACATCATGGCATACAACACAAGGAAAGCATTCAAGTAGACCAGCCTTTTCAAGCAATTTTTTCTGGAACCTCATTAGTAAGAACATGGCAGTCTGGACCTAATACGTGGTCAAAGTTTAGTGTCCACTAAACTCAGTTTAACATTAAAATATTAAATAAAGAACTTAAATAATGCCTGGTCAATATGAGTGATCAGCCAATGCCATGTGATTTGAAGAGAATTCAGTACATTATGTAATCATTCCCTATTCCTATTTTCCAGACTTGTATACAAAAAAAATAAAGCTCAACATAATATGGCATATGCCAGATATTTTTCAGAGCTGTGCAGTTTTATGAATAAGACAACATTTTACATGTGAAAACAGCAATTACTGCATATAAGTAACATATGTCATACATTAATTCACTAAGGCATGCACAAAGCTAGTTGGCTGGACTGCTCAATACTTAATGTACCACTAGACTGGAAGAAGCCATGCTCTATGACCGAATATCACATGGGAATTGTTGGACAGGTCATTCTCTGAAGTATCATCTTATCTACATGGCCCTATTCTCTCCTCACCCATGAACCTTCACTAGGCCACACAATGACAAAAAATACAACTCCCACATTTTCTATTATGTCATCAATATCATGTGATTTATTTGAGATAGCAATTACCTAGTACAACACCAAGTCCTATGCACTTTCTCTACTGAACTGGAATAGATCTTGATATTGCCCTTATAGATAGGCAACATGACTGGAGTCTTGTACATAAGACCCTAATTAGCAAATCTTTTCAGAAAGCAAACTATACAGTTTTATACCTCAGGTTTCTGGCAAAATCTTTGTGAGAAGTGTATCTCCACAACGTAATGGGCGCTAATTCAATAAGGAAGGCTTAAACATACACACTTTCCGGATTACTTCCAAGCTTAGACCATCTTGGAGTAGGATTCAAGAAAATACCACCACTAAAAGGGATCTCAAAAACAACACATTTCTAATATAACACAAAAAGTAATTACCTAGGTATATGTTCAATATAACAAAGGTCTGCTTTCAGCACATTGATGAGCCACCATCAATAAGACAATGGTTTAAATGGATAAAGATGACCATGCACATAGAGAACCTGTGCGTTCCTCCTTTGACCATTCAGTGCAGCTGTGAGCACATGATTCTAATGGATGGAATTTACTTATTCAAATAGGCACCTAGATACTTTATGTAGAAAAATGAACACACAACCTTTGGCATAATGCAACTAATAGGTTATTTCAGGTTTTTTTTTCACTTTTCTCCTTTAATTTCTCTTTAATTTTTTGGTATCTGTCTTGTTGAAATGAAATTACCCAAATGCAAGGTCAACGGACACAAGAGAAATCCAAGTCAAATCAGTATTTGGACTAACCACACATTGCCTTTAAAACATGCATCAAAGAATCAGCATAGTTTTTGAAGGAACTTGTGATGTAGCAATATGCATTTTGGCCATTTTCTGCTGGTGTGATAATTTCTCACAAAACTAATACCTATAAGGGGAAGACAAATTTACAAATCGGGTCTGACGGTATCTAAGGATAAAAGGAAAAAAGACAGTGGTAATATTTACTGCTCACCTTGCTGGGTTGTGCCACTCACAACCATTATAAGCGCTTGTGCAGCTGCTTCCATGAGTACAATGGTGGAGATACAGAATTTAAAAAGGACGGTGTGTATATTCCTGAGGAAGGAGCAGGGACGGCTCCGAAACGCATCGAGAGGAATAAGAAATAAACACTGCCATTGATCATACCTTGGCTTCTATTTGTATGCAGCAGCGCAGATCACAGCACACCGTCCTTTTTAAATCGGCACAAAACTGATACTCTTTGACACCCCAGTTACACAACCACTATCATATTGCACTAGTAATAGTCCTCAACTGACCAACATGGGACATGTACCATCATCTCCTCTAGCCATGCACACACGCCACTACGACTAACACTGTAGGCACTACACAATACTCATATCAAACCCACTCACCTAATGCAAGCTATTTAGACTATTCAAAGCCTCTCTATTATACATGAAAAGCGGAGTACTGCAGGAGACGTCAATTCTCATCAATATCGCAACTACTAATGCAATGTGCTAAATCGATGACTCAAAACATGACGTCGAAGACACCTACCCCTTCTAGATCAGCAAACTCTACATAGCGACAACAACATAGGTGCACCGCTCTCATGCCCAGTCACCAATGGTATTGGAAAATCTATTAACGTCTATCCAAAATATGTTGGGTGTCGAGCTCTCGGCTGCAGTAGACAATTTTACGCAGCAGTTACAGGACATTACTCAACGTACTAGTGATCATGAACGATGTATGGACGATGCAGCTGATGCCATCACAACTAACAGAACAATTGCAAGATAAGGATGCTAGACTCAAATGCCTTGAGTTGAAATGTGAAGACATGGACAACCGCTTGCAGAGAGGGAATATAAGAATAAGAGGACTCCCAGAAAATATTGCTAATCTTAACGAAACTGCCTCCAACCTATTCGCTGCTCTCCTTTCCTCAACCGGATTCAAGCCTTCTTCGCATAACAAGAATCCATATCGCTCTGGGGAAGCCCAGATTGAACACATTGCCCCAGGATGTAATCCTGATATTACACCATGAAGAAGCGAGAGATCTCATTATTACAGCAGCCCGCAACAAACCCGTCCTGACGGGAGTGTCGGGGACAGTCTCCCTGTTTCAGGATATCTGCCACCCTTATGAGAAGATTGATGAAGGACACTACTACGGCACTGATAAAGGAAGATGTCAAGTATAGGTGGGACTTTCCACATGCACTGTTCATTACTTGTAAAAATACATCTTACTCGCTTAGAACTCAAGAGGAGGGTCGAGAAGCCCTAGAAAAACTGAATTAGTCCTTACCGGTAATTCCTTTTCTTGGAGCCTTCCACGACAGCATTGGAGGATGTCGTCCACGCCCTATTGGGGGACAGGAACACAGAGAGGTTAAAAGCCCCTCCCCTTCCTCCGCACTCCAGTGTATTATCAAGATCACCTGAAGACATGGATTACCTGATACACCTGAATCCAAAATCGACAATAAGGGGGGGAACTGATGCTGTCGTGGAAGGCTCCAAGAAAAGGAATTACCGGTAAGGACTAATTCAGTTTTCTCCCATCGCCTTCCACGACAGCATTGGAGGAATACCACCGATACTCCTCAGGGTGGGACAACTGCCTGTAGGACTTTCCTACCAAAGGACAGATCCCGACTAGAGGACAGATCTAACCTATAGTGGCGAGAAAAGGTGTGGAGGGACGACCACGTAGCCGCTCTGCATATCTGCTCAGATGAAGCTCCAGCCCGCTCCGCCCAGGATGTAGCAGCAGCCCGAGTGGAATGAGCCTACAACCCCACCGGAGGAGCAAGGTCTTGAGCGACATAGGTCGAACAGATCGCCTTCTTGATCCAGGAAGCCTTGGAAGCCTTCTTCCCATTGTTTTTCCCAAAATGCTGAACAAACAGGTTCTGATCTAATCTCCAGGAAGCGGTCACTTGGAGATAGTGGAGGACGGACCGACGGACATCCAAGGTGTGAAACACGGCCTCAGCTGCATTAGCAGGAGAATGACAAAAGGACGGGAGCACCACTTCCTGGGACCGATGAAAATCCGACACAACTTTAGGAAGGAAGGACGGATCCAACCGAAGCGTAATGCGATCATCGGAAACCACGAGGTAAGGCGCCTGGATCGAGAGCGCCTGCAGTTCCCCAACTCGCCTGGCCGAAGTAATGGCTACCAAAAACGCCGTCTTGTGAGAGAGAGATGGAAGGGAAGCAGCAGACAAGGGCTCAAAGGGATCCCGAGAAAGCCCATGAAGAACAATGTTCAAATCCCAAGTAGGGACGGAAGGCCGAAGCCTGGGACGCAGTCTACCAGCAGAGGTAAAAAATCGTTTGATCCATCGATGGCCAGCAAGATCCTGATCAAACACGGCACCGAGAGCTGAAATCTGGACCTTAAGGGTGCTCGGCTGAAGGCCCAAATCCAAGCCTCGCTGCAAAAAATCCAAATTGAGAGCCACATTAGGATGATGGATATCCGGAATGGAAGGAGCACACCAGGACAGAAAGCGTTTCCAAACCTTCCCGTAAATGGCGTTCGTCACGGGCTTCCTGCTCTGCTGAAGCGTGCGGATTACAGCTTGGGAGAGGCCCTTGGCCGTCAGGATCTCGGCCTCAGCCAGGCCGCCAGATTGAGCCACTGCGGGTCCGGGTGAAACAGAGAACCCTGGGATAGCAGGTCGAGGTTGTGGGGCAACCGAATCGGACCCTCCAGGCATAGGTCGTGGATAGCGCCGTACCATGCCCTTTTGGGCCACAGGGGAGCCACCAGGATAGCCGTCACCCCCTCCGCCCGAATCTTCTGCAGCGTCTTGGGGAGCAGCGGGATCGGAGGAAACGCATACACCAACCGGAAGTCCCAGCGATGGGCGAAGGCGTCCAGCCCCAGAGGATGGTCCGACCGACTCAGGGAAAAATACGTCGGCACCTTGGCATTGCCTCCCGATGCAAACAGGTCGATTGAAGGGACTCCCCACCTGTCCGTGAGAGAGCGAAACACGTCCGGATGGAGGCTCCATTCGCCAGGGTGGACCTCCGTGCGGCTCAAGAAATCTGCCTGTACATTGGCCATTCCCTTCAGAAGTACTGCCGAGGAGGAGAGAAGATGGCGTACTGCCCACAAAAAGAACAGTCTTGCCAGCCCCTGCAAGTGTAAGCCACGAGTACCGCCTTGGTACCGCAAGAAAGCAACCGTAGTCACATTGTCTGACAGGACCTTGACATGATGACCCCGGAGAACGTGAGCTGCAGCAAGAAGCGCTTCCTCCACTGCCAGAAGTTTGAAGACTGGCGACTGACCGAGCGACTCCAAATCCCCTGGAACGGTGTGCGAACTACCATCGTGCCCCAACCGGAACCGCTGGCATCAGTGGGAATGGAGGTCACAGGAAGGTGTCTGGGATTCATCCCCAGGAAAGCGAGATTACCACCCGCCCCGGGGTCCGGACCCGCGAGTGTAAGGAATCCTGACGTCTGTCCCAGGAACTCAGTATGTGTTCCTGGAGCAGTCGGGAAGGAGCCTGAGCCCATGTTACTGACTGAATGCAGGCCATCATGGCCCCTAACAGGGACATTGCTTCCCGCAAGGAGGGCGACCCCCCTGCCCGGAGGCGGGTCAGATTCACGCGGCGCAAAAGCTGATATTCCGCAGGAAGGAATGAGGTCTGTCTGGAGGAGGCCAGCAAGACTCCCAAAAATTGACGTCGGGTTGCAGGCACCCGTTCCGATTCCCAAAGATTGGGTACCCATCCCAGGGACTGAAGAATCTCCAATGTGTTGGAGACCTTTGTGCGCAGAAGCGCTGCCGAAGGAGCCACCACCAACATGTCGTCTAAATAGGGAAGCATACATATCCCCTGGGTCTGCATGAATGTGATCGCTTCCCCCATGAGTTTGGTAACCTCTGGGGCCGACGAAATCCCAAAGGGCAGCACATTAAGCCGAGAATGGACCGTCCCGCCTGCCCCGGAGATCGTGAATCGCAGAAAGCGCTTGTGGGACGGGTGAATGGGGACATGAGAATACGTGTTCTGGAGGTCCACAACAACCTGGAGTAGCGCCCCTGGCCCTCCTCTCCAGGAGGAACCGGGGACCCCACACCCGAATCCAACATGTGTCGCAGACCCGACAAGAAAAACCGTGCGAGAGTCCCCCTGAGGAAGGGAGAGGACTCGAAGACACGGAGGGGCTGGCTCTCGAATTCCAAGCGTAGACCCTCCCAAATGGTCGAGAGGATCCAAGGGCACAAGGAGATTGCTTGCCACTGTGGCAGAAACCGCAGGAGCCGCCCCGCAATGGGGAAGGCGACCTTGTTTAGGAGCGGCTGGTGATGTCGCTGCTGGGGGAGCAAGATATTATGGGTCTTGTTCCCATACTGAATGCCCAGCGACCAGACTTACCCTTCCCTTTAGACTGGGAGGGTTGGCTGCGCTCAGGCCAAAAGGACTGCCTCCGAAAGGGCTCCTGTTCCGGGAGACACCTTTTCCAGGATGTCATCCAATGCCCTTTGCAAGGGGAGGCCACACAGCTGGAGCTCAGACGTGAACTCCTCATTCCACCTTGTAAGCCACACTGCCCTGCGAGCTGTGTTAGCCAACACTGCGCACCTGGCGCCAACACGGAACGACTCAGCAGAGGCATCGGCCAGGAAGCCCATAGCACGTCTCAGAAGTGGAATGGAGTCCAAAGCTCCTTCCTGGGAGTACCCTGCAGGATGAATTCTCCCAGCTGGGTGAGCCACTTAAAGAGAGACCTGCTCACATGTAGAGGAAATGTACACCGTTAAAGACATAGCTGCCGCCTCCCAGGGTCTTTTGAGGAAACTCTCCATTTTACGAACGAGGGGGTCCTTCAACCGGGAGGAATCTTCAAAAGGCAACGTGGTCTTATATGCTAAGCTTCCCAAATGGAATACTGCCATAGACCTTCATGTTAGAAGTCCCATTGACTTTATAGAGACTTCCATAGAGATTCCCATTGGGTCTCTCATGAGGTCTCCCATCCAGCCCGTGACTGAGGCTCCTGCTGCTTAGCCTCAACAGTGTGTCAAGGGCATGCACAATGGGTTTACAATAGCAGCTGATTGCTACTCTGGCCACCTGGATGTCCACCTTCGGGACCTCCCAGACAAAGTCATCACCCTCCAATCCACTCGGATGGGGTGAGCCGCTTAGCCTTCAGGCCTCTGAACATTTAGTCCTGCACAGAAGAAGGGGATTCCACCACCTCTACTCCCATGGTACAATGGACAGTGTCCACCAATGCACCCATGGACTCTGTGGAAAAATAGTAGTGTCCAGATTCTCGTGTCTGGACAGAGGCAACAGCGGCAATATCCTCTCCGTCCTCTAACGCTGAGCTCTGGCCAGCCTCCATGAGATCCACAGAGTCACAATCCTGGAGCTTCCTCTCTTACGGAGGGGAAGGCCCGGAAGCTGCAGCAAAACCCCGCAGTGCCGAGATAGAAGCCTGCACCTCTTCCCTAATGGATTGGAGCTCCTCAAGCAAGGATGGGGAGTCCATCCTGACAACCCTGTCAGTCATGGCCGACACCTTGTTGTAGGAAGAGGGACATTTTGTGCTGCAGCCACATTATTGCTCCCTTTCACAGACGGCCCTCGTCTCCCTATACACAAAAAGGGAAGAGAAGGGGGTCCCAGTGTGAGTGCAGGGCTTAAATAACTCTACCCCTTGTGACCACCCCCAGAAACACTTACATGAGCTGGGGGAACGCTGGGCTCTGCAGAAGCAGAGGTGGAAGCCTATCACCTTCCATGTTTTAGGGATCAGCCTTACCTGGGTGTAGCTTCCGGCGGGTACTTATCCAGAAGTACCGTGCCCCCAACGAGGAACACCTGTTCCCTCCCTCCTCCTGGTCACCGGCCGCGGGCAGTAGCGCGCGAAAGTCCTGCTGGGTTCCCTGGAGCCGCGCCCAGCCTGCCACAGCCCTTACAGGAGCCGCCGCCCGAAACCGGAAGTGCCATCCCGGAACCGGAAGTGTCATCCCCGAAACCGGAAGTGCCTCCGCGGCACCTCTGATGCATGCCCCAGGGACCGCAGCTGGAGGAGGGAGACGCCGGAGAGCTGAACAGGCCTCCGGCGTTGCAATACACGGCCTGCTTTGCCCCGTAGGACGCAGGAAGGCCGGATGGTCCCACCACAGGAGCCCCGAGAAGGAGGAGGAGGCCGCCCCCGACGTCCATCCCTGGCCCGGCTGTAAGTACACCCCAATGCTGCCTCTGCCGGCCTGACAGCACTGGAACCTCTCCATGCCCCAAGGGGGACAGGAAGACACTGGAGTGCGGAGGAAGGGGAGGGGCTTTTAACCTCTCTGTGTTCCTGTCCCCCAATAGGGCGTGGACGACATCCTCCAATGCTGTCGTGGAAGGCGATGGGAGAAAGGAAGGCATTCCATTACAAGACTCCGCAGTTTTACCACAGAGACAGAGACCCAGACGAGTGTGGACAGAGGTCTGTTGTGAAAGGAACTCTTCCTCACAACCCTTCCGGAATCACCATCCTTGAGTCACAGTACTGGGAAAGCTACCACTCGGTTGGGAGGTTGACTCTTCCACGAGTTCCTAATCATTACAGTTTATAAAAATCTTTTGTGACCTTGGAGTAAACATGTTTCTCCAACTAGGACTGATATTTTCTGCGGTCTTGGTGTTAGTGGACCGAGAACCTTCAGTCCGCATACAGGTTGACTGTTATTCCGGTTATTATTGTTCGGTTAACTCCCCTAACCCAATCCCCATCCTATTACCCTCCATAAAGGCGAGCCACTATATTAAACAAACCTGGACCGACCGTCCACATGTTATGTGACGTCATGACGAAATCCTTACACTTAGAATTTTTGTAACCTATAAAAATGTAAAGTCTTATCACGTACTGTACAAGGATTTAATTTGTCAATGAAAAGAACACGTGCATTTGTTTAGCTATTAGTAAATAAGTTACTGACCCTAGCCTAACTGATGCAACTGATTAATTATTCTGTTTGCTTCTGAAACAGAATAGACAAAAGGAGCAGACATGTGAACAGCCTTACAACTGAGATTAAATGTCCAAAACATGACATATACATAAATGTCCAACACATAATTAAGCATGGACTTATTTATGCTCGCATATGCTTTTCAAACAAGATTAATGCTTACATATTGTATATATAAACAATACAATGGGGATAGCTGTATTTGTAAAATGTGACATATAATTTCTGGTATAAGGCTACGTTCACAAGTAGCGTGTTTCTTCATTTACATAGTGCTATTTAGCACTGTGTAAATTCAGTGAAATACAGTGCCATAACGCACCCCAGCCAAAGCAATGGCTGCAAAGCACATCCGCAAAAATAATGACCATGTCAATTGTTTGCACGTTGTTCGACACGCTTTTTACTCACCTCGTTGCATTCCCCCGGTGATCTCTTCTCTTGCTGGCACCATAGGACCTTGCGCAGGACCTTAAACAGCCTTATGTGACTGGGCGATGTCACCGGTCACATGGTGCTGTGGGGTCCTAGAACCTGCGCTCGCTGTGGTCTGGCAGGGGATCTGAAGACACCAACGGGGGTCACTGAGGGAGAGCGGTGAGCTAAGTAAAGCGCAGGAAGAAAGCGCAGGCTATTCACACACAGAACACTGCATTCTGTGAAGATCTGTTCACTGGAGTAAGATGCAACTAATGTTGAAAGAGGCACATGCCTCTTAATTTAGGCATTCAAATGGAAAGGGGGAAGGGGAAGGCCGCTCCACCGCCCATTAACCTCCTGGATTCCCGCACCTGGTGTGGCAGCTTTGGCAACTGCCCAGGAAACAATGTGAAGTAGAAAACACCAGTGCTTGTCTTCTTGAAATTCTCTTTATTATTTAATGATTAAGGAAGTTGTGCTTCCGAAACGCGTCTAGCGCCCAGCTAGCACGCTGAATGATTTTATCATTTTCAAATAATAAAGAGAATTTCAAGAAGACAAGCACCGGTGTTTTCTACTTCACATTGTCTCTTAATTTAGGCACATCACTGGCAATCAAATCTATACCAGCCAGATTTAAGCTATAAATTGTGTCACTTTTTGTTAACAGGAACTTGGCACTAGAATCATACTGTCCAAATCTCAGGTAGCTTGAATTTGACTCCGGTGTATTATTGTAGTCATGCTTGTTTTGCATTGAAACACTGCAGAGCATCAGAAAAACCATACTTTGAAAAGCGGGAAAGAGACTATGCTCGGATGACTAGTCTGGTTCCCATGGGCTTCTCCCTGTCCCACTCCTCTAGACTGATAGGTCTCACTTTATACACACACAGAGATTGAAGCAGCTTGGAACTAGTCTTGGTTAGCCATTCACTAATAGTCCTCGGCCAACTTGGTAAAAGTGTTTTCTCTGAAATGCCACCACATTTTCGAGTAAAACATACATAGCCACAATAAACACAGCCAAAGCCGGAATCATGCTGCTCCCAGTTCAGTCAGCATGAATCTACTAGCAGGTTCCCTTTAAGCTTCATTCCCTTTTAAAAAATAAAAATAAAAACAAAAGAGACCAAAAAAAGAAAAAGGAATAAATGTGCAGTCAAAATCACAATAATAATAATACTGATGCTGTGTTCTCAATTTCTTTATTCTTCGAAATAAAGAAAACTTGAAGTGAACACAGAATTACATGACCCTTCAGAGAAGAGGAGGGTTTCAACTCTAATGCCACCTAATGGAAGTGGAAATGTGGCGCCCCGCAAATGCAGGTGTCACAGAGGGATATTACACCCGTAAAGGTACCTTTACACGCTGCAACTACGGTGTAGCAACTGAGAGGCAATTGGGATTTTCGTCACCGTTGTCTTGAAATTGCTACGGAATTGCGGCGTGTAATTGGGGAATGTGATGGTGATTTTCGAAGTTGCTCCAGGTTGCGGTTTCAGAGCAGTGTTCAAAAACCATAGGCAACCCTGAAGGTGAACTGCCCTGCATTTGGCATGTGAATGGGCGATAGGGATAGAATCTGCGTTGCCTAGTGATTTCCCAGAGGCGTGCCACAGCGTGCTGGATATCGCGCCCCATCAGCGCTGATTGGAGGGGTCTACTGTGTTTCCATTGGCTGTCCCTTCACAGGGCGCCATATTTGAAGAGCTGTCCATTCACACTACACAATTGCAATGGCGTCATGTATTAGCCAGCCTTCCTGCGCAGGCTGGCCAATCATGACGCTATTGCGTTGTCTAATCAGCGTGTTTGGGGGCGGGATACACAACTGTGTCACGCCTATGTTCTTGCGGCCCTGAACATGTACGCCCACATTTCTTTGGGGATTGAGGTGTGTGAAGCGGCGTCGGGACTCAACCGGATATGTCCCGCAGGTTCTGTCTCAACTTCCGGGGAGCCACTTACCTTAGGTTGAGGGCGCCATTGCGGTGTGTAAATGCGGCATCGGCGATCACCGGTGATAGTTGCAGGTGTAAAGGTACCTTTAAAGAGGTGTGAATGCTGCAGCTGCAGGTGGACCCTAGGATGGAGGGTGGGGCCCATTCCCTGCACATTAGTTTAGGGTGGGAGGTTACCCGGGAGGGGATAAATTCACCCCTAGGGGGATCAAGGAGGTCTTTGACCGAGAGTTGGAGGAAGAATGGAGGAAGAGGAAAGGTTTTAGAAAGATCAGCTAAGTGGAACGAGGCGGAAGGTCACACCGGGGCGGTTTCAAGCCGAACTGGAGGAAAGAAGAAGGGACCTTGAGGAGGTCCTGAAAGGGGGCGCCCGACGAGGGAGTCCGGGCCCTAGAAAGAAAGGGAGATCCTCAGAGTGGAGGCCCATACTCCAGGGGATACTCCTGTCCACCAGGGGAACGCTGGGCCCTGGGATCCGGCCAAAGTCCAGCTTTGCAGTTGGCAACCGGCTGCTGTGGCTCATTTAACAGCCGCAGCACCCTGCTATCGGAGAGCTCTGCCTGCTTCCTCACCAACGAGGGAGGGGACTCCCGGTACTGCCTACACGGAGCTACTGGGTATAAATGATCCAAAGCGGGGAAGAATGGACAGGGTTAGTTAACCTAGGAACACCAAGGGTTCCACCATACCACCTGGGATCCACTTGCAGCCACCCGTTAAGCTACCTGTCCTTGTAACATCTACAGTGCTGAACTGTGAACTGTAACTGATGCTGTTAAAGTTAGCAGTAAAGTACCCCGGGAGAAAGTGACTTTGCCTCTGCCTGTGTTTCTTCTGCATCAATCTTCCCTTTGCAGGAACGCTGCCCTGGAGGAACAGCCCTACCTGTAGGGGGCTTAGTCATCCAAGCCGCATTACCAGCTACCTCCGGCGGACTGTGGCGGCGCTGGTGACCCATCATCAGAAACTACAGGTGGCGTTACGTGAACTGTACATAGTAAATCCCCTGTAAATATAACCCCTTTTTGAAGTGTCACCCAGAACACGGGATCAGGCGCGGCAACGCTACCTACAGAGCCGATATCCGAGTACCCCAAAGCCTAGGGCTCGACAGAAATCCTAAAAATCAATATCCACCAGATAATGGGCCATATGACTTTGGTAAAAGTCAAATCAGACAAGAATCTATTTGCAGACATGTTTTGGTGTCTACCCTAATGAGTGTAATGCAAGAGGTCTGATTTAGCTGGATGAGAGGACTCTGATGGAGTTTTAAGGGAACCAACCACCCCAAATGACCCCCCCAGACTGTTAATATGTGTCCCTACACCCAGCACACATATTTGGGGCAATCGTTTTTGCTAAAAAAACTGTTTAGTAGAAGCTAAGATATAGCTTTATGAAGTTTAAAAAATGTTGCCGACTGGGTGTTACCTAGTTGTCCTCCTGCAGTGTTCATGTGCCTGTCAGCCTCCTCTCCCCCCTCCCTTCAGTAAAGCCCTGCCCTTTCAGCCTCGTCACAGGCTGCCTGCAAGGGTCTCATTGTTTATGATAACAAATGCAACCTGAAAGGCTGAAACCTGAGAGGCTGAAAGGGCAGGGCTTTACTGAAGGGCAGGGGGGGAGAGGAGGCTGACAGGCACATGAACACTGCAGGAGGACAAGCTAGGTAATACCCAGTCGGCCAACATTTTTAAACTTTATAAACTTTATAAAGCTATATCTTAGCTTCTACGAAACAGTTTTTTTTAGCAAAAACGATTGCCCCAAATGTGTGTGCTGGGTGTAGGGACACATATTAACAGTCCGGGGGGGTCATTTGGGGTGGTTGGTTCCCTTTAAGGGGTGTTGGAGAATGTCTAAAAGGTAACGGCTCTCCTTGTACAGACAAGCCTTAACAAATGACTCAGGATAAAAGTCAAATCAGACTGTATAGATATTCACAAAGGTCTTACATCTAGACCTGTAATTTCTCATTTCACCCAGCAACGTTGAGTTATACATACAATATATAGAAATCCTTGAATATCTACAAACGGAAATTACAGTCTTTGAATTTCAACTAGTTTAATTAGTGAATTATCCTACCAATGGAATCCTAATATCTTGGTAATGATTAACCATTAATTACAGTAATTCCCTGATGGGTTTACAACCTTACGGCCTCCTGCCTACCAGACGCTGTTTTGATCATGTACCTAATTAATCACAGGTGACTTGGCACCTGAAGTGCAGACAATTCTGCCAAGATGGTGTTAGGCTAGTCTGCATGCAAATAAAAGATTTCCATTTGAACATTTAATTCCTTAATCAGCAGTTTCTCTTGTGCCTGTGCTGCCATCTGGTGGAGGATATCTGAACAGTCGTAAAGCTTTTTGAAAATGGAGATTACAGCCTTGATTTACACTTCAGATATTTTGTTTATCCAATGCTGTGTCTGAAGCTTACTATCATCTGTAAAAATAACTGGGGATATTTATCATTAGCTGTGAATCAGTTTTCTTGCATAAAAAAAAAGTTGCAAAATTTGGCTCATGGCATATATCTTTATTTATAGTTTGTGACTTTTTAGTTTTTTGACATTTTTAAAAGTGGTAAGGAAAGTGAGTGGTATTAACTGATTGGGTGGGGCCACAATTAGCTCAATATATTTATTAAAAATGCAGAAAAATAAATGAATAAGTGTAGATTTGAGTTACAATTTACAGCATGTAGAGCCAAAGATGATTTATTAAGGGGTCACACAATATATTCGCACAAATGAGCTTAGAGACCGGATGGAATATGAAATGATGGCCTTTAAAAATATCCAGAAGTACTGCAAATGTGTCAATGTCACCCCGCCAAATAGGAAAGCATTAAAAATGTTCTTGTAGCCACAATCAGATGGTCTGCAAAAAATGTCACGTGAAAGTGCCCTTGCTTGTTATATGCACACAGGTGGGAAAAATGGTAACATGTCTGCTTTAAAACTAAGGCAGCTACATCCTCAGATGCTATAAGGAAAACATCCTATTTATAAGCCGAGGAGTCTTAACTATAAATTCTATCATATCTGTAAAAGTCGCTTTCTTAATGCAAGGCTGATCCTCTTAGCATTTTGATGGAAGGCTTTCACAAACTTAGAAAAGCATGCAACATTACATTTTACCTTTGCCTGCACCCACAGCAGGTGGGGGAAAACCAGCTTTAAATGGAAATAGAACGAGACTAAATAAATTATATTTAGGACATGATGTACACACTCTGCTGGGAAAATACACTTCAAAAATGTTACCATCATTAAGCAGTGTGTTTAGTTATATAACAGAAAAAGAGCTCTTGTAAGACAGGAAAATGCTGAAAAAGCTATTGAAGGGTCATTGTAGGCTTAAATGCCTCCATCCATTGCCACTTCATCACCATCATATAATATCCGAGTTCAGTGTGCGCTGCTCTTGCCTGTTGGAATCCGATGTGTGCAATATGATCCAGATGGGAGCACTGCACTTGTCATATGTGTCTGGTGCGGTACTGATGTATATGAAGTTTGTGTCAAATGTGAGTGCTGCGCTAGTCCGATGTGTGAGTCCATAGTGTGTGCAGTGCTTGTCTTATGTGAGTCCAGAGTGTGTGCTGTGCTTGTCTTATGTGTGAGTCCAGAGTGTGTGCTGTGCTTGTCTTATGTGTGAGTCCAGAGTGTGTGCTGTGCTTGTCTTATGTGTGAGTCCAGAGTGTGTGCTCTGCTTGTCTGATGTGTGAGTCCATAGTGTGAGCTGTGCTTGTCTTTGTGTGGTCCAGAGTGTGTGCTCTGCTTGTCTGATGTGTGAGTCCATAGTGTGTGCAGTGCTTGTCTTATGTGAGTCCAGAGTGTGTGCTGTGCTTGTCTTATGTGTGAGTCCAGAGTGTGTGCTGTGCTTGTCTTATGTGTGAGTCCAGAGTGTGTGCTGTGCTTGTCTTATGTGTGAGTCCAGAGTGTGTGCTGTGCTTGTCTTATGTGTGAGTCCAGAGTGTGTGCTCTGCATGTCTGATGTGTGAGTCCATAGTGTGTGTTCCGCATGTCTGACGTAAAGTCCATAGTGTGCGCAGTGCTTGTCTGATGTGTGAGTCCATAGTGTGAGCTGCGCATGTCTGATGTGAGTACATAGTGTGTGCAGTGCTTGTCTGATGTGTGAGTCCATAGTGTGAGCTGCACATGTCTGATGTGAGTCCATAGTGTGAGCTGCGCATGTCTGATGTGAGTCCATAGTGTGTTCAGTGCTTGTCTGATGTGTGAGTCCATAGTGTGAGCTGTGCATGTCTGATGTGAGTCCATAGTGTGTGCAGTGCTTGTCTGATGTGTGAGTCCATAGTGTGAGCTGCGCATGTCTGATGTGAGACCATAGTGTGTGCTGTGCTTGTCTGATGTGTGAGTCCATAGTGTGAGCTGCGCATGTCTGATGTGAGTCTATAGTGTGTGCTGTGCTTGTCTGATGTGTGAGTCTATAGTGTGAGCTGTGCATGTGTGATGTGAGTACAGAGTGTGTTCAGCGCTTGTCTGAAGTGTGAGTCCAGAGTGTGTGCTGTGCATGTCTGATGTGAGTCCAGAGTGTGTGCTGTGCTTGTCTGATGTGTGAGTCCATAGTGTATCCTGCGCTTGTCTTATGGAAGTCCATAGTGTGTCCTGCGCTTGTCTTATGGAAGTCCATAGTGTGTGCAGTGCTTGTCTTATGTGAGTCCATAGTGTGTACTGCGTTTGTCTTATGGAGTCCATAGTGTGTGCAGTGCTTGTCTTATGTGAATTCATAGTGTGTGTTGTTCTTGTCTGATGTGTCAGTCCATAGTGTGTGCTGTGCATGTCTGATGTGTGAGTCCATAGTGTGTGCAGTGCTTGTCTTATGTGAGTCCATAGTGTGTACTGCGTTTGTCTTATGGGAGTCCATAGTATGTGCAGTGCTTTCTTATGTGAATTCATAGTGTGTGCTGTGCATGTCTGATGTGTGAGTACATTCTGTGTGCTGCATTTGTTACTCTGTTTGTGTGATGCATACACTGCACTCACCTGCATGATGTGCCAGGCGTGTATGTTGCGTGTAACTTAAAGAGCTCTGGACTTCTGAGTGCTCTGTTACCTCATGATGTTTTAGAAAAATAATAACAAGCAAATAAAAGTTATATTCAGAGAGTAGGTCTATACAGGTACATACCCATCTTACCTTCATCCATTGCAGTTATGGCTTCCTGAGTACTTTGACTTCCAGGTCCAACAGCAGTGTGCGCATTAAAGTAAAACTTGTATCTTGTATTGTGAACTAAATCTTTTAGAATGTAACTTGTTTCATTTGCAGGGATTGTAATTTCTACCGGTGGGCTTAATTCATGTGTGGCATTTACTGAAACAAAAAGAAAACCTAGATTAAAAGATGTAAAGTTGCAGCCATAGTAGTCGTCTCTTCTGTGCCCACACAGAGTGAAAACTGGGGCATCTCTTAGTCTAGATGGATTCCTTTAATTCTAAACTGAACCATTGCAAAGTCTCATAGAGTATCTTTTCCTAAGATCTAAAAAATGTTAACTCCTATATTATTTTCTTCAACAATCCAATGTACTTGCCTCATTTACGACGACCAGATCTAATAACCTCTGTGTGAATAAAAGGACAATAATGGAATGTCGGAATATTTCGTCATCAGACATGTAAAGTGGGAAAAAAAGTGTAGAATCAAACCTCAAAAAAAGATGGCTATGATATGTATTTATGTGTACAGATATGCGTTTTTAGAGTTTCATAGCACTGCAAATACAATAGATACATGAAATGACCATTTTTGTGGACAAGACTTACTTGACTGGTACTTCAGAGTGTATTGAGTCAGGACCCCATTTGGATGTGCAGGTGGATTCCACATTAGTGTCAATGAATCAGGGGTTCGGTGCGAAATATGTAAAAATGCCACACTGGGAACTGTTAAGACAAAAATTAGATTAGTTTTCTGATGGTTTAATTATTCATAGTTACTAATAATTTTGCCATGTAAAATTTTATATGGATCTGTTCCTGCATGTAGAAATAAAGCACATGGACATAAAGTACATCTGCACAGTATCTGGGGAAATATAAAGTCTTCTGTTGTGGTTCTGACTGATTCTCCAGTTCCAAAATTACTATATAAACCTATTTCATCACCATTTTCATTATTCTAACTTTACAGAAATGGCACAAGCGGAGTGTGAAAGCTTTAGTTGAAAGCTCACGTGTACCACTCCTCTAGCTCCCTTAGCTTACTTGGGGCAACTCACAACTCAAAAGGCAGTAGATCCAACAGAAGTATCCAAGGCACCAGAGTTATTCTTCAATGGACTTCTTTAATGATCTCAATATATATATTAGGAAAAACACTATGACATTTCAGCCACAAGACAGCCTTTATAAAGCCAAAAAGTTGATTGTACTTTTTCACTTACTCTGAAGTCTTGGATACTTCTTTAAGTGTCAAAGTTTGTTATAGTCTATTAGATCATTGTTTCTCACTGTTTCTAAGGGGTACTTTACTCACAACGATATCACTAGCGACATCGCTGCAACATCACAAGTTTTGTGACGTTGCAGCGACCTCGCTATGTGTGACACGTAGCAGCGACCAGGCCCCTGCTGTGAGATCGCTGATCGTTACAATCCATTCAGGACCATTTTTTGATCATCGAGGTCCCGCTGGGCAGCATGCATCACTGTGTTTGACAACGAACAACAATCTCAATACTACGCCCGAGAGTGACAAGTTCCCAACGACCGCCGTATCGTTGCTGAGTCGCTATTGAGATCTGACTGTTTGACATCTCACCAGCAACCATGTAACGACGCACCAGCGAACCAGGCCAGGTCAAATCGTGGTCGTGATCGCTGGAAAGTTGCAGCGTGTAAAAGGGTCCTAAACTAAGTGCCCCATTTTTAAATAAATTATATAAAATTAATCCTTAAAGTGATCTAAACCCAAATTGACCCCCCGTATCTTTAAACCTGTCCTGCACCCTCTTATCATTTCTAGCCATCCCTTTTGCAGAAAAAATCGCTTTTGTAAAATAAAAGAAAAGGTATAATACTTTGACCTGTGTGAGTTCTCTCTTTGTGGAAGCCGAAATAGGACGGGCCTGTCTGCTGCTGCCTGGTAATTATGCACGCCCTCTCTGCTTCTAAGAGCCTGGTCGCGTCATGAAAGGGGCGGGGCTAAATCGTGTCATGCCGGAGCCGCCCCCTTTCATGATGCGGCCAGGCTCTTAGAAGCAGAGAGGGCGTTGTATAATTACCAGGCAGCAGCAGACAGGCCCGTCCTATCTCAGCTTCCACAGAAAGAGAAAACTCACACAGGTCAAGTATTATAACCTTTCTCTAGGACCTTTCACATCAGCGTTTTTTTCAAATCGCGGCAGATGCGGTGAAAACACCGCATCTGCCGTGATTACCGCATACGCTGCACTTGCGGCACGGTTGTGGCGCGGTTGCGGTAAACGCCATACAGGTATAGCGGACTTGCGGCAGGTGTGGCAAGTGCGTTTTGGCACTTGCGGCAGTGAGGCCGTGAAAAAAAATGCTGTCAGCCGCGGTTTTTTTCGCGGCCGCACCTGCCGCAAGTGCCAAAACCGCACTTGCCGCACCTGCCGCAAGTCCGCCTATACCTTGTATGGCGTTACCGCAACCGTGCCGCAAGTGCAGCCGGTATGCAGTAATTGCGGCAGATGCGGTTTTTCACCGCATCTGCCGCGATTTGAAAAAAACGCTGATGTGAAAGGGCCTTACTTTACAAAAGCGATTTTTTTCTGCAAAAGGATGGCTAGAATGTAAGACGGGGTGCAGGGACAGGTCTAAAGATACGGGGGGGTCAGTTTCTGGGTTAGGATCACTTTAGCTATGATTATACACTGAGCTGCCAACTAAAGGCATAGTATGAACACAGCATAAGTAATAAAATAATAAGTACCCCTTGGAGATGTGGCACAGACTGAACAGTTATGTGAGAAGTTCCTGATGAGATAAATTAGCTTACATATTACATCAATTCTCACAATGGTATGCAAATTTTGTTGGCATGTGCCCAAGTGGTTGTATTCCCAAGTATCAGTGTCTACATTAGTGCTTTGATTTATAAACTAAAATCATGGCCCAATTTTGTACACCGATATATTTCTTCAATAGCTATGAACAGTTTTATCATTTTAATATCTCATGGACTCATACACATCAAACTAATGTCTCCTGAAAACGCTGATATCAATGGGTTCAGCGAACATCTAATGTGAATGTGGGCGCCGGTCAGATGAATGGTTTGGGAAGATATTGATTGGCACATCTAATTTTGGACTGCAGATGGCATTGTTCTCCTAGTTAAAACACAGCAGCCAACCTGTGATTCAGCAGCTTTCTCATAGAAAACACAGCTTGAGCTCCTGAAGATGGAGTGTTGGCCAATGATTGGCAGAAGCATCATTCGAGTGACAGCCATCTAATATGTACGGAGGCCTTAAGCCTGTTAGTCTCCAGTAATGTAGCAGGGTACACCATCATATCAATGGATATGGTATCCTTTACAATCACCCGTGATTAGTGTTATTATACCCAAGTTCTTTATAAGCAAATAATTGCACAATATTACTATTTTGTTTTATATATAATCAATATAGTATAATATATATATATATATATATATATATATTACAGTACAGACTACAAGTCTGGACACACCTTCTGATTCAAAGTGTCTTCCTTATTTTCATGACTATGAAAATTGTAGATTCACACTGAAGGCATCAAAACTATGAATTAACACGTGGATTAATATATATTCTAGGTTCTTCAAAGTAGCCACCTTTTGCTTTGATTACTGCTTTGCACACTCTTGGCATTCTCTTGATGAGCTTCAAGAGGTAGTCACCGGAAATGGTCTTCCAACAGTCTTGAAGGAGTTCCCAGAGATGCTTAGCACTTGTTGGCACTTTTGCCTTCACTCTGAGGTCCAGTTCACCCCAAACCATCGTAGCACCCAATCACTCTCCTTCTTGGTCAAATAGCCCTTACACAGCCTGGAGGTGTGTTTGGGGTCATTATCCTGTTGAAAAATAAATGATGGTCCAACTAAACGCAAACCGGATGGAATAGTATGCTGCTGTAAGATGCTGTGGTAGCCATGCTAGTTCAGTATGCCTTCAATTTTGAATAAATCCCCAACAGTGTCACCAGCAAAGCACCCCCACACCATCACACCTCCTCCATGCATCACGGTGGGAACCAGGCATTTAGAGTCCATCCGTTCACCTTTTCTGCGTCCCACAAAGACATGGTGGTTGGAACCAAAGATCTCAAATTTGGACTTATCAGACCAAAGCACAGATTTCCACTGGTCTAATGTCCATTTCTTGTGTTCTTTAGCCCAAACAAGTCTCTTCTGCTTGTTGCCTGTCCTTAGCTGTGGTTTCCTAGCAGCTATTTTACCATGAAGGCCTGCTGCACAAAGTCTCCTCTTAACAGTTGTTGTAGAGATGTGTCTGCTTCTTGAACTCTGTGTGCCATTGACTTGGTCTCTAATCTGAGCTGCTGTTAACCTGCGATTTCTGAGGTTGGTGACTCTGGTGAACTTATCCTCCGCAGCAGAGGTAACTATTGGTCTTCCTTTCCTTGGGCGGTCCTCATGTGAGCCAGTGTCTTAGTAGCACTTGATGGTTTTTGCAACTGCACTTGGGGCACTTTCAAAGTTTTCCCAATTTTTCAGACTGATTGACCTTGATTTCTAAGTAATGATGGCCACTCGTTTTTCTTTACTCAGCTGCTTTTTTCTTGCCATAACACAAATTTGAACAGTCTATTCAGTAGGACTATCAGCTGTGTCTCCACCAGAATTCTGCACAACACCATATATAAGGCAAGAAATCCCACTTATTAATCCTGACAGGGCACACCTGTTAAGTGAAAACCATTTCCGGTGACTACCTCTTAAACTCATCAAGAGAATGCCAAGAGTGTGCAAAGCAGTAATCAAAGCAAAAGGTGGCTACTTTGAAGAACCTAGAATATAAGACATATTTTCAGTTGTTTCACACTTTTTTGTTAAGTATATAATTCCACATGTGTTAATTCATAGTTTTGAATCCTTCAGTGTGAATCTACAATTTTCATAGTCATGAAAATAAAGAAAACTCTTTGAATGAGAATGTGTCCAAACTTTTGGCGTGTACTGTGTGTATGTATATATATATATATATACGGTATATATATGTGTGTGTGTTTGGCCAATCTTAACATGTTCATACAGCTTGAATTAATATTAGTACCTCAGCCAATTGATGATTAACACATAGATCCATAGATCCCACTATCCATAGAACTACTGTATATTAAGAATACTCTTACCTCCTTCTGGGGTTTCAAAGTATTTATCTTTGCTAGAAGGACCTTCACCCTTGCCATTGACCACCCTAACATTGAGAAAGTAGTGTGTGTTGGGCTGTAAACCAGGAAGCATTCCATGTGTCCTATTTCCAGCAAATGGCAGCATCCACTTTTCTATGTGCCTCCGATTTCTGATGGTTTTGTTCTGTGCTTTCCAGTAGTAGACCTATAATGATCATGTAGAGAAGAAAACATATGATACTGTACAGGTTAAATGAAATTAGTTAGCTTGGAGATGCTGTGAAATCTATGGGCAGCATGTTATACTCAGGAGAAGCTGAATATATAGGTTTGCAGCTAAAGATTCTTTATAACGTGTATTTAACTCATTGATTGAAATCACTACTCATTCTGGGGTAAGTAGTCCATTGAGTGGTACATATCAGTGACAAAGCCTCTTCTGTATGACTGTACATGGAGGGAAGTAGACAGAATGTATTATGACCAAACTACAGCATGTAACAATGTGTTCATCTCCTCCTACTCTATAACCTGCTGCTCACAGGTGAGGTTGCATGCAACAGGTTTCCGGTAAATTATATCAAAGCACCGCTCCAGCATCTTTTTTTCTTTCTGTGCTGCAGTGGTGCTTTAAATGTAAGTCCTCTGCCGCCGGTATTATACTAATCCTCCGATGTTTTTATTCTTCTTCGGCATTGCTCCTGTCTGGCAACGTCTTTTGCTCAGAACATCTGACTGTTTGGAAGTCAGAAATAAATCACAGGCCCTCGATGTAAGGCTATGAGAGGCAGAACAATGCCAGAAAGAGGCTCTCATAGAGATGTATTGAGTTGTGACCTCCAATGTGCTCCATGAAACACTGGAGCTGCCGGCAGGTCACAGGTAGGCAAAGACTGACAGGAGCAAAACTGGAAGAAGATGAAGACGCCGGAAGGTGCCTATAAGACAGGGGGCAGAGGACTTACATTTAAAGCACCACTCTAGAGCAGAAATAAAAATAAATGCTTGAGTGGTGTTTTAAAGCAATATGTATGGACCAATAAATAAACTGAAAATACAAAAAAAGAAGAGCAAACAAAAAATAAAAATATTGATAAAACCTATTTAATCACAAGCAAAGGTAAATACTATAGATTTTCTATTCTAATTAATATTTTAGTCTGAACACTAATTTTTGGAGGCTGATGGTCTTCCTAGAGTATATATATACTTACAGTAGCACTCTCACCAAAACTCATATACTATGTTCTGGCTAGTAAGGAGTGTGAGACAGGTGACTTGCCAGGATGCTATCAATCAAAAGTGGGACAAATGTTTAGTGAAAAACATGCCATGTTCTACCTAAAGGGAACCTCACATCAGAATTTTACATTTTAAGAAGACCACAGGTTCTTATCGCCAATATAATGTTCCCATAATAAAGATGTTTTTAATTGTTATTTTATTTAGATATTGTGTGATAAATTCAAAAATACAATGTTGCTCCAACTAATCAGGCTATTACAGCATCCCTTGTAAGGCCTATAGAAATCCCATTGAACCTGCCCATGCACGTGAATTGTATACACCTCCGGCCTCCAGAAGCTTACTGCGCATGGCAGAGAGAGGTGTTCTTACTGTTTCCAGTAACTGTGCTTGCATTGTATGTCAGTGATGTCACCTCTTATGTGAAGAACCCATGGAACAATCAATTCAAATACAGCAGGATGACTTTGAGACTTACCAGTGACACTGGTACAGAAGATTTTTATACAAGTACATTTCATACATGAATTTATAACACAACATCTGAACAAAATCAAAACGAAAAAATATATTATGGACTTTACATTGACAACAGAACCCATGATGCAGCATAATAAGCGCAATTCTGATGTCAGCTTTCCATTCACATTAGAAGTGGGTTCTCCATGCTCAGCAGCAGAACAAAGTGACCTATTAGTACCTTAGACTGACAAAGCATTAATAGGTAAAGGATGGCTTGGAAAACATGTGCACACTTGCTATCTCAACACTTTCTCACTCTCTGCTCCTCTTTTGCTCTGAGTCCTCCTGACGCTGAACAGCAGCAGTATGCATACAACATCCAAACACTTAATGGCATCCCCTACAGGAAAGTCACTGTTAACCTGATTAGTCGCTTTATGAGAATTATCTCACAAACAGGGATCCTGTAGATCTCTAGGTATAAGTAAGCTATTGAGATTGCTAAACTATCACCATGGTTATCAGCAACAGACGTGGGCTCTCTAGGTTACTAAACGACTATCTGTTTGTGAGTTGCAGCTGCCAAGTATGTACCAGGTGTGTAGCTGAGGATTTATGTATTACTCTGATTTCCAGCAAGACCTCTGCAAATCAACTTCCTTTTTTGTACCTGTTGCACCACGCTACATAGTACAACTCTACCACTTTGATTCTGGATTCTCTTGAGTGGTAAAGCCACATGGCACGCTACTTTCATGTGATATATTGCATCGCTGTAGTCTGCAGTTAGCAGTAAAGTTTTGATGTGCAACCTGTAAACATATTGAAGTAAGCTAATGCTAGACATCAGTGGAGTTGGTTTTAACTTCCATGAACAAAGGATTGGGATAGTTAAATTTAACATGCCTGAACTTTCTTTCCTGCTTCTGCGTTGTGATCAGTAAAGAGTTGGCTACATCACCATTTATAGTAGTTGAATACATTACCAGAGCAATCATCACTACAGAAATATGGCACCAGAACCACTATAAGTACATGAATACTGCACAACAACAGCAACCACCATTAGTTTTGTCAGAAGTTGTATTTGCCCTATGATGGACTCCAACAACATCAGACATATCCTTTAAATTTAATGGGGTTTGGGTTTTTGGTTCCATTAGGGTATCTGGTTAATGCTGGACACCTTAAATTAAACCAAACAGCCGCTATTATACTTAAGTTATATTAGTTTTTATGAACTATCCTTGGGTTTGACATTTAAAATATAGGATGTCAGTGATGAATATCGCTATTTGTGCCTGGTGTTATTTAAATGGGAGGAAAGCGGAATTAATTCTTGCATCTATCTGTGAAAATGCACCCTGCCTGTTAAGCCACACCTCTAAAGTACACCACTATTCTTTTGCTGGTATTGTTTTTGGGAAAAAAGTCATAACTATAGTAAAAGTGGTCATCACAATTTGCTACTTGATACAAAGAGGAGGGAGGGGAAAGCATTAGATGTCCTGTTACCATTGCATGGAGGATTGTGGGGGACACCACTTGTCCTGTTACCTTACTCTTTGTCCCATTCCTTTGCTGGGGGGATGTGGGCACCATTGATCTCATCTGCCTAGGGCACCACAATAACCTGTCCAGGCCATGATTACACTATACATACATTTTGCTTTTACTTTTCTATTTTTAAAACATTAAAGACTATACTGTATCAAATATGTGATGATTTAAGGTCCCCTTCCTACTCTGCTATGTCCCACTCCAAGGCTAAGTCACATATCCAGGAATTATCTGTTAGAATGGTTCTATCCAGCAACAATCCACTGACAAAAACGTTATGCAGATACTTCCTTTATGGCAAAAAAAAATGATTTCAATTGGATCCTTGTTTTTAACATTGAAGTCTATGGAAAATGGATCTGTTAAATAGCCATCAGTTTGTCTTTATTTTGAAAAGGATTAAATTTTTGCTTACTGGATCAGTTTCAAATGGAAGATAATAGTTGGCTATTGAACGAATCCATTTTCCATAGACTTCAATGTTAAAAACATGATCCAGTTGAAATAAAAAAAATTTTGACAGACAAAAAAAGTTGTGTCTGCACTTCTGTGTCAACAGATTCCTGCTGGAACCATTCTACGGGATTATTCCTGGACATGTAAACTTAGCCTATAAATTCAAGCAATGGCGTATCAGGGTCCAAGCAAATTTTGCTGTTGCCAGGAATTTTTCATAAAGTAATTTTAATCTCATCTTAATTTAATGACATGCACTTCATGCTAATCAAACTCAAGTAGAGATTAATTGGTGCTCAATTAAATAAATCTAACTGCAATTATAAATTCTACATTCATTTACCTTAACAGACTACAAAAACTCAGTGCTGATTACAGAATGAATGTGCTCCTCACCCAAATATTTCTCATTGTTTGCAGCATAATGTACATCTACCAATCATCAATTGATCAACGGAAATCAAACTCCTACCCTGTATCCCTGAAGATGACCTCGAACAGACATCAAAGGGACAGAATCCCACCGAATCTTTGCCAAAGTTGTATTAATGACATCCACCTCAACATTACTGGGAGCAACCATTGGAACTGATGAAGGGAAAAAAAAATATAGTATATGGCATGAAAGAATACGGTCATTTATAATAATTTTTGCTTAAGATCTAAAACCTTTAGGCTACGATCTACTTACGATCTTCTCCTGAATGTCCAATTAGCACAGCTGGTTCTGGAGCATATCCAAGGTCATTTAAAGCTTGAACTTTTATTTCATATGGTACAAAGGTTGGAGTGCCAGAAACTATATACTTAGAAACATTTGCTACATTGACAGATGTCCAATCTTCATCAAAATCCTTCTGCCTCCAGCTCACTTTGTATTGAAGACCAGGTCCATTTGAATCAAAACCTTTCATAGGCTACATGATTGAGGATAAAAAAAGTCATATATGATAATATGCTATAAGGAATAAAATGAAATAAAATGATACACTTACTTTCCATGTGATCACCAAATTGTCTGGCTCTGTACCGACACCCTTTACACCGTTAGGATTGGTATCTGGTTCTGAGATAAAATAATATTCTATTAATTGTGGTGTGTGTTGGTTGCTATTAGGACAAATATAATTTATTCCTGCTTATATACCTGCTGCTTTTGTCATGTAACGTTCTGATGATTGGCTGTGATCACTGTGACCGATTTCATTGACAGCTATCACTCGGAAGGAATAGTTGACATATGGAGAGAGGCTTAGAGTTGTTGTCGCCTGTGTACCGCTTACTTTAGAATGGATGCGCCATACTCCAGGTTCATGCATTGAATCTTCATACTCAATAATAAATTCTAAGGATGAAACAGCCATTATAATATTGTAAGAATTTTATAGTTGCATGGTTAAAAAAGGCAAAGGTTCATGTTGTCCAAACTATATTCTGAAGATGAATTTAGGGTATGGGCTTACACTGCAGATTTGGTGCAGACATTTTCCACCAATTCTGCATCTTCTGACAGAAAAATGCACCAAAACCCTGAATGCATTTTATCAGATTTATGATGCATTTTTGCACGTAGAAATTATGCATTTTGTACCATGTGTTTTTGCTTTTAATTTCTTAGATTACTAGCAAAAAGAGGAGAAAGAGGCATTGTTCACACTCAATTTGCGTTTTTTTTAGCAGGAAAAAAACCACCTGCGTTTTTCTAAAAGTGCCAAAAAAATGTCCTCTGTGTGTCTGAAAGGATTTGACACTTTTTTGGACTTAGTCATTTTTTGGCCAAAAACGCAGGCAAAAACGCTAGCGTTAACGCAGGGTGCTTAACTGAGCACTTTAAAAATGCTAGCGTTAACGCAGGTGCCTATAGGTGTCCTGCGTTAACGCATGCGTTTCCCATAGGGCCCCATATAAACGCATGCGTTTTTGGAAAACCACCCCTGCGTTTTTTTCCAGCACCCAAAAAACGCTGCATGCAGCGTTTTTTGGACTGGGGGGAAAAAAAAGCAAGTGGAGCTGAAAAATGCAGCTACACTCAGTAGCACCCTGCGTTAACGCATCTGCGTTTTTGAAAAACTGCAGAAAAACACAGAGAGTGCCAAAAACGCAGGTGAGTGTGAACAAGGCCAGAGAGAGAGAAAGTTAACCAAGTACTTTTGTCAAAAACGCACCAAATCCACACCAAAAACAAACTGTATGAACACCCATGCGTATTTACAAAATGTTTTCATGATTACAATGAGGTCGATGGGTAAAAAACGCTGCAAAAAACACAGCAACAATTAACATGCTGCAGATTTTTTCTGCAACCAAATCTACACCTAGTCTGCAAGGAAAAAAAGCAATATGGGCAAAGCACTTCAGAAATCTTATAGACTTTGCTGGCTTCAGGATAGGCATGCAGAATTTGGTGCACATTTGTGATAAAACGCATTAAAAAATGCACCGCGGGCACACAGCCTTACACTTCAAGACTAGAATGAACGAGCATTCCTGTGAATGATAGTTTCTTAATAATCTTGAAGTTGATTAGACAATGAAGCAAAACGCTTATTCATCGGTGAATGGGTGAAATCTTGTTTTTGTTTTCACATAATATCATTGTTCTTGCAATGTGAGTTCCGTTTGTGCAGTACAATCACAGCCTATAAGGGCCACTTTACACACACAGATATCTGTGTCCAACTTCTGAACAGATCTCTGGTTGCAGTGAAATCATGGACACATTGTTCCATTTTGTGGCTGTGTACAAATGTAACAATGTGTCCATGATTTCACTGCAACCAGAGATCTGTTCAGAAGTTGGTCACAGATATCTGTGTGTGTAAAGCGGCCCTTACAAATCGTTGAGTGTGCATTGTTAGGGCTCGGACACACTCATCAGAGTTTAACTGAGGAGACTCTGACAGGGCTGGAGCAGTGACCCTGAACGGCTTCTCCCTCTCTGGACGGGGCTGTCAGCTGATTGTGTTTTTGTGCAGCTCCAGACTCCCCGTCCAGAGAGGGAGAGGCCGTTCAGGGTCACTGCTCCAGCCCTTTCAGAGTCTCTTCAGTCAAACTCGGATGTAACTAGGAAAGTGTGTCCAAGCCCTTAAGCGTGATTTGCCTGTGTAAACAAGCTATTAGGCTGGGGTCACAGTTGACATGAGTTTTTTTTAGTGATTTAACAAAACTCATGCGTTTTTTCATGTCAGCATGAGTTTTTTAAGATGTGTGATGGCTCCCTGCATTTTTGGCTGCGTTTTTAAATCTGCACCAAAAAATGGCATTTTTGAAGAAAACGCATGCATTTTTATAATATGGGCCCCTATGGAAAACGCATGCAAAAACGCATGTACAATTAGTACCTTTTAGTGCCATTCAAAAACGCATGCGTTTTCCATAGGAGCCCATGTTAAAAAAAGCATGCGTTTTCTAAAACGCTTGCGTTTTTTCAACATGGGCTCCTATGGAAAACGCATGCGTTTTTGAATAGCACTAATTGTACATGCGTTTTTGCATGTGTTTCCCATAAGGCCCCATATTAAAAAACGCATGCGTTTTTGGAAATGCACCAAAAACGCATTGTACAGTCACACATGCGTTTTTGCTATTAGGGCATGCGTTTTTTAATATGGGGGCCTATGGGTGCGTTTTTTACATGCGTTTTTGAAAACGCAGGTCTCCAAAAACGCTTGTGAAAAATGCAACTGTGACCCCAGCCTTAAACAACAATTGATCAGAATTTTTTTTTTCCATTCAGTGGTCATTTAAAACCATCAAGACAAGTAATGAAAACCCACCTTTACTGTGTCTATGAAAAGACAGGTAAAACACCCTATAGAGTATTCCCTATATTGTAACTAAACTTGTGTAATCTAAAACCCTATAGCTTTCTTATAGGAATAGCAATAATTTCCCATTTTGTTCTAAAACATAACAACTGAATGAATAACTGAATAAAATATGAGAAGAAATAACAGAATATGAGACAATATCGCTCTAACATTGGCAGTTTCTTTTTATTTAGTTTGGGAATTATTTGATTGTAGTTGTACTTGGTTGGTCATCATTTTTGAATGGTAGTCTACATCTTTGGAATATGCAGTGGTATTAAAAAGTGTTTGCACCCAACTGGTTTTCTTGTTCTTTTGCATGATTGTCACACTTAAGTGTCATTGGTGATCTGAAACATTTAAGAATCAGACGAAAATAACACAAGCAAACAAAAAAATGCAGTTAATAAATGTAGTTCTTTTAGTATTAAGGGAAAAAGAAATTCAAATCTACAGGGCACTGTGTGAAAAAGTGATTGCCCCCTTCCCCTTAAAACACAAAGTAACTGTGGTTTATCACATCTTTGGGAAGCTGAGTTGAATTTCCCTAGCCCCACCCAGGCTTGATTACTGCCACGCCTGTTTTTAATCAATAAATCAGTTAAATAGAACCTGCATGACAAAGTTAAGTAGACTAAAAGATCCTCAAAAGCAAGATATCATGCAAAGTAATTGAGATCTATCAGACTGGAAAAAAGGTTATAAAGCCATTTCTAAAGCTTTGGTACTGCATCAAACCACAGTGATAGCCAATATTTACAATGTAACAGTGGCGAACCTTTCCAGCAGTTACCAACAGACCAAAAACTATCCCAAGAGCACAGCAACCACTCATCCAAGAGGTTACAAAGACCCAACAAAAATCTGCAGACCTCACTTGCCTCAATTAAGAACTGAGTTCATGACTCCACCATAACAAAGATACTGGGCAAAAATAGACAGCATGGCAGAGTTCCAAGACAAAAAACACTGCTGAACAAAAAGAATATAAAGAATCGTCTCAGTTTTGCCAGAACAAACTCTTGATATGCCCAAGATGTTTGGGAGAATACGCTGTGGAGTCATAAGACAAAAGTTGAACTTTTTGGACGATGTATGTCCCATTACATTTGGCGTAGAAGTAACACATCATTAGAGAAATGGAACATCATACCAACAGTAAAATATAGTGGTGATAGAGTGATGGTCTGGGGCTGTTTTGCTGCTTTAGGACCTGGAGGATTTGTTGAGGTAAAAAAAACCATGCATTCTGCTGTCTACGAAAAACTCCTGAAGGAGAATATCTGGCCACCTGTTTGTAACTTGAAGCTGACGTTTGGGTTAACAGCAGGACAGTGATTCAAAACAGCATGCCCACCTCTGAATGGCTTAATGAAAAGAAAATTAAGACTTTGGCATAGCCTAGTTAAAGTCCTGACATTAATCCAATTGAGATGCAATAACATGACTTTAAAAAAGTGGTTTATGCTAGGAAACCCTCCAATGTGGCTGAATATCAACAATTCTGCAAAGATAAGTGAGCAAAAAATTCCTCCAGAGAGTTGTAAAAGATTAATTGCCAGTTATCATAAATGCTTGATTGCAGTTGTTGCTG
Source organism: Allobates femoralis (assembly GCA_033576535.1). Classification (NCBI taxonomy): domain Eukaryota; kingdom Metazoa; phylum Chordata; class Amphibia; order Anura; family Aromobatidae; genus Allobates; species Allobates femoralis. The sequence continues at coordinate 335,077,884 of JARQOC010000004.1, read as the reverse complement.
CTAAAGATGGCCCAACCAGATATTAGGTTAAGGGAGCAATCACTTTTTCACACAGGGACCTGTAGGTTTTGATTTTTTTTTCATTAAATACCTTCATTTATAAACTGCATATCGTGTTTACTTTTATTATCTTTGTCTAATGTTTAAAATTGTTCGGTGATCTGAAACATTTAAGTGTGACAAATATGCAAAAGAATAAGAAATCAGGAAGTTAGCAAATACTTTAACGCAGTGTTGTACCCTTATGGTCTGACAGAATTAATAAAGTAATTAATTTTTGATGTAAAAATATAGTAATGAAACCAGATACTATCATTTTATTGTAGCTATTTTTCAGCTAACATGCAACCAACTGTATGGGGGAAAATCAACATCTGATGTCCTGAAATAAAATATAATGTGCTTAAAGAGAGCTTTCTATGTACATTTGTGTATGCTCTGTTACCTGTAATGGGGCTGTTATTATCATCCCCTGGCACCCAAGAAAGCTGCACACTTCTATCAAACCGATCCGTCAATTCTAAATCAGATGGTGGATCTGGACGATCTGAAAGTCAAATGTTCTATTATGTAAACTAAATTTTACTCCACTGCAACTGTGAGATATGCAACCAACCAGATCTTTGAAGCAAATCTGTTAATTCATGTGGAGAAAGACATAAATGTATTTACATGCAGCTGAAAATACAATTACAAATGACAGCAGTGGAACTCAAGGATGCACGATGCTAGGATATAAGCCTAGATTTTCTATAGAGTAGAATAAAATAAAAAAAATAAAATGCATCCACCTATAACAGACATTAGAGCAGCCATAGACTAAAGAATGTTTTCAGCCCATTCGTTAATTTAGGTAAAACATTGTGAAATTTCTTCCCTGGGCATTGAATAAGGCTCTAATATAGCAGTTATTCTTAAACAGCTATCCCCATCTAATAAACTAATAACATACCACTAATATATGAACTCACTATTCAATATTAGGACATTTAATCTCTTGGTCACTTAGGCTGCTTTCACACTGCAGTTTTTTTCCTGATCAGTGTTTCATTAGGTTTTGTGTGCCAAAACCAGGAGAGGAACTTGCAGAGAAAAACTATAATTGAAAGATTGACACCTGCTCTGGGTTTTGGAGACACTCCTGGTTTTGGCACACAAAACCTAATGAACCCTGATCAGGGAAAAACTGTGGTGTGACACCAGCCTAACTGGTATGTAGAGTGAAAGGGCTGTTGTGCTGATTCTGTACTGTGGCCCTTTCACAGTCTATAAGGGGTTATTCTCATCTTCATAAATGGGTATTGTTGGATAGTGCTTGTAAATACAAGCAATTTTGCAAATTACTGCTGATTAAAATTTCCAGTTGTTCTTGAGCTATTAACAATTTACTTCTCTTTCCTTTTGTTTACAGCTTGTTTCCTTGGAAGTTGGCCACAGTTGGCAGAACATACCCCGCGCTTACAAGTTCTTTACCAGCCTGTAAGCACTGTTCTGAGCTTGGTCAGGATTGCTGAAGAGTACTGTTACCTCCCAATCCCAGTCTCTTCAGATCACTGCTTACAAAGTAAACAACATCGGCAGCTGGTTTCCTAGGCAACGAGTGGTAAACAAAAGAAAAATGTTAAAGGACTTCGACACGCTTTTCTCATCCCCCATATTTGCCCCTATCATAAGAAGAAAAACTTACACTCACCTCTGCTGCCGGCACGGTTCCAACTGTGCCAGCAGTCGCATTCCTGGCACTCATGTGAGGTTGTTACGTCACGTGAGCCCCGCTCCCAATCAATGCCTGCTGCTCTCTCCCACCTTAAGACGTACGAGAAATCAACAAGAAGTGAGAGCTGAGGCTGGCTGTTCACATCCTGTTAATTACTTATACGTCTGAAGGTGGGAGAAAGCCGCCGGCAGTAATTGGGAGTGGGGCTCACGTGACGTAACAACCTCACATGAGTGCCAGGAATGAAACTGCTGGCACAGTTGGAACGCACCGGCAGCAGAGGTGAGTGTAAGCTTTTTTATTGTAATGGGAGCAAATATGGGGAGTGAGAAGAGGTTGTTTAAGTAGTGGAAACCCCTGTAATAGGTCATATCAAGAACAGTGGAAAATTTTAATAAGCAGTAAATTGCAAAAGTACTAGTTGAGAATATCCATCTATGAAGATAGGAATAACCTTATATATGATTATCTAAAAGGGGTTTTCCACTAAACAAAGGTAATTTTAAAGTTCATTTTAATCAATAGATCTTGAAATAATAAGTTCCACAATGGATGTGTTTAAAAATGTTTTCCTGTGCTGAGATAATCTTATACATGTACTCCTACTATGCACTGCAAAATGGTCGAGTCTGACCATGCACGGAGCGGGATTAGGTCCTGGGCAGGGGAGATGCAAGAGTATACAGATATTACAGGACCAGATTGGAAATAATTCTTTCTTTGAGATAAAACTTTTTTTTATATACAGGTAGAGAAATGTTTCACCTCAAAAAAAGAATGAGCTGTGATCCCTTTCTGTAATGTCTGTATACCCTTTTGCATCCTCCCCTGCCCATGATCAAACCGTGCTATGTGCATGGTCAAGCATGGCCATTACACAGTACATAGCAGGAGAACATATATAAGAGTATCTCAGCATAGGAACATTTTTTAAACACATCTAATTGTGGAAATTATTATTATTCCAAGATCCATTGATTAAAATTAAATTTAAAATTACCTTTGTTCATGGGAAAACCCCTTTAAGGATCAGTGGGTGGCTCAATTGGTCAGTGGTCACTTTATTAGATGTATTACATGAAAGGGAGTACCCTTTTCATCTTAGGAAAGTCGATTATACTTGAGCATTTGCAACACCCCCCCCTCCCCGATGATAACAAACACACTATTATGATCATGAATATTAGCACCACACATCTAATACTTACACAAAACATGTCAATAGGCACAAGTATTACAACACTTTTACAAGAACTAAAAATGCCTACATACAATGTGTAGATCTTAAAAAAAAAGTGAAGTTGGCTGTAGCGTAGGCCATGCACCATAATATCCAGCATATTCCAAAAAATAATAACTGTCTGAGATAAAGGGGAACTATTAGATTTCAATTACAATTATGTAGTCCAATACACGGAAACAATTTGGAATGTTACAAGCATTTCTTAGTTGCTTATAATAGTATCATCACCCATAATAATGGCTTTTAAATGTGTTTCATTAAAACGTCTGATTTATGCCTCCTTTGCCAATAGGACTACACCACATGCACTTAGTGAAAGGTATATTTCCCCTTTAAATATGCATGTAAATTAAAGAAACACTACTGTCAAGACTGATACACTGTTATGCCCAGTACAGGACCTGAGGGAAATATTTATGGAGCATATATTCTCTGGTTAGTGTTCACTGACTCCTTGACATGCAATGTCGGATCAGCCCTTGTACTGGTCATATCACTGAATAAGTTTTGCATGGAGTGTTCCTCTAAAGTAAGAAACATTCATGCAGCATAATCATCCATGGAAGATGCACATAGTGGGAGAGTGATGTGTGTAAGTGTATATATGGATAGGGTTGCCAGTTTACCGGTCTTTACTGGAGGTGGTTGAGTAGGTTCTGTAAGGGATATTAACAACATGTTAGTAACAAACAATGATTGCTTTATAATGATCATGCAGATCACTTTGAGAGTTTATAGGAGCTATAAATATACAGTATACATAGTGGTCTCTCTTTCTAGAATTTGCTATCTATTTATTCGATTTGGGTACGGTAACGATTACTATTAGTAACTAATAGTACAGCTTTTGTGTAACTATTCTGAAGCCTGGAGTAAGGCTTAGGCTACCCTGCACCTTTTTGCAGTGCCATTCATTGATGTTAATCAATTGAGTAGCAAAGAATTATACTGAGCTACATGTAATATTGTGGACTGCACCCGTCAATCAACAGTTAAAGAGAACCCAAAACCACTGACATCTCTCTTTCAGTAAATAATTGTATTCCTCAGTATATAACAATTCTGTAGCATCTATCTATTATATGCTACTTTGTGCTGATCCTTTGATATTTCTCCAAAAAAAGCATGAATAAATTATCAACTGAGGTTTACCAATTGGCGGTGTGCCTGTATATACTCTGACATTGTTCAATCAGTGCTGACAGGATCAGACAGTATAGGCACACACCCCATTGAAAAGGAAAATGGTAACTTCAAGTTTATAATTTGCACGAGGGGTGTTCATTAAAGATTTCCTCTGACGCACTTCTATGTATTGCAGGATGCTGATACTGCACATGTGTAATGATATAAGTCTCTATGGGCTACTTGCCAATTGCAACTCTGAACTGATAACGGTCTTTCTTTTACAGGACCTGAAGTGAGGTGTGATAATGGACCCAGTGGAATACAGAGCAGTCATCAAGTTCCCTTTCTTGAAAGACCACACAGCAAGGGAGACGTTTTGATGAGGTTAAAGAGGTTTGTGATGACGATTCCCTATCATATGATGTAGTGAAGAACTTGTTGGAAACAGCTCAATTTCCAGGGTGACCCCATTCCTCTATCTATGAACACACCCTTTAGGTAAAGGAACTTAATGACTGCTCTGTACTGCACAGGGTCCATTATCATACATCACACCACTTCAGAACCTGTAAAAGAAAGACCATTATCAGTTCAGAGTTACAAATTGATAAGTAACTTATAGAGACATTTCGTTACACATGTGCAGTTTCAGTGTCCTGCGATAAATAGAAGCGGGTCAGAGGAAATCCTTAATGAACGCACCCTGTAGGATGAATATCACAGTGATATAACACAATTCAGTGTTCTAAGAAAACATGTTCCAGAACAGTTTTCTTAATCAACTGTGAAGATGTCCTCTTTAAAGGAATACTGTCGTCTGATTTATGCTACCCAAACAGCAGGCAGCATGAATTAGATCCTTATTGCACATGGAAATGTTTCAGTCTGGGTACTATAGCCAGAGACAACACCAGTTCAGCAAAGCATCCAGCCCTTTCAAACATTGCTGCAGGTGACTGACAGTTCTTTTCCTATATACTCATGAGGGATAGACCTGTCATTGTATATAATCTCTGTCGGTGTTCCCCAGATAGATCTTTAAAGCATATAAAACAATTGTGCAGGTACATATTGATTCATGCTGCCTGCAGTTTGGGCAACATGAATCAGATGACAGGTTCCCTTTAAAAACAATCATTTGTGCAACAAAAATTCAAAGTGTGGCCTTGGTCTAAAATACATATCTCCATAAATATATACCTTGAGGAAAAATCTTAAGTGAGCAACTACATAAAACTAAAGATGTATTATGACTTCTTAGAACTCAATTGATTTTCTTTATAAATCAGTGACTCATCATTTCTCTTGAAGGTTGAATAACCTTGGGTATAAATCTTTGTACTGGTGACTACATGAGTGACAAATGAATCAATGTAATTTAATTAGTCTCTGTCTTTTTCTCTACCAAAAGCAACAGAAAACAGAGGTATCTGGCATTCTTACAAACAGCAAGTAATATTTGTGAAGGGAAGCGTGAGAACATCACACATACACAACATGAATTTCACTATGTACACAAAACGACTACATTTTATTAAAGTGACAGTGCGCAAGAAATACAGTGTTTAATCACAGCCTTTAAAAGGGGTTGTCTCCTGATGTTAAGCCAGGTCCATGAACTTAAAGGGAATCTGTCAGCAGTATTTCACCCCCCCAAACTATTTACATCCACATGTAGTCCTTTCATAGACTAGTCTAGGGATACCTTTACTTAGACCAGGGGTCTCAAACTCGCGGCCCAAGGGCCGCATGCGGCCCCTGGGCCTTCACTATGCGGCTCGCGGCACCTTGGACAACTTAATGATGCATTGCCCCAGTGCAGGGGGCCGCTGCAGTCCCAGCTGTGTGATGACTTCTGTCCGCAGCACTAACAAGCTCTGCCACTCAGCAAGATCAATGCAAGCTGCCAGCCAATGAGAGGCCCGCAGCTGACGGCAGAATATGACGTCACCTGCAGGCCTCTGGCTGGTAGATTGCATTGATCTTGATGAGCAACAGAGCTTGTCTGGGCGGCGGCTGGAGGAAGTCTTAGCACAGCGGAGGCCAGAAGTCAGCACAGCGGGGACCGTGGCGGCCCCCTGCACTGGAGCGATGCATCATTAAAGTGAGAAAAGTGTGAGTGTGTGTGAGAAGGTGTGTGTGAGACTGAGTGTGTGAGTGAGGATGTGTGTATAAGAAAGTGTGTGCGAGTTTCAGTGTGTGTATGAGTGTGAGTGTAAGAGTGTGTGAGAGTGTGTTTGAGAGTATGTGTGTGTGTGTGGGGGGGGTTTGTGTGTGGGTTTGTGTGTGAGTGTGATAGAGTGTGTATTTAAGTGTGTAAGAAGGTAAAACAGGATGAGGGGGCATCACTATAAAAGTAGATCAGGATGGGGGGGGCATCACTTTAAAAGTAGATCAGGATGGGGGACATCACTATAAAAGTAGATCAGGATGGGGGACATCACTACTAAAGGGGAATGGGAAGGGGGACATCACTAGAAAAGGAGATCAGGAAGGGGGTCATCACTAGAAAAGGGGATCAGGATGGGGGACATCACTACAAAAGGAGATCAGTGTGGGGACATCACTACAAAAGGGGACCATGATCGATGGGGGACATCACTAGAAAAAGGTATCAGGATGGTGGACATCACTAGAAAAAGGGATCAGGATAGGGATCATCACTAGAAAAGGGGATCAGGATGGGGGACATCAGTAGAAAAGGACATTACTACAGGATGGAGACATTACTACAAGAAAGGGATCAGGACTTGTACTTTACTACATTGAGCAAGAAATTCTGGTATTACTAAAAATATCAGTTAGTCCTACAAGAGATGCGGCCCCCCGCTATAAATGTTTTTCTATGTGCGGCCCACCAACCCAGCTGAGTTTGAGACCCCTGACTTAGACGGTCCATTATATTGTTGCTGAGAAATTAGCATTTGAATTGATATGCAAATAAGAATGAACTGCTTTAATTGTGTTAAAGCTCTTCTCAAGCCTGTCACTCTGGAACTATTCCCTGCCCAGTACTGCCTCCTTCTGCTTGTCTGACAGCTTCTTTGCTTAAAGCCACTCAGCAATCCTGACTGATTCCTTTTACATAGCAAATAGGACAGCTACACAGCGGCGTAGTTCCCATTAGGCTGGAGTCACACTGAGCGAGAGACATGAGAGACTCACTAGAGTCTCGCATGCATCACCTGGCATGGCCACCGGCTCTGTCTCTCGAGAACAAGCTTGTAGCTCAATGTCTCTCTATGGAGCTGCACGCTCCTCTCCAAATAGCGGGCAGCCATGCCAGATGATGCATGCAAGACTCGTACAAGTCTCTCGCTCAGTGTAACTTCAGCCTTATGGTTGTACCCACATGTCCATGCATTATATGGTCAGCAATTTATTATACTGGTCAATATGTAATATTTTATGTTCAGCTAAAGCTGGCTTCCCCTGGAAATAATAATTGACTGTTGATTGTCAGGTGGCCTGGAATTCTTTTTTTTCTTAGACAACCCTTTTTATTTTTGCTGGTGCTTGAAAAAAAAAAGGTTTCACACCACTAAAAGTTTTAAATTCATTCAATGATAAAACTGTTTTATTTACATGTCTTGTGCATTCCAAATTTTATTTATCCAACAGAGAATTAAAATTTAAAACAGCAATGTGATTGGTTGTTCCTGGTACCTACTCCAGTATTCCTAGGTCCAGATTTAAAAATTCACACTGTTAGGAAACTAGCTACTGAGCTATCAAATAGGTATTAATATTAGATCAACATCAACTTTGATAGTTCATAAAAAACACATTGAGCTTTTTTATGTATTTGCACTGGAAATGTGTTCTCCAACCCAATCTGATACGGATCTTGTAGAGACGAAGGTAGACTGATGGATGGTGCTTGATGAAACAACCATAGTTTTTTTGTACGAGTCCTGTTCTAACTACTATGAGTATCCATGCACCAAAATCTTGTGGTATTGTACAATTGCCCTGGCATCTGTACCATCTAGAGTTCTTTTGGGATAGGTGAACACAATTATTGGAACATTACAATGTATAAAACCTTACATATATAGCATCAAAAACTTGTCAAAAGCAACCAACTTCCACCTTTATATCTAAAAATTAGAATTGAAATGATTTGTTGCAGAGGGTAGCGCTTCCATTTCTTGTCTGCTAGTTTTTATTAAAGAGACCCAAGGAATTATTGAACTTTGTATAAAATCTGAACAGTTATAACATCTGCCAGCGATTAACTTGGCATTTGGTAAAGATGTACTTAAGCTTTATATCTTATATGCACAGATGGAAAGCACTTTCACAATGACCTTTTGGTCTGTTCAGACAAGTGGCAATTTCTCGGCTTTGATTTCTAAACAACCAAAACCCTAAATTTTTAATTGGTCATCTCATTACAGGCAACCCATGTCCATGAAAATTATAGAGAGCCACCCCTACTACGGATCCACACAAGCCATCTTCACATTACATGAACGGCAGTTCTTCAGACAACCTGTCAGCAGGATTTTGTATTGGAAAGTAAAGACATGTCTGTAATGTTGCTGTAATCTAGATTAAATTGACACCTTTACTCAAAAATTCGCTTTGATGTTCTTCATGAATCACCATTTATCTGTTAGATTTTGGTAATATGCTGGAAGGAAAGAAGCATACTTAGAGTACCTTTACACGCCGCAATATCTTGTGGCGATATGAGGCGATCTAACGTGCGCGTGCACGTTTTTCATGGTTGCCTCAGATTGCCGATGGTGCCATTACACGCCGCAATTTCGCCCTCAACCTAAGGCGATGTGTCGCCCCGGAAATCGCCTCAGCCACAGCGGAACCAATCCGGTCGCAATCCCCAAAGGAATGTGGGCGTACATGTTCAGTGTGACGAGAACATAGGCGTGCCAGACTGGTTTACATCGCGCCCCAAACACGCTCATTGGACAACGCAATAGCATTATGATTGGTCAGCCTGCTCTGGTAGGCTGGCTAATACATGACTTGTGTGGTGCCGGACGGACATATCTTCAAATATGGCACCCTAAGAACTGACAGCCAATGGGAACACAGTAGCCACCACCAATCATCGCTGACAGGGCGTGGACTCCAGCACGCTGTGGAACGCCTACGGGAAATCAATAGGCAACGCTGATTCCATCACTATCGCCCTATCACACGCCAAAAGCCGGGAATCTCGCCTTCATGATTGCCTCTGATTTTGGAGCAGTGCTCTGAAATCAGGAACCAGGCGACAGGTGATTTATCGCCGCCAAATTCCCCAATTACACGCCGCAAGTGGGAGGCAATTTGACGGCGATAGTTTCAGGGCGACATATCGCCATCAGGATTCCCACAAGATATTGTGGCGTGTAAAGGTACTCATAGGGTTTTAACAATATAAAATTGGGTGGAAGGATAGTCACAAGGACACTAACTTGGTTTGGTTGTGCAGGTCACAATCACCATAAAAGCCACATCAGCTGCTACAAGGAACCTCTGGAATCAAGTTGAACCAAAGAATAAGGAAATGTGTTATAGCCTTTTTGCTGCTGATTACCGGTCGAAATACCAGAGGAGACTCAGAGATGCTGTGTCAGAAGATCTTTATTATCGACGCGTTTCAGGAACATCAGCCCACTTCCTCAGGACAAAAATCTTGATTTTGGTCCTGAGGAAGTGGTCTGATGCCCATGAAAAGCGTCAATAATAAAGATCTTGTGATACAGCATCTCCAAATCTCCCCTGGTATTTCGACCAGTGATCAGCAGCGCAAAGGCTAAGCCTGTTTCCTTTATTCTTCCGTTCAAATTAGATTTTGGTGGCAGGATTGCACACTGGGTCTTCCCTCCTGGTCCCTTTGCCTGCCTCCAGTCTGTGAATGACAGGTCACTGCTGATATTTCAAACAGAGGGCGCAGATTTTTCACAGACTACAGACAGACGGAGATGTTTAGGAATCACAGACAGGGAGGAGAAGACCCAGTGTACAGTCGGGCTCTTGTGCACAGAAATTTAAATTGGAGAGATCTTCATATGGTAATTAACGAAGAACAATAAAGCATATTTCTTCACCAAATGTATCAATTTCATCAATATTATAGCAACAATACAGCCATATCTTTACTGTACATTACCACGAAGACAGGTTGCCTTAAATGGCCAAAATAAAATACTACATTTATACTACATGAAAAAAATCAGAGACACGATTCACAGTATGATGGGTCTCTGGAATTGCCACATTCTGAAAGGGTTTTTATCTACTAAAGGTACTGTTACACGGTACGATATCATGAACAATATCGCTGAAACATCACGGGTTTGGAGTCGGTCAAACGAAACCGTTAGTACGTCGTTGCATGTGACACCGAGATACGACTACGATATCGTTGGATCGCTGATCGCAGATTTGAGAACATGTTCTCAAATCAGATGATCTTCGATCAGCCAATCTGCTGCATCATTGTGTGTGACACCGCGATAACAATGTCGTTAACAACTTCGCCTATTCACAACAGTGAACAAGTATCGGTCACTGGGTTGTGCGAACGATAGCTGCTCGCCACATCGTTGGTGCGTCGTTCATGATATCCATACATGTGACATCTCACCAACGATCTCAAAAAGATGTCCTAACGACCACGCTCCCGTAAGATCGTTGGTGAGATCTTAACGAAATTGAAGCGTGTAACGGTACCTTAAGACAACCCTTTAAATATATTACGTTTGGATATCAAGAATAGAAAGAATAAGCCTTGCATTGTAGAAATGAAATAGAGTTTGTACCACAAATAAGATGATCCTTATTTTTTTCAGCAAATTCCTCTACAGTAGCAATAAATATTTTATGTATACATAAAAGATGAAGTACTCTCTTTGGAATTAGACATTAGCTAAGAATGAAATGTGAGAAAAGAAGGTCAATTTAGTTTAAAAATACAATTTTTCAGGAACATAATTAAACATAATCAAAGTCCATAGCTTTTTGTTTGAGACTCATTGGCGATAGGGACTATTATGATCGACGGCAGTACAGTGGTTTATGATATGTTGAGACAATATAAGTAACTGGAAAAAATGAATAAATTTCCCTTTAAAAGTTTTTCAGCAATTGGCAGTGAAGGGAACTTCAGCATGGGCTACTTCACTTTAAAGGGAATATGTCAGAAGATCTTTGCTGTATAATCTGAAGACAGCAGTAGACAGGGGCTAAAACAATAATTTCAGCAATGTGTCATTTATTAAACTGTGTGCTGTTGTTTACTCATAATGAAGGTTTTATTGCTAGGACATTATCATTGCTGTGATTAGCTGTCTCGTGCCATGTCCCGTCCTCTGATAAGCAGCTCTTTGTCAATGTACACAGAGAGCCTGGTGCAGCAGGATTAGCTTTTGTACCTCTGCTATATGTTTGTACCTCCGCTATAAGCACCCTAACTAATAGGCCAAAATCCTGAATGGGAAAAATTGTAACAACTGAAAGTGGCACTCAAAAGAGGCCAAGTTTCCCCATATAGCAACAAAAAAACACAAAAAATCATTAGAAATATATATTACAATATATTAATAAACAATGTACCATTAAAAGTAGGTGTGTTCAAAAATGAGAAAGACTAGTGGGTACATAGGCTAAAAACATGGTAATGTCTAAATTAATGCTTATATGTCATAAAGCAGGGATATAGTGAATGGCACATATAACTACAAGATAAGATGTTTCTGGCTGGTGGTTCAGCGGTCATATGGTATGTATAAAAGTGTGATATATTTGTTTACATATCTAGGAATATCTGGCATTACTCCTTGTGTGTGGCACCTTTAAAGAGGATCTGTCACCCCCCTCCTGGATTTCAATCTAAATGTAGCACTGAATGCCGCATGTCTGCTGCATTCAGGCAAAGGGTCCCCCGTGTGTGTGTGTGCTTTGCACCCCGATATATATAGCCTTAGGCAAACTCACAGTAAAAAGTCAGGAGTGCATTCCCTGGGTCTTGAGTCAGCTCGCTTCCGAGGGGGCCATTCCTGCCCCTTGCCTCTCTGTTTCGCCTGCTTCCATGTCTTCACCTCCTCCTTCATGTTTTTTCATCAATCCTCGCCTCCTGTTTTTTTCATCCATCCTGTGCTCCTTGGCGCAGGTGCAGAGCAAGGTATTGTTAGTGTCGGTCTCACACTCTCGTCCCACCTCCCGCCCTGCTTCGTGTTATACTGTATACATAGAGCAGAGCGGGAATCTGGCGCTTACTTATGCAAAGGCACCAGATTCCCGCCCTGAACTATGTATACAGCATAACATGGAGCAGGGTGGGCAAAGGCGCTGACGTCAGGGCAAAGGCGCTGACGTCAGGGCAGGAGGCGGGACAGGAGCGCGGGACCGATACTAACAAGACCTCGCTCTGTGTCTGCGTCAAGGAGCACAAGGAGGCGCAGGCGCAGATGGATGAAAAAACATGAAGGAGGCGGCGAGGACATGGAAGGAGGCAGAACAGAAATGCAGGGGACGGGAATGGCCCCCTGAAAGCAAGCTGACTAAAGATCCAGGGAATGCCCTCCTGACTTTTTACTGGGAGTTTGCCTGACTATATATTGGGGTACAAAGCACACACACATAGGGGACTCCTAGCCTGAATGCAGCAGACATGATGCATTCAGTGCTGCATTTAGATTGAAATCCAGGAGGGGGGTGACAGGTCCTCTTTAACAATAGAAATCTTATATCTTGATTAGTTATTTTGTGTTTTTTAGTTTACCTTATACTCACGAGTATTTCTCCATTATTGTACACACCTAGTTTTAACACTACATTGTTTTTGAATATATTGTAATAAAATATATATTCCTAATGATTTTTGCTGGTTTATTGTTGCTATATGGGGGTACATCTAAGGCCCCCTTCACACCATGATTTTTTGGGATCCGCGGCTATCCGTCCTAAAACTTATAGCCATGGATCCGATTTGGCCCCCATGTACCCCTATGAGCATGTATGGGCATGGATTGGTGCTTAATAGCCATCCGTGTCCGCAGGGATCCGCTCTTTTCACATTCCCAAGATCGAAGACTGCTCTGATTTTGAGCACAGCGTACAGAATCAGACAGAATGGGATCCGACACTCTCCGATTCAAATAACATGGGGGTCTATGGAGCTCAGATCCGGGAAAAAACAGGATTGTTTCCTGGGTCCGATTTTAGTGTAGCATGCCAGTTATACCCAGGAAATTCAAAACACGCTGCTGTCAAAGCAACAGAAAGCTGACATAGCTATCATATCTACAGATCTTTATTTGTAGATATATAGCTATCGGGCTTTCCTGTGTCAGGAGACTAGGACACACGCGAGTGACTCGCACAGAGACTTTCATTAGCCACTTGAACGTCAAACACTCCTTCAGTCGCAGAATGCTGCGAGTGAACTTGAATTTGACTTGCAGTGCGAGTTCAGCACAGGGCACACGCACCAGTGTGCCCTGCCTGATATGGCAACACTGGTCCGAGTGCGAGTTTCCATTACATTGCACTCACGCGAGTCACTCGCACAGTGTGCCTTCAGCCTAATGCGGGCACTCAGCTCATCTGCAATCTTACTTTTTGAGTCATCAGTGGGTCTCATGACCTGTACTCACACTGATCATCATGAAGTGTACGGAAGGATAAATATAAAAACATACTATTTAGGCATCAGTGTGACCTTTCCATCCTCAGAAAAGTAAAGCAGGAACTAACAATCTTAGTAACATGCCATAACTTTATGACATTCAAAAGCCACATAAAAACAGTACATGTAACCTGCAGCAAAAGTGTATGCTGTGGAACAAATAACAAAAAAATCAGTTCCCTAAATAAAAATGAAGTGCATATCTTACCAACAACTGAAAGCTCTGCGCTGGCTGAAACGTGGTCCAGGGTAGTGTTCGCAACACAAGTGTACATGCCTCTGTCCTTCTCTGTGACGTTCCTTATTATCAGCCGCTCTTTCTCAAAAGTGTACCTGTGAATCATAAGACAGCTGCTATGAACGGTGTTAAAACCCTGTACTATATTACTGGTATGTATGGATTTGTACGTATTTGTATTCAAGGATATAATACATAATACATCTAGCCAAAAAAAATGAAAAGGCCAAAAATAGAGCACATTATTGTGGAGCTTCAAAAATGCTGAAAATACCTTTCATCTACTGGCAGTTCACTGTTGTTCCTCAACCACATCACCTCTGCTACTAATGTAGGATCATGTTTGAATTTGCATTCAAAGAAAGCATTGCCGTATCGCTGCACAACCCTGTATTCAGGTTGAAAGATTATCATAGTTGGATCTAGAAATTAAATAAAACAATAATAATAATAATAATAATAATATATTGCAGAAACATGACAACAGTGTTGAAGGCCCATTTGATTTGTAACTCCTACCTTTAATTTCGAGCGTAATGATTTTTTGGTCTGTGCCCAATTTGTTTCTTGCTACACACGTGTATGTGCCACTGCTATCTTTCTGTGCCACTGGAACTTCCAGTGTCCCATTATTATGGAAGACGTAGTCACTTCCATGCAAAACACTGGACTGTACGCCCTTAAACCTAGAACAAAGGAAATAATGACAAGTTTTCTAAACTTATCATATAGAATAAAGTGCTGTATTTCCCACTTTCCTACAAGTCGTGATAGATGTGTTAATAAGTATGAATGCAGCATTGGCCACGTAAACAATAAAAATTGCTCATATGAAGGAAGAAATAAAAATTGTTCATATGATGTTCACAGTTGTTTTAGCTAATTTACTTTTACCAAAAGATTTTGGCCCCAATTCATCAAAACTGGCGATTCTCTCACCAGTCTTAATGAGGAAGCATAAGGAAGTCATCTGCTCCTGATTCTTGAGAAGGAGCACACCTCTTCATGAATCTGTAGCATCTCAAAAGCGGTGTGCACTACGCTAGGAATTTTATACCAATGTCTCACTGGTGTAAAATTTCTGGCATAAGTAACGCCTGAACTTGTCATGGAATAGACATGTCGTGGTGTGGTCGGGTGTCACACCTGACCACACTCCCATTATGCCCCAGTTCCATTCAGTTTTACTTATTTTGGTGTAGCTAACAGAAAGAGGCACGGAAACACCAAAATACCAAAATGAGCAGGCATTTTTCTCTAATATTTCTAAGAAAATATTTCTAGCATTGAGGCAAAATTGCTTGGATGAATTGGGGTTTTTGTACTTAATTTTATGTTTCAATCCTTCACCATTCTGAAGATTTTGTACCAGCCATGACTAACCAACCCTGGTCCATTGCTTTTTAGATATACAGTGCTGCTCGCAATTGGTACCCCTTCATTTTTTTCATAGACTACAATATCTTCAGAAATAAATGGAAATGTACCAAAGTTACATACCCACGATTAATTAGTGGTCCAAAGTAATACAATAATAAAACATTTTTTGTCAACTTACATGTTTCAATTTCAAAGAAGAAAAATAATAAATAGCATGTGCAGCAATAAAGGCCTCCCTAATTAATACTTGTTGCACACCCCTAGGCATTGATGACACCCTCCAAACGTTTATTGCAGCCATCTATAACCTTCTTGCACCTCTCTGCTGGTATTTTCTACCACTCTTCCTTGGCAGTTTGTCCAAGCTCTTGAATGTTTGCAGGGTTCATTTTCCCAATGGCAGATTTCAGCTAACCCCAAAGATTTTCAATGGGATTAAAGTCAGGACTCATTGCTGGCCATTTTAAAACTGTCCATTTTATATTTTTTATCCATTCCTGTGTACTTTTGGATGTGTGCTTTGTGTCACTGTCTTGCTGGTGGACCCATGATCTTCGACTCAAACCATGTTTTCTTACACTGGGTAGGACATTTTCTGTAAACTCTCTTGATAATTTTTTGATTTCATGATTCCTGTGATACGGTCAAGGCCTCCAGTACAGGATGCAGCAAAGCAGCCCCACAGTATTATGGATCCTCCACCATGCTTAATTGTTGGTAGGGTGTTCTTTTCCTTATAAGCTTTATTGTGCCATCCGTAAACAAACTGTTGTTCTGCATTGCCAAAAAGGTCTATTTTTGCTTTTGTTAAGGTACTCCTTGGCAAAGATCAGTCGTTTCTTTTTATGCCTTTTCTTCAGCAATGGTTTCTACCTTGATCTTCATCCATAAAGCTCGGCTTGGTTTAGTCTGTGGCATATAGTACTTGCCGAAACCATGACTCTAGACTGTTTTAGGTTGGCCTTCAGGTCTTTGGATGTTTGATGGCGTTTTTTTTTTAAAACAGTTCATACCAACCTTTGAAGACATCTCTTGTTAATTTACCTCTTTTCCCCATGTCCGGGAAGGTCCTTGATGGTTCAATGCTTAAAAAACTTCTTAATAACATTGCGCACTGTTCAAACTGGGATACCAAGACCTTTGGAGATGGCCTTACAACCTTTGGAAGTCTTGTGTTTGCTAATATCAGCAGTTCTAATGTCTTCAGATAGCTCCTTTGTTTTCAACATTGTGACAAAGGAACAGGGCCTAACGTGTCTTTTTAAAACACTGAAGTCATTATTCATTGGCTAATTTATATAACATGGGCAAATTTATCACAGGCGATTCTCATTTGTGATTTACCAGAGTTGAGTCAAAATGTGTTTCCATACTAATTTACTGTAAAGTGTGCCAATATCAGTGTCACAGCAAATTTTAGGTTTTTCTATTTTTCCCTCCCATTCTTTTTTTCATTTTAATTTGTTGTTTATCATTTGCTCTTTTGTATTTAACATGAGTGCTGTATACAAAAAAGCTGCTTCACTTGATTAATTTTTTTCAGGAGATATTCAACATTACATATAAACTTCATGGGTGCAAATAATGATGAGCAGGACTGTATTCAAGTCCTATGCTGTAACTAGCTCTTTGGCTGAGTCAATTCAACACTGACAAACAGACATTTTGGGAATGATGATGGACTAAAACAAAAAGTAAGAAAATTGCACACCTGAAATTTTAGATACGAAGAATGAACATAATTCTTCGATTAACCCTTCACCGACGCATGATGTAGGAGGACGTCATGGGCCAGTTACCGGGGTTCGATGTGAGCTCCTACACAGAGCTCACATCAGACACCCGACATCTCAGCTGATCTCATCAGCTGAGATGTCGGGCTTCCAGCACCAATCGGATCTAGGATTCAATGGGTGCCGTTAACCCCTTGGATCCCACCATGAACCACTGACAGCGGGATCCAAGGGTGCCTTCACCGGAGATCCCGTGATAAGCTCGCGGGATCTCCGGCATTCATGTGACAGCCTGGGGTCCTGGCTTGATCCCGGAATCTGTCACGGAGCACTTCCTCTCAGTGGTTGGCTGCCAAGCACTGAAAGTTAAAGCAAATGCCATGTCCCGATCAAAACAGTGCAACCACCCAAAATTGCCGCAAAAAATAAGCCATCACACAGCCCCAGATCCCAAAAAATCAGAACACTACGGGTCACAGAACATGGCACAAAAAGAGCAACTCTTTTTTTTTTTCAAACTTCTGAATTTTTTTTCACCATTTAGATACCAGTAAAGGTATACATCTTTGGTATCTACGAACTCGTACCAACCTGAGGCATCACACTATCATGTCAGTTTTACCATATAATGATCATGGCAAATAAAAAACCCAAGAAACAAACATGTAATTGCCCTTTTTTTTTTTTTTTGCAATTTCACCGCATTTGTTATTTTTTTCCCCATTTTCCTGTACACTATATGGTAAAATAAATGATTGCATCTAAAAGTACAACTCGTCTCGCAAAAAACAAGCCCTCATATTGATGGAAAAATAAAAACGTTATGGCTCTTAGAAGCAGGGAGCAAAAAACAAAAATTCCCGAGTGGTGAAGGGGTTAATATAATGGCAAAATGTTTTCATTTTATTCTACAGAGTGTTAATATCAGCTTGTTAATGCACCACCACAGAGATGCACAGACTCTCTACTGTGAAGAGTGAAGTTACAATGGTTTGCTCCATTTTTAGGCCCAAGCAGGGCAGTATTTACAGAGTCAGTAGAAAATGAGTACCGCAGCTACTCCACCTTAGTATTAAGCCCCTGTCACACCAGGCAACGGGGCTGGGGATGTCGGCGGCGACTGGCAAAAGTGCGCACGTTTTTGGCACCCCGCCAGCGTCGCCGTTCCCCGTTTAGACGGGGCGACACCTCCAGCCCCGCGCCGGCGATCTGTCAGGCGGCATCGCCACCGGGGTGTCTGGAAACCCCAGCGGAGATGCCGGACAATGGGAGCCTATGGCTCCCATCGCCTGACAGGTCGCCGGCGCCCAGTTACATGGGGCGATGTGTGCACATCGCCCCATGATGGTCGCCTGATTTCAGAGCATTGCTCTGAAACCAGGCGACCGCCTGGCACCGCCGACATCGCCCCTTTACATGAGGCGATGTAGGGGTGATGACGCCGGCGATAGCCCATGCCCCCACGTCGCCTCTGTAATGGGCGGCGATATCGCCCCATGTAACAGGGGCTTTAATGCTATAGAATATGAGAATATACCTATATACATGCCTCATCTGATGAAGCATAACCCATTTGTTTGGACAGAGTTCAAGGAAAAAGCCTCTGAATGTCTCTATATAAAATTTATGCTATGTCAGAACATAATTAGTTCCATTCACTACAATTGAAGCCCATTTATGCTCTATAATAAAGGTTGGCCATATGGCCCTAGTCACCCTGCTTTTTACACGAGCCCTATTATTACATATCTTTATAAGAAAT
The DNA here is from genome assembly GCA_033576535.1 of Allobates femoralis. Classification (NCBI taxonomy): domain Eukaryota; kingdom Metazoa; phylum Chordata; class Amphibia; order Anura; family Aromobatidae; genus Allobates; species Allobates femoralis. Next base: position 335,059,040 of record JARQOC010000004.1, on the reverse strand, counting down.
CCAAATGCTTGCATAAGTAATCCTGCTTTGTTACCATTCTATATTTGGAACAGGAGAACCAAAGGATTTGCAGTGCAGCAAGGCAGGCCTATTGGCAATGACTTGATAAACCGTTTGTGATGAAAGAATCCGTGGCCGCTCAGCTAAAAAAAATAAAAGAAATACATTACGATAAAGATTACTTTTTATAAACCAATATATGAAGGTTATGAAAGAAGCACATTACATTGTGGAGTAGACATATCATATAAAGTTACATTTAACTTCTAATGCAAACTACAACTTGATATAGTAAACATGTATCTGACTACTGTATTAACTATCATTTTTTAACATTAAGGAAAACCTATTGTGCCCCCAAACGCTATTGACTTGAAGATATGGAGTCAATGTTACTAGCAGTATGGAGTCAATGTTTCTAGCAGTATGGAGTTAATGTTACTAGCAGTTTAAAGTGGTGCGTCTGCCTCAGGGAATTCCAACTACTGAGAGGAAACTAACTTTATTCCTCCGGATTTCAGTCATTGAGGCACTGCTTCAGTTACTGTTCAGTACACTGTGAATGGCAACAGTAACCACATCCTGGTATTCACTTGACACCTGTCTCTTCAGAGTATTAGTAAAGCCAGCTGTCATTCAGTGCTGGGGTGTAGTTACATCTCCCTCTAGGTACCGTCACACGGGAGATATCGCCGGCGATGTTGCCGGCAACCGAGGGGCGTGGCCAGGTTGCGGCGACATCGCCGGCGAGTTGCCGCGTGTGACAGGGCGATAATCAGGCGATGAATCGCCTGAGTCACATCGCCAGGTTCCCAACAATGTTGGGAAACCTGGCGATGTTGCTCAGGCGATTCTGCCTGATCGCCCTGTGTAACGCGGCGATCCGCAATGTTACGGGCGATTCCGCCTATCTACTACATTGCGGATTATCGCTCGCTGGGTTGCCGGGCAACCCAGCGAGCGATAGCCGTGCAACTAGCCGGCGACATCGCCGTAAGTTGCTCAGTCTGACATCTCACCGGCGATGTTGTCAGGATGCGCGCTCCGCGATCCCCGCAATATCGTCGGCGATATGTCCCTGTGTGACGGTACCTTCTGAGTGTGGACTGAAGCCGCACTAGCATGTCTCTTTAACTGAAGTCACAGCGGCATGTCTCTATGACTGGAGCCGCACCGACATGCCACCATGACTGGAGCTGCAGCGGCATGTCTCCATGACTAGAGCTGCACCGGCGCATGCCTCTATGACTGGAGCTGCAGCGGCATGCCTCTATGACTGGAGCCACATTGACATGCCTCTATGATTGATGCCATATCGACATGGTTCTATGACTGAAGCTGCACTAACGTGCCTCTATGACTGGGGACGCACCGACATGCCTCTATGACTGGTGTCGCACCATCATGCCTCTATCACTGGAGCCACGCTGGAATGCCTCTATGACGGAAGCAGCGACAGCATGCCTCTATATTTGAAGCTGCTCCGGCATGCCTCCATGATTGAAAACTGGAGAGGAGGAATAATGTTTATTTCCTCCCAGTACCCAGGCTTTCAGTGTAGTGGTCGTACAGCTTTAGAACACTGGTAACCTGCAGTCTATCCCCAAATCTTCAAGATAGTAATGTTTGGAGACATGACTAGTTCCCTTTGCAATAAGTTGAAAAAGGTCAAAAACATACCAAGTACATTAACAAATGCATTTGCCAGTACATAGCCATAAATATTTGAAGCATTGCATTGGAAGACTGCACTGGCCCGTTCTTGCACTCTTGTGAAAATAACAGTGTCACCATCCACCACTCTGCTCGGGTCATTAGGAGCCACTGCAAATATAACCCAAAAAAAAAAGAAGGTTTACAGTGGTAATTACATTTTGTGAAGATTTATGTAGTCATTGCCAGGAAGATCACGTGTGTTCATTTCATAAATTTAAATATTATGGAACAATAACATCTACAATGAAGATTATAAATAATTGTTGAATACTACATTAGGGGGCTGTCTGTTCTCAGCAAGACATATTCTATTGTGTACACTGTATAAATTTAACAATATGCAAATTGTCTTCACCCATAGTCTGGCTACATGAAGACTGGACATTTAAAGTATGAAAAAGAGGGGAAAACAATTTTTTTTCTGAAAATTTTGTCTGTCCATGTTCTCTATGTATCTTGTATTACATTATACTTGTTTAGAAATTGGCAGGAATTCTTTACGTACATTCAATTGCAACTCCATTTATTAACCATGTAATACTTGGCGCAGGATTCCCATGAGCTCTGCAGATCAATGTCCCATCATCTCCTGGTGACAGTATGAGATTTTCAGGTTTAGTGATCCAGTAAGGTGCAGCTAGAAAAGAAATGAATATTTCATTAGTGACTGGAGCAATTGGGCAGAGAAATGGAAATTCACAGACAGAGTACTGTATGGCTCAATACTTTATCATTTCATTATTTATTCTGTAGTCTGAAACACTGTTATCAGAAACATATGTGTGGAGTTGGGGTTGTTATGGAATGTGGGGTAGAATGACAATAAAATGGAAAGTGCATAATTATATAATGTACTCCTCGTCCTTCTTGCATGGAGATTTGTTTCTATACGTAAAGAAATCCAATTATTAATACCATTAAGGGGTTATATCTATCTTTGAAAGTATCTTACAGGATATGTGATAACTTACTGATCACTGGAAGAACCAATGGGTCATTAGTACTGTACATTGCTCTGTATTGCCCTGTTTGAATGGAGCATTGACCATACACATTTGCTCTATTCATTTTCTACAGAGATGTTGACAATACACAATGAATGTAGAGGTTATAGGCATCGCCATCACTTTATTCAAGGAGGACATAATAGCCCCGTTCTGGAGGGGGAGAACAATGTGGCACCCCGTCAATCAGCAGGTTAACATGTATACCGCAGATCTAAATACATAATTGCCAGTTTGGTGCTGTACGCGAATCCCATAATGCACAGCGGCACTTTCACTTGCGCAGGCGCAGTTCGTGGCCGCAGGCCATGAACTGCGCCTCCGCAAATGACTTACCTGTTACTGCTATTCTGGTGGGAGATCTGTGGTGCTCGCTGCTGATGGTAGCCACTCATCTCCCGCCGCCGGGAGGTCAGCGGTGCCCTCTTGATCTCCCGGTGGAATAGCAGTGAGCATGGGCGGGCATTTTTAAATCTCTCACCAATACCGCGCTGCTCAGTTGAATGTTCTGGGACACCAGGTTACACACCCGCTTTTCTCTATAATGGAGTTCGTTTTATACATCTAAATTCATAAAAGGGTGAGTCTGAGGCCATAATTTTAAACACGTGTGCACAAATTAAGCACAGTTAATGAAGCAAACTGTTTTGAAACATTTTATGCACTGTACGTAAGAAGATTTTATATGCACTGATATGTACCGTATATACTCGTGTATAAGCCGACCCGTGTATAAGCCGACCCCCCTACTTTTGCCCCCAAAACCTGGGAAAACCTATTGACTCGTGTATAAGCCGAGTCCCGAATACAGTATACAGGACTCGGATTTGTAAACATGCTCAGAATCGCTAAGACTCGCTCAGAATCGCTAAGACTCGCTCAGACTCGCTCAGACTCGCTACTGACAGCGGGTATCCGAGTCTAGTGAGTGAGAAAAAGTAAACTCTGACAAAACTAGGATTGCCATTGACTTGCATTGGACTCGTTACTGTGCGAGTAATCGCTGGGAAACTCGCCGAGTACCGACTCCTGCGAGTTTCTTACTACTCGCAGAGTAACGAGTCCTAACGAGTAGATTCGCCCATCCCTAATACAGTGACTCGTGTATAAGCCGAGGGGGGGACTTTTCAGCCCAATTTTTGGGCTGAAAAACTCGGCTTATACGCGAGTATATACGGTAATTGCAAATGGAAGTATATGAATGCACTATAAAAATTAACTGTGAAAAAGCACTATGTAAGCACTTTAATGTAAAACATTGTATAATAAGTTTATGCAAGTGTAACACTATTTAAACCATGTTTGTATACCCAGCCACTGCTTGACAAAGATTAACTAAGGATTGAAACATTGCCTAGTCTCTAACCAATAAAGGTTTGCTAATAACTGCATTTCTGGAGTGCTGCCTATAATTTTTTACTTGTATATATGTATATATATATATATAGTGACGTGGCAACTGGCAATATTACAAATGGCCATTATGCATTGTACAGACAGAGATCTGTTGTGATGTCAACCTGAAGTCTTTGTTCTGGGACTTGTAGTTCTTTGAGTTTGTAGTAAATACCTTAAAGGCCAGGTTTACAGGATGGTCAGGAAGTGATAGGCAGGCCTGATCGTCCACATACCTCTCATGGGTGTGACTCATGCGTTATAGTGACACAGCTATGGGATCACATGATCTCTGCTGTCAGCCAGGTCCTGAAAGTACAGACTTCTTGTGAAGCACATTGAGAGGAGTCCATATGGTTACAAAGAGTGAAGGGCTCTGATGCTGGGAAGCTATTGTCCTGCTGGGAACCTGGACTGACAGAACTTAGCGTGGAGCTTGACAGACCCTGGTAGGTGGTTCCAGTTAGGTAGCTGTTACAGACATACACAGTGTCAGAAGACAGTATATGGGGCCAGCCTATATGAAAAGGCAACCTCAAAGACAGGAGGTTGTACACTGACTGCGGTCAGTATCTAGATAGTGTGATAGCTCCACTGGGTTATTAGAGAAGTGGAAGTAGACAAAATCATGTGGGTGGATTCTACGTGTGGAAAACAGACTGTGAGTCATTTATGTGTTCTGGAAAGTCCAAGGATGGCATAAGTCGGTTTATGTGGTTGAAAATAAACCAACTGTACCTGTTTAAATAGATACTGTTGCTATGTGCCTTAACTCCGCTGCCAATTGAGTATCCCCTACCACATTCAGTGAGCACAGCCTTACAATATACAGTATATTATCTGCATCATTTATGTAGAATCAGCATTTACACATCTGCAATGCTCCTTTTAAATGAAAAAAGGAACTTACAAAGTAAAATAATAAATAAGTATAGTAGCTTTTAGTCAAGTCAGACATTGCCTAGACAGGGTCAAGTGTACATTGCATATATCTGCTCTGTATGCACAAGAAAGGCAATGACATAGGAAGCTCTGTGCTTTTTTCTGCAGAGTAAATCACTGGGACAAGAATAGAAAGCATTACTGACGATTACCATGGTAACCACCATCTTCTCCAACATTACTCTGAAAAAAGGATAATAAACGCTGGAAAACATATCAGTCTTTAAGCCCTGCTCTGTTTAGAGGGCTTAATATATCTTATCAGCTTTTCAGAAAAACTTGAAAATTTAGATGGTAAAAATAGATTAATTTAATTTTTTGTGTTTGCCAGCAGATTATCAATTGCACAGCTATCATGAATAAACACCCTAAGTACAACCGCCAAGACATTACTGCTGCTAGTTCTAGATTCATCCTACATACAGCTCATCCTGAACAGGCTAATAGACTTGCTTAAAGTGGTTGTCCACAACAACCCCATCTTTAAATAAAGTAGTTCTTTGATAAAATAAAATTAACATGTACTCTCCTCCTGTCCTAACACCATTCCAGCGATGTCAGGTCTACTGGGAATGGTGCCATAGCCGATTGACAGCTATTATTAGACTGCTGGGCTCTCAATACAATCGTTTGTCTGTTGTTTGGGTGAAGAAAGTGAATGTGCCCGCAGCCAATAGTGGCCACTAATTGACTACAGGTCTTACATTACATAACAATGTCGCACAGGTGTCTTGGGATCAAATGCTGTCATTGCTGGAATGACACCGATATGGGAAGGGAGTATATGTTATATTTCATCTTACAAGGGTGCCTACTTTTGTATAAAAGGTTTGTCTAGATAGTAAATAAACTCTTTAAATCTATTTAAAAAAAAAGCGAAAAATTAAATTTCAGTTTTCGACACTCATATCACACAAGGGATATCGAATTGAGTTCAAAGCGCAAAATGCAAAATATTCATTGCCAAAAATCACAAAATACTGAAAAGTGTGCCAAATTTACAAAAAAGGCATACCCAGTGCCGATGAATTCTCCACAAAACTGATGAAGAATAAACAAAAAACCTTTATATGAGTACAGTGGTTCCTCAAGTTTAGATATTAACTTGTTACAGAATATTTTCATTTTAGACCATGAAATGTTACCAAACACCCACCCAACCACTCAAAATTTAAATAAAAATGTAGGATTAACCTCTTCTACTCTCTTGGTCACCTCATGTCTTAGAAATGCAATTAAACGCAATGAAATATTGTAAAAATCCTAAATGGGCGCTAAAGAAAAGTGCAGTCCGCAGCGCAATAACCAGCAGTTATTTTCAGTTGAAAATCTTTCAAAACCAGTAATTATATATATAGGGATTACAGATTAAGGAGCAGCATAAACATGATATAGATAGTGCAGGCAAATCAAACCTTTCTTCACAGGTTCTAGATACAGTCCGTCCAAAGAAGAAATGCAGCACTGAAGTTCTTAAGTGAAAAAAATCACTTTTTTTATTGTGGTTGGCACAAACAAGCGACGTTTCAGGTTACAAGAACCTTCTTTCAAGCTTGAAAAAAGGTTCTTGTAACCTGAAACATCGCCTGTTTGTGCCAACCACAATAAAAAAAAGTAATTTTTTTCACTTAAAAACTTCAGTGCTGCATTTCTTCTTTGGACGGACTATATATATATATATATATATATATATATATATATATATATATACATATACACATCCATATGTATATATTAATATATATATACCGTATATACTCGTGTATAAGCCAAGTTTTTCAGCCCAAAAATTGAGCTGAAAAGTCCCCCCCCCCTCGGCTTGTACACGGGTCAATATGGTACATGATGTGGTGGGAGCTGTGTCCGGGGCTGGGGAGGCTGGAGGAGGCGGGGGGAGGCTGCTGTATGAGCGCCCCATCACGTGGGGACGCTCATTATATATGCACTGCTTCCCCCTGTCAATCAGCGGCAGGGGAAGCAGTGCATATCTGCTTATATGGCCCCCAAATGTTGGCACTCGCCCCCCTCCATTCTAAGGCCCCCCCCTGCTGCTTAACTTACCATCCCTGGTCTTCTGCACCGCTCCGGTCCTCCGTGCTCCCGTCCTCGGCAGCATCCGGGGTCATGTGACCGGCCGGTTGCATGACGTCATCATTACTGCGATGGCCGGGGACCCCTGATGCAGCCGAGGACGGGAGCATGGAGGACGGAGCACCAAGGACCGGCGCGGTGCAGAAAACCAGGGATGGTAAGTTGAGCAGCAGGGAGGGGGGGCCTTACAATGGAGGGGGGTGAGTGCCAGCATTTGTGGGCCCTTACAATGGAGGGGGGTGAGTGCCAGCATTTGGGGGCCATATATGACACACCACTGGGGCCTGTATACCACTGGGGCTGCTGTATAGCACTGGGGCTACTGTATACCACTGGGGCTTCTGTATATACTGCTGGGGCCTGTATATACCACTGGGGAGGCTGCTGTAATACTTCTGGGGCCTGTATATACCACTGGGGAGGCTGCTGTATACCACTGGGGCTGCTGTATATACTGCTGGGGCCTGTATATACCACTGGGGAGGCTGCTGTAATACTGCTGGGGCCTGTATATACCACTGGGGAGAGGCTGCTGTATACCACTGGGGCTGCTGTATATACTGCTGGGGCCTGTATATACCACTGGGGAGGCTGCTGTAATACTGCTGGGGCCTGTATACCAATGGGGCTGCTGTATATACTGCTGGGGCCTGTATATACCACTGGGGAGGCTGCTGTAATACTGCTGGGGCGGCTGCTGTATACCACTGGGGCTGCTGTATATACTGCTGGGGCCTGTATACCACTGGGGAGGCTGCTGACCCTGTGCTGGGGTCCACCCTCGGCTTATACACGAGTCAATAGGTTTTCCCAGGTTTTGGAGCAAAATTAGGGGGGCCGGCCTATACACGGGTCGGCTTATACACGAGTATATACGGATATATATATATATATATATATATATATATATACACACACATCCATATGTATATACAGTATAAATATATATATATAAACATATATATATATATATATATATATAAATATTTTCACACTATATGTATATATATGAAATGAACAACCCTGGTCTTAATGAATCGAAGACTGTATGGCAGAGTTTTATACAAAAATTATTGAATCCTGAGGCCATTATAACTTGAAGCACAGCACAACAACACAGTTCTCACATTGGCTGAACAACATTATTTTAGTGTAGAAAACTTCAGGCATGCTGTAATTGTAGTGCATTTTTGGTGCAATTTTATAAATTCTCACTAACATAATTTCATTAATTTTGATTTATATGGAAAGAATTGATCCAATTACCATATTTTTCAGATTATAAAACGCACTTTTGTTTCCCCAAATTTTGGGGGAAAGTGGGGGGTGCGTTTTATAATCTGAATCTACTATCTGACATGTGCTGTGCTGTACTGTGTGGGGGAGGATGGCTCTGGAGCAGTGTCTGGGGGCTGGTGCAGGCTGCAGGAGGCAGCGGGAGGTCACGTGCTCCCACTCATTAGCCTCATGTAATATGCGCTGCACCCGCTTTCCATCACCTCAGTGCTGAAATGCACTGAGAGATGGACAGGGAAAGCGGCAAATATTATATCTGCTTCCACTCACTTCCCCCTGTCCCGGATATGGCCCCCTCATCACTCTATATGCCCCCCTGCTGGCACTCGCACTGTGAAATAATAAACGCTGTTACTCATCTCTCCATTGCTCACTCCGTGCTCCCTGCTCAGTGCCCAACATCCGATCATGTGACCTGGGGCGCACAGTGATGTCATCCCTGAGCGCCTCGGTCACATGATCCGATGCCCTGAAGAGATGCAGGAAGTCACCACTGAGCTGGGAGCACGGAGTGAGCAACGGAGAGGTGAGTAACAGCTTTTATTATACTATAGTGTGCACGCTGGCATGGGGGCATATAAAGTGATGAGGGGGCCATATTTGGGATGAGGGGTCATGTATGTGCTAGCACAAGGGGGGCATGTATGTGCCAGTACAAGGGAGTCATGTATGTGCCAGCACAAGGGGGTCATGTATGTGCCAGCACAAGAGATCCATGTATGTGCCAGCACAAGGGGGCCATGTATGTGCCAGCACAAGGGGGCCATGTATGTGCCAGCACAAGGGGGCCATGTATGTGCCAGCACAAGGGGGCCATGTATGTGCCAGCACAAGGGGGCAATGTATGTGCCAGCACAAGGGGGCCATGAATGTGCCAGCACTAGGGGCTATGTGTGTGCCAGCACAGGGAGGTTATGTATCTGCCAGCACAAGGGGACTATGTATGTGCCAGCACAAGGGGGCTATATGCAGGATGGGGGGGCCATGTACCAAGATAATGGGGCCATATCCAGTATTGGAGACCATGTACCAGGATGGGGTGACTACATACCAGGATGAGGGTTATATATATATATACCAGGATGAGGAACGTATATATGATTCGTAAGACAGACACTGGCTTTGTAATTTGGGCCTTATTTAACATTAAAAATATTTTTTTCCTCTTTTCCTTCAACAAATTTGGTGTGCGTTTTATAAGCTGGTGCGTCTTATAAAGCGAAAAATACAGTATGTGAAATTACGATAGTAGTTCAATTTCTATAATTACATTCATTTCTCTAGAGTTTCAAGTATAAAAATAGTGTCTTCTTTGTTGCGTGTTCCTGAGAATGACTGCAGGCCTCCATTGTAAATGTATAAAGCCAAACATGTTCCGGTCTCCCTAAACTAAACAGTTTCTCCTATCTCTGCGATTCATAGCTGAGGGGGCCATATCCATTTCTACACACTGACAATAGGAGGTAATTCGAGAAACATTCACATGGGTTGCACCACACTGTTGCTGTAATTCCAAAATGAATGAGGATCACAGAAACACCACAGTCCAAACCACTTACGGCCATAGAATAGAACAGATATTATAATCTGAGCCATAAATATCTAAAAAGGGAATATTCCTTTAAAGAGAACCTGTTATAAGGATTATGCTTGTTAACATAAAGGTGTGGGTATAGCACTGTTCTACTGATTCAATAGATACATTCAGTGTACAAATCTGCAGCCTTGTTGTTATCAGGCCATGACAGTGGGTAGGGTCTTCAGCCCAGTCCCTACTCTGCATCTAGTGTCCATATCTTCTATAGATTTCATCCCAGCACCTGCACACACGACCTCCCAGTGAGCTTAATTAAAATGGCGCTGTTGGCGGTGCCTGCGCAGATTGAGATCTCGGTTCAATGAGCAACAGTCTCAATCTGCGCATATTACATCACTGGCGCAATTTTACTGAGGCCCTCTCAGAGGTCAATGCGCCCATATGCTTCTACTGGGGCCACTTTCATGAAGCCCACTGGTAAGTCAGCATGTGCAGGTGAAGCAGTGAATAAGCAATAATAAGATACGGGCAATAGAGGCAGTGGATGGGCTGGGGCAGAGCCGAAGATTCTGCCTCAATTCATAAAAATCTTAGAAAACCCAAACTTCTAATGCAAATTAAACAACAAACAGCTGCAGATTTGTACAATGAAGGTACCTGTTAAATCAGTACAACAGCGCTATAATGCCCAATCCTTTATTTTAACAAGCATGATCCTGTTGACAAATTCACCTAACTAAATGCACTGTTTACTGCCATCTGTAATACAGTCATAGCAGATAATTATTGCAATTACACATGTTTAGTCATCGACATGTTTATTTCCTTTATTTATGTGTATTGGATCAAGACAAAAAATAAATACAGAGAAAAGAAAAGCCAAATTTTTTAGGTTGCAATGTAGAGCCCACTTTCCTAAAGCTTGGTTTGCGTTCTAGGTCATGGGTCTTCCAGCAGGACAATGATTGCAAACTTCAAGAAACATCCAGAAATGGATGGAAACAAAGCGCTGCACTTAAATGGATGGCAATGAGTCTGGACCTAAATTTTATTAAACACCTGTATAGGGTTCTTAAAATTGTTGTTGGGGAAAGGCAGCCTTCAAATATGAGAGACCTGGAGCAGTTTGCAGAAGGAGATTCCAGTTGAGAGGTGTAAGAAGCTTGTTGATGGTTATAGGAAGTGATTGATTGCAGTTATTTAATGCAAAGGGTGTGCAACCAAATATTAATTTGAGGGTGCCAACAATTTTGTCTGGCCCAATTTTGGAGTTTTGGGTGAAATTTTTTGGGTAACATTATGTCCAATTTGCCTTTTAATCAGTTTTTAGTTTTATTCTAATACACACAAAGGAAGTAATCTTGTATAACAAAACGTGTAACTGCAGTAATTTCTGTGAGAAATACTTCATTTTGTAGGGTGACAACACTTTTGGCCATGACTGCATATACATAGTAACATAGTATTTAAGGTCGAAGGAAGACTTTAAGTCCATCTAGTTCAACCCATAGCCTAACATGTTGATCCAGAGGAAGGCAAAAAAAAAACCATGTGGCAACACTAAGCTCCACATTGGGGAAAAAATTCCTTCTGGACTCCACATACGGCAATCAGACTAATTCCCTGGATCAACGCCCTATCAAAGAATCTAGTATATATGTCCTATTCATCTGTAAAGCACTAGCAACAGAATCATTCTGTAATTTTTTTTGTCCCATTCTTATTACTATGAGTTTTTGCATATGCTTTTCTAATGTAATGCATACTTTTTTTGGAACTGAATCTTTGGAAACCCACTACACAACACCATAAGTAAAAGCAGACTGTGATCGAGGCAGTGCCGCACTGTCCATTGGACAACCTGAGCCTTCAGGCTCAGGCGTCAAGGAGGCAGGAGGAGCGGCAGTGTTGAAGGGGGCGGCACCAGCACTACACACGACTTCCAGACTCACAGTCGCCGGCTGCAGTGCAGTAAGGTATCACACACCCATCCGCGGCCGCCAGTGACAGCACCCCCCAAACCCCCCCGCGGCCACCAGTGACAGAACCCCCCCGATCTTCATCCGCCGTCACCAGTGACAGCACAGACCCCCCCCTACTTATCCGTGACCGCCAGTGACAGCACCAACCCCCCACTTTCCCACCCTGCTCCTCACCCGGCTCAGGCGGCAGGGAGTCTTGATGCACCCCTGGATCCAGGCCTACTTTCTACTCCAGTTTTAAATGTAATATTTCTACTACTTAATAATCTCTTCTACAACATCCCTCCTATTAAATCTATTGTCTGGGTAGTGAGGCTCTGATGGGATCTGATCATAGAGTGATGTGGAAGCTTATGCAGTGTGCAAATCACTTACCTTTAACAATAACAGTAATGTGATGGTGGATGGTCCCTATGCCATTTTGGGCTGAACATTTGTACGTGCCAGCATCTTCCTCTGAAACACCAATTATTCTTAGGGTTTTATTAAAATTTTCATAAAAAACTCTGCTGCTTGGCAGTTCTGCGCCTTCTTTATTCCACGAATCTCCGGTGTAGGTCTGCAAAAGGAATATACCATTACAGCACATATGATGATTTATATAAATGTCCATAGTGATACAAGAAATGAAATACCCATTATAAAGTAATATCCCTTGTAATATATCCATTTTGTATACTGTTGTTTTCTCTGCCCTTCACTCATCTTCCAATCCCGCAGTCCATAAATGACAATAGTAGATCTAAAACCAGACACTTCACTGTGCTGGCAAGTGAGTCTTCCCTATAACAATATGGAGTTGAGCAGTTTTGAGCAGTGGATGGTGAGTAAAGGCATCCATACACATGAGATGGTTGTTGGCCGAACTATGCTTGTTCTGATTTTCCAGCCAGTAGTCATCTCAGCCAACTCTTCCATACACGGGAGCGCTCCTGTATTATCAATGAGACAGATGCCGACATGTTGGTCAGCAGTCTATCGTCAGAATAACAATGCAATTAGCAGTTTGAAATCAGACTTGCCCAAACAACATCTTCCCTAACCATCAGTTGGCCGGTCCCTTCATACATAATAGATTGTCTAATGTGTATGGGCACATTAACTGATGAAAGTGGCAGAATTCTAAAATAAGTAGATTCCTGCAAACTTTGCTGAAAGTACAACTTTCATTTAAAAGGGTCATACCAAGTTACAAAGTTATCCCCTATCCTAAAAATAGGTGACAACTTGCTCATTGTTAAGGGTCCCACCACTGCACAATTATAAAACTCTCCCACATTATAGCCTAGTAAATGGCCATTCTGTATTTCTGTATACAAAGCTTTAGTTTTAGCACCCATTCTGGAGCATGCTTAATTGCATGTTATATTACACATGCCCTGTATTCTTCATAAGAAGCTTTCAGAGGAGACCATGGTGCCTTATGAAATGCTAATAAGAGTCTATGTGCCAATGTACAGGGAGAATATTTATGGATTTATGTTGAATAATTCTTACTTCTAAGAAGGATCCATTGAGAAAAGGATGATCACAAGTGTTCCCCTGTAGGTCTCAGGACTCAGCTGAACCCTAGTAAATTTCCTTTAAAGGGATCCTGTCACCCCCAAAACACCTCTAAAGCTATTAAAAGCTGTCCCTAGAGCATAGTAACACTTACCCATCACTCCTTTTAGCTCCTAAAAGCATCTACTGAGAATGAAGATAAACGTTATATAGTACCTCATTAGTGATTATAATAGTGACTATTGTATGCATAGTCACCCAGCCAGGCTCTCCCTCTTCATGATAACACGCCTCAATAGGCGTGATCTTTATCTCTGATTCAAATGCGCCGCCTCCCGCTCTGTCATGCGTCAGCCGTGCTGCAGTGGGGCTGTGTGACGCGAATCGCGTCATTTCCGGCGCAGGGTGACGTATTACACCCGCGCCGCTCTGTTTGCTTCAAGCCCCGCACTGCGCATGCGCGGCACTATGCATCTAGGGACAGCTTTTAAATAGCTTTAGAGGTGTTTTGGGGGTGACAGGATCCCTTTAATAACACTTCACTCAGTGCCCATTTAAAGTGGCAGAGGAGAGGACATCCAGAGGTAGAGCCCACTCTTCACACGTAGTCTAGAAATGGGGATCCAAAACAGTGGACCCCCACTTTGTTATCTCAGAATCCAATACCAGAAAATATGAAATTAGTTCAAATTAGACAATCCCTTTATTGTGGCTGTAGTATTTAATAAATAAATATAAATAATGATTTTGTGTTGGTATCAGCAGGACAGGTTTACCATCTGATGAAAAAATAACTTACAATACAGAATAAAAATATAAACAGTAGACCAGAAGTTAATCACATTATTTTCCATACTATTCCAAAATTTCGATAATTTGTTGACAGCCCTAGACATAAATTAAGCACAAAAAAATCCCCAGAATGCATCAAAACATTGATTACAAACTGCAGATTGAATTCACGAGGAGCTACTGACAGAGAATATTGATGCAAGTCCTATGCTGTAGGAAAGCCATGTATATTTAGCAAATTTCAGTTTAAAACAGTGCTGGACCAACAAATTACAGAGAAAGCATATTAAATGTATGAAGGGTATTATGCACATGAGCTTCTCTATAAATTAGGCAATTGGACATTTTCAATATCATCCGTCTTTAATAATGTTTTAGTAATTGCAGTCAGTCTAGCCCTGATATCACCAGAGGCATCGGGCTGTAATGACCAATAAATGCTGGAATACAACTTATTTCTAAAGTTATTTGAATCATTTTTGTGCCTTCCTGAATTTTGGTCGCAGATCATTGATATAACACAGGCTATCGGCTTTCATTCCATTTCTTCAGGGCTATATAATGTTATTGCTCAAACACTATCTACCTATTTGTAGACATTAAATATAATATTGTAGCAGACTTTCTGCTGATGAAATTGCCATAAATTATCATAATACATTCTTCACAAGTGAGCTTAATGGGGTGTCTGATGCTTTTTATTGGGGGGACCAACTGATTGTCCCCTATCAAGTGTATCCACTTGATATAGCACTTTATCAGTACTATACAGATCCTGACCGGTGACTGGTTCATGCAGTGTTATGTGAATCCCCTATTTATTATATTGATGCTGGACCATATATGACGGCACTTTTTACCATTTATCTTTTGTGCCTCCCTATTTCCTCATAGATTGTAAGCTTGTGAGCAGGGACCTCACTCCTCTTGGTATCTGAATTTTTTGTTACTCTGTATTGTCTCATATTGTCTGTACATGTCCCCTGAAGTGCTGAATATGTTGGCGCTATATAAATAAAATTATTATTGTTATTATCCAAACTAAGGATGAGCGAGTATAATCGTTACTATTCGGTAGTAACGATATTTGGGCTACTGGCTACTCCCCGAGTCTCTTGTGATTACTCGGGAGTAGTGAGTAGTCATTTTACTTTCGCAGTGCATCTATATATGCACTGCGAAAGTACACTAAAAGTGTATAAAAGTTGTTAAAAAATAAAAAAAAATCATACTCACCTCTCCGACGCCTGCAGCGGGACCGGCAACGAAGACATCCGATGACCGACAAGGACCTGTGAGTATGACAGCCAATCAGATGACTGGTAGCGATCTGGCCAATCAGATGGCTAGACGTCACAAACAATGTGATCACTACCAGCCACCTGATTGGCCAGATTGCCAGGTCTTGAACGTGCATCAATGACCTGGCAATCTGGCCAATCAGGTGGCTGGTAGTGATCACATGGTTTGTGACGTCTAGCCATCTGATTGGCTGTCATACTCACAGGTCCTTGTCGGTCATCGGATGTCTACGTTGCTGGACCCGCTGCAGGCGTCGGAGAGGTGAATATGATATTTTTTTATTTTTTTAACAGCTTTTATTTACTTTTAGTGTACTTTCGCATTGTATATATAGATACACTGCGAAAGTACTCGCCTGCCCATTCACTGCAATTAGACTCGCTATACTCGCAACGAGTACCGAGTACCGGGACCTACTCGTTGCGAGTATAGCGAGACCGATTAATGCAGTACTCGCTCATCCCTAATCCAGACACAGTGTGACTACTTGCCACTGAACCTAAAGTGAATGGGTCCGATAAGCAGTATCAGCAACTGTGGTCCTAAATTTAGAGAAATAAAAATAACATATAGCTGTCACATTTACTGTGATATAGAAAATTGAAGAAAAGACGTCTTAAATATTTGCTATTTAGTCAAATGGTCAGTGTGGTAATTTATTAGAAGTCATGCAAGCTGTAAATTAGGAATAAGAAAAACAACTCACTGAGAGGCGCTTCTGGCAATTTCTTGTTATGTGAAAATGAGCAATTACCATGTCATAAAATGCTATCTGTGTGTTCCCGCAATACACACAAATGTTGCTTTCCACTAAATTAAATGAGGCAGAAGACACAAAAGGCCACAGAGTGACAGAGCACATAATAGATGTATGTGCAGCCAGACTGTAACAATACAATAGTTTGATTACTGGCTAAACAAAGCTTTCTTTTGTTTCATGCCACAATAACCATGCCTCCTTATCTAAAGATGTTCTGTTTGGTTATTTCTTGTCATTTTTAAAGGGTCTTTTAGGAACTGGAATAATATGCAGTCAATAAAGCAGGTGTAAAAAAGAAGTATGCATGATAAAGTACTAGTGCATTTTGATGAACTAGAATATTATCAAATAGTTAATTTATTTCAGTAATTCATTACGTAAAGTGAAATACATATTATATAGAGTCATTACAAGCAGAGTGATCTATTTCAAGTGTGTTTTTCTGTTAATATTGATGATTATGGCTTACAGACAATGAAAACCCAAAGGTCATTATCTCAAAGGGTGATTATAATACTGATTTATTAGTCAATGTGTTTCAGGGTTCCCAGAAGCGCCCTGAAACATGGCAATATCACATTGATTCTAATTCATTGAGATGCACTAGTATAGAATTCAGTGAGATGCACTAGTATAGTCATGATATAAAACCGTGAGTCTGACCTCACAGCTTCATATTGGTCCTTTAGGTCGTAAGGCGTGGAAGGAGAATATTTTAGTATCTTGGGTGAAATACTTGAACAATAACAACATATTTTATTAATCTGGCTACAACAAAATTAGCAGTTGAGTATCATCAAAAGCAGATCATGTAAGAAAGAAACTATAACTGGCAGCTTGGATCAGTTTGCTGAGGCTTAAATAGAGGGTGGTCTAGTAGAAAACTACCAGCAGAGAGTTATGTAGAACTGTCGACTGAGATGGGCAACACTGTGGCTCAGTGGTAAGCATAGTTTCTTTGCAGTGCTGGGGTCCTGGGATCAAATTCCACCAAGGAAAATTCTGTCTTAAATGGCTAAATAGGTTTGGCCAGTATACTGAACCTCATTGACCTAACTTTATTGGAGAGCACTGATTGCACATTTTGATACATTTCTTGTGTTCTAGATTAAATATACGCAGTGCAGTATGAAAACAGCCACATCTTCAGGCACAGTCTGTTCACACTTCAGCTCCACTATCTCAGACATGCCTGAGCCAATTCACCTTCCTTTTGTTGAAGCTGCAAAATCCAGACTGAAGGTATGTGAGCAACCATTCCCACCCAAGAAGTTCCGGTTGCTCCTAAAACTCAGACCTAAAAATCCAGTGCCATTAAAAATTTCTCAGCAACCTAATTGATGGAACGTTCATTTCCAGGATTTATATCACCAAGGCTAGCCACCTTGGTGACACAAATCTACCATCTGAGACCTTACCACCATATTTTATTAGGGTATATATATATAGGTTTTCTGATAATATTATAATTTCCTTGTGATATTATATTATTATATGAATTTATATAATAATTTGATGTGCTACAATAGTCTTTAATAATCATACTACTGTCCATTACTGCATTTTTAAGTGCATATTATTAGGAGGCATAAAAAACTTAGTGCCCAAATCATCTGATATAAAGAATACTGAACGGCATTAGAAATATCGGCTCTCAGAATCTCTGTCACTCATCTGCTTTTAATGTGTGTTCATATTCCTCTACAGGCATTACATAAATAAATACTAAGTATCAATGTAAAAAAAAATCTAATTGGAAGGTTAAAAATGCACTGCTAAATTAACACAATAGTCATCTGCGCCATTTTTTAAGCCAACTTCCTCTTTCTAGTGTTGTATTAGACTCCGAAAAGGCACAAATAGAAACATACATTGAGCGCAAACAAAACAAAAGGTGCAAAACACACGAAACTAGACAAAAGGGCACAAGGCAATGATAAATGGGGGTATATGACTTTGCAGCATTCACTCTGCACAATATGCAGGTGCTACTATGTGGGTCTCAATACATTTTCACAATGTCAATTTCTAGCCATCTTCATTGCTATGCTCATATTCACAAAGTTATGGCTGCAAAAATACTGTACTACAGGCCAGTGGGTCAGATTTTTTATGTGTCCTTTGATATAAATATTTCCATTCCATGGTCAATGGGCTGGACAAGACTGAAGTTTGCACAGCTCAAGCCAACAATCGTAACAATAGGTTATGGACTAAGAAGAGGACGGAGATGACCTGCTCTAATGTAGCATCTGTGTTTCTATCTCTACATGGGAACAGACTAATATTTCAAAGCAGGCGCTTGTCAACTAGGGCTGTGGTTACTATGACAATAAAGAAGATCAGAGTATGAGGTTAAGCTGGCCTTCAAGTGACTAATCTTAAAGCCAGCTATTGTGTTATTTATCCCCATACTCCATACAAAAAACTGTTCTGTTACTAAAATTGGAAGGCATGTCATTGCAATAAGAGGTTCTAGCAAGAGTACAGTGGTTAATCATTAGTAAGTGTATATCCTCAGAATGATTTTTTTCCAAACAAGATAAAATATGTAATTTTTCTATTTCTGATTAAAGCCTAGAGTCTAGATTGTGGAAAATGCAGATTTTCAAGAGGTATTCTGTGAGGCCCTTAGACAATTATCACAAATGTAGTTTAGCTTATTGATGAGTATAACTTTAAACAAAACTCTGTAAGAATCCTATAAAAATGTGAACCCTACGTTTCTAAAAGTGATGGGGTTGCAATACTGCATTATTTTGCAAATTTATATCAGTTAGGCATGAGTTGGTAACTCCCATCTACTGTCATATATTACTTTAACAACCAACATATTTTAGACTAAAATATCATAAAAGCAACAAACTATACTATTTAGTGACTTTCTAAAAGATAACATTTAAAAAGACTAGTTGGGATTTCTCCTTCGATAATTAGATGAGAGACCCAGAATGTAAATACAACTCCCCCTCCAGAGTATAGGGGAAATGTATGACCGAGGAGAAACCTCTATGACAATAGCAATTTATCTAGGCCAGGGAGTTTCACAGACTTTTTTTTAAGACAAATTGTTTTCATCAATCCATGAATAGAAATATTAACAGGCACTTTTATTCATCTTGATAGTTTTTTTAAGTTATTTGCATATTTAAGTGTCTCCCTCTCTCACACTGCCTCTTCATACCACCCCCTGTCTGTAGGTGTCCCCCAAGGTTCAGTTCTAGGACCCCTACTATTCTCCATCTACACCTTCAGCCTGGGACAGCTCATGGAGTCCTATCGCTTTCAGTATCATCTCTACGCTGATGACACACAAAACAATCCTCTCTGGACCTGATATCACCTCCTTGCTAACCAAAATCCCACAATGTTTGTCTGCTATTTTATCTTTCTTTTCTGCTCAATTTCTAAAACTGAACATGGACAAAACAGAATTCATCATCTTTACCCATCTCACTCTACCCCTCCACCAGACCTATCCATCAAAGTCAATGGCCGCCCACATATCAAAGCCCTTGACCCCTCCTGCGAACTCAAGCTCAAAAATATTTCCCAGATCTGTACATTCTTGTCCAAGAAACTGCAAAAACACTTGTGTCTGCACTCATCATCTCCCACCTCGACTACTGCAACCCTCTGCTCTCTGCCTTCACTCAAGCACACTTACATCCCCTCCAATCTATCCTATACTCTGCCTGACTAATCCAGCTGGCTTCCTGCTATTCTCTGGCTTCTCCTCTCTGCCAAGCCCTTCACTAGGTCCCCATTGCCCACAGGCTCCAGTTCAAAACCCTAACAATGACATACAAAGCCATCCAGAACCGGTCCCCTCCATATATCTGAGACATAGTCTCCCAGTGCTTACCTACATGTAACCTGCGATCATCATGAGATCTCTTTTTCTACTCCCCTCTTATCTCTTCTTCACATAACTGCATATTAGATTTCTCCCATGCATCCTCTATACTCTGGAACTCTTTTCCCCAACACATCAAACTCTCGCCTACCATGGAAATCCTTGAGGACCCACTTTTTCCAGCAAGCCTACAACCTGCAGCGATTCTCAGTCCACTAAACTACCACACGTCCATGAAACCGCCGCATGACCAGCTCTACCCTCTCTTAGTGTATCCTCACGCATCTCTTGCAGACAGTGAGCTCTCACTGGCAGGGTCCCCTCTCTTGCTGTACCTACATGTGCCTTGTATTTTTCATAATTATATTGTACTTGTCTTTGCATGCCCCTTTTTCACATGTATAGTGCCATGGAATAAATAATGCTTTAATAATAAATAATAATAATTCACTCACAGCACTTTGCAGTTTTTACTTTGTAGAAAGGGTAATGCTATGTTCACAAGTCATTTTAGCATCACATCAGTGGTTGTGTGGGGCCTTTTGTCTTAAGCCCTGAAGAACGGGATTCAGGTGTATCTACCGAGAGAGCCATTGACCTTAATGAAACAGAAGGAGTAACTCTGTGCTCTGTCTGACCTCATTATTGGCGTTGTCCATCTTTTTCAGTACAAAAACACAGTTCACGAGACTTTTGTGCTTGCCTCAAAAAGGTGGACACTTGAGAAAAGGAGGTCAGATAGAGAATAAAGTGACTCCCATCTGCTTTATAAATGGCCTCGGAAAATACGACTAAATCCCATATGGCAAAAACTTGATGTGAACCCGGCCTAAGTAGAGTTCTAATATTTAATATTGTGTGCTATTCGTGGAGTTATATGTCAGTATCTAGATAATAATGTAACCTTTCCAAGAGCATTAAATGGTGACATGGGTCGCCAAACATTTTTTAATATTTGACATAAGCAAATTTTCACCATTCTACAAAAATAGTCACATATGACAGATGTTGCTGATAAATACTGATGTACAATAATTATTCTTTATTAAATGCTGAATGTGTCCTTCTGTCTGAAGCCAGGATGGTCGGCATGTGTGCAGTGCTATGTTCACATTGCAGTTGAATTTTTCAATTAAATGGTGCCAAAGTCAGCATGTGCATACCAAAAACTCCAGCTCCATTTTATTGAAGATACTGTCTCTGCAAATATCAGTTTGTTTCAGATGATATTTGCAGACACAGTGGCTTCAATAAAATGGCACCAAAGATTGCGTTATATGCATGCGCTCACTCCAGTGCCGTTTTAGTGAAGGATTCTACTACAACATCAACATAGCACTGCACATGCGCCGCCTATAAGTATAATGGCAGTGGCCACAGCGCTATATTTAAATAAAGTGGAGGAAAGCAGCCAGGAAAGGAATAGATAAAGAAGACCCAGCCCACAAAGTCCCAACCAGATACTCAAGCCTGTGCACAGGTTACGTCATTTTTGAATTTTTGGACTAAAGTTACTCTGCAATCAAGCATTGTATTTCTGCACTCAAAATATCATTATAATCAAAGTCATAGCGCCATTGGGGCACTACCTATTGTTTATAGGGTAAACTCCTGCGGATTGGTGACTGCCCACAATCTGGACGCAGAACACATTCAATAGCTAGTACTATTATACTTGCATACAACCGGTCATAGTTATTGTGTTTCAAAGATTGCAGCTACACCCACATAAGAAGACACCAGTCTTATAAATGGTACATAGTAGATAGGGTACCTATAATAGATTTTGCATTAGAGCCCAGAAGCTTTAAATTATACCTGTATGGAAATCTGTGACAATAGACTGCAACTATAAAGCTTGTACAGTTAACATAGTCAGACAGCCACAACTGCAAAAAAGTAGCATATTCAGGTGACTACTTACAGTCCTTCAGCGATGCATTCCAGCAAGAGCACATCATCTTTTAGTACAGTTTTATTACTTTTTTCGCCACTGGGGGTCAAAAACGTTGGCCGTCTGTTCTCCACCGGGCTATCTAGATGGTGGAAAAAGCTTTGGTAAAAGACAACATTCAAGTTTGACAACACTCAAGGTCGAAATGAGACAGAAAAGAAATGGATTCTAGGAAGGAATACACTAATGTTATAACACAAGGCATGCAAACATGGTCTTTAGATGTTTTTATTATTGTAGTAAAGTAATTTTTACTAGTGGGACAGAAAGACAGTTACAGAGGAGGATTACATTTATTCATCTTCATTTTCTAAGTTTTATCTCCTAACAGATTTGGAACTACTATTTTTGAAAATGAATAAATAAATGAAGAAATCATAGTGATGGTACAGAATTAGCTTTACTGTAATGAAAAATCACGAGTGTGCACCATCGAATAATTAACATAACCACCCCATGGACCTTCATGTCTTATTTATGTTAGTTTCCATGCAATTGCTTGATTAGGGAATATAATATACAGTTTTACTTGATTATGCAAACCTTGGGACTATTTTTTTATCTAAGTTAGAAAGCTGAAATATCACCCCTGTGGAATTCAAGTTTGTAGCCCTGAAACTTAAAAGTTAAGATTCAGCTCCTGCCCTTAATATTTCCAGCTGGGATCAGAATAAAACATTAATCTGTTAATAAAGTGATACAAATTAGTCATGTGGCAAAGCTGAAAAGATGCATGTAGATGTAAAATGGTAAGTAGTAGTTATACCTTATAAATGTAAAACATGCTATCCTTACATTATACTGTATTTGCATCCAAACTGCAGTATTTTTTTTGTGTTTTTTCACTTTTTTTGCCATTATTTGCATGAATACAAGTAATGTAATTTAGACTAATAGCACAACACCTATCGGTCTAAATGGGTTTCTTACTCAAGGCCAGAGCTAATCAAAAAGTGTCCTAATATGCACTCTTTGGAGGTATGACCTCATACAGCTGCTGCTTAACACTTTCGTGTTCTTTGCTTCTATTTTAAAGTTGAAACGATATACAATTAACCAGGCTAACTGGTATGGCGAAATTTTGATCCGGCAACAGCCTTTTGTAAAATGACAGCACTACTTTGGCATGTGGGTCATTAGTGAACGTCTACCTTTTCAGCATGAATAATATAATGAAAAAGCAAGGGCTTATGCACCCTCGTACTTCTTTTCCTGCAATAGATTTCACGTAGGGCTCCAGTTCATGACAGTCTATTCATCCACCCTCCAAGTGTGAACTTATACAGTTTCTGGCCCATAGGCACATACAATTGATGACTAAAAGGGGAAAACAAGCACTAGACTCCTTTTCTTGCTTGTCCATTGTTTTTAGTTCTTTTTGTCAGATGTTACTGAAGTACAATTATAAGCATTTCATATACTTTTACATTTTTATGACAAATACATCAAGTTTATGCAAAAAGTCAATATTTACAGTGTTGACCTTTTGTTTTTAAGACTTCAGCTATTCGCCCCAGCTTGGTGAATATCAGCTTCTAGGTCAGGTCAAGTGATCCTACCTGATGGAAGCCCATTCTTGTCTAATAAGTGGTTGGGATTTATCACTATTTCTGTGTTTTTGTATGTCTGCTCAATTTTTGTGGATTGACCACGGGTTCTCAATAGGATTGACATTAATAGATGAACCAAAGGTTTCAATGTTTTGATTACCACGCAACTTATGGTAGTTATCACTTTTTCCTTGCAACTTGATGCTCCATCAATAGCTTCTGGATAATTTGGAGAAGTTGCTCTTGGAGGTTGTTTAAGATACCATTCTGTATTCTGTTCTCAAGCTAAATTGTGAGTGAGCCCACTCCTTTGGATGAAAAGCAAATCCACATGTGAAAAGTCTCAGGTTGCTTTACTGTTGGCATGACACAAGAATCATGGTAGTGCTCACATTTTCTTCTCCAATCACGTTTCCAGATATCTCAAACAGTCTAAAAGGGAGGTTTCATTCAAAGGAAATACCTTCATCCCAGTCCTCGGCAGTGCAATGCCTATACTTCCTGCAGAACTGCAATCTGGTAAGAAGATATCAGACTAGCCTTCAAAAGTCCTTCACCTTGTTGTGCATGCAGAAGTAGTGACGCCAGACTACTACATTCATGTGTGGCTGGGTTCATCCAAGGGAGTGTGCTCATTTACATTTTGCCTAAGGACACTGTCATGATTAATGAATGTATCTAAACATCCTCCTGAAGCTACGTCTCTCAATAATCCAGGAGCCATGTGATAGTAAACAATGCTTTTTCTTACATTATGGAGCACCATGTCACAAGGCAAAAGTAACAACTAAGTGACAAGATGAAGAAAATACAGAAATTTTGGATCCATGGTCAGGAAATTCCCCAGGTTTTAAAAAGATTGATAACCTATGGTCGATCCTCAAATGTAGGTCAACAAACAAAAACACAGAAATTGTGATCCACTCTAAGAATTGTTTACGCAGGAATTGAATAAAAAAGAAACTGTACTCACCGGTTTTCAGTGATCGCTGAATTTATTCAGAACAGGGTTACATTGGTGCAGAGAGGGGGTGCGGGAGCTGGACTACGGGCTTGCCATTTCGTACAAATTTGTACTTCCATGGGTCCTGAAATTCCTGTTCTGAATACCGGTGGGTGCAGTTTCTTTTTTTTTTTCAATATGCAAAGATTTGCTGCTTTTTTGATATGCACTACGGTTAAACCGGCTGCCCCAGGGAGATATTAGGTGATTGCAATATCACCATGGACAGTTGTGTGGTGTATGGCTTTCTTTGCACATTTAGGCAAGAATTGGTTGCCATCAGTCAGCATCTAGCTTAGACGCAGATATCCAGTAGGAAAAGGAGAATTGAAGAATATTTGAACAATAAGGGTCAACAGTAAAAATACTGAGTATTTGCATAAACGTGATGTGTTTGTCAAAAAAAGTATAAAAATGTATGACATGCTTATCATTGTACTTCCCTAGACTTTGAAACATCTAACTAAAGATTTAAAAACAATGAGAAAGTAAACCACGAAAACAAAAAATGTGTGTTGGTCTCAAACCTTATGGGAATAATATGGCACTTCCTGCCTAATCACATGAGGGCTGCTCAAGTAGGTTCCCAATCTTTATGATGCATATAATATTATGAGGCACTACCAAACGTTCTTTAGTGAGTATTTTATTCAAGGCAGTAGTTTCAGTTTACAAGATGTGAAAAAAACCATTTCATTCATAGATAGACCTTCTGGATGCTGGAGTGTGTAGACTGCCTGAAGAAGACGGTGTATGGTGAGTCAGCGGTGTCCGCCGCTGTGGAGATCACCCTTACTCACCATACGCCATCTTCTCCAGGCAGTCTACACACTCCAGCATGTGAAACTTATGGAGGTCTATCATTTGACTGAAACTTTTTTTTCTTTCACATTTTATACACTGGAACAGCTGTCTTGAATAAAATACTCACTACAGAACTTTTGGGAGAGCAGCATGATATTATATGGTCTCAAACTTTACGGCCACGACGTACACTAGTGAAAACATGTTTTTGTGCCTTATAGAGGGATTATTGCTATAAAGTCTGTTAAATAGCATTTCATAATCAATGAGGGTGGCAGGCCTTATTTTTTTTAGCAAATATTACAAAAAAACAACTGTAATTGTAATCCTTAACAGCTACTTATGCAACATTTTGTAAGGTGAGTAATCTTCATAGGAAATTTGGGGAATTCACGAAAAGATTGAGGTCTTATTTTAAATGTGTATTCATCGCTCGAATATGTTGATTATAGCCCAAGGAGAGCACCATTGAAGTATTTAGAAATGCAACTATATGGAGAATCATCTGCTACTTTCAAGAGACACAATGTGTGCTCTGTATCATCTTTTAATACTGAAATCAATATGAAGAGTTTTAAGTGAATTGTATAGTAATATAGCAAAAAGGGGAATAGTGACATGGACAAGGCAGAAAAAAGAATATAAACAGATGGTTAAGGTGGGGATTCATTATAGTATTAAAGGAGATACTAGACAAGATCTTTTATTTTACCAAAACTCACCACCATAAAAATCAGTTTCAGTTAAATTAGCAGCTAAACTTTCATTCATAGCATCCACTAAAAAATAAAACAGCATTAAGGTTTCTCAGCAACAAAGTGTATGTAAAAGTGAAAATAGTCTGAAGGAATGACAAAGAAATGAATGACATAAGGAATGTATGACATAATTATTATTTGTCTTTTAAAAGAGTCATTTTTAATTTGAGAAAAAAAGACAAAATCTACTTCTATGAACACTTTAATCGCCTATTTTCATTCGTTTTTGTTTTAATTATAAAAGTGTCTTATCTATAAGATGATAAAGAAATACTATGACTCAAATTGTACCTTTCACCAGGTTCTGGGCCACATGGTAGCTGGTGTTCAGTGTTCCAAACATATCCATATCAAACTGGGGGTTTCTGTATAATAGAGTGAAGAAAGGGCTACTGTCCTTGGCTTCATTAGTAATGAACTGTAATGTTTTGGGTGTGTACCAGACGCCTAGTGTCCAGTCACGGACCCCACACACGGACTTCTCAGGGAAATCCATGTTACTGTTCGGGTTCAGTCGCCCAGATAAGGCATGTTGAAAGGCTGCAGCGCAGCCGATCAACAAGCTTTACTAGTGAAAAATAGGGATTGAAGCGTTAACTCATATTTACCAAGAACCACACACCTGTCACATTACATCCAGATCCACTCTTTAAACCTCATAGATATTCACTTCTTCCCGCACTCACCCTCTGTGAGTCCATCTGTGAATGGTTGCAGTCAGACAGCGCTGGTGTCTGTTATTGGTTGCCCTGACACTGTGAAGGTCCTGGAGCGGCGTGTAAAAATAAGTAATTGAAAAAAAACAACAGGACGTCCCCCGTATATTGATACACAGCACAGCTAAAGCAGACAGCCCCCAGTTATTTGTGTTATCTTGGCTGGGTATCAAAATATGGGGAACCCCAAGCAGGTTTTTTTCATTATTTAAATAGATAATTTAAAAAAAAACTGTCCTGGCTACCCCTAATTTTGATAACCAGTGCAGAGAAAGCACATGGCTTGGGGCTGGCATTCTCAGCCTGGGGTGGCCCATGGTTATTTGACCTTCCTCAGGCTAAAACTAGCAGCCTGCAGCCACCCCAGAATTGGTGCATCCATTAGATGAGCCTATCATAGCACATACCAAGCTCACCTTGGTTGCCCTGGTGAGGTGGCAATCAGAGTAATATAAGGGGTTAATGACAGCTGTGATTTTTCAAAAAATCACAGCTGCCATGAAGCCCTGGATTAGTAATGGGTAGGGGACTTTGAGACCACATTACTAATCATGTATGTAAATAGAAATAGAGACAAAAGAAGAAGAAAAATACTTTATTTTAAAAAAACAAAAACACCCTCTTATTTCAATTTACACCCATGCACGTCTGGGGTAATCCAAAAACACAATGTCTTCGGCTTTACTACCTTGGAGGTTGCATTAAAAAACGTAAGCAATCACTGTGGCCTCAGGACACATGGACAGAGGAACCAGTGAATATGCATGAGGCTTAATAAGTGGACCCGAAGTAAAGTCACTGGTGCGCGGTTCTCAGTAAGTAGGATTTAAAGCTTTAATCCCCATATTGCTTTCTTTTACAGCCCCCCAGCTCTTACTACAACCACTTTTTATAGCACTAAAGTTCAGGTCCCCATAGAATTATATGGGTTTGGGCTCAAGTTCGGATCAAGTCCCATCCAAACCCAGACTTTTTTTTTTTTTTTTAAGTCCAGCCCAATCTAGTGAACATGCAAATCTGAGGGTTCACCCATCTCTAGTCATTAACAAAATGTGCATGTGATCAATGCTAGTGGAAGAGAATCCAAGAATCCTCTTTGATAACTCATAATCTCTTTTAATCTTTAAAGTAAATCTATCAGGTGATTTTCTAGTACAAAACTAATGGTATCCTGGAGTAGGGCTGGAGAGGCCCTTTCAGCATCAGTATCTTTTATCGCTCTACCTTCTCATGTTATATTGCTGTAAATCCTGGAGAATTCAGTGTTGTGTGCTGGCTAGTCAAGCATATGTAAATCCAAACTGATTATGCACGGCTTCTCATGCCTACCTCTCAGCAGTGATAGTAATAATAATACATTTAATATATTTTATATAGCACAACATATTACCAGCACTTAACAATTAAGCGGGTGACAATGTACAGACAACAAAGACAATACAAGTTAGTACATAGTTCAACAGTTACAGGAGGAGTCAGGGCCCTGCTTGCAAGCTTACTATCTTTACAATAGTTAATGCCAGTGAAGATTTTTATCACTGATGCCAGCATAGGAGAGTTCGTGGGATTATGGGCAGGGAGAGCAGTGCAAAATCAGTTTGCTTTTACACATGCTTGACTAACCGGCAAGCAATACTGAATTCTCTGGGGCTTACAGCAAGATAACAAGAGAAGATAGAGCAATAAAATGTACTGATCCTTAAAGGCTGCCAAAGCCATATGCCATAATAATATTAGTTTTATGCAAAAAAATTCACCCGACAGATACCCTTGAATGCCAAAATGGCTGGTTTTGAACTGGGCCTGATTGAGTATCTATATGCAGCTGGTTTAGCAGCCCAAAACCTAGGGAAAGGTTTCCATTAAGGCTCTATTGTTTTTCTAAAGTTTATCAGAGGTACTGGGGTAAGTGCTATCAGTAATCTAGGTACAGTGTTAGAATGTACTGAAATCCCAAAAAGCAGATTTCAGGTCTATTGAATATGCAGTGAATTTACTTTCCCAGTCACTGTGAAAAAGAATCCTTTACAGCTTGCCCATGTATATGACATCTTTGGCAACAAAATGAACATTGGGGAAAAAATGAGAAGACAAAAATCCCGTCCTGTCTTGATGGTATGTGAACTAACAAGTCATTAGAGGAGGGTAATGGCCATTCCATGAGAGATACATGGAATGACAGGTCTATGTGACTATTCTTAACAAGATACTGAAACTGAAACCTAGTTCTGGACATACCTTAAAAGCAAAGAAAGATACAACATGAAGGTTATTCTTACTTTTTACAACTGTCAAAGAAATGGGCTGCTTCTGATGGATAGTCTGTGTAAGGTTAAACCTGGCATAACAGATATAAAAATCTCGTGTGTCCTGTGGCTGAACATTGGAAAAGTAGAGGTCGCCATTAAGACCTTGGGAAACTCTACTGTCTTGAGGTAAGCGCTGGAAAACTGAAAAAGAAAGTATTGTGAATGACTCAATTCCAACCAATTTCACCTGTATGCTAATATTCTCATTGTTACATTTATTAACATGGGTTAATAAGTAAAATAAAAAATTACAACAAGATCTTGTGATAATAAATAAAACCAATCAAGCCTTAAATTTAGTTTGGCCTTTCCATAGTACGAGCTTTAAAATGAAGTAAGATTGTATATTTAAAATTGATTGTGCAGATTTTTGAAGAAAAGTGCAACGTCCTGTGGATGCTTTTTGTAGTCCCCAAAATTGTATAGAGCACCCAAACCCTAAAAATATAGGTGTAGATTATTGGACACAAAAATCTGCATCAAAAAGGTGTCATGCCGACGCTGCATTTTTGGTACATATTTGGTGCGGAAGGTGCAGATTTTTGCCCTGCATGTGTAGGATTTCAGATCAGCTGCGAGATAGTGACACCCGCCTCACAAGAAGGGCTTGTGTCTTGTCTTATTCTGTGAAAAATATAATAAAAATTCATGTGGACATGATTATACTGGGGGCAGCACAAGTGGTTTCAAACTACATATAAACGATGATTAAAGTTCCCGTCGCAATCTCTCACTCTTGACAGGACATACGCCAGTTCTGACAGCTCTCCAAATCAGGAGCGAGAGGTTGTGTATCTCCTGTAACCGCTGGATGAGGCTATTACGCCAGTTCTCTAAGTCAGGAGTGATAAGAACCGCTCCATCAAATGCCAACAACAGCTTTAATCATTGTTTATAAGAAAGTTGTGGTTTGAAACTACTTGTGCTGCCCCTTTCCCGTTTCCCCCACAGTGTAAGCATGTTCACATAAATTTTTATTATCCATTTCACAGAATAAGATTGGGCACAAGCCCTTCTTGTGAGGCGGGGGTCACTTTCTCGCAGCTGCGGCTGACGTAACATCCGAAACTACACTCTAGCCCCTGCTGTCTGAGGGCTGGAAATAGCAATAGTTGACTTGTGAACAAGAAGTACAGTTGTACTTAAAAGTTTACATACCCCCATACCCCCGCAGATTTTTTGCTTTCTTGGCCTTTTTTCAGAGAAGTATGAATGATAACACAAATACTTTTTTTTTCCACTCATGGTTAGTGGTTGGGTGAAGCCATTAATAGTCAAACTACTGTGTTTTCTGTTTTAAATCATGACAACCAAAAACATCCAATTGACCCTGATCAAAAGTTTACTTACATCAATGACAGCTTCAAGTCTTTTGTGGTAGTTGTGGATGAGGCTCTTTATTTTCTCAGATGGTAAAGCTGCTCATTCTTCTTGGCAAAAAGCCTCCAGTTCCTGTAAATTCCGGGCTTTCTTGCATGAACTGCACGCTTGAGTTCTCCCAGAGTGGCACAATGATATTGAGGTTAAAAGACTTAGATGGTCCACTCCAGAACCTTCACTTTATTCTGCTGTAGTGAATGACAGGTCAACTTGGTCTTGTGCTTTGGATCATTGTAATGTTGGAACGTCCAAGTACGTCCCATGTGCAGATTCTGGGCTGATGAGTGCAAGTATGCCTCCAGTATTTGCTGATAACGTGCTGCATTTTATCTTTCCTTCAACTTTGACCAAGCTTCCTGTGCATTTGCAGCTTACACATCCCCACATCATCAGCGATCCATCACCATGCTTTACAATAGGAATGGCATTCCTTTCATCATGGGCCTTCTTGCCACCTCTCCAAATGTAATGTTTATGGTTGTGGCCAAAAAGTTAGATTTTGGTCTCACCACTCCAAATGACCTTGTTCTAAAAGTTTGGGGGCTTGTCTCTGTGCTGTTTGGCGTATTGTAGGCAAAATACTTTGTGGAATTCGTGAAGTAATTGCTTTCTTCTGGTGACTTGACCATGCAGCCCATTTTTCTTCATGTGCCTCCTTATTGTGCATCTTGAAACACCCACAGTGATAGTTTTCAGTGAGTTCTGCATTTCAGCTGATGTTACTTGTGGGTTTTTCTTTACATCCCGAACAATTTTCCTGGCAGTTGTGGCCAAATTTTTTGTTAGTCTACCTGATCATGGTTTGGCTTTTACAGAGCCCCTGATTTTCCATTTGTTAATCACAGTTTGAACTCTGCTGACTGGCATTATTAATTCCTTGGATATCTTTTTGAATCCCTTTCCTGTTTTATACAGTTCAACTCTCTCTTACTGTAGATCCATTGACAATTCTTTTGCTTTTCCCATGATTCACAATCCAGAAATGTCAGTAGCGGGATGAAAGAGGCAAGATCCTAGAAACTCACTCAGCTTTTAGGGCCGCTTTACACACACAGATACCGTATCTGTGACCAACTTCTGAACAGATCTCTGGTTGCAGTAAAATCATGGACACATTGTTACATTTGTACACAGCCACAAAATGGAAGAATGTGTCCATGATTTCACTGCAACCAGAGATCTGTTCAGAAGTTGGTCACAGATATCTGCGTGTGTAAAGCGGCCCTTATGCACACACAGTGATTACAAGCAAACAGGTCACAGGTGAGGATGTTACCTTTATTAGCCCTTCAAACCCATTTGTGTCAACTTCTGTGCATGTTATCAGGCCAAAATCACCAGGGTATGTGAACTTTTGATCAGGGTCATTTGGATGTTTTTTTTGTTGTCATTATGATTTAAAAAGAGAAAACACAGTAGTTTGACAATAAATGACTTTACCAAATCACCAACAATGAGTAGAAAAAAAGTTTTTTTGTGCTATCATTCATATTCTATGAAAAAAGGCCAAGAAAGCAAAAAATCTGCCAGGGTATGTACATTTTTGAGCACAACTGAATCTGAGGGCACCACAAAATTAAATTATGATCAATCCAAAGCATGCAAAAAAGCAAGTAGTATAAAGAAAGAAAAAAGCATCATGCAAAATATTGGATGATAATTGGATACAAATAAATTTCATTTCATAAAGTACAAACAAACAGCAGACACTTAAAGATTAAACACAATTAAAAATGGCAATGGCGAAATAAAGCACAAGAGCACCCCCAACAATCAATAATACATATCAATGTGGTGTATAATGCACGGTAGGTTTGATTAAGTAGATGTTTAAAAAAAATGGCTCTAAAATACAAATTTAGGACCACAACACTTTGCAAATCATAAATAATATTATATGATAGTATTCTGCCAACCCTTCCACAAAAGGTACAAACACATAAGTATATGTGTGTACAGAAAAATACCCAGATAGCACTGCGCATTGCGCAGTAAGCCAGGTAAGTTCCAAGCCTGGAGGAATAGGAAGGTAATCACATGCGCACTGCACATTCGTTTAGAGTGTATTGAATCCGAAACCTGGGGGCGCAACGAGAAGATCTTATTTGTTAATTGCTCTTTACTACTTCTAACTCAGCACTCTTTATTTTTTCCCATTTTTCTCAAGAGCTGTAGATCCAGATTTCTCTGCATTTATTGATCATGCTGACCAAACCAAAAGAGTTACTTCAAACCAAGCAGTATCTGATACTTATACACTGAACAAGTTTTCCTTTCAAGATTAATGATGTTTATGGTATTATTATTATTATTTATTTATTTATATAGTGCCATTAGGTTCCATGGCGCTTTACATGAGGATGAGGGAGACAAGAACAAGTACACTAAATCTAGGCGATCAGGACGTACAGGTACAGGAGGGGCAGGGACCCTGTCCACGAGGGCTCACAGTCTATGAGGGGTGGGTTAGGATACAATAGGATGGGGGAATGTCAGGGGCGTTCGCCTGGGTCTCATGGCAGGTTGTAGGCTTGACGGAACAAGTGAGTCTTCAGGTGACACTTGAAGCTACTCAGGGTAGGAGAGTGTCTGACGTGTTCGGGTAGGGAGTTCCAGAGTAAGGCAGATGCCCGGGAGAAGTCCTGGACTCGGTTGTGCGAAGAGGTGATAAGGGGGAAGCAGAGGAGGAGTTCTTGGGAGGAGCGGAGGTTGCGTGAGGGTAGGTATCGGGAGACCAGGTCGGAGATGTATGGTGGAGCCAGGTTGTGTATGGCTTTGTACGCCATGGTTAGTGTTTTGAATTGGGATCTCTTGGAGATGGGGAGCCAGTGAAGGGCTTGGCAGAGGGGGGAGACGGGAGTAGCGGGAGGACATATAGATGAGTCGGGCAGCGGAGTTGA
The DNA here is from genome assembly GCA_033576535.1 of Allobates femoralis. NCBI lineage: Eukaryota > Metazoa > Chordata > Amphibia > Anura > Aromobatidae > Allobates > Allobates femoralis. The sequence goes on along the minus strand of JARQOC010000004.1, from coordinate 335,025,490 downwards.
GGATAGACTGGAGAGGTGTGAGGGAGTTAGGCGGGAGGCCATTGAGAAGGAGGTTGCAGTAGTCAAGGCGGGAGATGATAAGAGCATGGATGAGTGTTTTAGCGGTGTCGTGGGTGAGGAAGGAGCGGATCCGTGAGATGTTCTTGAGCTGGAGCCGGAGGGATGTGGTGAGGGCCTCGATGTGGGGTTTGAAGGATAGGGAGGAGTCAAGGATTACCCCGAGGCACTTGGCTTGGGGGACTGGGGAGAGGGGGCAATCGTTGACGCAGATGGATAGGTTGGGAGGTGGGGTGGAATTTCTTGGGGGGAAGACTATGAATTCAGTTTTGTCCATGTTGTTTAAGGAAGCGAGCAGAGAAGAAGGATGAGATGGCGGAAAGGCATTGAGGGATTTTCGAGAGTAGGGAGGTGATGTCAGGGCCGGACAGGTAGATTTGGGTGTCGTCGGCATAGAGGTGGTACTGGAGGCCATGGGACTCGATAAGTTGCCCTAGGCCGAGAGTGTAAATGGAGAAAAGTAGGGGTCCCAGGACCGAACCTTGGGGGACTCCGACAGAAAGGGGGTAGGGTGAGGAGGAGGTGTGGGAGTGGGAGACGCTGAAGGTCCGGTCCGCTAGGTATGAGGAGATCCAGGAGAGGGCAAGGTGGGTGATGCCAAGGGATTCCAGGATCATGGTAGTTGTTGACTTCAGATATCAACATGTTTTCCAGAGTTGGTGTTGGTTATTTGGATACACAGTATACACATTTAAGTCTACAAACCATAAGATCACTTACAGTTATCCATCCAAAAAATTATAGGCGGAGGTAATCCCCTTGGAGGTTTGCATGGCAAAACCAAAGGTCTGCCCTGTTCTATTTTCATAGGTTCTATTTTCTCCTTAGTCCATAGTGGTGATCCTGTAAAAAAGAAGTTTAGTGAATTGTTTTGTAATATCCCATTATAACTTAAAAGTACATGGTGCAAAGCATAATTAAAAGATCTTTTCTGTAGATCAGGGTGTATAAAGAAATACTAACTAAATAAACCTACAGACCTTTAATGTTCAAATCACCCAGAATAATAATAGAAATATATGCTGGCCCTGACTCATCAAGACTGGCATTGTGCACACTGGTCTTGATGAGGAGGTGTGCAGGAGTCAGACGCTCCTTCTTCATGAAGAGGTGCATGCCTCTTCATAACTTAGGGCTGTCAGACGAGTGGCGTACACCTCTGTGTGCACCTCACCACAATTCCTACTCCAGTCTCTCTCATGAATTTGACAAGCTTTTTGAAAGTGGTGTGAGAACAGCAAAGTATACTGGTATAAAAGCTTTCATGAATCAGGCCCACTTTAATTTCTCTCCCCAATGTTTTCATTGTTACAGCATCGTCTTCACTTTCAGATGCAAAATATGAAAATAAAATGACTGCACATACAGACCTACATCAGGTGGTTGAGTTTTGAGAGATGGTGGTAAAATGTCCTTTCTGTGGTATGCGTTATGTGTAGTTCTACTGTCTTGTCCGTAATGACTACCAAGTCATGAATAAACCCGATGGTGTAAACATCAATATATAATCATGAGAAGGAACGAAGCACACGTTCTTTGCATTTTATGCTTATGGATATTAGGACATGAAAAAAAATGGAAGGCCTTAAAATTAGGTAAATAAAGTCTCAGATGAGTAACAATGCATGACAATACCATGTATAAGCGAGACAGTGATGAGAAATTCAAACAATTCCCTCATGTATCTGTACAGTATTTATTGATGGTGTGATGATTTTGTCCTGAAGAAGTAGCAAGCATGCTACGCAACACATAGAGTAATAAATCGTTTTGAAGATTATTTGTGCAAATTCTTAATCCAACAGCAACACAGAACCTGGATCCACAGTTTTTATTTCTACTTTTATTTGTAACCATGTTGATCTTTACGGCAGCCAATTATATATCAGATAAGGTCCTATCTTGCGCTTCTCCTTAACAGCACCTAAAGGCCCTGGCAAAGCATTTCAACTGGGTTGACAATTGACATCTGGACATTGGCTAGGCCATTTCAAAATACTGATTCTTTTCATTTTCATTCTACAGATTTGCTGATGTGTTTGGTACCATTGTCATGTTTTCTTTAAGCTTTTGCTTTTAGATAGATGGCCTCACTTTTTACACTAGAATGCTTTGATATACAGAGGAGTTTGTGGTCAAATCAATGACTGAATTGTGTGTGCTGCCTGAGTGAAGACCCAGAATGCATGTGCAGTGCCATCCAGGGAATCTATAATTCTTTTCACATGTAAAGAGAAAACGGGGCACTTCTTCAATTTTCAGGGACAGCAGGCTGTGCTGGAATCACCACTATGTACCCTTTCTGCTGCTAGGGTGCACGCCATATAAGAATAATACAATTCAAATGGAGAAAAAAACCAAAACGTTGAAGCTGTAGTCACAGCGAAACGGCTTGCCGTCGTCCGTCCCTCTCCACTCCCTCTCCCCGCACCTCATCATGGATGAACTCTATCCACTGATATCTTAAAATAAAGGAGACATCGCTGCCTAAATGGTGAGTGCCGCCTGCCTTTTTTTTTTTCTCCATTTGAACCTATAATCCTGACCAGGAGTGAAGACGACTGACGATAATGCACATGACTGGGGAATGGGTAAAGAAGACGTGCCAGTGACTACACATTAGGATGTTGCACCCACACTCTTTCTGAATTTTTGCCTACGTTTTTGTTAAATAAATAATGACACTATAATTTATCGTGTTGTTTTTCACCTGAGGTTGCATTTACTTAATTTTAAGACCTTTCCAAGGACTGTATTTTTAAAATGTTGTCCTGATATGTAAAATTTTGAATTCAAAGACTATGTACTTAGTTTCTTAATGACTGTATAGTACTATACTGGGAATGCTTGTGACATACAGTGTTGGCCAAAAGTATTGACACCCCTGCAATTCTGTCAGATAATACTCAGTTTCTTCCTGAAAATGATTGTAATCACAAATTCTTTGGTATTATTATCTTCATTTAATTTGTCTTCAATGAAAAAACACAAAAGAGAATGAAGCAAAAAGCAAAACATTGATCATTTCACACAAAACTCCAAAAATGGGCCAGACAAAAGTATTGGCACCCTCAGCCTAATACTTGGTTGCACACCCTTTAGCCAAAATAACTGCGATCAACCGCTTCCGGTAACCATCAATGACTGTATCAATAGAAATAACACGACAACTCACCACGGAAGGCTCTTCATGATTTTTATTCCATGCGATTCGTCACGGACAGGCAGGGAAGGGAGGAAGTGCTGAGAATCAGTGACGGTTCCCCGTTTGGCAGCGAGACTCGCTGCTTCTACGGACCACACTGTGTGGTCCGTAGAAGCAGCGAGTCTCGCTGCGAAACGGGGAACCGTCACCGATTCTCAGCACTTCCTCCCTTCCCTGCCTGTCCGTGACGAATCGCATGGAATAAAAATCATGAAGAGCCTTCCGTGGTGAGTTGCCGTGTTATTTCTATTGATACAGTATTGGACATTCTCTTCAACTCGCACACGTGCACCACCAGAGACGGGAGTCGCACGCTCTGTGGGTTAGATCTAGCGACACAGTGCGATTGTGCCCGACCATCCTACTCGCAGCCGTAACCATCAATGAGTTTCTTACAATGCTCTGCTGGAATTTTAGACCATTCTTCTTTGGCAAACTGCTCCAGGTCCCTGATATTTGAAGGGTGCCTTCTCCAAACTGCCATTTTTAGATCTCTCCACAGGAGTTCTATGGGATTCAGGTCTGGACTCATTGCTGGCCACCTTAGAAGTCTCCAGTGCTTTCTCTCAAACCATTTTCTAGTGCTTTTTGAAGTGTGTTTGGGGTCATTGTCCTGCTGGAAGACCCATGACCTCTGAGGGAGACCCAGCTTACTCACACTGGGCCCTACATTATGCTGCAAAATTTGTTGGTAGTCTTCAGACTTCATAATGCCATGCACACGGTCAAGCAGTCCAGTGCTAGAAGCAGCAAAGCAACCCCAAAACATCAGGGAACCTCCGCCATGTTTGACTGTAGGGTCCGTGTTCTTTTCTTTGAATGCCTCTTTTTTTCTCCTGTAAACTCTATGTTGATGCCTTTGCACAAAAAGAGAGAACATTCTTCCAAAACGTTTTAGGCTTTCTCAGGTAAGTTTTGGCAAACTCCAGTCTGACTTTTTTATGTCTCGGGGTAAGAAGTGGGGTCTTCCTGGGTATCCTACCATACAGTCCTTTTCATTCATACGCCGACGGATAGTACGGGTTGACACGTTGTACCCTCGGACTGCAGGGCAGCTTGAACTTGTTTGGATGTTAGTCGAGGTTCTTTATCCACTATCCGCACAATCTTGTGTTGAAATCTCTGGTCAATTTTTCTTTTCCGTCCACATCTAGGTAAGTTAGCCACAGTGCCATAGGCTTTAAAACGTCTTGATGACACTGTGCACGGTAGACACAGGAACATTCAGGTCTTTGGAAATGGACTTGTAGCCTTGAGATTGCTCATGCTTCCTCACAATTTAATTTCGCAAGTCCTCAGACAGTTCTTTGGTCTTCTTTCTTTTCTCCATGCTCAATGTGGTGCACACAACTACTTTAATCCATGTCAACTGGCTGCAAGTGTGATTTAGTTATTGCCAAGACTTGTTAGGTGCCACAGGTAAGTTACAGGTGCTGTTAATTGCACAAATTAGAGAAGCATCACATGATTTTTCTAACAGTGCCAATACTTTTGTCCACTCCCTTTTTTATGTTTGGTGTGGAATTATATCCAATTTGGCTTTAGAACAATTCTCTTTTGTGTTTTTTTCATTGAAAACAAATTAAATGAAGATAATAATGCCAAAGAATTTGTGATTGCAATCATTTTCAGGAAGAAACTGAGTATTGCTGACAGAATCGCAGGGGTGTCAATACTTTTGGCCACAACTGTATATGATCTAATGTTCTGTATATTGTATATAGGTATGTATCTATACTATCTGTACTGTGTTTTTATGATACCTGAAGAAGGATATATACTGTGCCCAAAATGTATTGTATCTCCTCTATTTTAACTTACCAAAATAAAAAATGTAAAAATATCATCGTTAGATGTAAGTCCTGGGAAATGCTGCTATCCATCTGTTGAATACACTCTTCTTGATATATTCATTCTGTGAAAGCTATATCTGGCTCTCTCACTTGGATCCACCTGAAGCAAGCTGCAAGCCCTGGCCGTTGAAAAGTATCCCGAAGGGATTTTTCAGGATACACATATCCAAGGCTATAATAGTCTTTTACTAGGTGAGTGCATAAAATTGTGCAACCACCAAAGGCTATAATATTGTGTTTATGCACTTAGGGCGCCGCAATTTCTCTGTTTTACTCTCCCACACAGGGTTTTTTTCCCCATCATTATGGGACAGGTTGACCTTCATTTCAGCTGTCCAAAGAATGCTTTTCCAATAACTGGGCTGGCTTCTTTAGATTTTCTTTGCAAAATCTAATCTAGCTGTTCTATTTTAAATTTTGCTTAATGGTTTGCACCTTGTGGTGAACCTTCTATATTTTCTCTCATGAAGTCTTCTCATGGTAGGCTTAGATACCAAAACACCTATTCCATGGTGAGTTTTCTTCATTTGGGTGGATATTGTGAAGGGGATTTTTTCACCATGAAAAGGATTCTGAGATCATCCACTACTGCTGTCTTCAATGGACGCTCAGCCTTTTTAGATTCACACGCTCACCAGTATGCTCTTTTTTTACAGAATGTAGCAAACTGTTGATTTGGCCACTATTACATTCATGATGTCTCTCTGATGGATGTATTCTTTTTTTCCTGTTCTTTAACAGCTTCGACATACTAGTGCCACACATGGAATCAGGATTCAGACCTATTACCTGCCTTACTTACGATGGATAAATAAAGGAATAGCCCATGCAGCCCATTAAAATCTTTTGTGATAAGTGTCCAATTACTTTTGATTCCTTTAAAAAGAAGCAGCTACATATTAAAGCTGTAATTTCTAAACCCTTATTTCAATTAGGATGTTAATACACTCAAATGAAAGCAGAGACTGTACTTTAAAGGTGTTGAATCAATAGATCTTGCAATATTAAGAAGTTCCACAACTTGATGAGATTAAAAAATGCTCCTGTGCTGAGATTACCTTGTATATGTGCCCCTGCTATGTACTTTGTAATGGCCATGTCTGACTGTACAGGGACATGGTCTGCTCATACCACATCTCCTGTGCTGAGATAATCTTATATATGTGTCCCTGCTATGTACTGTGTAATGGCTGTGTCTGACCGTACAGGAACATGGTCTGATCATACCACATCTCCTGTGCTGAGATAATCTTATATGTGTGTCCCTGCTATGTACTGTGTAATGAATGTGTCTGATCGTACAGGGACATGGTCTGATCATACCACATCTCCTGTGCTGAGATAATCTTATATATGTGCCCATGCTATGTACTGTCTAATAGCTATGTCTGACCGTACTGGGACATAGTCTGATCATACCACATCTCCTGGTCCGGGAAGGAAACAAAAGAGAGAATGCACAAAGCACAGCGTGTAAACATAGATGATTCTGTTTGGGAAGTAAAACATTTCCCTGGCGATTTTTATATAATGTTTTACCTCACATGAAGAATTTAGCAAAATGCATGACGCAAATCTGACCCTGGGCATAGTCAGGCTCTACAACACAGCGTGTACACATACCCTTAGGTTAGGGTCAGACCTGCGTCTGCCCCTAGCCTGCAGGATCCGGCAGAAACAATTTCAGCTCAGCACATAGCGTTACCAGCAGGTAACGCTATGCGCTCCCTGACTATTGATCCCTATGGCAACCGGACGCTTACCGCAGTTGCCGGCTCCACAGGATATGCGCTTTTACAGAGCGCACAGGAAATGCTGTTTGTAGTGTTTTCCTGTGCGCTCTTCAAAAGCGCATATCTTGGAGATCTCTGTGGAGGCGGAAGCCTGGCGGCACATAGTGTTACCTGCTGGTAACGCTATGCGCTGAGGCAGAAATTTTCTAAGTTTCTGCCGAATCTGCCAGGCTAGGGGCAGATGCAGGTCTGACCCTAGTCTTAGAAGCGCTATGAGTTCCATGGATCAAACTAAGGATCTGCAAAAGGTGAGGCTGGTTTTCCTTTGATTGTTTCTTCACTGCTTCACCTCCTAAAATGTAACTATATAAGGGTGAATATTTCAAACACTCCTCACTTCAATACAGGAAAGACTTCTGTAATGTACACTTAGGGATAATTTGGGCGCATGTACACTCGGTTATTTATATAACAAGTTCAAGTCTCACTGTGAAGAAAGTTATCAAACTGTGATTTTCCATTTAAATGTTTCTTTCACAGTGTGTGAAAAATACAATATAAGTGTTTTGAACTTGCTAACATCTTGAGTAAGCGTCACAGAGCATTCTCAGCATGGCCTCTATCTGACTGGCTATAATGAATAACAGCAGTAGCCCTTCTCCATGCCCATATACCACCAAATAATGGCACAACACATTACCGCACAGTTGGTAATATTTACATGTAGGCTAGACATGAGAATTGTATGTTCACTGAATTCTGTGTGAAATATTGCAGAGTAGCTATAATTATGGAAATGGAAACATTAATGATCAAGAACTTTTGTCAATAACAGAACGTTTGGGTTGAACAGTGAATGGCTTAAATAAAGGAGAATAAAAAGGAATTGTATTCATGACACACAGGGGAATTTGTGCAGTGGGTGAAAAGGTAGTTTAGTTGTCAAAGCTAAACACTGGGTAATGCACAAGAACATTATAAAAATCCGGCATTTCCTTAAACTAACATGTAATTAATCAAAATTATACTGATTCCGATCAAATATTCCAAATATTATATCAATGGTGCAATGTCATGAAACTGACCTGACAAAAACAAAAAATCTTCAGAAATTTGACTCCAGTTTTGGCAAAAAGGATTATGTTGGAAAGTAACCTAGCACTTCAATCAAATTATGCATGGATCAGATGGCAGTGTTACAGACACTGCGATTTTGCCCGTCTATTAAGACACATTACCCAGGTTTACTTTCTGGTGGCGTTGTGTTCTACAATCTCAGCAACGAAATTGTATCATTTTGGGGTCTGACAAACAGGAAAATTTGAGGATAAGTTTGTACTTTCATGCAGTACATAACCAGGGCTGTGGTTTGCTGTTACCTTCTAATAAGATGGCTTTGAGGAATTTAAAGATGTCTTTAATCAAAGAAAAGAAAAGCAAGAGAATTAAGCAGAAATTAAATGCAGAACTAAATAAAAAAAAAAGAATCAGCAAAAATGACTATGACTTGTGACATAGAGGTTGGCCAGATTATAAAAATCAATAGTTATCCTTACCAACCCCCAACACCTATAGTTGAGACTTTTACCAGCTTCCTGCTAGTCTCTGTTCCCAGGTCCTGCCTTACTAAACTAAGTATAGCAGGTAATGCCCAGTAAGGCCTCCAGGCTGGTGCTCGATAAAGGGCATTTCTGTACATTTCTAGTGTGGTAAGCCAAAAAGCAGAGAAGTGAGGAAATTGGCACAGAAATGGGAGTTGCATGGGGTTGAAGAGGGCGAGTATTGATTATTTCCTTATTCCTGTATGATACTTTTTAAATATATATTTTAATTGGCTGGTCAACCCCTGTAAATATATAAACATATATTAATCAGGAAAAAAAGTGATATTACATAAAAGTAAGAAGCAGTAAATGTGTAAAAATGTGTAACAATAAATTAAGATGGTCAATTAAATGGTGAATGCACATAAATAAAGAATACTGTTGCACATGAGATGATGGAATAAGTGACTAACTTACTGGACTGACGGACAATGATAACATTTGATACAGCAGTTCCACGGTCATTTTTGGCTGTACATTGGTATTCCCCTTCGTAAGATTCTGCCTTTCCACCATTCATGATGTTTATTTCAAGGGTTCCTGAGTTGGGTTTCATTGTCACCAGTGCATCTTTTCTGTGTCAAAATGTGTGCCATTGCGAGTCCACGAGAAGCTGCAGGGAAAAGTTATAATGCCATCAACATGGTTTCAACAAAATGATTGATATTATCCATATGTATAACACAGATATTGATTCCTCAAAAATCACTGGAAAATTGATTACTTTTATTTCATCATTGAGAGAGTCTTTCACTCAGATTCTTCAAAAGCATTTGCTGTAGAGATGTTCAAAAAGGCTGCTTTCACATCAGCGGCAAATGTAATTTGCGGCAGATGTCGCTGCACCCGCCAGATCTGCTGTGTAACGGCTGGCATTCATTCTCTAGCAGTATTTTTATGCACGGCTGCAAGTGCCGATCTGTCAGATTCAGCAAAACCACATCTGCCGGATCTGTCGCGAATTACGTTTAGCGCTGATGTGAAAGCAGCCTAACTGTTCAATTGTCAAACACATACCAAACTCTGCTGCTGCTGCGCATATTTTACTAGCTCATATTTTCTCTACTGAAATTAATAGGGAAATTATGCAGCAAAAAAGAAGAAAACAAAAAAACAAAGAGAAAACACTGAAGGGGTACACACTGCTTAAAGGAAATCGTTAGGCCAAAAATCCACATGTAACTGATTTCATTTTCTAATTCCTCCCTCTAAACTCTCTCTATTTATGTATTTCTTTATTTATAATATTCCCTATCTTCTCTAAACTTCAAATAAAGAGAATCATTTCGTCTGTTACTCACATGAGTGACCCACTTAGTTCTTTGCTGTCCACTCCCCAGAAATGAATATGCATGTCACATATTCACACCACATCACTGCACAGGACATCAGTGGGGGGCTGTAATTTCCTCTCTGCTCTCTGTGTGCTGCATCACAAGAGGTGAACTACAACACAGAAACTGTCACAGCATAGCAGGGTGCTCTACAGAAACAACGGAGTCTAGATCAGGCAGACCTGCAGTAGCTCTCTCCCTTCGTGGTGATATCAACTGAACAGACCTGTAAGTGAAATCTGACACTGCACTGTTTGCAAAGGGAGGAGGAAGGATGGAGGAGAGAGCTGCTGAGAGGGAATGCATAATTATATGACAGTTTTTACAGTACAGGACTAATCGTATCTGCTTATAATGGGACAGGACTAATGCAGCAGCTCTCTGACAATGGTGATAACATGGAAACTACAAACGGTACAATAATGATTTTACATGTTTTTAAAAGGTCTGCCTAGGGCGGCCCTATTCAATGGTAATATTAGTATAATATTGAAAAATGACCTGACAGTGTCCCTTTAACTGTGCACTTCTGTTATACCAAAATGGCCATAAACTGTAACAAACAACAGTTCTCATATGATGGATCCTAACAAGGCAGCTACTAAGATTTTTTTCTGAGCAAACATAAGTACAAACTTCCTGGCCTATTTATAGCATTCATATCCTAACTACTTGTCAAAAGTAAGCCAGACAAGAGATGCAAGCAAAAAATATACATTAAAAAGACATCCTGGTCTTCCTCATTCTTCTTAGCTCAATTACTTGCATCTCCTGCGAACTATAGTCTCAGTGAGCATAGTCCTGTCCGTGGGCCTCATGTCTAATCCTATCTCCCCTAGAATGATGTGATGTGTCCTGATAGAATAAAGCATTGTGAAGCTTGGATTATGCTACACATTCAATTTCACAGTTATCTCACTGAAAAGAATGGATGTGTAATATACAGGAGGAATATAGACTCCAGGAGTGATTGAGATCTTAACACCATCATGGATCATTCAAAGACAACATACCTTGGTGGAGGCTTTCCTTTTGCCTCACACTGAATCACAATATTCTCTCTTGGATCCACAATGTAATTTTTTGGTGATTGCTGAGTAATGGTTGGAGGCTGAGGCACTGTAAAGTAAAATTGTAGATGAATAATAATAATGATAATAATGATAATAATAATAATAAATAATATACTCTTAACAATATACTATATAAAATAATATACAATAATAGTGCAAAAAAGCTACATTTCTTCAAGTGATTCTCAATTTTTTTCAAATCTTAATAAAAGTTAAGAAGAGAATGGAGCCACTCAATAAGGCTACAAGGAGATTTAGAAATACTACAGACTTGTGCTGCTGAACTCTCAGCAGAATACTATTAATGGTAGCCTGTAGCCTCTCTGACTGCTAATATGGGCCGTTGGAGGGTGAATGAGCTTCACTTGAAGACAAAGGACTATAGAGAAACAAAAGTAATATTTTGCAAAGAAAAAAAAATTAACGAACAAGTGAAACACAAGGAAAAAAAAGCTGGACATATATGGTGAATAACCCAGTAACCACCGCAAAGACAAGTCCAAGTGTAAACACACGAAAAAAGCAGCAAAGTAAACTACTTCTTTTCCACATGCTGCATAAATGATTGCAAAGCACAAAAACTTACATTTGTCTTGCACTTTTTCCCAAAAGAGAATCAGTGTTTGTAAAGATAAACAGAAATTGAGAGAATTCACTGTTAGTAAGAATAAAAAATCGTTTTACTTAATCTAATAACACCCCAAAAATGTAAAATGTCATGAAAAATGTCATAATATATCTTTATAGAATAAGTTTATGACTGTGCATATTGTAAGCAAATTACCTCTTTGTGAAATCACTAAGATAATATATAACCAGGCACTCAAGAGATTTGATAAGTTTTCAACTTAAAGGGAACCAACCACCTCAGATCACCCTAATACACAGTTAGTACATGTCCCTGCACCCTAAGGATACCTTTCCAGCACTGTTTTTGTGTAAAATCTTGCATTAGTATAACTCATATTAAGACTTTATAAACTTACTAGCCTGGTGACTTCTGGGCGTATCCCTCCTTCTGTTATACTTCAGGGCTGTGCATTGCATGTCTGTGCTCCCCCTCCCTCCATGCCTGCTGCCTGCCCTGATGGGTGTGATCGTTATCTCCTCTGCACAGAGGGAGGGGGAGCACAGCCATGCAATGAATGCACAGCCCTGAAGTATAACAGAAGGAGGGATACGCCCAGATGTCTCCAGGCTAGTGAGTTTATAAACTCTTTATATCGGTTATACTAATGCAAGATTTTACACAAAAACAGTGCTGGAAAGGTATCCTTAGGGTGCAGGGACATGTACTAACTGTGTATTAGGGTGATCTGAGGTGGTTGGTTCCCTTTAACATGTGAAGCAGCATAGACCAGTAAGTGAAGACGTGCCCACCTCAGAGCGGTGGACACCACCACTATACTACTTCCATATTTTCAGGCAAATCTCACTCCTACAAGATGTGAACTGAAGAAGGTCTATGTTAGACTAAGGGTGCCGTTACACCTGGCGACGGCACCGGAGATGTCGGCGGCGACTGGAGGGACGGCGCACGTTTTTGGCGCCCCGCCAGCGTTGCCACCCCCTGTTTACACGGGGAGACACCTCTGGCGATGCCCCGGCGAGCTGACAGGTGGCATCGCAGCCGGGGTGTCTCAAAACTCCAGCGGCGATGCAGTACAATGGGAGCCTATGGCTCCAATTGCCTGTCAGGTCGCCAGCAGCCGTTTACATGGGGTGATGTGGACACATAGCCCCAGATCAGCCGCCTGGTTTCAGATCACTGATATGAAACCAGGCGAGCACTCAGAGGCGCCATCATCATCCCTTCACATTAGGCGACGCAGGGGTGATATCGGCGCCGATAGGCCACGCCCCTACATCGCCTAATACATCGGCGGTGGCATTGGCAGGTGTGATGGCACCCTAAAACATCTTCACTTACTGGTCTGTGCTGCTTCACACAATACATTTGATAACTTCTCTTATCCCTTGAGTGCCTGGTTACATATTATCACTGTCTACATGTTTATTAATATAATAATAATAATAATATTTTTATTTATATAGCGCCAACATATTCCGCAGCGCTTCACAATACGGTTTGGATCCTAACAGGGCACATTGACCTTGCTTTACTTTCTATTGTAGAAATCACAGCCAACCTTGGTTGATTGACATCCTGTAGGCCAGGATAAATCATTTCAAAACAGCTGTAGAGGTGTCTGAAATATGTGCATTTCACAGATGATGCCAAATCAAGCATAACTTGCTTCATTGGCGCATGGACAGGAGACCACCAGGGTTGGCTTTACCATGATGTCAAGCCTAAGGGATGTCCGTGTATTTATAGTATGGGCGCTATGATTATTTATTGAAGAAGCTCCACTTTACTGACTTCTAGTCAGTCATTCGCACAGCAAGCAAAGGGATAAAACATGATATGTTACAATGCAGGTACTAAAAGTACAGATAGAGAGAGGTTCCTCTGAGGAGTTTAGAGCTACGGTAAGTAAAAAAAAATAGTGGAGATCTGACTCTTAGAAAGACTTATCATTAAAATAATCAGAAAAGAGTTGTCGTCAAGATAGATATATAAACTAGCTGGGCCGATGCCATGCATCGGGATCAAAGACGGTCTTGACCGCAATGGCGCTAGCGGCATGCTCGTGCTAGTACTCCCATCCGCCGGGCAACAGTCGCTTAGATGTCGCATGGCCGCTGCGGCAATGCTTCGGGCTATCCACATACGACACTGACTCGCAGCGACGACTCAAAGGCAAAACCATTCTGATTATTATGATTACAAAGTTTTGATTATCAAAGGATATATATTTAGACTCAAATGCAATCTACTATATAATTAATATTGTGTAGTATTTTGGAGTATGCTCGCCAAGTTTCCCAATGCTAAATAGAATAAAAAATACTTTTTTGCCCATCGGGAAAAGTTTACATAGATACACACAGACATGGAAGTACTGATGTATAGTTGGCATACCCTAGACAAATAAACATGTTTCCATAGTACTATTTTATTCATTTTAAACTCTATACATTAAATGCATAAAATAAAATGTAATTCTAATCCTTAGGAAACAGAACAGTTATCCTGTTCAGGAAACCAAGACCCCAAAGCATCAATTACCATCTAATTTGTCATAAATGTTCAACCTTTTAATGATTTTTTTTGTTTCCAAAATAGTTAATATTCAGATAGGGCCAAATCAGGAGACTATGGCGGATAATGGATAATTTTAATTTTTAATATTAGTAATTTACCGTATGTACTCGAGTATAAGCCGCATTTTCAGCACACTTTTTGTGCTGAAAAGTGCCCCTCTTGGCTTATACTCAAGCTAGTCCTATTTGCTGTAGGGGGATGGTAACCGGGGGCTGTAGGAGGTGGAATGAGCCTGCAGTGGGAGCGGAAGGTCACATGCCCCCTATCATTAGTGTAATGTAATATACACTGCATCTTCTGTCAATCACCGGTGGGGGGAGTGGCGCATATTATATTACACTTGTATAATCATCCCCCCATCACAGTATATGGTCCCCATGCTGCCGCGCACAATAAGATAATAAACGATTTAACTCACCCTCCGTTGCTTCCCTGCAGGCACAGTATCTTCATCCGGTCTTCTTGCTTTTGCCATCATCTAATCATGTGACTGGCACAGCAGTGATGTCATTGCTTCGTGCCCTATTCACATGATCAGATGCCGGCACAAGCAGGAAGACTGGAGGAAGACAAGGTGCCTGCAGGGAAGCAACGGAGTGTGCGTTAAATTGTTTACTATTTTATTGTGTGTGGCAGCATGGGGGCCATATACTGTGCTGGGGGGCAAGTATCAGGATGAGGGGAGCTATATACAATGATGAGGGGCATATACCAGGATGAAGGGAGCTATATACAATGATGGGGGCATGTACCAGGATGAGGCGGGCTATATACTGTGATGAGGGGTATATTACCAGGATGAGGGGGCTATATACAGTGATGGGGGCATGTACCAGGATGAGGAGTGCTATATACAGTAATGGGGGGCTATATACCAGGATGAGGGGGGTTATATACAGTGATGGGGTGGCTATATAACAGGATGAGGGCTATATACCAAGATGACGGGCTATATACAGTAATGGGGCTATATACCATGTTGGGGTTATATATCAGGATGAGGAGCTATATACAGTGTTGGGAGGCTATTTACAGGATGGAGACAGAGATACCAGTATGGGGGCTATATACAGTGATGAGGGGGCTATATACCATGATGGTGAGCTGCTGCATTCTCCACCCAAGACTTATGCTCGAGTCAATATGTTTTCCCAGTTTTTGGAGGTAAAATTAGGGGCCTCAGCTTATACTCAGGTCGGCTTATACTCAAGTACATATGGTAATTGCATTTTTGCAGGGTTATACAAGACTTGTGAGCGGTCACATTATCCAGCAAATTCAAGATACCTTTAGAAAGTTTTTTGTGAAGTTCTAATCTTTATATGACATGCTTAACTTTTTGTAATCACAATTTCAAAATCACATACTGTAACCTTTTTTTTGCAGAAACTTAAAACATAAACTTGTCAAAGTTAATTCTTGTTTCCATAACACAAAATTTTAATTTGTCTGTTAAAATCTTCAAGGTCTATTACTTATCAATACATCCTTTTAAACATATAAGTAAATTGGGTAAAATAAGTATTGAACTGGGTATTGGGTAAAATAAGCATTGAAGTATTGAAGTAAATATATTTCTAATATGCTATTAACATGAAGTTCTCATTAGATGTTGTTACCAACCCATCCAATCCACATAGGCAAAGAAATCAAGCCGTAGATGTCCATAAATTATCAGTATTAATGAAAAATGACACAGGAAAAAAGCATTGAACATATGAAGAAAGATATGTGCAAAAAGCCATGGAAAGTCATGACACTAATGAAAATTAATGAAAATCTATCAGTAATTAGGAAGCAAACCTGCCACATAGTGAAATAAAAATATCAACTGGTTCCACTGATGGCCTATAAAAAGGTGTCTCATTACCAAGGTGTCACACAAGAAACATCTTAAGATGGGTAAAACCAGTGAGCTGTCTAAAGAACGAGGCAAAGCATACTGCTGGCACTGGTTACAAAATAATTTATAAACTACTAAAGGTTCCAGCGAGCAGTGTAGGGGCTATAATCCACAAGTAGAAAGAACATAATTTCACCATAAACTGTCCACGAACAGGAGCTCCCTGCAAGATTTAAGATACAGGAGTGAAAAAGAATTATCAGAAATGTTGTCCAAGCGCCAAGGACCACCTGTGAAGAGCTACAGACACACCTGTAATCAGCAGGTACAACTGTTTGAAAGAAAACAATACGTAATGCACTCAATGTCCATGGCCTGTATGCATACTCATCACGCAATTGTAAAATAAAAAACATGTTCAAGCGCGTTTAAAGATTGCTCAATAATATGACAAGCTTGTGAAATACTGGAAGTATATAGTCTGGTCAGATGAGACCAAAATTGAACTCTTTGGATCCCATATTTGGAGGCCAAAATGTACTGCATATTACCCTAAACATACCATACCAACAGTGAAGATTGGAGGTGTCAACATCATGGTGTAGGACTGTTTTCAAGCATATAGAACTGGTAAACTTCATATAATTGAAAGAAGCGTGAACAGTTAAATTTACAAAGACATTTTTGATGAAAATTTGATGCTATCTACCAGGAAAATGGAGATGAAACGAGGATAAACATTTCAATAAGACTATACCAAACATACAGCCAAGGAAACTCTCAATTGGTTTAATAAAAAAAAAAACAAGGTGATAGAATGACCAAACCAATCACCTGATCTGAATCCAATAGAGAATTTACGAAAGGAACTAAAGTTCAGAGGTTCATAATGGGATCATACAGAACCCTCAGGATTTGAAGAGTGATTGTGTGGAAGAATGGGACAATTTCACACCTGAGCAATGCATGTGGCTAATTTTTCCATACAAGAAGCATCTTGAAGCTGACATCATCAACAAAAGCCATTTGTATGACATATTAAATACATGTCAGCAAACGTGTGTCATTTTACATTATTGCACATCCCTAAATTTATGTACCCACCGCAAGCACTGCCTGTGCACCCCACCGCACCATCGCCCATGACAATACCTCCTGTGGGAATGCTCAACCACCACTGCCTCCCCCGCTGGTAAACTGTCCGAATTATAAAATGGTTTTGTAATCTGGTGCATTTTATAATCCACAAAATACAGTATTGAAAATGGAAATTTAGATTTTTAGGAGAAAAATGCAGTGACATGACAAGAATCTGAATAATTTATCATATGCTAAATAGTTTCAAATCAAATTTACATATGAGATAGACAAGATGATTCTCTATAAAATGAAGGTAGTCTCATTCTCAAATCTGTAGTGGATGGTGTGATATGGAACCTGAAATGTAAAGATTCAAAACATTTTTACTCTTTTGCTCGTCAGTATGTGGACACAAATATAGCACATGCATGCAGGCTGCTCACAGTAACTCAATCAGGATATGGACCATTGTTGACATCATGGATATAGCCTTCTGGGACAATTTGCAAGAATGTCCATACTACTGTTTTTTATGACCAAATTAATGTAATGTCAACCTGTTATTGTACCTTGAATAAAAACTGAAAGATGGTGATGGGCGAACCCGCCGATGTTCGGATACGGCGGACTAGCCTGGACTTTGGGGCTGAACGTGACTCGAACTTAAGTCCCAAACCCAAACTCGGACTTTAAAGTTATGGCATGGAGGTGGGAAGCTGTAAAAGAAAGCAATAGGGCATTAAACAGCACTATACTTACTGGGTCCCACCGTCCTGCCGCGTCTACTTCCGAGGCGCTCATTAACTACCGGGATATTCACTGAAGATGAACCCACCAGCCAATCACAGATGCTGTCACAGAAAATGGGTGTCAGTGATTGGCTGTTGGAGTAATCTGGAATCAGCCCATACATTCTAGTATGGTAGAATGTATGGGCTGGTTTCAGGTTACTCCAGCAGCCAATAATGATGCTAATTCTCTGTGACAGCGTCTGTGATTGGCTGTTGGACCCCTCAGCCTATTACTGACATATTAGTACTGTAAAAATAAAAATGTTTAAAAATTTTGTGTAGCGCTTTGCAGTATTTTTGATTCTCAGTGCAAATAAAGTGGACAGCTACTGGCTGCCCCCCCCCCCTAGATGCCTGGCTGTACCTTGGCTGGCAAAATACTGTTTGTAATTATATATTCTTATGGAACTATGATATCAGTGAATGGCTGAGGGGCCTAACAGCCAATAACAGACGCTGTCACAGAGAATGAGCGTCTGTGATTGGCTGCTGGATTAACCTGAAACTAGCCCATACATTCTACTATACCAGAATGTACAGGCTGATTTCAGATTACCCCAACAGCCAAAAACAGACGCCTATTCTCTGAGACAGTGTCTGTGATTGGCTGTTGTGCCCTTCTGCCGTGAATATCTTGGAAGATAATGAGCGGCCCAGGAAGTTGGGGGGCAGGACGGCTGAACCCGGTAAGTATGCTATTTAATCACCATATGCTTTTTATTACAGCTCCACACCGCGGATTAGAACCCAAAGTGTAACATGGATGTCCCAGAGACGTTTGTGTTCGAGATCTGTGCCGAACACTAAGTGTTCGGTACGGGTCCCGAACTTTAGTTGGGGTCCCCACATCACTATTGAATGGGTCTGGCAACTGTACAATTTGTCACCTCACACCATAAACCCAGCAAACGGACCAGTGTGATATTCCCTCATGAAGGTCTTTTCTTGGCGTTGCCCATGTGGTCTCCAGAATATCTCTGACATTGAAATACAAAAGTGAAACTCATTGCAAAATATTATAGATTTTAGTCTCCACTGCCATCTTACACTGCCCTACGATAGTCTTTGAGAGGTGACATGAGGTCAATGGAAACATCTGTAGCTGGATGTCTGTCTTGTTGCCCAATTTTGTGAAATTGATTTCTGATGTTCGTGTAAACAATATTTGACATCTTACATTTATGTGACAGCTCGGCGCTAACGTTATAACAATGGTGACAATAATTAATAATAAAAGAGTTGGTTTTTCTGAAATTTCATATAATTTATTACATATATGTGCTGTACAATCAATTTAGTTAAAATATTTAAAATATTAAAAATATTAAAATCAAATATCTTTCGCGTGCAGTCTTTAAATGTAGAGGCTCTAGGTTCTCCTGTGTACACAAAGGTGCTGTTAATGTTTTCCAACAGGGCTTGGGTCCTGGTGGTGCCTATAAATATATAATGTGTTAATGAAAGCTTGTGTTTTATACCTGTGAATTAAAAAACATAAAAATGTTTTGCTGGAGTGCTTACCAGTGTGTAGTAGTCTTTAACTGTAACAGTCTCAATCTGTACTCTTGTGGAAATTTGCGTGCTTCATCCTAAGGGTACAGGGGCGTAACTACCGGCATAGCATACGTAGCGGTCGCTTTGGGGCCCGGCGCTTGTGGGGGCCCGGACCCAGCGCCGCTACGCTGCTATCCGGTCAGCTGCGATACCTTGTGTGGCTGTCAGGTGGGGGGGGGGGGCCCGGCGGGGGGCGTCCGCGCCCGACGGGGCCCCCGGTGAGGTGGATGCCGCCGCACGCGTCGCTGCTCCTATTCAAAGCGGCCGCTGTCGCCGCTCTCCACCGCGCTCCTCCGGGTCTTCATGCTTCTTCCTGGTTGTGACCGGCGGGCGCAGGCAATGACGTCATTGCCTGTGCGCCGGAGGAGGAAGCATGAAGACCCGGAGGAGCGCGGTGCAGAGCGGCGACAGCGGCAGGGAAAAGTATAATGATGTATTCCTTTACAGGTGTGCAACAGCAAGGGGGGGCCCTGTATACCACCACTGGGCTTGTATACCACAACTGGGGCCTGTATATACCACCACTGGGGCCTGTATACCACCACTGGGGCCTGTATATACCACCACTGGGGCCTGTATATACCACCACTGGAGCCTGTATATACCACCACTGGGGCCTGTGTATGCCACCACTGGGGCCTGTATATACCACCACTGGGGCCTGTATATACCACCACTGGGGCCTGTGTATACACACGGGGCCTGGAGTACCACCAACGTGGGGCCGTATACCACCAGGGGCCTAGTATATTACCACACAAGGGGGGCCTTGTATACCACCACTGGGGCCTGTATATACCACCACTGGGGCCTGTATATACCACCACTGGGGCCTGTATACCACCACTGGGCCTGTATATACCACCACTGGGGCCTGTATATACCACCACTGTGGCCTGTATATACCACCACTGGGGCCTGTGTATCCACCACTGGGGCCTGTATATACCACCACTGGGCCTGTATATACACACTGGGGCTGCTGTATACACGCTGGGGCCTGTATCACCACTGGGGCTGTGTAATCACTGCTGGGGCCTGTATACCACATGGGGGCCTGTGTATATACCACTGGGGCTGCTGTATATACACACTGGGGCCTTGTATACTACCACTTGGGAGCTGTAGTATACCACTGGGGCCTGTATATACACCTGGGGCCTGTATATACCACTGGGAGGCTGCTGTATACACCACTGGGCGCTGTATATACCAACTGGGAGGCTGCTGTATACCACTGGGGCTGCTGTATATACTGCTGGGCCTGTATCTACCACTGGGGAGGCTGCTGTAATACTGCTGGGGCCCGTATATACCACTGGGAGGCTGCGTATCACTGGGCTGTGTATATACTGCTGGGGCCTGTATATACCACTGGGGAGGCTGCTGTATACCACTGGGGCTGCTGTATATACTGCTGGGCCTGTATATACCACTGGGGAGGCTGCTGTATACCACTGGGGCTGCTGTATATACCAATGGGGAGGCTGCTGTATACCACTGGGGCTGCTGTATATACTGCTGGGGCCTGTATATACACACACTAGGGGAGGCTGCTGTATACTACCACTGGGGAGGCTGCTGTATACTACCACTGGGAGGCCTGAATACCACTGGGGGGCCTGTATACCACACTGCTGGGGGCTGTATACCTGTGCTGGGGTCCACCCTCGGCTTATACAAGAGTCAATACGTTTTCCCAGGTTTTGGGGCAAAAGTAGGGGGGTCGGCTTATACACGGGTCAGCTTATACACTGAGTATATACGGTAAACTGGGTGGCGTCAGACTGTTAAGACACGATTCGTAAGGGGTGTGTCTTGAAGGCGGCGTGTCTTGGAGGGGGCCCCGTTCAAAAGTTTGCTATGGGGCGCTGCCAGTTCTAGTTACGCCCCTGTAAGGGTATATCTCATGTAGGGTGTTTGGAGCTAAATACAAAAAGCCAGACCATTTGTTATATCTGAAATCAAGTAGATATAAGACAATTTTTATATATATATATATATATATTATATATATATATCACCTTGTATATATTCAACGTGTGCAGTTCTCAGTACTTTATATGATGTGATTATAATCTTGAGCTCTACAAATCATATAAAAATGAGAAAGTAAGTGCAATTGCTGATTGCGTCTTAAATAGATTAATTTAACAGACTTGTGTGTGTTTTAGGGTGATTATGTGGCGAGGTTAGTGTATGTGTGGTGAAATGTGTGCTGAGGGTGGTATATGTGTTCAAGCACGCGGTAGTGTGTGGCGCATTTTGTGTGTGTGTTCATATCCCCGTGTGTGGTGAGTATCCTATCTCGGGGCCCCACCTGAGCAACTGTACGGTATATACTCTTTGGTGCCATCGCTCTCATTCTTTAAGTCCCCCTTGTTCACATCTAGCAGCTGTCAATTTGCCTCCAACACTTTTCCTTTCACTTTTTCCCCATTATGTACATAGGGGCAAAATTGTTTGGTGAACTGGAATGCGCGGGGTTAAAATTTCACCTCACAACATAGCCTAATGTGCTGTCGGGTCCAGACGTGTGACTGTGCAAAATTTTGTGGCTATAGCTGGCAGCTGTCGATTTTCCTCCAACACCTTTCCTTTCACTTTTTGCCCATTATGTAGATAGGGGCAAAATTGTTTGGTGAACTGAAACGCGCAGGGCAAATTTCCACAAGAGTACAGATTGAGACTATTAGATAAAAACTACTACATACTGGTAAGCACTTCAGCAACTTTTTTTTTTTTTTAAGTTCACAGGTTTTAAACACAAGCTTTCAGCAACACATTATATATTTATAGGCACCACCAGGACCCAAGCCCCTGTTGGAAAACATTAACAGACACCTTTGTATCTACAGGAGAACCTAGAGCCTCTACATTTAAAGACTGCATGCAAAAGATATTTGATTTTAATATTTTTAATATTTTAAATGTTTTAACTAAATTGATTGTACAGCACATATATGTAATAAATTATATGAAATTTCAGAAAAAACAACTTTTTTATTATTAATTATTGTCACCATTGTTATAATGTTAGTGCCGAGCTGTCACATAAATTTAGTATCTAAAATATAAATTCAGGTGGGACATATGTGGCACCCCCTAAGCTTTTGGCAGCAACGCTGTCCACACCAATATATAGCTACTCTGGTATATTAATACATTTTACAAATATTTGACATCTTAGGTTAGGCATGTGATGTCCATTTTCACTTGCATTACAGAATTAATTTAAAGTACTGTGTGAGAAAGGCTTCTGTTATAGCCGAAACGTTGCGGTCCGAGAAATAAATCCACAAATTTTTCACCTTGAAGGAAGTGCTGCTGTCCATTTATTAGATAGATAGATAGATAGATAGATAGATAGATAGATAGATAGATAGATAGATAGATATAGATAGATAGATAGATTTATATATAATTTTTCCCAAAAAGAACAGATAAAATTTTATGCACACTTTACTGACGAGGTCGGAAAGAATACACCTAGCTTGAAATCCCAGGTTGTATTAAAATTTGATTTTAAAATGTTCCATTAGCTACTAAGGCATAAGAACAAGTGTGTTAGAATGAAGAAATATGGTCTGTAGAATCATGGTGGCAGTTTATGTGGGCTATGGCAGCTGGCAAGTTCCATCAAAGAAATTAGGCTTTTAGCAATGCCAATGCCTATGCCTATGAACGTAGACAAACACATATTTAGGCTGCTTTCACATTGCGATTTAGTAAAATCTGATGCTGTCTGATAAAAATCAGACAGCATCGGATCCGATTTAGCCCCCATGTTCTCCAATGGGGATTGGATGTGCACTTAATGGCATCCGATTTGCATCCGATCCGATTCTGTCCGATTTTTTTCAGGAGCCAAAATCGGAGACTGGTGCGATTTTCGTATCCGATTCAAAAATTGGATCGCATCGGATACGATGCGATCTGATTAAAATAATGTGGGAGTCTATGGGGATTGGATCGGATAGAAAATCGGATCCGATATCAGATCCGATTTTCTGTATTGAGCATGCTCAATACCCTAGACCACTCCCAAAACCTCCCCCAGCCCTCCCCCAGCCATTTAAATCGGATCTGATAAAAAATCGGATCGGATGGCATGCGATGGCATCCGATTTTGAGCATCCGATGCTGTCCGATTTTCATCAGACAGCATCGATTTAACAAAATCGTAATGTGAAAGCAGCCTTAGTGCTACCACCAACTTAAAAAATGCGATGCTACTTACAGTCAAGTGGCACTTCCAGTGCTGTAATAACTTGGCACAAGACAAGTACCAGAGAACCTCTGCTTGGGAATAATCTTTTTTTCTGCATTATTTTAAACTTCCTTAATTTACTCCTGCTGAGACAGAAGCCTTTCTTCTTAAGGCAACAGATTCCTTCACAATATGAATCCAAGTGTCGTAAAGAGAGACGCTGAAACAGAAAAAAACATAACGGTATTCATATTTAATTACATGGAAGTCAGTAACTACATCCTCAAAGGACAAAGAAAAAATATTCTGTACATCCCTGCCAAAAAGACAAAATTATTCGGTAAGTCAATTTAATACAAAACTGAGTGAAATTAATTTTTTATACAAACCTAATGTAAAACATTGGTGTAAACTCTGAATATTTTCTAGAATGTTTGTTTTCACTGTCAGATGACAAATTTATAAATTTCCTTAGGCGACAGAATTGTACCAGTTATGCAAACATTCATCTACTTAGAGGTCCAGACATTGATCCTTTACTATCACTAAGACAGCTGTCTCCAGGGATATTGTAGACAAAAATGTCAAGAACACCCAAATGAAAACGGATGAACTTCTTGAGCTAGCAGCACTTTATAACTGTTTGTAATGCCGAAAAGATTTCATGACATTTCAAAAAGTAACATATTTTAGGAAGATACCAATAAACTAATGGTAGAAACAGAGTATTGTATGTTATTTCAAATATGACAGGACTGTAAAGATAATTCTGGAAAGTGTGAGATGATAAGCCAAATAAGGCTGCTTTAACATCAGCGATTGTTAGCAACTGCGGCAGATTAAGCAAACTTGAACTTTTGAACTCAGGTTTGCCTGATCTGCCTGAAGCCGGCACACTTGAGGCAGGATTGCGGCAAGACTGCGTTCTGCCTAATGCCTTTCCTATAGGACTTGCAGTGCTGCCGTGATCCGGCAAATGCGGCATGGCTTAATAAAGCAGCTAGCAGCGGTTTTTGTCCCTTGCTGCAAGTGCCAGATTGACCGTATCACGGCAAAACCGCACATGTGTCACACATGTCCACAAGTCCTATAGGGAATGCATTAGGCTGAACACAGTCTTGCCGCGATCCTGCCACATGTGTGCAGGCTTCCACCAGATCAGGCAAACCGGAGTTCAATAGTTCAAGTTAGCCTGATTTGCCGCAACTGCTACAAATCACCAATGTGAAAGTAGCCTAGTAGATTGTTCTTTTCTGAACATTCATTATCAATAAGTTGCATTGAAAAACATTTGTGTTTTGGGAATACAACTTGAAATAAAAATGTTTTATAAGACCCCCTTCATACCATGTTTTTCTGGATCCGGGACTGTCCAGTGTGAACCAGATCTGATTTCGGACCCATAGTATTCCTAAGGGGCCAGATAGAGCCGGATGGCAGCAATCTGTCCATCCGGTTTCCATCTGTCCGGGAGGATTCGGGTATATTTGGATTTTTCTCCCGGACACAAAAACGTTGCTTGCAACATTTTTGTGTCCAGGGTGAAAAAGTGCCCATATTGGATCCGGGATCCGGACACCAGCAGCTGCAGCTCAGCGTGAGCAACGCTGAACTTCAGCACCAGGGAGCTGTCCCCTGTGAAGTGGTTCAGCACCATTTCAGCAGGGGACAGCTACCTCAGCTGCGCTCTGCACAATCCGGCTACAAACAGGTCCGGAGGGCATATTAACCTTCTCGTTTATTGTCCGGAGCTGTCAGGCTATGTCCGGAGACTCCTGCAAAGCACTGGACACAGCCTGACAGCCGAAAAAACGTGGTGTAAAGGGTACCTAAGACTGTGAATATCTTGGAATTATGAGGATTATTTTATATGGATGTGCTGTAAAAATGCACAATGGAAAAACTAGCTTAGCTGTAGTAATCCACCTGAAAACTCATTAAAAAGTTGCACAAAAAATGCAGCAAAAAAAGCAGCTTGCATATGGACAGCATGTGTGTGAAAAGTCAGAAAAAACATCCAGCTTTTCTGGAAGACTTTTGACCAACATATTATACGCTTGCGTGACTCCAGCTGGTTGAGGCTGGCTTCACACCGTTTTTTGGATCCGGGGCTGTCTGGTGTGAACCGGACACTCCCGGATCCGATTCCAGCCCCATAGTAACCTTATGCGGCCGGAATACGCCAGATGAATATCTTTTGGCATCCGGTTTTTGGCTGTCCGGAGAGAATCCGGGGCAAATCGGATTTTTCTCCCGGACACAAAATTGCTGCTTGCATAAATAATTGAATACTTACATCTCCGCTGGCTTGTTCGGGCTACCCAGAGTCAGGTACCCATCTGACAGGACCTGGCATGATGTCATAGGGAGCTGATTGGCCGCTGCCGGTCATGTGATATGTGACATCATGTGACATCATTGATGCAGCATGCTGGTAAAGTACAGTAATGCAGTTTATAGTTAATTTGATGATTTAATCTGATTTTGTCCCAAATATTAGTGACACAATTTCTGCCCAAAAAGCCTAAGGTCACATACACATGTTGCGTATTTGGTTTTTGAATTAGTACTTATAAGCCAAAATCAGGAATGGAACAGAAGAAAAGTGTAATAGAAATACATTACCACTTCTATATTTATTACCCACTCCTGGTTTTGGCTTAGGCCAGCTTAACACCACGGTTTTATCGGGTCCGGACCCGATTTTGGATATAATGTAGCCCTTTGGTGCCGGACAGGGCCAGATGGCAGCTATTTGCCACCCGGTTTTGTCCTTGTCCAGCAGCATCAGGCTGCATTCAGTTTTTGTCCCTGATACAGAATGCAGCTGCTTGGGCAAAAAGTTAAGCAAAACCGGATCCTCCCAGACGGGAGGTCTAATGGGGGGTGCCGAACCCAACAGAGAATCTGTCCGGTTCCTGGACGCCGGCTGCTGAAGTTTAGTGGCGAGAGCTGCTGAACTTCAGCAGCTCATTTCAGAAACGCGGATAGCTCCCAGCTACTCTCGATTCTGGAAATTCAGCATTTGGACAGCAGCAGCAGCTGCTCTAATGATTCCGGCTGCAAACAGGATTGGAGGGCATATTAACCCTCCGGTTCTGTTTCTCTGGAGCTGGCAGGCTGGGTCTGGTGCTTCCTGCAAAACACCGGACACAGCCTGACAGCTCATAAACCGTGGTGTGAAACCGGCCTTACAAATACTGACATAAAAAACTTACTAAATACTCAAACTTGCAAAGGCAAGGTCCACTGAAATACTATAGTCTACAGTGACCTCCAGATATTACCAGTGAAAAACGGAAATATCAGTCTATGCCTTCCTTCACCCTCCCACACTAAGACAGATTGCTAGAGAATTAATGAAACCTTATTGATATATTTTTAAATGGGTAATTTTTCTATTCAAAATGGCGCCAGTTTCTTTCATGGACTATACCTGCCATGGCAGCTCAGTCCTATTATAAGCCTGTGCCCGGAGCTTCAATGTTCACCAACTTCAAAACTAATTGAAAATGGCCTCTCAGACAAATGTTTGTATTCTCCTCGATACTAAAGTTGCAAGACCAGGAAAGAAAAGTTGTAAAAAATAACAGTGATACTGAATAAACTGATAGGGTTTCAAAATGTAATTTCTATTTTTACTCATTTACATATCATGAAAGGTCTATTCATCCTGTGAATTATAATTCCACCACTTTTCCTTTATGATATTGCAATGGCGATTTTGAGGAGTGTATATTATATTTTTTAAGTTCATTTAAGCACAAACAGCTTTTTCATCTCAAATATTTTGTTACTGTAGGTTCATGAACCCTATATCTTGAAAGATTAATTCAGTTTATGTACTAGTTTTTTTTCATTCTAACTTTAATTACATATTCATTTTCAATCCACTCTAACAATCTCATAAGCAAGTTAAGCCAAGCAGTATATTTCATGACCTAATTTTATGAACTTCAGGCCAACGTGCTTTGAGCCTAATGCATTTTTAGCCCCTGAGCTAAACACTGAAATGTTTAATACAGGCGATATTTAATGTGAACCCTAACAGCTTTAACTTTTCTCTTTGAGCTCCAAGCAAGCAGTTTACAATATACCAGTAGCATGGATATAAGAATTTCTAAATGATATGTTCTGGTAATCAGGTCATGGTTACGACTAGAAATCTATCCTGTTTACCACTGCTTCAACAATGGAGGTGCTTTCTCTGCTGTAAAAAAAGAAGCCATTAGTGCGAGGTCGAATGCACAACATAGCAGTCGATCCTGTATGTGAAAATCTAGTTCTGTAACAGCTTACCAAAACTTAAAGGGGTTGGGCACTACTAAAATAACGCCATCACAATCAGGTAGTTTGCCCCCATTAAAATAAAAATGTTAAAACTCATTTCTGGTGCGGGTACCATTCCAGCGGTTGGAACTCACTATCCTGGGATTCATGTGACAATATGTCTAGGGAGCCCTGCGCCTAATAAGTCCTAGCTTCAATGTCCCAGTCTTCAGATGAATCAAACATCAAGAGGAAGTCAGAATATTTGATACATCCAAAGGAATGGAGAGGAAATCCTGCGCTGATTGGGTGTAGGACTCGAGTAACATAAAACGTTACATGAGCCCTGGGACAACAAGTGCTGACACCGCTGTAACACTGCTGGAAATGAAGTGAGTGTTAGCGTATTTATATTAAAGGGGTAAAACAATCTGACTAAGAAGGAGTTGTCTGGGGATTGGACAACCCCTTTAAGTATGTTGGGAGAAAATTCTGAAAGTAAATATGGCAGAATAGCTAATGTACACCAAAAGACTTTTGAACTTGGCTTGAAGAACATTGGTTTTAAACATCTCTTTCCACTCACCCAACAAGAGAGCATGGTTTAAGGGAAAGAGATGTGTCTTCACAGGCAAAACGATGTGTAGGAATATTCTCCACAATTTTGTCACACATTTCTTGAATAAAGTAAACAAACAAATTTGTAGCGTAACACTAGACTAAACAATCTAGAATGTGTCAAATTTAATAAACTGCATGAGCCACTTAAAGGGGATGGCCACTACATTTTTATCGATGATCTTTTCGTTGGAATAGTTTATCAATATCTGATCAGTGAGGGTGTGACAAGCAGACAGTATTTCTAGAGAGAGGGTGAATCTAAAGAGCACAGCTGTAGCCACTTTAGTTTTGACATAGCTGCCGTGTTCAACTTCTAGCCGCAGATAGGCTTCAGTAGTGTGGTGGAAAACCACTGTGTTTATGGACTGTATAGATAATTATTACATAAAGCTATCATTTACATATAAACTATATATTCATTTCTCAACATTTTGGAACACAAAGAAGGCAAAGTTATGAAATATAAAAATATATCACAGTAGTGATAGACACGTTAATGATGAAAAATTTAAAGAAAACTTTCAAACATCTTGATTTGCTCAGCATTGAGTATGAGCACCAAATGCAAAAACACACTTAGGTAAATGCCTTTACATGCAATCAAAGATATTGTTAAAGGTTGTCTGAGGAATGTTCTGCCACATTGAATGAAATTGGGCACACAAATCATTAAGGTCCAGTGCAGACAGCTTTCTTTGCAATTTCCGACCAGTGACATCTATGACGTATTTGACATGAGACAGGTTTGGAGATGCTGCATGGCATCCATTGGATCATCTTTAAGTTACACAGGCCGCTCATAGTCACAAGAACCACATGAAGCCAGCCATTTGCTTTGCAACATCATAGTCTTTTAGAGCAGTGGAGTGAGATCAATGAGACACCTGTAACTAGTGATGAGCAAACCGAACTTTAAAGTTCAGTGTTCGAACCGAACACAGACTTTACAAACGTTTTCAGTGCTCAGGTTCGGAGTCTGGGTGTTTTATATACGAAAGCCACTGGAGCGAGCATTGCTGTGCTTGGGTTCACTCGGTGCTTGGCCCAGCACAAGCTGTTTACAGTGTTTGAATGGCTCACACTGGGGGTAAAATTAGCATCATCAGATGTAGCATGTATGAAAAATGAAAACAAAATCTCGCCCTCTCTCCCTCCCCCAGAAGTGCTTTGTTTATGGCTGGCTGTATGTGATCATTGAGCCGAACTGCCTAATCCATAACTTTCAGTGAAGTTCAGGTCAAGTATGAGTCCAGAACAGAACTTTATATGAAGTCCGAATGAAACCCCAGAATCCAAACTTCCACAGGTCCGCTCATTTCTACCTGTTAGGCTAGGGTCAGATTACCGGTTTTAGACGTGCCCGTGGGGTCGCGCTAAAAACTTAGACTTTGTGAACAATAACGTGGTGCTAATGCCATGGTAGCACCGTGATAACGCTGCTAATGTTACCCTATAGGGAGGCGGACCTTACCGCAGCTCCAACGCAAGCATCTAAATGAAATCTCGCATATTTGCTAACGCGATCAAAGACGCTTCCGAAAGCATCTTTGCTCGCGTTTGGAAATAACACGAGATTTCACTAAGATGTCGGCGTGCTAAGTATTGACAGCGGTAACGCGGTGCTAACATGGCGTTAGAAACCGCGTTGTTGCTGACAAAGTCTTAGTTTTTAGCGCAGCCCCATGGGGCACGTGGTAATCTAACCCTAGCCTTGCTGAATGTCTGTTTTGTAGCATAATGTCATCCAAACATCTTCTAATATTTTATGCATAAATGGTTTGATGCCTTAGGCTTGGGGCGGGATGTCAATTTTACTTTCATTTAATTAGATCATTATACGTTATTATTCAAATCTGAAGAGACCCCATGAGGAAGCCTTAATGAGGGAACATCAAAGAGGTCCTAGTACTGGGATTATGGCGTGGGG
Organism: Allobates femoralis; assembly: GCA_033576535.1. Taxonomy (NCBI): domain Eukaryota; kingdom Metazoa; phylum Chordata; class Amphibia; order Anura; family Aromobatidae; genus Allobates; species Allobates femoralis. The sequence goes on along the minus strand of JARQOC010000004.1, from coordinate 334,995,167 downwards.
TCAATAATGTATGCTAGGTCGACCCTTTTAGGCCTCATTACAGGTCCACTAACAGCTGTTTGGTACCATTGGTCATGGTACAGCTATTTCTTCAAAATGCCCCAGGAGCCATTTTTCAACCCAACAATGACTGGCTGCAAGTTACTAGCAAAGCTGTGGAGTCGGAGTCGTTATAAAATAGACCAACTCCAACTCCTGCAATATATAATAAATTGGGTACAGTAGTTCAAAGCAGAATGTGCTGTATATTATTATTATGAATTATTATGTTGTATCCAAATATCTTGATTATTGTATTAGAATAATGATTAAAGCCTATGTTCACATTGTACTACAAAAAATTTTTCACTTAAACATGAGCCATGTATGAGAAAGTCGGACTCGTGGAGTCAGAGTTGGAGTCAGAGTCAGGGAAATTGACGAGTCGGAGTCAAAGTTGGTGGTTTGGCTTGCCAGCTCCACATCCTTGTTACTAGTACCACTATGATCAGTCTGTGTGGCCAGAACATGCTACCAAAGACTGCAGTGACTCCGGATTGGTCTCCCATTTAGCATATTATTGATGCAAAAGGAGCTGCCAGCAGCACATCGATGATCAGCTAGCAACCACTAATAACCTCAAGGATAGCAGCCAAAATGTACAAGTCTGTGTAATTCTGCTCATAATGCTTTTACTCAAATACGGTACTGAATAAGTTGAGAATTTTTAAAAACTTTGCTTCCATTTCATCACCATTTGCATATCATTAACCTGTATACCCATCCTGTATGTTCCATATAATCTCATCTCTTTCCTTATTGATGTTGAAATTTCAATGTCTCACATACTTTTGTTTATGAATACTGAAATTGACCAAAAACAATCCTTTGATATGATACTCTTTTTTTTTTTTCTCAATCCACCGGAATCTAGCTTTGAATTTATTATTAAATAAAGATACAAAAACTGTAACTGATTTAAAATGTCACTTAGTCTCCTAGTGTGATCAAAGCAGATGCATACTAAGTCACGGGGCACAGATTTGGGAGGGATGATCACATAAAATTGCAAAAGCAAGAAATCCAGCTAAGATTTTGCAAACCTGATCATCTTATTAATGCAAGGTTTAACTGATGTCCGTGACAAATCTTTATTTCGCAAACAAATCCAGTTTTACTGAAATCACAACACCAATCCCTTTAATCCACTTTACGTACCTCTAGCAAGTACTGTGACAATTATTCTATCGTTAGTATTAGTCTAATGCAAAACACATACACATTTATGTGTAAAGTGTAATTGTTCTAACAAAAGGTGATAACCAATGAAATCCTAAAAATAATGGAATCATAACTTTATACATAGTTAATATTTGTATCATATTTATGCCTCTCAATGTAATTAAACTCCTTCATTAAAAAGAGATGACCACTAATAATAAAACTCCTTCATTAAAAAGAGATGACCACTAATATTAAAACTCATTCATTAAAAAGAGATGACCACTTAAAAGACTTCTTTCTATAAAAGTTTACTAGCAATGAACTGATCATGAGATGTGAACTGTGGTAACTGCTGTTATATTTGGGAGGAAGCTGCCATAACATCAACATTTTCCCTACGCAATGTTGTGTTGACTAATAAAAGACAAATTGAAGGTCTACACCTTCAGTAGACGACCCCATCTAAAGCACCACTCCATTGTTTTTTTTTCTTTTTTTTACCAATGGATCGGTAATGAAATCTAAGTACCCTGCCCCTACTCTTATACTTACTCGCTGGTGCCTTCATATTCTATCATTACCATTCACTTCAGTCTCTGGCACTTTGTGACCTACCCACTAGTTTTTCATGGTGCGAACCGGAGGTCACTCTTGCAAGTCTATGAGAACCTCGATCTGCACTGAGATGTTGTGATGCAAATTCTGACTTCTGGCCAGACTGACATTGCAGTCATAAATTGGTGCCACGGGATCAGAGCGACACCAATAAAAGGTGAAAACGCTTGAGGGTGAGAGTATGAGAAGGGTCAGGGATCTTAAACCCGAAGCACCGATCCAGCACTGAAAAAAAACAAATAAATGCTGGAGTGATTCTTTCAGGTGTTGGTCACTTTATCTTATCCGGTCTACACGTCCTGGCTTCGGAGAGGCATGCTGCCTAAATGAGCAGCGCATATACGCAAGATTTCCAAGAGCCACAATACCGCTAGCTCATGGAAATCAAATTATCACGCCCACAGGGGCGTAATAAAATAGAGAGAGGGACAACTAGCTTGGGAAAAGAACACCCCATCAACTAGTCAAAGTCCTAATTAGCATAGGAACAGTGCATTTGATAACTTTTTTTTTTTAATATTGATTTTAGTAAATAGTATTAGACAGGCCTAGTAAGGCAGGGGATTTTATCATACACATGTGCCTGCTGCTGGGATGGAAGGCATAAGGGACCTGACAGGTTCTCTTTACTGCAACAGATGGGTTGGGAACATGATTTGGTGGCTCTTACTAAAATATAAGTATTATAAGTTCTCAGACAATATGCATCACTGGAGAAGATCATTGCTGAATCTGTAATAGTTACATACATGCAAGTCCCCAACAGATTTGTTAAAGTAAAGACAAGTGGACAAATCCTTGAAAGACCATTTCCACAAATTAAACACAGACTTGTAAGTCTTACTATGCTTGCATAGGTGATGCGCCACGAGTCTTCGACAGGTTTGGGACCTGTATTAAGATTTCATATTAAATTTGTTTCTTTCCTTTGGCAGTGTAGGAGTTAATGTCAGTTTCTGTTGCTAGCAAAGCTCTCTAGTTCTCTTCCCAGGTGTGGCTACTTTGTGATCACTCCCAAATCCTTTATATTGTCACATGCTCCAGCATTCTTTACTGATGATTGAACTGGCCATTCCAGGCCTAGCTACCTGAGGTGAAGAAGACTCTGGAGAAGCCGACTATTGCCAAGCAGTTTGTTGCCTATGAGAGTTGTAGTAGGCGCAAAGTTGTTTTGTTGCTTCCCTGCCTGTCTTTCCTTCCCTCATGTTGATATTAGTGCAGCAGTTGTGACTAGTGTTCCTACCGGCCATTTTTCTAGTGAGGGTTAACATCTGACTGAGAAGAAGATCGCATAAGGTCTAAATGCGTAGCCCGTATGCACACAAGCTATGTACTCAACTGTTTTGTGTCCATTGTGAATTTGCATAGACTTCCTGTCTCTAAAAGAATTTTTAATGTTGTGAAAATAAATGGACTTTTAAACTGCCAGAAGGGTTTCCTCAGCTGGAATTTATTTGCTCTTTCCGAGTCTGATATTTGTGGTGCCAATCTTGCTGCTGACCTACAACATGCTTTTCAACATATATAGGAATCACAAGTCTTTTCTCGTGTGACTCAAATTCCAAGATATTATTAACAAATACATCAGCTCTGATAGCATAACACATCATATAAATGCAGGACAATGACTCCAGGGTGCTTTCTATGCCAATGCCAGTTTTCCCTGCGCCACCTCCAGCTTTCTCTGCTTCACTGATTGCTTACCAGCTTGACTATAGACAATGTGCTATCAGTCAAGCAGGGAAGATGGGGTTGGGCAGAGTACCGCCCAATGGCCCCAATATTAACAAACATCAGAGATTTCAATTAATGAAATGTAAGTTAGATTGAAACAGTTCTGCAAAAAATGTATAGGAATCAGATCAGAAAAAGCTCTATAATATCCTGACTGAAGATCAGATACCAATTTCACCAAGACAGGTTCTTCTTTTGCCTATTCGCATATACATCATAATATTAATAGTTTATTTTCTCAGTCTGTTGCATCAGTAAAGGTAGGAATAATATTTGCTTTCAGAAAGCAATGTGACCATATTTTCTTGGGGAAGGATTGTGCAGATTCCCTTTAGGCCTATATCCAGCTGAAACTGACACTGCTCTTTGACAGCATGTTATATATAAAAGTACAAAATGTAAAAAAACACGACTGTGTGGAAAATATGGCTTAGAAAGTACAATTATGTGAAATCTGTAAGCTTAGAGAGGCTAAATGAGCAAAAAAATATTTACATAACATTGTAAGTCCATTTTGCAGTACTAATTACAAAAAATAATTATAAGGCCATCATCATAACAAATAATATACTTTAAGGGGAACATGTCAAACAAGGTTTTTCCCATATAAAGTGCAGCCACGTCACATGCGAAGAGGTGGAGGAGATTCTACTAGATCTCCCTCAAGGTAAAGCCCCGGGCCCTGACGGTCTTACATATTTATACTATAAAACTTTTTCTAAAATTCTCCTCCCTCATATGACCTCCCTATTTAATTCCTTTATGGTCGGGGCGGAGATCCCCCCTTCTATGTCACATTCCCACCTTGTACTCCTCCCTAAACCCCCTAGGGACCCAGTGGATTGCGCCAATTATAGGCCTATTGCACTGTTGAATTCGGACATGAAGATATATGCCAAAATTTTAGCAAACAGGTTAGGTCCTTGGCTTCCTCAGGTTGTCCACAAAGATCAGGTGGGGTTTATACCCTGCCGACAAGGTGGTGACAACACGAGACGAGTAATAGACCTGATAGATGTGGCCAACAGACGGAGCCAACAGATGCTGGCCTTGAGCTTAGACTCTGAGAAGGCTTTCGACCGCCTAGATTGGTCCTTCATGTTTGCATGCCTTCAGTCTTTTGGCCTATCGGGGAGATTCCTAACTGCAATTAGAGCTCTATATAAAACCCCTTCAGCATCTATTAAACTTCCTTTTATTACGTCTCCCTCCTTCCCTATATCTAACGGGACCAGGTAGGGATGCCCACTTTCCCCCCTCCTCTTCGCTTTGTGTATTGAACCGCTGGCTGCTGACATCCGTAACAACCCAAACATCTCAGGAGTGGCCCTCAGCACGAAGGAATTTAAAATATCCCTCTTTGCTGACGATGTCCTCCTTACCTTGACGAACCTCCATGTCTCCCTCCCTAACCTGATGTCCACCCTGAGGCAGTACGGCTCTCTTTCAGGCTATAAGGTCAATCGGAGTAAGACAGAGGCTCTACCCATTAATATCCCACCGGACGTAATGGAGTATCTGACCCTGAACTTCAAATTCAGGTGGAAGACAGACACCATAAAGTACCTGGGGGTCCATATTTCGGCCTCCTTTGGCACTTTATATAAGCATAATTTTCCCCCACTTTTTAAGGAGTTGAGGGCTCTCCTCTTTAAATGGGCTCCGTTATCTTTGTCCTGGCTGGGTAGGATCGCTGCGATAAAAATGACATTACTCCCTAAGCTTCTGTACTACTTCGAGACCCTACCAGTGACGGTCCCTCTGGGGGATCTTAGATCCCTCCAGACGGCCATTATGAGATTTGTGTGGAATGATAGGAGACATAGAATTGCAAAGGACATCATGACAACCCATAAATCCAGGGGTGGTCTATCGGTCCCAGACATAGTGAGGTATTACTGGGCTACACACCTAAGAAGAATCCCGTCCTGGTCGGCTCTTTGGGCATATAATAAATGGACGGAAATTGAAAAGTTATGGATTGCACCGGTCCATCCAAACTCCTTACTGTGGCCGCCCGCCCAGGTGGTTCCTCACATCTCGCTCCTGGGCCCAATGCAGGTGACCTGGGAGGTTTGGAAGCACTGTCAAAAGAGATTTGCCCTGGCCTCTCCGTCATCGCCAATGGTCTCATTTATCTACCACCCTCTACTATCAGTAGGGATGGAATCAGCAATGGTTCACCCATGGTTGTCCGCCGGCCTTTTCAGATTCGCAGACATAGTAGACAAAAGGACCATGGGGATCCGACCCTTTGAGGATTTGAAACATATCCCACCTCTCACCAATAGAGCGTTTTATCAATTCCTTCAGATCCGGAACTTTGCCTCCTCTCTCTATGGTACTTCAGGGGTCTCAGTTCCAACGGAATTTGAAAGAATATGCAGGAGGGGAACGGGCACTAAGGGCTTGATTTCAGAAATTTATCAACTATTAGCAGTTCTGGGCGGTGGCACCCGTGGGAGCTTCTCCTACATGACAAAATGGGAGGCCCTCCTGGGTAGACAGATTTCCCCGCAGACCTGGCAATACATCTGGGATAGAGCATCTAAAACCTCCATATGCACACTCTATAAGGAGAATCAATATAAGCTTATGATGTTTTGGTATCATACTCCAGAGTTCCTTCATAAACTAAACCCCCTCCTACCCGACACTTGCTGGAGGTGTAGTAGAGATGTAGGCGACCTACTCCATATCTTTTGGTCATGTCCACGACTGAGGGAATTCTGGAACTCTGTTAGAGACCTTATCACGCAGATTCTGTACATTGACATAGAACCGGATCCAATGATATACCTTCTTAATGCACACACTGGACGGGTGGGCAGGCTGGCTTCCAAGCTTCTCCTGCATATTTTAACTGCAGCTAGATGTTTGATTGCTCTTTTTTGGAGGAGACTGGAGCCACCCTCCCTCAGGGATCTGCTCACCAGACTGTCAGACATCAGAAGGATGGAATATCTGACGGCCTTGATGGCGGACAGAGTAGACCAATTCAATCAGGTCTGGGCCCCTTGGGACTATTTTGCCGCCCAGGAGGGTATCTGAGGGTGGAGCTGTCTCCCTGGTCCTGGAAGTCCTCATCCCCTTGTACTTCCCTACCCCACTTAACACCCCCCATTCCGGCCCCCCCCCCCTCCTCACTTCCTTTCCCTATCCTCCCACCTTCTATTCTTTTTCTAATGTAACTTTCTTCGTTCTTAGGGTGGTTTCATCCCATATGTTTTTCACCTGTTATTGCCTGATGTTGGGAGGAAATGATTATCACTAGCGACCCTCCTTAAACGGAGGCCCTCCATTATTGCGAGGGAATGGTGGAAGGACACAGCCAAGGATTTGGGACTCATCTGGCGATATGGAAGCTAACTTTCTGCCATCCCAAATCCCTCGCCATAAATAAGCCATTGCCTACTACTTGGTTTTGAATTTATTCCCCCACATCGCTGTATTTGCTGTATTTTTGCAATTCATCTGACAAATAATGTTCTCTTGTTGTATTGTATAAAACTCAATAAAAATTTACAGTTGGAAAAAAAAAAAAGTGCAGCCACCACCTGTTAACCCTTATCTATACTGTTCTAGAATCCTTGCTTCTTGTGGATGAGGCATCCTATGTTTATCCATAGTGTTTTCCATTGTACTCCTCTGCGCACGCCCTTCTTTCTACTCTACTGAGGACAGTGCAAAATACTGTAATGTGCAGTCATGTGGAAATGTCAAAGAACCCTTGCACAAATGCACTACAATACTTTGCTCAGCAGGGCACAGAGAAGTGTGCATGCACATGCACACAATGGAACAGTGTGGATGACAGGACACGCCATCCACATACTGTATCACAAGAGAGGAGGCGCCAAATCAAGACCAGTGACATCCATTGGACTGGATCGTACCGCAGGTGAGTATAATAAAAGCTATTTTTTAAATTATACAGATTGGCTTGCGGACTTATATACAGCATCCTAGAATATGGTATAAGGGTTTACTATTGGTGTCGGCCCCCCATTGTATTAAAAAAATACTACAAATGTTGTATACTCTTAGCCCCTGTTCACACTGTGTTTATGTAGAGCAATTGGGGGTTCCACCTGAAGCCCCCTAAAATAGGATTTTGATGGAAACCCCAATAATGCCATAGACTACAATAATATGAATGGAGTTCAAATGAACTTTGCAGGTTTTTTTTCTTTAAAGTGTACATCTTTCCACATGGGCTCATAAATGTGGCCTGCTACATTTCGGTACATATCTAAAAAACAAAGCATAAACAGAGTTTATTTGAATACATTTGTGTCATTGCAGTCTAAGGCCTTGGCAGAGGTGCATCTGAAACCCATTTTTAAGGAGAGTCAGGGGAGAACATTTGAAGAAAGCCTTGTATACAGGTATTACTTTCTAGCACAGGTGCCTGGGTGAACCATTAAGAAGAAAGCAGACCAAGAGAACTATTTCCAAAATCATGTTGCTACAAGTTCATAGCATCATTAAGATTGGTTTTCATTTGACTCTTGTGCCTAAAGCAGTTGTACGGTGTTGTCAACTTGGGACACAACCTTTTAGCGCTCTTTCACTAGGGTTTTGATGAGAGCACTTTGCAATGTTCACTGGAAAGTTACAGCGTAAAATGCTAAATACATTTCTAGATAGCCTCCAAAGAAGAAAGGTGTTATCTCTAGCTATTATTGGGGGCTCTGGAGTGTTGTGCCATATGGAGAAAGATGCAGTTTGTCAGCTGCAAACATATTCTTTTAACTTCATTCTATTTTATTTTATGTAAATATGGATTACAGACTTAACTCCTTTAATGGCAAAAAGTAATGTGAAACATCTATGCACAAAAATGAAAAGTAAGTTAGGGTGAGAAGTCTTTTATCATTGAGAGTGAGTTATTAATACTGACACAATGAGAAGGCACTGCTACGCCTAAATGGAAAGCTGATGGATGTTGATGAGTTGTGCCGGATAGATCTCTGCAGTCTCATACATATTTCTGACACATTTGTATGTCTGGGAAAGAAGTGGAGGGGACACTATATTTTTCAATGCATTTCTGTCAGGTAACTGCCTTGCATAAATACATAATCTGTCCCAATGGGTTTTCTACTGGTGATAGCCAATCTGTAGTTCTTGAATGTAAAATGTAGATACGTTATTGTAGTTACTATACAGAACTAAATATCCTAAAGACTCCCATGCATGTTAGGTAACTGTTGGCTGAACGAGGTTAGGTATACAGCTTTCTTTCCGAACACCTCTTTACATGTGAACGCCTAGCTTAGCTCCCTTGTTCAATCATTTGCTTTTCAAAAATGAGACATAACTTGAATCCTTTTTTTATGATTTGTCAGTACAAGGCCATATTCAGACTTTATTTGATGAGTTTTTTACCTCAGTATTTGTAGCCAAATCCAGGAGTGGGTGATAAATAGAGAAGTGGTGACGTGTTTCTATTACACTTTTCTCTGATTGTTCTGGTTTTCACTTACAAATACTGATGTAAAATACTGACCAAATACTCAATGTGTGCACGTGGCCTAAAATGGCACACTGTAAGGGTATGTGCACATTGGACGGTTCTGCATCATTGCAGACCGTCAGAAAACCTGAGCAGTGTCCCTCGTTTTGTTAGCGATTTTGTAGCGATGTTGTAGCGATTTCCTAGCGATTTCCTAGCGATTTTAGCGTTTATACAGCGTTTTCTCAGCGATTTCTTGGCGACTGGTTTTTGTGCTAGACACGCTGGAAAAACGCTAAAAAGAAGTCACATGCTCTATTCTTGACAACTGGTGGAAAACCGGTGAAAAAAGTGGAAAGGAGAAAAAAAAAAAAGTTCTAATGTGCACAGCGTTTTCTGAAATCCATTGACTACCATGTTAAGCCAACCGCTGGTTAGGATTAACATAAATTAACATAAAACTCAGCTGAAAACGCTAAAAAACAGCTAACAAAACTCCAGTGTGCACACCCTAATTATTTATATTTTCAGCAGACTGTTAAGAGTTTATAAAAAGATAACCCTATCGACAACCAGTCACTCTTATGCTTCACACCATCATCGGACCATAACAAATGTAAAAGGACATCACTAACAAATAGGCTTCCTAGGACAAACAATATGCACGTACCAGATCAATTTATAAAATCTATATAAACAGCACAACAACAGATCTACATAACAATGCAACCGTTAATAACAAGGAGCTGCCAAATCTCTTCACATTTACGACACAAATAGTGCTAATATAACTATAGTATTCAGTGAAACACATAATATACTTTAAAAATACCAGACAGATACAATTGAGCTTTAGATGGAAAACATAAAGTCTTGGTGCCTTGGGAGAAATCTGTATGGGGTCATGAAACTTGCATTCATTTCTTCTACTTCAAAGTCCTTCTGGTAGTATTAGCCCACTCATTGTCCCCAGACATCCACTTATTATGCAAGATCAAATCACTTACTGTTGGTACAGTTGGCCTCTCAGAAACATGCTTAGAGACACCGTACAATACATAATTATCATTAAAAATGATGGAACTAATACTAAAATACTCATATTTAGACACCAATTAAGCACCACAATCGGCTGCTTAATTTATTTTTCTAATGAATGCATTATGCACTACATTCTTATAAAGGTTATGACACATTTTACCTAGGCTTTATCTGAGGACACAGATACAGAGAGTATTTAGTTAAATAAAATCCTTAATCGACCCATACCCATGCTAAATTCCTAAAAATATGGGCCCCCTGAACCAAGAAATTTTACAGAAGCAGCATCTGATCCCTTCTCCCCTCCCTTTCCTCATTTATTACCATTTCCAGTGCGATAAAGCACTTATGCCACCGTGTCCGAGTCCACCAAGTAAACAGTTAACATTTTAATTACTGACCTTGCATGCTCATGTACATTATAATACAACAGTAATGATAACTTTAGCTGAGAGAGTTCGCCTTACATGACCAAAAATGTGAGAATATTGAAATATAAGGCTATTGGCGCCTGTAGTTTATTCAGTTTAATGTTCCTGACGTTTTAAGAATCAATCTTTTTTTTCAGTTTTCAGTACTTTTTGTTAAAGAATTATTAAAATTAAATATTAAAATTAAAATTTTGTTAAAGAATTATTTAAGAAAAGATAAACGCCTCAAGGGTATTCTTGTCTACAAAAATTATCACCTATCCAATGGAGATTTCTTTCAAAGCTGTAGGTTCCAATACTGGGACCTCACCGAGAGCCAAACCGAAACCTTGTGAAACATTTCTTCCTGAATGTATCCTTGCTATAGGACTGTGTTATGGAAGACTTGAATGGACTACATACGCCCTGCCACTCCATTCAGTGACTCTAGGAGTGACAATAATAGCTAAGCACAGACTATCTTTGTCTGTGCCACAGACCTTGAATGGAGAAGCGCCTTTGACTGGTCACTTCATTCAACTTCTCCTAGCAGCAGTCTTTCAGCAAGGGATGAACAAGGGAAGAAATTTAGGAATCAATTCACTGCTTGTTACTTATCTCCTTGCCAAAAGGATGTGAGCCAATACAGTCAGTACTACCTGGACAGTGTCAGTGTATATAAGAACATACTCAAAGACAGGTAAAACTCAGTTCTCAATTTATTCATATAAGTATGCTACACAAGTAAAAGGCAGAGGAGCACTCTACATCCTTACAAAGGGTCTCTATTTTGCCATTTGGGCAGGGGTAACAGTAAGGCTATGTTCACACACTGCATTTTTCCAGCAGTTTTGTGTTGCGTTTTTTACCATGGTTTTATGTTAAATTATGCAAATCTAAACCTGCTGGGGGGTTTTCACTGCAAAACCTAAGTGAATCCAGGAGAAGCTGGGCCACACACACTGGTTGATTTGTTGTTCAAGAAACTGAAACCTGCAAAGGTTTTCCTGCGTTTTGAAAAGATTGAGCATGTCAATTCTTTCCAATACACAGTGCTGTATTTACTATAGGTTGTGAATTCGGAAAGAGAGAGAAAGAGAGGGAGAGGAATAGGGGAAGAGATGGAATGGGGAAGAAAGACGTGGGCCATGGTTGTATGGAGCAACCCGCTTATTTCTGGTGGTTACGTTGTCACTGGCAGATAAGTTCACACGATTAGATCAAAGTTCATGGTAAGTACCGAAAATGTGTAAATATAGTCAAATATCTGTTTGCAGTTCCAATCTTAGCATGCACAGACTTTATTTGATTTCACACTAGTCTTTTAAAAAAAAATAAAATAAAAGAATGTAATCAAAAGAAATGTTAATACTTATTCAAGCTCCACAAGCAAAATTCATAATTTTAATAATTCAATATTTTTTTTTATAAAAATCGTATTCTTTGGAAATCAACAATTCAAAGAAATACAAAAAAACACCATAAGTGTGTTCAAGTAAATATAAATTGCAAACGTATCTCATTCATATCTGTAAAAAGCTCAAAAGCAAAACTGGTATGTGTCATTTTCTCTTGTGGCATACCATTTCTGATATAGGATCCGATTTTCAGAGTTTGCGTGCTGCACATTATCACTTCTAATTACTATGCATGTAGTAACAGTACTTACAAAGACATACACTGGCGATAAAAATTATAGAACAACACACAATTTCCTTAATGTTAAGATTATTGTATTGTCTTATGTGAAAATAGCCTAACATGAGTAAAATAGCAATATTTTCAGCTTATTTCATAATTTTAATATTTTCTAAAGCACAAAATAAATATATAAATGAGATGAATGAAAAAAGACACTACTCAAAAATAGAGAACACTTTCAGAGACCTGCAAATTACTGGTGTTAATCTGGCAAGTGATAATAATTTCCTTAATTATCTGACAAACAATATTTAACTGGCAGCCTAACTCTCCAGTTTGCACTCACTTTGCAAACATGCTGTGTCGTTCCAAAGTGACTGAAACCCTTCAGCAGCAGGTTGTCCAGATGAAGGCCAACGGGGCCAACCTATTAGCCATAGCAACAGAAGCTGGTCATTCCTAATCTATTTCTAGAATACTGCATTTTTACAACATCACAAACTCTTAAACTCTTTCAGGTCACCCAAGAAGGCTGGTCAGCCGCAAAAGACAAACGCAAGAGAGGACAGGAAAATGTGAAGAATCTCCATGGGTAATCGTTTCAACACTGTAGCTGGAATAGGTGGCCAGTTCAGCACTGAACAGGGTAAGGATCTGTCTTGTCATACAGTGTTACTATATTTAAGAGCATTTGGACTGAAAAACCACTTTGCAATGACCAAACATTAGTAGCAGAAAGAATCAAAAGGCTAGACTCACCTTTGGTGAGGAGCATGTAGTGAGGACAGAGGTCCACAGTTAATTTTAGTGATGAAAGCAAGATTAATTAATTTGGGTCTGATGGGAAACTTTATGTTTGTCGACAAACTGGGGAAAGACTGAACCAAAAGTGTGTAAAGATCTCAGTGAAAGGTGGTGGAGCAGGTTTCATGGTTTGGGGAATGTTTTCTGCTGCAAGGGTTGAACCTCTCATACAGCTTCATGGCAGAGTGAATGCAAGTGTGTATCAGAAGCTTCTTCAACAACACATGGTTTTTTACTTGCGTTCCACACTCAATGATCCAGCAATTTTCATACAGGACAATGCACCCTGTCACACAGCAAAATGGGTAAAGCAGTTCCTTCAAACAGGAAACAGTGAAACAATGAAATGGCCAGCCCAGAGTCCTGATCTAAGCCCAATAGAAAACTTCTGGAAAATCCCTGGTGACAAAGTTATGGCCAAGAAACCCACAACAGTCACAGAACTATGGAAGAGACTGGAAGAAGAGTAGGCCAAATCACACCAGAGCAGTGTGAGAGACTAGTGATATCTGTGGCCGCAGATGTGCTGAAGTCATTCAAAGCAAAGGCCTGTACACTTCCTACTGATTGGCGACTGTTGTAACCCTCACAAAATTGAGTTTAAATCTTTCTCTATTCTACAGTGATTGCTGTTCTCTAATTATGATCATTCCGTTTTACATAAAATAAAGGTTTTACGTTGGTAAACTGTTATTTTGGTTATCATTTTTTTCTTAAAGGGAACCTGTCAGCTACTTCTTGCCCCCAAACCTATGACTATCTGTCCCTGCAGCTTCCTATACTATTCCAAGCATCCCTGTCTGACCTAATACTGTACTGTAATCATTTAGTAACTTACAATTGCGGATGGTAATTAGGCTCCGTCTAGTCTCTATGGCTGTTCCTATGGTTTCCAGCCCCTCCTGCGTTCCATGGTTATCACACCGTGGTGGGCGTGATAACTTATATTACAAGCTATATTATTGACTCTTCATGAAAACACATGCCGTGATGAAATAGCAGTTGAGAGGAGACAAGGATGAACAGGTGAGTTCTTAGACTTGTAGAAGCGCATGGTAGCAAAAAACGGTCGTCCTCTCAATATATTCACCATTCTCTTCCATCAACCCCTATTTCATTGTGGCATCTGTTTTTATGAAAATTCAATAAAGGATTGGTTTTATACTTACTGTGAGTGCCGCTGACTTCTGTTCCTCTGAGTGATGTACTTGGCTATCTCCAACAGTTTCACACAGGAAGAATAAAGTGTGGTGGGAATACACACCTATTAAGATGAGGAATTTTAATCACTTTTGAGACCAGTAGGGCCTGAGTTATCGGCCCCAATACAGTTCAATAGCTTTGCTCATAAAAAAATAAAGTTATGGCTTCTGGAAAGCAATAAAGAGGAAAATTAAAGCAAAAAAAAAAATAAAAAAAGGTCTGCTTATAGAAGTGTTAAAATGTGTTATAAAAGCTACTGTGCTGTGATAACTCTCGATAATTACCGGTACACAAAATATGTAGCACTTACTATAGTGTAACTATGTAGGAGAACAAGAATTCATGAAGAGAGATATAGGCAAATTGTAAAAATATGATTTATTAATAATGCAGTTGAATAATTCTTCAAACTAGGGCACTGTATTCCCTGTGCTTGCCTAGTTTGATTACAGTTCACCTACATCTAATAAAAAGTCTTACTTAGAGATTCCTGAAAAATTCTAATTATCCTTCCACATACAGACTTTATGAAGTTGGGTTGCTAATTTCTTCCGCCACTACAATTTTTTGAGATTGTCAGACAATGTTAAAGGGTCGTCTGAGCTAAACACAATCTTGACCGGAGACTTTGAAAATAATAGGATGAACCATACTCATCCGCTGTTACCTGTGTCGGCACTGGAAATAATGATATCACTATTCCCAGGTTGCAGGACATGATGACCAGAACAGCATTTCACCCAATGTTTCTCTGATAAATGGATCCATGAGATGACAGCAGGTGAGTATGGTATAATTTACTAATTTAACAGAATCCAGGCCGTCATTCAAGATTGTGTTTAGCCCAAATGAAAACTTAACCGTATTAATTCTGATGCACACACAATATAACACTAATTACAGTGTTATAATGGCTTTAGATCTTTTAATTAATAGTACTGTATGTAAACAAACCGTTAACATATTAGCAACTGCTACTAAGCAAATGCTTAATGATCAACTGCACAGACATCTTGCAAATGTTCAAGTAATGAAATATCAATCCATGAGCATTAATTCACACAATAATAGTGCAGGTTAACAAGTTGTGTGTCTGCAATTAGGAGCTAAAATGGTGCTAAAACAGTGTCTTTTTTCTTTTCACCTCCCCCTCATCAGCCACTTCTTTCCCCTGAGTTCATGATTTACTTAAAAAACAGCTAAAGCTCATTTTGCTTAAGGCCCCTTTCACATCAGCGTTTTTCGCTGACTGTGGCAGATCCGGCAGATTTACCGCATCTGCCGCCTAATGATCGCACTTGCGGCACACTTGAGGCAAGCTCCATGAATTGTCTACGGGGCTTGCTGCAGGTACAGCAAGTGCGGTATTGCTGCGATCCAGCATTTGCGGGAGTTGCGGCCGCACAAAAAAAGAAATGCTGCTGACCGCAACGCAAGTGAGACTGTTAGGCGGCAGATGCAGTAAATCTGCCGGATCTGCCACAATCAGCGAAAACCACTGATGTGAAAGGGGCCTAATACAAACAAACTGCCTTTAGATCTAATCAAACTACAGATGCCTATTAAAGTTTATGGCTAGGGTCACATTTGTAGTTGCAATTGCAGATCCTGATCCAGTTTTGAGCATGAAAAATGCTCAAAACCGGATCCGGATCCATGCACATAGGCAGCAATACAAAAACTGGATCGCCTCACCAGCGTTGCGTTTCTCGGATCCGGTTTTCCGATGTGTGGTAAATATCATGCAAGCAACGTTTTTCAGACAGGTTTCTAATCCGGATTTCAATTGGAAATCGCAAATGTGAGTTGAGCCGAGTACAGAAACCGGATCGGGTATGGCAACACACATTAACGGCAGTATTGCTACAATCTTTTCCTATGGCTCCAGATTCACCCGGATGGAAGTGTATTGGCATCCGGTTATGTGCTGTCCGGGTGGATCCAGGTGAATCCATTTTCAGTCTGCGGAACCAAAAGGATCATGAACGATTCCTGTAGTCCCTTACAAAAATCGGACAAAACTGGATTTTCCCGCTCCGGGACAATCCGGGACAATCAATTTCAACCGATTTAATTCCCAGACAACAAAAACCATGCTGGGAAGCTGGGGAACGTTTTACTGATCGCAAAGATGCCACATAAAGTAGCATCGTTACGTATGCGATTAGGACCCTTGGAAGCAAATCAGTTGAAGGGACATGAGATTACGCATCCGACTGGATGTGGTACCGCATTTGCCTTTAAATGTGACCTAGCCTGTGTCAATATGAAATGGAGGAAGAGGTAGAGTCAAAAAGATGCACAGAGACACACATAGTGACATTACATGCTATTAAATGTTCTCGACCTAGTGCTGGATTCATAGGTATACTGCTCAATACTTTGTATAATGCCCTCCATGCTGCTACTGCCTTTGAACTTATCATATATTGTCCAGAAATAGCCTTATTCCTCATGTAAACAAATGAGAGTTTGTTCTTGAAAATCTATAAGGAAAAAATAAGACTTAAGTAAGATAGCTGTGTGAAGAAGTATGAGGATGGTGTCACGCGATAGGCAATTTTGGATAGAAGAAGGGAGGTGCTGTCACATTTAGAATTCAGCTTAGTGAGAAGGTATGAAATAAAGTCTGAAGTCTCATGTCTGATATAATTTTAAGATCTTAATAATTTTGTGATGTGAGGTCTAGATTTATTTTGCATGTGTATTACTTGTTTCTAGCCTTTGAGAAGAGTCCATATCAGACACAATTACACAGGTTAAAATGAAGAGAGACAAAGAGAGTGAGAGAGAACTGTCTAGTTAAGCAATCACACAGAGTTAGAGAAGTTAAGCTATTCAGATGTTGCATGAGAGCCTTCTTTGGTTAGGGTAAATGCATTACTAGCACTGGATTTAGTCTGAAAGGGGACTCTGGGAAGTTGTGAACTTAATTCTTGAAATGTCCATTTGCACACCCAAGTCTTTGTTAGACCTGTCTTTAAAACATCTGCAATACAATGGAATGCCTGTATTAGTGGCATCGCTCATTAGCAATTCCAATAAGAATACTGATTAACTCACTATGCTTTCAAGAATCTGCAACTTACCTGCTCTGTCATCCATATAATAACATGTCATTGTTATTAACACAGGAACATTTAGTTGTGCTAAGAAAACTTTGACAAGTCAAATATGACCCCATATTTTTTCCCATATACTTTTTAGTACTGTATGGAATCAGGTCTACTCTAGGGCAGTATTACCAGTCTACATGGTTTAAATGATCATATATTTCTCTTAATTTAATTAAGGCTCCTTTCACATCAGCGTTTTTCGCTGATGTGTGGCAGATCTGGCATTTACAGCATCTTTCGGATCCGCCAAGCCTCATGCATTGTCTATGGGGCTTGCGGTCCGGTGCGGCAAGTACGGTTATGCCGGATCCGGCCACTTGCGGCCGCAGAAAAAAAAAAGCTGCAAGCAGCACTTTTTTTTCGTGGCCGCAAGTGCCAGATCTGCTGCATCCAGCAGAACCGCACTTGCCGCACCCGACCGTAAGCCCCATAGACAATGCATGAGGCTTGCCGGATCCAGGCCAACATCAACGAATAAAACTGATGAGAAAGGCAATACCCTAAATTGCCTCACTTTTTTCTAATAATTATAGTTTGGGGAAAAAGCATGGGCAGCAGTATCAGACTCTTAGGCTGGGTTCACATTTGCGTTTGTGTCTGCATGCAGAGGGCATGCAGATGCAAATGCAGGGCAAAGGCTGCCAAACTGATGTGAACGCCGCTGAGAATCTCTGCATGCGTTCACATCGGTATGGTGCCTGGCCAGCCAATCAGCGATCTCGGTGGCGGCCGGGAGGCAGAAATCTCCTCCTCCTGGCCGCCGCTGATCTCCCAGCGGTGTTGGCACGGGAGATTTGAAGAAACAGCTGATCTGACAGCTGTTTAAATCTCCCGCGCCGTCACCGAATAGGTGAGGTCGGCGCGGGAGATTTAAACAGCTGTCACATCAGCTGTTTCTTCAAATCCACTGCGCGACACCGCCGAAAGCTTAGCGGCGGCCGTGCCTGGGAGAGCTTACCTCCAGGTGGCTGCCGCTAATCTCCCAGGATTCGAACAGAGAATTACAGTCATGGCCAAAAGTTTTGAGAATGATACAAATATTAATTTTAACAAAGTCTACTGCTTCAGTTTTTCTAATAGCAATTTGCATATATCCAGAATGTCATAAAGAGTGATCAGCTTAACAGCAATTACTTGCTAAGTTAATATTTGCCTAGAAATGAACTTTAACCCCCAAAACACATTTCAACATCATTGCAGTCTGCCTTAAAAGGAGCAGCTAACATCGTTTTAGTGATTGTTCCATTAACACAGGTGTGGGTGTTGATGAGGACAGGGCTGGCGATCAATCAGTCATGATTAAGTAAGAATGACACCACCGGACACTTTAAAAGGAGGCTGGTGCTTGGTATCATTGTTTCTCTTCAGTTAACCATGGTTATCTCTAAAGAAACACGTGCAGCCATCATTACACTGCACAAAAATTGCATAACAGGGAAGAGTATCGCAGCTAGAAAATTGCACCTCAGTCAACAATCTATCGCATCATCAAGAACTTCAAGGAGAGAGCTTCCATTGTGTCAAAAAGGCTCCAGGGCGCCCAAGAAAGACCAGCAAGCGCCAGGACCGTATCTTAAAACTGTTTCAGCTGCGGGATCGGACTACCAGCAGTGCCGAGCTTGCTCAGGAATGGCAGCAGGCTGGTGTGAGTGCTTCTGCACGCACTGTGAGGTGGAGACTCTTTGAGCAAGGCCTGGTTTCAAGGAAGGCAGCAAAGAAGCCACTTCTGTCCAGAAAAAACATCAGGGACAGACTGATATTCTGCAAAAGGTACAGGGAGTGGACTGCTGAGGACTGGGGTAAAGTCATTTTCTCTGATGAATCCCCTTTTCAATTGTTTGGGACATCTGGAAAACCGCTTATTTGGAGAAGAAGAGGTGAGCGCTACAAGCAGTCTTGTCTCATGCCAACTGTAAAGCATCCTGAAACCATTCATGTGTGGGGTTGCTTCTCAGCCAAGGGAATCGGCTCACTCACAGTCTTGCCTAAAAACGCAGCCATGAATAAAGAATGGTACCAGAATGTCCTCCAAGAGCAACTTCTCCCAACCATCCAAGAGCTGTTTGGCGCCCAACATGCCTTTTCCAGCATGATGGAACACCTTGCCATAAAGCAAAGGTGATAACTAGATGGCTCAGGGAACAAAACATAGAGATTTTGGGTCCATGGCCTGGAAACTCCCCAGATCTTAATCCCACTGAGAACTTGTGGTCAATCATCAAGAGACGAGTGGACAAACAAAAACCAACAAATTCTGGCAAAATGCAAGCATTGATTATGCAAGAATGGACTGATATCAGTCAGGATTTGGTCCAGAAGTTGATTGAGAGCATGCCAGGGAGAATTGCAGAGGTCCTGAAGAAGAAGGGTCAACACTGCAAATATTAACTTGCTGCATTAACTCATTCTAACTGTCAATATAACCTTTTGGTACTCATAATATGATTGCAATTATATTTCTGTATGTGATATAAACATCAGACAAACACAAATAAAAACCAGAGGGCAGCAGATCATGTGAAAATATCATTTTGGTGTCATTCTCAAAACTTTTGGCCATGACTGTATAGAAATGCCAAAATAATAAAGTATATATATATATATATGTTACCTGACAAGTTCTATGGTGCAATAGGATTTTTTTATGTATTATTTCATATTCCCTATTCAATCCCCTTGGTGCCAGCGTCTCAAGCACGTTTCCAATAACTCCAATAACTTTCTCTTTCTTTGAATTTTTCACTCTGTCTCCGCCACGTCGGGCTAGAGGTATATGGTCAATGACCTGAAATTTGAGTTGGCAGACAGTGTTGCCACATGTATTAAAATGAGCAGGAATAGGAAGTAAATTTCTTTTGCACCTTATGGTTGATTTATGTTGGCTTATGCGGTCTCGGCCATGCTGGGTGGTCTCTCCAACATATCTGAGACCCCACGGGCACTTAATAAAATAGACGACATAGGACGAATCACATGTATAGAACCCCTTGATTTGAAATCTCTTACCAGAGCGTGGATGATAAAAATATTCACCTCTTGCAACATTGGTGCACTGTGTGCATCCCAAAAAGGCCGAGATGCTGTACTGTAAACTCTGAAGACATAATCATTTTCTGTACAAGACAAAAATAAAGCTGGACTTATTTGGAACACCACTCACTGTGTACCTTATTCATTAAGAGTGTGCCAGAATAATTTTTCTAATAATTTATGGACCTGCTTACATGATTTCCATAGCAGGTGACTGGAAGACAGACAGTCCTACTGTACGACTTTTTGTTGTCTTGCTGAGAAAATAGTGTCTAGAGAAGAAGGGACAAGACACTCTTTAGGGACACTGAACAAATCAAAAAGAAAAGAAGATTTGAAAGCTAAGATAAACGTCAGAAAAGAATAGGACAAATACTGACTATTGTATCATGCTTCTTTTATTCTATAATACAGTGTGCGTCAATGGTTATCTCTCGTCTTCTTCTTTGGTTATTTCTTATCCTTAAACTTGAACTACTTTGTAAGCTGACACACAATCTGCAAGTGCTGATACAAATCTTATTTTTGCTCTCAAAATGAGGAATTTAAATTCAATAAAACTGGTTGGTTCAGTCAAGCAGCAGCAGAATTTGGCTTAGTCACTATGCACTGTGTGCTGCACATCTTTACTTGGACTATTTTACCTTAAATCTTTGTATGCTTTGTAAGTTTTAAATATTACCATACCAATTGTATGTGTATCACCAAACATAGATACGCCAAATCCTTTACAAAGAGTGGGCCATAGAGTGCAGATTGTTCACTAAAAGGAGTAGTGTATCTGGCTTCAAACGCTCCTCAGTAAAAAAATAAAATACCACTTTACTACATGTTTGATCTTTAAAGAGAAAATGTCATGTCCCAAAACTGCAGAATACTGCAAACATTTAGTTAATCTGCAGGTTAATATCTTTTGCAGATATGGGGTTAATCTGCAGGTTAATATCGTTTTAAACATGTATTTCTAAAAAAGTACTCTAGTATTAAATTTAAAAATCTCTTTCTATATATAGCTGAGTATATGAGTATGTATGTTCCCTAAAGAAATTTTCACTATTGCATCCTCAACCAAATTTTGCACTCTCCCCATTTGAACATCTATCACTATGTTTTGAGGGGAAAGTTTAACCCCGTGCCTTACAGTCAGTTGACAAAAAAAAAGGCCTATTTACTGTTTGTGTGTGTATGTCCACACAGCCATGCCCCTTTATACCCACGCCCCATAGCCCTTCATAGCCAGCTATATTTGCTGTCTATTTATTTTGTGACTTTTATGTACAAAATAAACATTCTATTACCATATATACTCGTGTATAAGCCGACCCGTGTATAAGCTGACCCCCCTACTTTTGCCCCAAAAATCTGGAAAAACCTATTGACTCGTGTATAAGCCGAGGGTGGACCCCAGCACAGGTATACAGCCCCCAGCAGTGTGGTATACAGGCCTCCCCAGTGGTAGTATACAGCAGCCCCAGTGGTAGTATACAGATTCCCCAGCAGCCCCAGTGGTAGTATACAGATTCCCCAGCACTCATGGTATACAATTCCCCAGCAGCCCAGTGGTAGTATACAGATTCCCCAGCAGCCCCAGTGGTAGTATACAGATTCCCCAGCAGCCCCAGTGGTAGTATACAGATTCCCCAGCAGCCCCAGTGGTAGTATACAGATTCCCCAGCAGCCCCAGTGGTAGTATACAGAGCCCCAGCAGCCCCAGTGGTAGTATACAGGAGCCCCAGCAGCCCCAGTGGTAGTATACAGGAGCCCCAGCAGCCCCAGTGGTAGTATACAGGAGCCCCAGCAGCCCCAGTGGTAGTATACAGCAGCCCCAGTGGTATACAGCAGGCCCCCAGGGTACATATAGCAGCCCCCAGGGGGTACCCAGCAGCCCCCTGGGGGTACCCAACAGCCCCCTGGGGGTACCAACAGCCCCTGGGGTACCCAGCAGCCCCCTGGGGGTACCAACAGCCCCCAGGGGGTACCAACAGCCCCCTGGGGGTACCAACAGCCCCCTGGGGGTACCAACAGCCCCCTGGGGGTACCCAGCAGCCCCCAGGGGTACCCAGCAGCCCCCTGGGGTACCAACAGCCCCCAAAAGCTGGCACTGTCCCCCGTTGTAAGGCCCCCCCCCCGCTGCTTATACATTACCATTCCGGTGTTCTGATCGCGCCGCTCCTCGGTGCGTCTTCATCCTCCCGTCCGCGCTGGCTGCATCCGGAATCTCCGGCGGTCGCGCGATGACGTCATATCGCTGCGACAGCCGGAGATCCCGGATGCAGCCAGCGCGGACGGGAGGATGAAGACGCACCGAGGAGCGGCGCCGATCAGAACACCGGAATGGTAATGTATAAGCAGCGGGGGGGGCCTTACAAGGGGGGACAGTGCCAGCTTTTGGGGGGCTTATATGAACTGCTTCCCCTGCACGTGACGGGGCCGCTCATACAGCAGCCTCCCCCCGCCTCCTCCAGCCTCCAGAGCCCCCACCACAGCAGCCTATACCGTATAGACCCGTGTATAAGCCGAGGGGGGACTTTTCAGCCCAAATTTTGGGCTGAAAAACTCGGCTTATACACGAGTATATACGGTATGTTATAACTAAGAACAGTTAGTTACTATCCCAGGCAACGTTGGGCTCTACATGCATGTCCACTATACGCCTCAAACCTGCAACCCCACACCTCCCCAACTCAAATTTGCCACCCTTGCACACCCTCAAACCCGCAACCTTGCCCTCCCAAAAATGCCTCCCATACCCACACCCCCTCGTCTCCCCCAAAAAAAATTCTGCATACCAGGTAACACATATATACTTTATTATTATGGCATTTCTATACATTCTCTGTCGAATCCACCTTGGTGTACGTCATATATCATATGTTGAATTATTTCTATTTTTCAGGGGGGGGTCTGGTTGATATATATAGATATATATGGATGTGCTTTGTAAAAAAGTGTCATTATCAATGTTCCCTTGACGTACAGGTATTACCTGTTATATTCCACAGATTTAATTGTTACTAATATTGCGTTACAGGTATTATTTGTCTCATTATTGGAGGTCTAACTTTTATCACTATTTCTCCCTTTTTCCAGTTCCCGGAGTCATGAGTTATCAACAACTCCCTCTGAGACTGCACAGTCATATCCTGCGTCATCCAGCTCCTCCCCGGCCCTGTACAGGGGTTCTGATGTCACTCAGCCAACCGGAGTTGTTTGGGTATCTCCGGCGCCGTCCAGAGGCCCGCCCTCTCCTCACTGCGCATTCGCGAACTTCACTTCCGGGAGACATGTCATGCAGTCACGTGATAAAATGGGGCGGCCACTGCTAAACGCTGCACTCCACTGGCGACCTGGTCCACATTATCCTTAAAACACAGGTATTGTGTCAGCTCCACTCAGGGTCCTTATTGCTTACTTTGCCCGCAGTAGGCTTTATGATATTGTTTATTTTCACATGTCTTTAGGTTGTGGGTCCTGTAACCCCTGGCGCGCCTCATAGGGGTCCTCATTGGGTGCCATTATTGGTGTATCTAGCCTGACCAGTAAGTTACCTCACTCCTCAATTCTCCTATCTACATTACTACTTAGTGTGGCTTAAAGAGGACCTGTCACCCACCAAAGATTTTAATCTAAAGGCAGCACTGAATGCAGCACATATGCTGCATTCAGGCAAGGGGTCCCCCATGTGTTTCTGCTGTATAAATCATTAAATACAGCCTTTTAAAATGTGTAATGCAAAGTCAGGAGGGCATTACCAGATCCATTGGTCAGCTCCTTCTCCAGGGGCTATTCCTGCCCCCTGCTTCTCTGTTCCTCCCTCCTCCCTGTCCTTGCCGCCTCCTTGATGCCTGTCATTTCTCCTCGCTCTGTGCCTGCGTCTCCTTGTACTACCTCACGCAGGCGCAGAGCGAGGTGTTGCTACTGTCGGCCCCTCGCTCCTGCTCCCGCCTCCCACCCTGACAACAGCAATTAATTCCGCCCTGCTCCATGTATAACATGGAGCAGAGCGGGAACAAGTGCTTTACCCCTAAGGTAAAATAATTTTTTTAACATAACATATAGCCACCCTAAGAGAATACTGGCTATATGTAGTTTCTTTATTACTATATACTTAGGTATCACTTGTCTGAAAGCCAGATAACATATAAATATTTCCTTTGCAGAAGTTCTTCTGATTTCTGTTTTCCATTAGCCATCCAGGTACCATTATGACTAGGAAACCCATTTTCCTATAACAGGATGGCCTACGTTTTATTTTCAGAGGTAATTCACTAGGTTTTGTCATGTAACCCAGACAGGATCATATGGCTATCAACCACATTTTGTCTAGAATTGTAAAAAAAAAAATTCTGTGTTTAAATAGTTTTGATGTCATAATTATGTATAACGTCTGGGTGCCCATAAGTCACCCATAGTGCAATATGCACGATAATCCTTTGTTTTAGTCTGTGCATTTTACTTGTCATGCTGAACTAGTGATTGTTTTTCTGCTTCTTTGCCTTTTATGTATCATGGTTAAAGCATATACGTGAACAAGGCCAAAAAGGCCGAAACATTGTGCTGCAAACTCTGAAGACATAATCATTTTTTGTATAAGACAAAAATGAAGCTAGACTCATTTGAAACACCACTCACTGTGTACCTTATTCATTAAGAGTGTGCAAGAATAATTTTTCTAATATTTGAACCCTCTTTTCTGAGCACCTCAAATAGAGGAGGTGAGCAGGCACAGTAACATACTCTAAGCAGGTCCATAAAGTCTGATCTTTAACATATCCATCTGGAAATTAGATATACTGGGTATTCATCATTTTACTTTTCTGAACCGTGACACTGTATGTAGTGGATTATGAAGACTGTCATAATATGTGTGGGGAAGGCTATGAGAACCTGCATACTGTATATGAGGTGCTGTCAGGTCATCATACTGTCTGTGGAGGCCATCTCTCTGTATTGAAGGGTCTGTGTGTGGGGGGTTATTGAGGGACATAATATGTGGGCGTCTGTGAGGACCATGGTATTATTTGTGTGAGCTGTGAGGAACATCATAATGTGTGTGGGAGCTGTAAAATCATGATAGTTGGTGTTGGGAGCTGTGGGACTGTAAAATCATTATACTGTGTGTGTGTGTGGGGGGGGGGTATTATACTATGCTGGGGAGCTCTGGAGCCATCGTACTATGTGTGGGTCATCATAGTATGTTCGGGGACTGTGAAAGCATCAATGTTTTGAGAGACTAAGAAGGCATCATACCGAGTGTGGGAGGGCTGTCGGGACATCATACTTTGTGTGTGAAGGATATGGTGACGCCATGGAGGGCTATGGGGTTATAATATTGTGCTTGGGGACCTGTATGGACATTATACTCTGTGTGTGAGGGCTGTGGGGACATCATACTGTATGTGGGATGGAGTTGAGTTGTTGATCACAGTACAACGGTGAAATTAGAGGGACATATGATTTATAAACTTTACAAAAATCTGTAAATTATATGGTTTTGATTATATGCTACAGGTAATAGTACATTTTACAATAAGTCCTATCTTAACATGTATTAGCAGCAACAGAAAGTCAGCAGAATTAATTTGGTTCAATATTAAGCAATACAATTAATATTAATATAAAATAATTAATATGTTAATATTAATATTGAGCAGAATTAATTACAGCCTTCTACATCAATCACAGCCTCTTATATGGCCCCTTAGGGAAATTAATTTCTATGCTTTCTTTAAACTAAATAACAGTATGTTATATTTCTTTATTATGATACCCAACATAGTAATAAAGGCAATGTATACTCCCACACCACTGAGGCTGATTGATATCTTATGTTCAAAAGAATTTTTTACTTTGTCTTGCACTGTGCTCAAGATCTCTGAATGTAACCTTTCCTCCACAAGTCATTCTAGGGATATGAGAGAGATATAAAGATATCTGTTGTGTATCCATATTGAGGAGTTGCATGGTCAGAAACACACAGACAGTATACCATTACATCGACTTGTAACTTTGAGACATATCTGTTTTTTTTCTGCATAATTTTGCCATTTATTTTTATTATTCTTGTAAGGTTAGAATACAAAGGGGATAATAATACCTATACATGTTGCAGCCATGTCCCATTCATCAATTTAGGAAACTAAATTCTATGTACATTTCTTCCATTGTAATCATATTCTTAATTAATGTATCATTTACATTAAAATAAATATCACAACTACGACTCAAGACATGGCTTATTGTCCAAAAATCAGGATAGAAAAGAAGCTTATTATACACATGCTCATACATGTACCTATTACGGTATCTTATTACTGCGGCTTCATATAACAGAGGCCAGGACTGTTAATGTTTGGCCCCGCTTATGAAGTGTTACAGCAGGTACATTTGGTTGAAGATATCTCTAAAACATGGAGCCATGGAGGACGTCAACATAAAGAATTACATTACAACTAATGTAGATGAACATGGACGACATGTAACTAAAGAACCTAGCAGACCAGTCTTCTGGCCATGTGCCAGGCAGGAGATGGAGAAAGCAAGGATGCTTTTTAGTGTTAACTACCTGTCCAATAACAAAAAAAGGGAAAGAAAAAATTGATTTAATTTATTACAAAATGCAAATCTTACAGGAAAACTTTATTCTGAGGCCTCGGCGTAACAGCCAGATACCATTTTTATTTCTTGTTACGTTCCAGGAGCTGTAACTTTATTTTATTAGCGACATTGTCATATAAGGGCTTTTTTTGTGTTGGGTTGTATTTGGCAGCGGAATCAATCCAGGGCACATATAACTTATTGACAAACTTTTATTAGCTTTTTATGGGAAGGAATAAAAACACAAGAATTCTGACAGTTATTTAGCGATTTTTATTTTATGCTATTTGCTATTCTTCATAAATGTTTAATCTGTGGGTCAGTACAAATTTAGTGATACCAATGCCCCAATTTATCAATTACATTTTTTTAGTCACCTGCTTTATTGTTCTGTGGTATTAGTTGTCGTTTTTGGTGCCAAATAGATTATAATTGTGTAAGTGATTCATGAATTTGGTGCAAAAAAGGACCTTTTTTCTGTTTTGAACTATTTTTGAGACCTTAGGCGACAAAATCTGCACATTGGCGGCAAAAGTTGCAAAAATTTCACATACTGAAAAATACACTAGGGAGGGACTGGAGTAAGGTTTTGCAATTTCAAATGGCCAAATTTTGCAACTTTTTAAAGAAAAAAGCTGCAATTGATGAATCAGACTAAAATATCTGGAAATGCTAAACTCCGTCGGCAAAAAGGAAACAAAAAAACAGGCAAGCACATATAAAATAGACTTAAAACAAGGTGCAGAAAAATATAATGAATTGGGTGCAAACAAAAAATGGCGCAAAACACAAAAAAATACACAGAATCCAATGCAAAGTCAATGATGAATTGGGGCCCAAATATATATAGTATATTTCATTTCATGATGATAGATTCCCTTTAAGAGCTTAGGCTGGTTTCACATCACAGTTTTTTCCCTGATCAGGTTCGATCAGGTTTGTGTATCAAAACCAGGAGAGGAACCAGGAGATGAACTTGCAGAGAAAAACTATAAGGGCTCGGACACACTCATCAGAGTTTGACTGAGGAGACTCTGAAAGGGTTGGAGCAGTGATCCTGAACAGCTTCTCCCTATCTGGACAGGGCTGTCAGCTGATTGTGTTTTTGTGCAGCTCCAGACTCCCCGTCCAGAGAGGGAGGCCGTTCAGGGTCACTGCTCCAGCCCTCTCAGAGTATCCTCAGTGAAACTCTGATGTAACTAGGAAAGTGTGTCCAAGCCCTAATTGAAAGATTGACACCTGTTTCTGAGTTTTGGAGACACTCCTGGTTATGACACACAAACCGGATTGAACCTTATCAGGAAAAAAAATGCAGTGTGAAACCAGCCTTAAGGCCCCATTACACGGCACGATGTTGAAACGATGTCGGCAATGATCTCGTGAGCGCGCGGTCGTTTTTGGCATCATATAAACATCACTGGTGAAACCTACTGTACCCATATGACTGATTTGTCGATTTGTCGTCGTTTTTACCACTTGCTTTTGTCTACCCTCTCACTTGTAAAGCGCCATGTAACTTAATGGCGCTATATAAATACTTAATAATAATGTCATACATCTAGATATCGTGAACAACTCACCAACGATGTTGTGAGCAGGTATCGTTCGCAAAGCCCGCAAACAATCCCTGCTCATTGCTGTGAATGGGCGAAGTCATCCACAACATAGTTATCGCGGTGTCACACAGAACGATGCAGCAGGTTGCTTGAGTTGATATCGTCAGGATTTACAACATGTTGGTAAACCTGTCAACTCCGATCCAACGATTTATCATTAAAACGTGCCAGAGTCACACGCAACGAGGTCGCAATGACATCGCTGAAACGCCTCCAGACTAGTGACGTATCAGCGATATCGTTAACGATGTCGTGCCATGTAACGGGGCGTTAAGTCACATCAGACATGCACTGGAATGGGATGCCAGCTTTGCAACAAGTCCATTTGACAAATGTCAAATGGCTAGATACTTCCTTAGTCAACCATAAGTTCTCTAAATGAGAAGTAAAAGTTTCACCAAATATAAGAAGATGCAATCTCAAAAACCATGGCCACCGAGCATATGGAAAGTAAGCCATGCAACTATAGGATGCTTCTGTGGTCTGAATCAATGTCTCATTGTAAAGCCCATGTAAATGTCCATTTATGGATATTTGTCTTCAAGTCTGTGAAACATGGTAAATTGCATAACTGATTTCTTTTTTAGAATTGCAATTTATCTAGGTCCTGAGACAGACAAGCATCTCATTATTAGAGATGAGCGAACCTGTTCAGGGCATGAAGTTCGAGTGAGTGATGGTTCCAAAGTGCTGCAGAGCGCAGTGTTGTGCTCCAATACGCTCAGTGCTCGAACCAGTGTGAGCTGCTAGCAGTCTGCGATCAGCTTGCACTGGGGGTTAAATACGAGTTTTTGCCCGTAGTGTGTCTGCAAATAAAAAAATGTAAAAAAAAACAAACAAATAAAATTCACCACCCTAGAAACTGTTCTGCTGATGGCTGGCTGTATGTGGGTTAACACCGCTACCTGACTCCGAACTTCACGGGATTTGCTCATCTATACTCAACATCCTCATGATGCTACCACCTCATTTCACTATTAGTAATAGCTGATCCTCAAAAGTTTCAGCTGTCGTACCCCTAGTGATCAGCTCATTGATTGGGAAACTGCTTTAGAAAAGGGTAATATCTTGTGGGTACTGGATATGCTGGTAGTAAAGCTGGTCCAGTTTACACACCAGGGGATTGCAGGAGTCGTGGTTACAAGCTATTTAGGTGATTTTGACTGTTTACAACCAAAAAAGTTGAGCCTTTCCAATGTATCTACGCTGTCCTGGATCCTTGATACTGTTATAATATCTTGTGGCTAGTCGAGGTTGTTTGAGGTGTTTCAGCACATGGAATAATTTTACTTGGACAGCCACTCTCGAGACATTTTACCTCTAAACCAAGGTCTTGATTCATGTAAGTCTGCAAGGGCAGACTCTGTACCAGTCTGTCATTGTTAATTTCTTTACTGCAAACTATATCTATAATTTTGTATGTAACTCCTCATGTACAGCCCCATGGCATTAATGGTGCTATAATAATAATAATAATAATAATAATAATAATAATAATAATAAGTGAAGTCACTTTTTTTTGTCTAGTGGTATAGTCTTTTTTTTCTTGCATCAAATTTTTAATCATAGTGTAGGGTAGACCAATTTGCAGGCTTCTACTCCATCTGCTAGGTCAAAAGTCTCTTTTAAATCTCTTGCCTTCTAGGATTGTGGGCATGGCCCTTGATTAGCTGGGCTAGTGCAACGTCATCTGTGCGTCACACCGCTATGATGAGTTGCACCAGCCCGAGTAATCAAATGCCATCCTGGAAATACGAGATTCATGAACCTTCCAATCAGCAGCCAGAGACTGGCAAGAGTCACAAGAATTGATCGAACCACCTGCACTGCAAGAGGTTAATGAGGTCGATACAAAATCAAAAATGCTGTTTATTCACTAATGATGGTATAAGATTTAGGGTCTATTTTCATTGCCCAGTCCCGAGCTTGTAAATGACCACTACTGGCTATATACAACCTGATCATTGAGTATTATCTGGTCTGATAAGATCGGCTAACCGAACGTTTAAGCATACACAACAATGGTTACGGTAGTATAAGCATTCTGAACATACAGAATACCACCACATGACCTATTTAAATAGCAGTATGTACTACCAATAATGATAATTTTGCTTGCTTGACGGTGTTTACTGACCTATTTTGAGAGGCAAATAACAGGAATAGGCGTTCTAACAACCACTCATGTTTGAATTATCAACTTGTCTAAGGGCCCTTTCACATCAGCGTTTTTTTTAAATCGCGGCAGATGCGGTGAAAAAACCGCATCTGCCGCGATTACCGCATACCGGCTGCACTTGCGGCGCGGTTGCGGTTTTTGCCATGCAAAGTATAGGCGGACTTGCGGCAGGTGCGGCAAGTGCGGTTTTGCACTTGCGGCAGGTGCGGCCGCGAAAAAAACCGCAGTCAGCCGCATCTGCCGCGATTTAAAAAAACGCTGATGTGAAAGGGCCCTAAGTGGGTTCTTATCTGACAAACATTCAACAGGCGATATCTGGAAGAGAAGTCTTTAAAAACTCGGCAAAAAGTGACAATGTTTAGTAAATATTTTTGGAATTAGAATATGAGTAATTGCTTTACAGAGGCCTATCACCCCACTGATGATTTAGCCATAAATTGATGCCATGAAATGTCCCTACCTTTGATCGCAGTACCACATTGTGCTCACACTAATCATAGGTATTTGAGTGATCTCAACAGCAGACTATGGAGCTGCAGGGAATTGTGACCCTACTACAGTTCTTTTCTCTGTGTGCTGGCTTTATTGGGTTGATAAGCAGTAAAAGTGACACTATGAAATTGACAATCTTGCTTTCAAACTGTTTACATTTTCATGCTTGAAAATACATCCTACGATGTGCCTAAAGTGATGTATCACAATGCTAATACAACTTGAAAACTGTGTCTCTTGCCCAGCAACATGTGCTCAGCCTTGAAAACATAGGACGTGTTGAAACTAATTAAGCATTAAGGTTACCTAAAATAACTACACTTTCCCTAATCTGGAAAGACTAGTGATCTTCAATTGCAAATTTTTATACAAGCTATTGTTCAAAATGCCCCATGCACAGTGAAAAACCAAAGGAACCTATGGCATTCCTTCCAGATTGTGTAACCTTTTCCTAATTAGGCCCTCAGCTAGTCAAATGCACTTTATATTTAATTCATGGGCTCCAGAAGTTAGCAGGTTACCTATTGGCGGCAGCAACAAGAATTTTTTTTCTGCTAGAAGGAATGAAAGCTCATCCAGCGATCATTAATTTTTCTTTCCACATCCCTAGAGAAAACCTTGTAAGATGGATATGTTCACTCCATTGGCATCTCTGTGTGTGGTTATGTCTCACCACTATTTAGCTATCAGAGAAGGACATTGAATTATAAAATTATACCTGTGGGCAATATCGAAATCTCATGGTTAGTCTCACACTTTGCTCTTCCAAAGTGCAGTAGTTTTCATCATTAAAAAATGATAGCTGAAATATTTTAAAAGTGAAAACAATGTATTTACTAACCTAAAGGAAGGTACGGTATATAGACGTATTCAAAGAGGTTGTGCAGAGCCTCTCTCCTCTGCCCTAATTTGTGATCAGACACAGAAAGAAGCTGCCATGACATCCATCTAATGACCTAAAGATATTGTGCTCGAGTCCTATTCTAATAAATAGTACTCAAGCATTATACATGCTAAATATTCAACAACTGCCTTAGTAATTGACCTGCACTGGTGAGCTTGCATTATTGGCAAGTTTGGTCAATGACTTGGTTAAAACACGGCCATGTCTCTTTTTCTTGCAGACACGTGGGCTCTGATTCATCAACGCATTCAGATCAGTATTCAGTTGCAGAAGCTTTGAAATGCAGAGTTGCGAGTAAATTTTCTGACTTTTGTCATTTTCACGACAGTTTCTCCCAGCTGGGTGGAGTTCGGGTAGGATGGGGCCCATTAGGGGTGGGACACAAAAGCTTGTCAGAAATCTCAGTCCGATACCTGAATGTGGTAAGATTTCCGGAATAGCACAAGGAGGCGCACACCATTCGTCAGATGCCAAAGATTCATGTAGAGGCATGCATCTCTTCATGAATCCGGAGTGTCTGACTCCGACACCATCCCACCATCCAAACAGGCATGAATAACGTCACACTTGACAAATCAGGTCCTTGGACTGCCAAAACGTCATCCCGATGGACTATAATGGGATTAATATAATAGGAGAAAATGTGGTACAGTTGGCGCTATCAAATGTAAACCTTGAAGTTCTAGCAAAATACCTCTTTTTTATTAAACATTTTCAATCTGAATTCTTCCTCAGGATGCCTATCCTCAGACTGCCAATACTTTATTCATGTGGTAGCACTCAATCTTTTTTCTATTAAATTTATCACTTGATTCTAAACTTCTTGCCAGTTGATTAGGTAAAGTAGCAATCTGGGCTTCAGAGTTGTCCATGATACGTGCAGGTGAATATGTGTACATCCTTTGTGTTTTCACATTGGCACCGGTAATTTTATACTATGGAGTCTATTTTAGCTTTTTGCATAGACTATAATGGGTATGTGCTCTGTCTGTGAAGGACAAGGATAGAACACATACATGGAAAATGGATGCCCAATTGGGGCTTAGGGTTAAAGGAGTTTTTCATTTTTTAGAAGGAGTACCTGAAACAATTCCTATAATATAAAATAACAAAGATGTATAGTACTTACTCCATCCCCCCACAGCACCGACTCCCTGCTGTTGGCGCCATATCTGTGTTTTGGCTGCAGTGGTAACATCATATTGACAGCTCACATCACCGCTGCAGCCAGTCACTAAGCTCAGCAGGTCCACTGATGTATACACCATGACTCGCTGAGCTTAGGCTGGCTTCACATTTGCGTATGGGAAGGCAGCGTATTGCTGCGTTCCCATACGCAGTCAAACGCATGCGCACTGCGTTCCTATGTTTAACATAGGAACGCATGGTGCCTGCGTTTGCTGCGTTCGGGTGCGGATGCGGACGATATCTGCTGCTTCCGGTGTCCAGCATCCGCACCCGGGACGCAGCATGTTGGGTTTTTTTGTGCGTTTGGGGACCTTGGACAATCAGCAAGCGTCCCCAAGCGCACAAAAAATGCATTGGCTTCAATGGGTCCGCAGTGTCCTCTGCATGACACCGCAGGAGAACGCTGCGGACCCATTGAATAATCTCCCGGTGGCCGCCGGTGATGTCACAGGAGCTCACCGACGGCCACCGGGAGATCAGCTGGAGCCTCTGCTGTCCTCCGCCTCCCGGCCGCTGGTAATGTGCTAGCGATGTCGGCGGGGAGAACAGCTGATCTGAGAGCTGTTTGAATCTTCCCGCGCCGACATCTCCTCTCGGTGTCGGCGCGGGAAGATTCAAACAGCTCTCAGATCAGCTGTTCTCCCCGCCGACACCGTCCCGAAGGTTACCGGCGGCCGGGGGGCGGAGATCTCCGGCGCTGATCTCCGCCCCCTGACAACGCCGATTGGCTGGCAGCCTGCACAATGATGTGTCCGCAGGCGGACATTCTCCGCTGCGGACACATCATTTGGACCCTGCTTTGCACAGCGTATGTGTCTGCATGCCATCAGCATGCAGACACATACGCAAATGTGAAGGCAGCCTTAGTATTTAGTCGCAGCGGTGATGTGAGCAGTTATTGTGATGTTACAGCTGCAGCCAAAACACAGCTGACCAGCGGTGAGATGGGGAGGAGCAGCACTATCTGTCTTTGTTATTTTATAATACCGGAATTGTTGGGGTCATTCCAAAAGTGGAAAATTTCTTAGGTCCACATGGGACGGAATTTACCTGTGGAGTTTCACAGAGAAAATCGCCAGCAAATTACAATACCAGGCTAGTGTATAAGATTTCATAAATCCACTTGTAACACACACTAGTGCATCTCAATGAATTAGAATATTTTAAAAAAATCTGTGTAATATTGCCATGTTTCAGGGTGTGTCAGGAAGCCCCGAAACACGTTAACTAATAAATCAATATTATATTCACCTTTTCATGTCTCGTGGAATACGGCAGCGCGGATTTTAACCCTTCATCCTCCCTACTAGATAATGACCTTTGGAATTTCATTGGCTGTAAGCCATAATCATCAACATTTACAGAAATTAACACTTGAAATAGATCACTCTGTTTGTAATATATGTGTTTATGTATTGAATTACTGAATTAAATAAACTTTTTGATGATATTCTAATTCATTGAGATGTACTAGTATTCTTCAAAGTCCTTCATTCCCTGGAAGCCATTGGGTAGTACTAAGGAAAGCTCACATATGTGACAATGCTTTCCTAATTTTTCCTTTCAGCTCAAAAAGTTCAGCAAATGTTCATTTTTCATATTTACTGACCAAATATAATAATATTTATTCATTTATATAGTACTATTAATTCCATAGCACTCTACATACATCAGTAATGCTGTCCCCATTGAGGCTCACAATCTAAACATTTGATCAGTATGTCTTTGCAATGTGGGAGGAAATTGGAGTGCCTGGAGGAAATCCATGCAAACATGGGGAGAACATACAAACTCCTTGCAGATGGTGGGAAATGAACCCACGACCTTAGGACCTCAGTGCTGTAAAGGCTGCAGTGCTAACCACTGAGCCACGGTGCCACCTAAAAGGGCAGCAATGGAAATATTAGCGTCCCTACCCCAAAACAAAAAACATTTGTCTACGTTTTTGTTTTTTATGTCCATTAAAATACCAATAATCACATTATAAACAAAAGGGAACTTAAAAACATTTGGCGATGTCATCCGAAAACATTATTTTAGTGCATTACTTGAGTAATGCATGAAGATAGGTACCAATCAGGAGTTTAAGCTAGGTTAAAATACGAGTTTTTCCACTAACCAAGGAAATGTACCTCATCAGGAAAAAATAATTATTCTTTCACAGGAAAAGTTCCTTTGTTGATCATTTCTGATTGAAAGAAAAAGACATAAATTTGTGGGAAGAAATAAAAATCCTGTAAAAAGAATATCTGTGACAGAACTGTACATTCATCCAGCATTTCACTTGAAAGGGAGGTCATAAAAGGCCGTGCAGATAATGGCAGCCATTTAGAATAGCAGAACTAAGGGCATAATATAAAAGCTGCTGAATACAGTCCCCCCCTGATGTCGCAGCACCATGATGGATGATACTAGAGAAGTTTGTTACTGGAACTCTGAAAGGGAACATCCTATTGTCTTTGTTTTCCTACAAAAGCCTTTCTAAAGTGAAGAAACGGAGCTGCAATTAAGAGCAAACTGGAGAGTCTGCAGAGGACTGCGAAATACAAATGTGTGCAAATAAGCCGAGCAGATGAGGGATGTGCAAGCTGCTGCCGGGGCTTAGCCACACTGGAGGATTCCTGCCACTTCTGTGCACACAGCCTGTGGTAGCCAAACAAATACCGCTTCTACAAACCATCCACTGCTAAACAGAGATAACCTAAATCCCAGACATGTCACCAGAACTTCACTCCATAAGTATCCATATATTATAATACATATGTAAGCATCAACAGTCTACAGTATCCAAAGGTCCAAAACCAACTAAAAAGTTACAGACACACATAGTAAAATCTGCCCTGTGAGACCCCACTTTACAGCCCTTGTGGTTCCACCTTTAAGCAGTGGTAATTACCATGAAATAGGTGTTGATTTCCCTCTGGTGACTGTGAGAGCCAGGACACTGATGGCATGGTATGCGCCTGTAATCTTGCTGACAAGTGTGCTGCTGATCCCTGCTGTTACCAGAGTGTGTGTGATGACATTCACAGAGCGGAGACTGTCCGCCAATCACCAGCCATGTGGACCTCCCAGCAAAGGGTTCATCACAATACAAAAGAGGTTTAACCCCTTAGTGACTGAGCCAATTTCCACCTTAATGACCAGACCGTTTTTTGTAATTCTTACCATTGTCCCTTTATGAGGTTATATCTCTGGAACTCTTCAACGGATCCTAGCGATTCTGAGATTGTTTTTTCGTGACATATTGGGCTTCATGTTAGTGGTAAATTTAGGTTAATAATTTTTGCGTTTATTTGTGAAAAAATAAAAAATTTGGCGAAAATTTTGAAAATTTAGCAATTTTCAAATTTTGAATTTTTATTCTGGTAAACCAGAGAGTTATATGACACAAAATAGTTATGAAATAATATTTCCCACATGTCTACTTTACATTAGCACAATTTTGGAAAAAAAAAAAAAATTTGTTAGGAAGTTATAAGGGTTCAAAGTTCATCAGCAATTTTTCATTTTTCCAGCAAAATTTACAAAACCATTTTTTTAGTGACCACATCACATTTGAAGTCACTTTGAGGGTGTACATGACAGAAAACACCCAAAAGTGACACCATTCCAAAAACTGCACCCCTCAAGCTACTCAAAACTACATTCAAGAAGATTATTAACCCTTCAGGTGCTTCACAGCAGCTAAAGCAAAGTGGAAATAAAAAATGGACATTTTAATTTTTCCAACAAAAATGTCCCTTTAGCCTAAATTTTTTCATTTTCACATGGGCAACAGGATAAAATGGATCCTAAAATTTGTTGGGCAATTTCTCCTGAGTACACCGATACATCATATGTGGTCATAAACCACTGTTTGGGCGCACGGCAGGGCTCAGAAGGGAGGGAGCGCAGTTTAACTTTTGGAGCTAATTTACCATTCAAAAAGTCAAATGGCGCTCCTTCCCTTCTGAGCCCTGCCGTGCGCCCAAACAGTGGTTTATGACTGCATATGAGGTATCGGTGTACTCAGGAGAAATTGCCCAACAAATTTTAGGATGAAATTTATCCTGTTGCTCATGTGAAAATGAAAAAATTGAGGACAAAAGAAAATTTTTGTGGAATAGAAAGTACTTTTTAAATTTTACGGATCAATTTGTAAAGCACCAGAAGGTTCAACGTGCTCACTATGCATCTAGATAGGTTCCTTGGGGGGTCTAGTTTCCAAAATGGGGTCACTTGTGGGGGAGCTCCAAAGTTTGGGCACACAGGGGCTCTCAAAACGCGACATGGTGTCCGCTAACAATTTGAATGGAAAATTAGCTCCAATTGTTAGCGGACACCAAGTCACGTATGGAGAGCCCCTGTGTGCCTAAACATTGGAGCTTCCCCACAAGTGACCCCATTTTGGAGACTAGACCCCCCAAGGAACTTATCTAGATGGGTGGTGAGCACTTTGAACCCCAAGGTGCTTCACAAATGAATCCGTAAAAATGAAAAAAGAACATTTTTGTGGAATAGAAAGTACTTTTTAAATTTTACGGATCAATTTGTAAAGCACCAGAAGGTTCAACGTGCTCACTATGCATCTAGATAGGTTCCTTGGGGGGTCTAGTTTCCAAAATGGGGTCACTTGTGGGGGAGCTCCAAAGTTTGGGCACACAGGGGCTCTCAAAACGCGACATGGTGTCCGCTAACAATTTGAATGGAAAATTAGCTCCAATTGTTAGCGGACACCAAGTCACGTATGGAGAGCCCCTGTGTGCCTAAACATTGGAGCTTCCCCACAAGTGACCCCATTTTGGAGACTAGACCCCCCAAGGAACTTATCTAGATGGGTGGTGAGCACTTTGAACCCCAAGGTGCTTCACAAATGAATCCGTAAAAATGAAAAAAGAACATTTTTGTGGAATAGAAAGTACTTTTTAAATTTTACGGATCAATTTGTAAAGCACCAGAAGGTTCAACGTGCTCACTATGCATCTAGATAGGTTCCTTGGGGGGTCTAGTTTCCAAAATGGGGTCACTTGTGGGGGAGCTCCAAAGTTTAGGCACACATGGGCTCTCCATAAGCGACATGGTGTCCGCTAACAATTTGAATGGAAAATTAGCTCCAATTGTTAGGGACACCAAGTCACGTATGGAGAGCCCCTGTGTGCCTAAACATTGGAGCTTCCCCACAAGTGACCCCATTTTGGAGACTAGACCCCCAAGGAACTTATCTAGATGGGTGGTGAGCACTTTGAACCCCAAGGTGCTTCACAAATGAATCCGTAAAAATGAAAAAAAAGAACATTTTTGTGGAATAGAAAGTACTTTTTAAATTTTACAGATCAATTTGTAAAGCACCAGAGGGATCAAACGTGCTCACTGTGCATCTAGATATGTTCCTTGGGGGGTCTTGTTTCCAAAATGGGGTCACTTGTGGGGGAGCTCCAATGGTTAGGCACACATGGGCTCTCCATAAGCGACATGGTGTCCGCTAACAATTTGAATGGAAAATTAGCTCCAATTGTTAGCGGACACCAAGTCACGTATGGAGAGCCCCTGCGTGCCTAAACATTGGAGCTTCCCCACAAGTGACCCCATTTTGGAAACAAGACCCCCAAGGAACATATCTAGATGCACAGTGAGCACTTTCAACCCCCTGGTGCTTCACAAATTAGTCCGTAAAAAGGAAAAAAAGATTTTTGTGAAAAAAAAAAAGTACTTTTTCATTTTTACGGATCAATTTGTGAAGCACCTGGGGTTTCAAAGCGTTCACTATGCATCTGAATAAGTTCCTTGGGGGGTCTAGTTTCCAAAATGGGGTCACTTGTGCGGGAGCTCCAATGTTTAGGCACACAGGGGCTCTCCATACATGACATGGTATGCGCTTACAATTCCAATTGTTAGTTGACACCATGTCACGTATGAAGAGACTCTATGTGCCTAAACATTGGGGCTCCCCACAAGTGACCCCATTTTGTAAACTAGACGCCCCAAGGAACTTATCTAGATGCATAGTGAGCATTTTGAACCCCCAGGTGCTTCACAAACTGATCCGTAAAAATGAAAAAGTACTTTTTTCCACAAAATCTTCTTTTTTTCCTTTTTACGGACTAATTTGTGAAGCACCTGGGGTTGAAAGTGCTCATTATGCATCTAGATATGTTCCTTGGTGGGTCTAGTTTCCAAAATGGGGTCATTTGTGGGGGAGCTCCAATGTTTAGGCACACAGGGGCTCTCCATATGCGGCATGGTGTCTGCTAACAATTTGTATGGAAAATTAGCTCCAATAGTTAGCGGACACCATGTCGCATATGGGGGGCTCCTATGTGCCTAAACATTGGAGCTTCCGCACAAGTCACCCCATTTTGGAAACTAGACGCCTCAAGGATTATATCTAGGAGTATAGTGAGCATTTAGAACTTACAGCTACTTCACAAAATTTGATAAAGTCATATTGAACATTTTCTTTTTTTCACACAATTTCTCACTTTTAGAGCATGTGCACAAGATACGGAGACACCGTGTCCTGGTCGTCTCCTCTCCTGCTTTTTTTTTAGTATTTCTTTATTACATTTAAAAAAAAAAACGACGTGGGGCTTCGCCATATTTTTGGTCCAGCCAGGTACAGCATGCAGCTACGGGCTGCCACCAACCCCTTCTGCCTAGTTTTACCTGGCTGGAAACCAAAAATATAGGGAAGCCCTATTGTTTTTTTAATTATTTCTTGAAATAATAAAAAAAAAAATGGCGTGGGCTTCGCCACATTTTTGGGCCAGCCAGGTACAACTAGGCAGCTGGGGGCTGGAATCCTCAGCGTAGGGAGGCCCAAGCTTTCTGGGCCCCCCCCGCTGCGAATTGCAGTCCGCAGCCGCCCCAGAAAATGGCGCATTCATAGAAGCGCCATTTTCTGGCGCTGTATCCAGCTCTTCCAGCTGCCGTGTAGCGGTGGCAGACTGGGTAATAAGGGGTTAATGCCAGCTTTTTTTGCAGCTGGTACTAAGCCCGAGATTCTTAATGTCTGGCCAATATTAGACCGGGCCATTAAGAATCCCTAGTAAATTGTAAAGAAGACACAAGACAGAAAAAAATATTTTTATTAGAAAAAACACACAGACACTATTTAGACCCCATCTTTATTATTCTTTGGCATCCGACGTAGTCCAGTAGGAAGGTCCGACGTAGTCCAGCAGGAAGGTCCGACGTAGTCCAGTGGGAGGTCCCTCGATGATTTTCAGTCTTTTACAGCATATGGGGGCGTCCCCCATATGCTATAAAATCTGGCATTCTTCCAGGAGAATGACAGGTCATGACCTCAGTAGGATGATATCAGGTCAGGATCCTTGGTTCACAAAGCGTCAATTGTAATCCCATCATGGGATCACAATTGACCCTTTGTGAACCAAGGATCCTGACCTGACATGACCTCACTGAGATCATGAGCTATCAGTCTATGCAGAGACTGCTCTGTCTGCTAACAGACTGACAGTTCATGACCTCAGTGAGGTCATGGCAGGTCAGGATCTTTGGTTCACACAGGGGTCAATTGTGGTCCCATCATGGGATCACAATTGACCCTTTGTGAAATAAGGATTCTGACCTGACATGACCTCACTGCGATCATGAGCTGTCAGTCTAATCACAGACAGTGCAGTCTCTGCATAGACTGACAGCTCATGATCGCAGTGAGGTCATGTCAGGTCAGGATCCTTTGTTCACAAAGGGTCAATTGTGATCCCATCATGAAATCACAATTGACCCTTTGTGAACAAAGGATCCTGACCTGACATGACCTCACTGCGATCATGAGCTGTCAGTCTATGCAGAGACTGCACTGTCTGTCATTAGACTGACAGCTCATGATCACAGTGAGGTCATGTCAGGTCAGGATCCTTTGTTCACAAAGGGTCAATTGTGATCCCATCATGGGATCAAAATTGACCCTTTGTGAACAAAGGATCCTGACCTGACATGACCTCACTGCGATCATGAGCTGTCAGTCTATGCAGAGACTGCACTGTCTGTGATTAGACTGACAGCTCATGATCTCAATGAGGTCATGTTAGGTCAGGATCCTTTGTTCACAAAGGGTCAATTGTGATCCCATCATGGGATCACAATTGACCCTTTGTGAACAAAGGATCCTGACCAGCCATGACCTCACTGAGGTCATGAACTGTCTATTAGCAGACAGAGCATTATCTGCTCTGTCTGCGCATGAAGCCGGCAGACAGCACAGGGAGCCAGGAGAAGAAGGAGCCGCTCCAGGGAGATGAAGACAGGTGAGATCGGGGGATGACCGGGGGGGAAGGGGGCTCTTAGAAACAGGGGGCAGGGGGCCAGGGTGCATTAGATCTCTCCCCGATGTGACATGTGTGACATGTCACATCGGGGAGGATTGTGCAGGAGGGGGCAGCCGGCGGTTCCTGAGCGCTGCGGCGCTGTTTTAGAGAGGGGGAGGAGGAGGAGGGAGGACGAAGGAGCGAGCTGGGCAGGAGGAACGTGGGGGAACCGGAGGGGGCTGATAGGCATTGGGCACAGAATGAGGCTGATGGGCACAGGAGGAGGCTGTCGGGCACCAGCACTGACATTTCCATGCGATCTGACATGTATGACATGTCAGATCGCATGGAGATGCAGCAGCGGTGGCGGGTTTTAGCGCCCGCCGCCGCCATTTTGAGACAGATCGGGGGAGGGGTGGGGGTGGGAGGAAGATCCCCGGTACCGGGGGTCTTAGGACACTTAGGGGTTAATGCTT
The DNA here is from genome assembly GCA_033576535.1 of Allobates femoralis. Classification (NCBI taxonomy): domain Eukaryota; kingdom Metazoa; phylum Chordata; class Amphibia; order Anura; family Aromobatidae; genus Allobates; species Allobates femoralis. The sequence goes on along the minus strand of JARQOC010000004.1, from coordinate 334,953,208 downwards.
CACTGTCATCCGACGTGTGTTTTCACGTCGGATGAAAGTGAAAGCATTTTTTACCGGCAGTCTCATTTTTTGTAATGTGATGACCGGTAAACGGTGCTTACCGGTCATCACATTACCGGTGATGTTAAAAAAGCCCCCGATTCATAATCTTGGGGGTCTCAGCTACCCCCGGTAGCTGAAACCCCGGAGATTTTTGACCACTGGGGGGCGCTAGAGCACTTTCCCTGGCCAACGTCTACAGACGTCGGCCAGGCATAAGTACCCATTTTTTCCGACGTCTCTGGGCGTTAGGCCGTCGTTATGGGGTTAACTTCCACTCTCTGTCTGTACCAAAACAATGGCACTGCTCCACGTATTCAGGAGCAAATTATATCCAGCCGCAACCTAAAATCTATTTACTGACACGAAAATAACTCAAAAAAGAGTTACGGAACCTGTAAATAGGATTGGGCGAAGGCATTTGTTGGTATATATGGACGGACGCACAGCGGAATGTTAAATGAGGTTAAGATGTAGACCAAGTGCTCTTAGAAGAAGACGTATATAAGTGACCACACATTTACCCTTACGGACCAGTTGTAGCCAATGTGGAAGTGCGCGTGGACAATTCTATACAAAGCCCGCAGATTCAGATGGGGAAAAAAAGTGTATTATATGCTAGTCTGATCCGAACTACAGAATGGACCAGTGTATATAATATTCTGCTCCATGCAGACGAGAACATGGTGCCAGTCACATGTAGAATTTACATGACTTCTACGCAAAATTTAGCACTTTTCTTAACCGAACCTAACGTTACATTAATTAAGAGTTGGGTGAAAAAAACAAGAACTCAGATAGACTTGGCAATATCATAATGAACATAGAATTAAGTGTTACCTTACAACCAAGTATAAGTATTATCATGCATTTACATTCACACATTGTAATGCCTAAATCTGTGTAGCATTTACCTAGATATTTGGAGTGGCGTAACTTCAGGCCCAGGGGCCCCGATGCGAAAGCTCCAACGGGGCCCCTAATTATTGGAAATCTTTAATAATATTAGTCTTTTTCTATAGGCCATAGGGACTTTTGGGCCCCCCTAGGCTGCAGGGCCCAGGTGCCATCGCAACTCCTGCACCTATTGTAGTTACGCCCCTGGATATTTGCACCTTTAAACCTGTACACTTTCATTCATCTGCCACTGACAGTCATTAAAGTAATGAGCACTATACGGTTACTGTATATTGTATACCACTTTTCAATACAGATGAGGCAGTTGTATCCTAATGATATTAGTTAAATATATGTAGGAAAAAAGCCTTTTGGCATATATTATGACTTTAGATTCTATCGTGATATCAGTCTATGTAACACTTTATTTTGGCAGTGACCTTACCCAACGGACATGCTACAAATCTAACTTACAGGACCATTTGTATGGACCAATCGACGGCACAATACAACCGCTGATCAATAGACCTTTACCATTCAAAGGTCATTTAATACCCTGTTTACACAGGCAGACCTAAGTAAATGATGCACACTGAATGATCTGTTCTAGATCGCTCGGTGTGCATAGGGTTAACATGGTTCTCGGCAATCCAGGACTTGTCAACACAAGGCAAATGCACCATTGAGGATGCAGATTTTTTGTGCAGTGAAAAACATCATATAACCTGAAGACCGAGAGTTTTTCTTGTTCATCAGATGATTGGCAGCCTGCTTACACATCAGGGTTATTGTAAAATTAGTGTTTTTGGTTGTGAAAATGCAGCTTAAAGGGTTTGACCGCTCTAAACTGATAATTCTGCAGTTACTCGATGTGACTGCAGCCTTATCAATCCTCCTAGCAACCGCACTGGGCACTGCGAGGATTCTTCGTTTTTAAGTCAGGAATTAACTGCAATTAAGCGCTATACATGTCCCCAGCAATAACACGACTAGTGGGGGCGGCCTCACTCAATACAAGTGGAGCATAGCCGCACCCAACAGAAGGCTGCTCCATACACTTGTATAGAACAAGGCCAGGCCCACTAGTCGTGTTGTTGCCAGGAACATGTATATTACATAATTCATTCCCAGCTTACAAAATGGCAAATCCATGCAGTGCACAGTGCGTGCACTGTGAGGATTGGTAAATTTGCAGTCACGGAGTGAATGCAGAATTATCAGTTTTATACTGGACAACCCCTTTAAATGGAATCTGTCACCAGGTTTTTGCTACCTCATCTGAGAGCAGCATGTTGTAGGCAAAGAGATTCTGAATCCAATGATGTTTAATTTAGATTACTATAAAAGAGTTATCTGCTGCGACACTAAACACTATGTGCACTTTAATGAGTGCAAGCAGTGCAGTGGCTAAACTGCACAAAACTGCACACCTAATACAGAAACAATGTGAATAGGGGTATAGCAATCACTGCTCTAGATACAATGCAAAATGGAAGACTTAGCTTCAACAGTGGCCACTGTGGAGTGCCCGGAAACCAGCGACAAAGTGCTTCCGTCTCACCGGGTCCTAACGCTATGACTAATGGTGGTATGCAAGGTGTATGGGTTTATATGCCTCAGTTACTAATTAAAAACAAGAAAAGTATGTGTTGGACTCCAACAAAATGGAGACCTCAGCTGGCCTCAGGGAGGGGAAGGGTGATAAGGAGGGAGCTCAGTCATACAAAATACAAATGTGAAGTCATTCACTACTTATTCTAATTTAGATTAGTGGCTCTAGCGGTTCTGTCACAATCAAAAATGTAGCAGTGCTGAGATAGCTGCCCACACCCACACCAGACTCTTAATAGAGATTTTCCATTGACTCTGAGGGGACAATCACAGTAGGGGGTGTGTTGGACTGCCCTGCACATGACAAAATAATCCAATAATGTTAATCACCAAGTGATAAAGCATTTAGTTTATGCAAACAACAGCACACAGACTATATAGAGGCAATGTTGACTATTTTTTAACCCCTGCAACTTGCTGTCCTTATGCTGTGCCATGTTTTTGCTTACATAGCAAAATATTATTGGACAGGAAAGTCGATCTCCCAAACGTGGGAGACATCTTCAGCCTTGTTCTGCTACTGATGCTATATTATAAAATACTCACCAGTGTGGAAGAAGTGATGTCCTTCCTCCATCAGGGTCGTTACTAGTTCCTAATAAATTAGTTAGAAGACACTCAAAACTGCTGCAACATTTATGATAATGTATGCTACTTATCCCAGGTTAACAATAAAATGTTTCCTGTTTGAAGCAATAGATTCAGAAGCAAGCTCCTCTATTAACCTTGTTTGCTAGTGTCACTCACATGTGATCCCTTATGGCCTTCAAACATCTACCTGCTATGGACACAGACAATAATGCTATGGCTTTATCGAGAATTTGGTCCCTCTGCATAAAGATTGTAATGTTGGACTGTCAGCATGGGGGTCACAATGAGACACAGAATGAATAAACCTCTTGGATTTTTGGTAAGAGCTCCCATGTGACTTATGCAAAAAAGGAAGTTGGCTTCCAGTTATGAACTATAGATTGGCATAAAAGTCAGTCAACTGTTATTTTAGGATTTTATGCAAAATGTAATCTCTTTGAAAGACTATGCTGGAGTTAATAAATCAAAGCAACAGAACCAAAAATGGGTAGCAAAAAAGGTACTTGGACAGGTGGATATTACACTGTTTATTTTTAGTATTGGAAAAGATTTGTAAAAGAATTAAAGTGAGAGGGACAGTCCTATTAAATTGCTAATTTACACTACAGGTTCAAAAGTTTGGGGTCACCCAGACAATTTTGTGTTTTCCATGAAACTCATACTTTTTTTTATCAAATGAGTTGCAAAATGAATAGAAAATATAGTCCAGACATTGAAAAGGTTAGAAATAATTTTTATTTGAAATAATAATTCTCTCCTTCAAACTTTGCTTTCGTCAAAGAATGTTCCCTTTGCAGCAATTCCAGCATTGCAGACCTTTGGCATTCTAGCAGTTAATGTGATGAGGTAATCTTGAGAAATTTCACCCCATGTTTCGTGAAGCCCCTCCCACAAGTTGTATTGGCTTGATGGGCACTTTTTGCATACCATCTGGTGATTGCGCTGGCCATTCCATTACAGATAGAATACCAGCTGGATAATTCTCCTATATGAATATTGGATATACACACTTGCAGAGCCGGCTCCAGGTTTATGTGGGCCCCGAGCGAAACAGTCCCAGTGGGTCCCTTTTAGGCCCCTTTCACATAGGCATTTTTATGAAAATGCGGCAGAATTACCGCATCTGCCGCATCTTCGGCCACACTTGCGACACACCTGCGGCAAGCCCCATGCATTGTCTAAGGGGCTTGCGGTCAGGTGCAGCACTTGCAGTCGCGAAAAAAAAATGCGGTTGACCGCTGTTTTTTCACGCCTGCAACTGCCAAAACCACACTTGCCGCACCTGACCGTAAGCCCCATAGACAATATATGGGGCTTGCCGCAGGTGTGCTGCAAGTGTGGCCGTTAGGCTGAAGGCACACTGGGCAAGGGACTTGGGCGAGAGCAATGCGAGGGAAACTCACATTGCTCTCGGACCAGTGTTGCCCTAACAGGCAGGGCACACTGGTGCGAGTCCCCGCATCTAACTCGCGAGTCAGAAGCGGGTGCAGTCTCAGCATGCTGCGACTGCATGTAATTCCCTCGCGTGGGAGGGCAATAGAAGTGTATGGGGGCGAGAAAAACTCGCACTCGTACACTACACGGTGCGATACTCGCATCCGTGTTTAGATTTCCCCTGCAGTGCCGGTACAGTGAGCTATCATCTTGTACTGCTGTGACAGCAGCGGTACAAGATGTTTCGCTAATACACTGATGATGGGTGTAAAATAATGTATTCCGGGGTTATTTTAGCTATTAACCCCATCAGCATCCTCTGTGCCGCATGTGTGCGCAGAGGTTGCTGATGCGGCTCAAATCCCGGTGATGAAGGGGTTAATATGAAGCTGGTGTAGTGGCACCATGTATGTTGAGAGTGTCCTCACTCTTTGCAAACATGGTGTCATTACATTATGTGTGTGAAGGGGTTAATTGTTCAGTAAAATGGGTTAAAAGAACTGTCGTCTTTATAATTTCACTGAGAAAGCCGGCGCTCTGTTACTGCCTATGGGGAGCTGTCCCCTCTGCATGGTGCGGAACCATGTTCGCAGAGAGTGAGGACACACTCAACATACACGGTGCCACTACACCAGCTTCATATTAACCCCTTCATCACCGGGATTTGAGCCACATCAGCAACTTCTGCGCACATATGCGGTGCAGAGGATGCTGATGGGGTTAATAGCTAAAATAACCCCGGAATACATTATTTTACACCCATCATCATTGTATTAGCTAAACATCTTGTACCGCTGCTGTCACAGCAGTACAAGATGATAGCTAACTGTTAGGTATAGCGGGAAATACAAACTAAGAGTTTCTATTCCCCGACAAATGCTGTCCGCGGTCCTTCAAGACAATGACCAGCATCTCTATCACACGCAGCACACACGCACTCACACCTCACACTCGCAGCATACTCACATCAATACATGCAGGCACACTCACCACACTTGCACCACACACACCCACAAACACGCATTACACTAGCATCACTGTCGTGCATCAAACACGCTCCGTGTTTGATGCTTGACAGCGTGCCTTCAGCCTTAGGTGAAAGATGCGGCAGATGCGGTAATTGTGTTGCATCTGCCGCATTTTCATAAAAACGCCTTTGTGAAAGTGGCCTAACACAGACCATGATTTATGAATATAATATAGAAGCTGCTGGCTGTGTAAAATATAGAGGCTCCTGGGTGGGCTGTATATATAATATAGAGCCTGTTTAGGGCTGCATATATAATATGGAGACTGCTGGACTGTATATACAATATGGAGACTGCGAGGCTGTATATATAATACAGAAGCTGCGGGCTGTATATAATATTTGGAGGCTGTGCTGGACTTTATATATTATTTGAAGGTTGTGCTAGGCTATATACAGTATATACAGTATATAAAGTCACCAACGACCTACTGACCGCCAAGAACAAACACCACTACTCCATCCTGCTACTCCTTGACCTGTCTGCCGCCTTCGACACGGTTGACCACTCCCTTCTTCTCAGGATCCTGGAATCCCTTGGCATCACCCACCTTGCCCTCTCCTGGATCTCCTCATACCTAGCGGACCGGACCTTCAGCGTCTCCCACTCCCACACCTCCTCCTCACCCTACCCCCTTTCTGTCGGAGTCCCCCAAGGTTCGGTCCTGGGACCCCTACTTTTCTCCATTTACACTCTCGGCCTAGGGCAACTCATCGAGTCCCATGGCCTCCAGTACCACCTCTACGCCGACGACACCCAAATCTACCTGTCCGGCCCTGACATCACCTCCCTACTCTCGAAAATCCCTCAATGCCTTTCCGCCATCTCATCCTTCTTCTCTGCTCGCTTCCTTAAACTCAACATGGACAAAACTGAATTCATAGTCTTCCCCCCAAGAAATTCCACCCCACCTCCCAACCTATCCATCTGCGTCAACGACTGCCCCCTCTCCCCAGTCCCCCAAGCCAAGTGCCTCGGGGTAATCCTTGACTCCTCCCTATCCTTCAAACCCCACATCGAGGCCCTCGCCACATCCCTCCGGCTCCAGCTCAAGAACATCTCACGGATCCGCTCCTTCCTCACCCACGACACCGCTAAAACACTCATCCATGCTCTTATCATCTCCCGCCTTGACTACTGCAACCTCCTTCTCAATGGCCTCCCGGCTAACTCCCTCACACCTCTCCAGTCTATCCTCAACTCCGCTGCTCGACTCATCTATATGTCCTCCCGCTACTCCCCTGTCTCCCCCCTCTGCCAAGCCCTTCACTGGCTCCCCGTCTCCAAGAGATCCCAATTCAAAACACTAACCATGGCGTACAAAGCCATACACAACCTGGCTCCACCATACATCTCCGACCTGGTCTCCCGATACCTACCCTCACGCACCCTCCGCTCCTCCCAAGAACTCCTCCTATGCTCCCCCCTCATCACCTCTTCGCACAACCGAGTCCAGGACTTCTCCCGGGCATCTGCCTTACTCTGGAACTCCCTACCCGAACACGTCAGACACTCTCCTACCCTGAGTAGCTTCAAGTGTCACCTGAAGACTCACCTATTCCGTCAAGCCTACAACCTGCCATGAGACCCAGGCGAACGCCCCACACCTGACATTCCCCCATCCTACTGTATCCTAACCCGCCCCTCATAGACTGTGAGCCCTCGTGGACAGGGTCCCTGCCCCTCCTGTACCTGTACGTCCTGATCGCCTAGATTTAGTGTACTTGTTCTTGTCTCCCTCAACCTCATGTAAAGCGCCATGGAACCTAATGGCGCTATATAAATAAATAATAATAATAATAATAATAATAATATATATTATTTGGAGTCTGTGCTGGGCTGTATATATTATTTGGAGACTGTGCCAGGCTGTATATATTATTTGGAAACTGTGGCAGCACAGCAGCAGCCTCCAAATATATACAGCCCAGCACAGCTTTCATATTATATATACAGCACAGCCTCTATTATACCCCAGCACAGCCTCTATATACCTAAGCACAGCCTCCATATACAGCCAGCACAGCCTCTATATATCCCAACGCAGCCTCCATATATCCCAGTACAGCCTCCATATAGTCAGAACAGCCTCTACCCAGCACAGCCTCCATATGCAGTCATCACAGAATCCATATACAGCCAGCATAACTTCCATATACCCCAGCAGCAGCCTCCATATACCCCAGCACAGCCTCAATATACAGCCAGCACAGCCTCCATATACCCCAACGCAGCCTCCATATATCCCAGTACAGCCTCCATATACAGCCAGAACAGCCTCTACTCAGCACAGCCTCCATATGCATCTCATTGACAGGGCTGTTTGTCCCTAATGGGCCCCTGGCTGTCAGGGCTGCCTGTCCCTGATGGCCAGTGGGCGCCCCCAGCTGTTCAGGAGCTCGGCTCTTACCTGGGTATGGCGGGTGCTGACGCCGACCCTGCACACTTGAACTGGGCTATGGAACCGAAGCAAATACAAATAAGGATGTAAAAGTATATCAATCAAGAAGTAATGTTAGATTGGTAAAAGGGCAGTGAATTTACGCTTTTAATGTCTAACCGCATATGAAAAGAAAATATTTTTAAAGCTGAGATTGGAACACATGTGTATTATCTTGGCCCATCATAGCTACACAGGTTTATAGTAGGTAACTGATTATCTTAATTTGCTTACATTAAAGTTGTTTGAATTTTTTTAATATGAGGCAGAAAAATGTATATAGCAAAAAAGAAGACCCCTTTGATAGACTATTTGACATAAAAATAGAAGCATTAAAATACACTCGCATCAACAATTTATAGGAAGACTGTATTCACAAAACCATCCCTCAGGCAAAAGACTGTGCAGAGTGACCTGGTTCTTTTGACGATGCCCATCTCTTATGTTGTAACTGGGAGTTTGAAAACATAATAAAATATAAGACAACCATTGAAAGCATCAGTTATATGCTGACATTGGATTTCCACATGTTTCTCTTGCTCACAGAAAGGAAATCTTCCAGTAAATCACTCAATACTTAATGTGATATAAACAATGGCTCAGAAAGAAATACATTTATTAAATTAGATACAACCATTCTAAATTAACAATTACAACTAAAGAAATAAAAACTGACTGACTTTATAGAGAATATATTTTTTTTTTGTCCTACAGAGGAGAACTACGGTATATCAAATGTAAAAGCCTATCAGCCCCATACATGCCTTGGGCACAGTTAGAAGAATCAATGAACTGTATTTGTAAGAGAGATGGTTCTTGCTGGTGTGAAGCAGATTGCAAAAAGTCCTTTTACATTATGTGAAACCACAAAATTAAAGCGTGACAACAATGAATTAATCACGGAGGAAAGTAGAATTGAAGTGAAAATCATAATGTTTAAAAAGCTTCATATCTTCAACAACACAACAGTAGATGCTTTTATACGCCACTGCGTAAGTAGAATGGTGCCTGAGTAGGTTCCAAACAATGATATAAATGTATGAAGACTCGAATCATTGCCATTTGGCTAGGAACGGTGGTTACCATTACTATAGCGCATTTTTTTAACCCCTTATGGTACCTTTACACGCCGCGACGGCAGGCTGGATACATCCCGCTACAGGCTACAAATGTAGCTTGTAGCGCCAATGTAGCCCGTCGTAGCGGCGTCTGAAGACGTGACGCTACAGCCGGCAACAGATACATCTGTTTCCTAGGTCTGCTCGAAAACTGATGGCTACAACGCCGATGGTAGCGAGCTGTATCGGCGTGTAAAGAAGCAACGGAAGGGAACTCTGGACACCCGGGGCTGTAGCTGCAATGTAGCTAAGGCGTGACCCAGGCTCCGGGATACCGCGCCCCATCACCGATCATTGGAGGAAGCTCCTGCATGACGATTGGTAGTCGCTGCCTAGGGCGGCATATTTAAGGAGCTGACCAGTCACACTACACAATTGCTCGAGCGTGCTGTATTAATCAGCCTCCTGCGATGCCTGGCCAATCATGATTATATTGCGCTGTCCTATCATCATACGGACGGCTCATAATCCACGATTGTGGCACGCCTATGTGCTGTCCCTGCTGTACCAGGTCCGCCCATATTAGCTTATTGTAGCGCTGTGTAAACGTGGTACGCTAAGCTACAGCTGGCTACTTGAGACACCCGGCGATGTAGCTAGCTACAGATGTAGCGTGGCGTAGCGCACCTTATGGCGGCGTGTAAAGAGGGTGCGTTGACCGTTTGTAGCCGTTTGAGCGTGCTTGTGCACGTGAAGTAGCGGGATGTATCCAGCCTGCCGTCGCGGCGTGTAAAGGTACCATTAGTGACGGAGCCAATTTCCACCTTAATGACCAGACCGTTTTTTTTAATTCTGACCAGTGTCCCTTTATGAGGTAATATCTCTGGAACGCTTCAACGGATCCTAGCGATTCTGAGATTGTTTTTTCGTGACATATTGGGGTTAGTGGTAAATTTTGGGCGATAATTTTTGTGTTTATTTGTGAAAATATAAAATAATTGGCAAAAATTTAGAAAATTTGACAATTTTCAAATTTGTAATTTTTATTCTGTTGAACCAGAGCGTTATGTGACACAAAATAGTTAATAAATAACATTTCCCACATGTCTACTTTACATCAGCACAATTTTGGAAAAGAAAAATTTTTTGGTTAGGACGTTATAAGGGTTCAAAGTTCATCAGCAATTTTTCATTTTTCCAGCAAAATTTACATAACCTTTTTTTTAGTGACCACATCACATTTGAAGTCTCTTTGAGGGGTTTACATGACAGAAAACACCCAAAAGTGACACCATTCCGAAAACAACACCCCTCAAGCTACGCAAAACTACATTCAAGAAAATGATTAACCCTTCAGGTGCTTCACAGGAACTAAAGCAACGTGGAAACAAAAAATCGCCATTTTAATTTTTCCAACAAAAATGTTCTTTTAGCCTCAATTTTTTCATTTTCGCATGGGCAACAGGATAGAATGCATCCTAAAATTTGTTGGCCAATTTCTCCTGAGTACACCGATACCTCATATGTGGTCATAAACCACTGTTTGGGCGCACGGCAGGGCTCAGAAGGGAAGGAGCGCAATTTGACTTTTGGAGCTAATTTACCATTCAAAAAGTGAAATGGCGCTCCTTCTCTTCTGAGCCCTACCGTGTGCCCAAACTGTGGTTTATGACCACATATGAGGTATCGGTGTACTCAGGAGAAATTGGCCAACAAATTTTAGGATGCGTTTTATCCTGTTGCTCATGTGAAAATGAAAAAATTGAGGACAAAAGAACATTTTTGTGAAAAAAAAAAGTACTTTTTCATTTTTACGGATCAATTTGTAAAGCCCCAGAAGGTTCAAAGTGCTCACTATGCATCTAGATAAGGTCCTTGGGGGGTCTAGTTTCCAAAATGGGGTCACTTGTGGGGGAGCTCCAATGTTTAGGCACACAGGGGCTCTCCATACGCGACATGGTGTCCGCTAACAATTTGAATGGAAAATTAGCTCCAATTGTTAGCGGACACCATGTCACGTATGGAGAGCCCCTGTGTGCCTAAACATTGTAGCTCCCCCAAAGTGACCCCATTTTGGAAACGAGACCTCCCAAGGAACTTATCTAGATTGGTGCTGAGCACTTTAAACCCCCAGGTGCTTCACAAATGAATCTGTAAAAATGAAAAAAGAAAATTTTTGTGGAAAAGTAAGTACTTTTTCATTTTTACGGATCAATTTGTGAAGCACCTGGGGGTTCAAAGTGCTCTCTATGCATCTAGATAAGTTCCTTGGGGGGTCTAGTTTCCAAAATTGGGTCACTTGTGGGGGAGCTCCAATGTTTAGGCACACAGGGGCTCTCCATACGCGACATGGTGTCCGCTAACAATTTGAATGGAAAATTAGCTCCAATTGTTAGCGGACACCATGTCACGTATGGAGAGCCCCTGTGTGCCTAAACATTGCAGCTCCCCCACAAGTGACCCCATTTTGGAAAGTAGACCCCCCAAGGAACTTATCTAGATTGGTGGTGAGCACTTTGAACCCCAGGTGCTTCACAAATGAATCCGTAAAAAAAGAAAAAAGAAAATTTTTGTGGAAAAGAAAGTACTTTTTCATTTTTACGGATCAATTTGTGAAGCACCTGGGGGTTCAAAGTGCTCTCTATGCATCTAGATAAGTTCCTTGGGGGGGTCTAGTTTCCAAAATGGGGTCACTTGTGGGGAAGCGCTAATGTTTAGGCACACAGGGGCTCGCCATACACGACATGGTATCCACTTACAATTCCAATTGTTAGCGGACACCGTGTCACGTATGGAGAGCCCCTATGTGCCTAAACATTGGAGCTCCCCCACAAGTGACCCCTTTTGGAAACTAGACACCCCAAGGAACTTATTTAGATGCATAGTGAGCACTTTGAACCCCCCCGGTGCTTCACAAACTGATCTGTAAAAATGAAAAAGTACTTTTTTTCACAAAAATTTTATTTTTTTCCTTTTTACAGACTAATTTTTGAAGCACTTAGGGGTTGAAAGTGCTCTCTATGCATCAAGATATGTTCCTTGGGGGGGTCTAGTTTCCAAAATGTGGTCACTTGTGGGGGAGCTTCAATGTTTAGGCACACAGGGGCTCTCCATATGCGACATGGTGTCCGCTAACAATTTGAATGGAAAATTAGCTCCAATAGTTAGCGGACACCATGTCGCATATGGGGAGCCCCTATGTGACTAAACATTGGAGCTTCCGCACAAGTCACCCCATTTTGGAAGCTAGACACCTCAAGGATTATATCTAGGGGTATAGTGAGCATTTGGAACCTACAACTACTTCACAGAATTTGATAATGTCATATTGAACATTTTCTTTTTTTCACACAATTTCTCACTTGTAGAGCATTTGCACAAGATATGGAGACACCGTGTCCTGGTCGTCTCCTCCCCTGCATTTTTTTTTAGTATTTCTTTATTAAATTTTTAAAAAAAAACGACGTGGGGTTTCGCCATATTTTTGGTCCAGCCAGGTACAGCAGGCAGCTACGGGCTGCCACCAACCCCTTCTGCCTAGTTTTACATGGCTTGAAACCAAAAATATAGGGAAGTCCCTTTTTTTTTTTAAATTATTTCGTGAAATAATTAAAAAAAAAATGGCGTGGGCTTCGCCATATTTTTGGGCCAGCCGGGTACAACTAGGCAGCTGGGGGCTGGAATCCTCAGCATAGGGAGGCCCAAGCTTTCTGGGCCCCCCCCCGCTGCGAATTTCAGCCCGCCGCCGCCCCAGAAAATGGCGCATTCATAGAAGCGCCATTTTCTGGCGCTGTATCCAGCTCTTCCAGCTGCCGTGTAGCGGTGGCAGACTGGGTAATAAGGGGTTAATGCCAGCTTTTTCACAGCTGGTACTAAGCCCGAGATTCATAACATCTGGCCAATATTAGACCGGACCATTAGGAATCTCTAGTAATTTGTAAAGAAGACACAAGACAGAGAAAAATATTTTTATTAGAAAAAAACACAAACACTACTTGGACTCCATCTTTATTATTCTTTGACGTCCGGCGTAGTCCAGTGGGAAGGTCCGACGTAGTCCAGTGGGAGGTCCCGCGACGATTCTCAGTTTTATAGCATATGGGGCATCCCCCATATGCTATAAAAGCAGGTTCATTGCCAGGAGGATGACAGATCATGAACTCAGTGAGTTCATGACCTATCAGAATCCTCGGGTCACAAGGGGTTAACTGTGCTCTTCATGGCGGTCTCCACATCAGGTCAACATCAGTGGTGATCTATCAGGATCCTGGGATCCCATAGGGATCCTGGGATCACCACTGATGGTGATCTGATGTGGAGATCACCATGAAGAGCACAGTTAACAAGGGGTTAACTGTGCTCTTCATCGTGGTCTCCACATCAGATTACCATCAGTGGTGATCTATCAGGATCCTGGGATCCCATAGGGATCCTGGGATCACCACTGATGGTGATCTGATGTGGAGATCACCATGAAGAGCACAGTTAACGGGGGTTAACTGTGCTGTTCATGGTGGTCTCCACATCAGATCACCATCAGTGGTGATCTATCAGGATCCTGGGATCCCGGGATCACCACTGATGGTGATCTGATGTGGAGATCACCATGAAGAGCACAGTTAACAAGGGGTTAACTGTGCTGTTCATGGTGGTCTCCACATCAGATCACCATCAGTGGTGATCCCAGGATCCCTATGGGATCCCAGGATCCTGATAGATCACCACTGATGGTAATCTGATGTGGAGACCACCATTAACAGCACAGCTAACCCCTTGTGACCCGAGGATTCTGATAGGTCATGAACTCACTGAGTTCATAACCTGTCATTCCCTGGGCAGCACAGCAGGAGTTAACACCGGCGCGCGCATGCGCGCACAACAGGGTGCGCGCACAGAGGAGGCGCGCGCCGCAGAAGAGAGCAGCAGGAGCCGCCGGCAGGAGAAGCCCCCAGGACCGGAGGACCCCAGGACCGGAATCAGGATCGTTGGTAGGTAAGAGTGGTGAGGGGGGGATTTACTGGGGCACGGGGGGGGGCTACAAACAGTTTAGAGGAGGCGGGACCTCTGGGGAAAAGGTACCGGGCATTGGGGGAGGGGGCTGGGGTATCCCGTTGGCTGGGGGATCCCGGAGGCTGGGGGATCCCGGAGGCTGGGGATCCCTGGAGGGGACTAGGGAGCACCAGGGGAGGACATTCCCATGCAGCCTGACATGTGTGACATGTCAGGCTGCATGGAGATGCAGGGGAGGCAGCGCACCGCCGCCATTTTTGAATGGACCGGGGGGAATGGAGGTGTGGGGGGCCCGGGGGGGCTCGATCTCCGGCAACGGGGGTCTTAGGGGCCTTAGGGCTTAATGGATCACTTTGATCCGACATGTGTTTTCATGTCGGATCAAAGTGAAAGCATTTTTTACAAAGCACTTTCACTTTTGTAATGTGATGATCGGTAAAAGGTGCTTACCGGTCATCACATTACAGGTGCGGGTACAAAAGCAGCTAATTATTAATCTCTAGGGTGTCAGCTACAATCGGTACGCTGACACCCTAGAGGTATTAGCTCCAGGGGCGGCGCTACAGGGCTTTTTCCTGCCCGACGTCTACAGACGTCGGCTAGGCTTTAGTACCCTCTTTTGCCGACGTCTGTAGACGTAAGGCTGTCGTCTAGAGGTTAAATATATGGTTCCTACAGCAATCCACACCATTCTGATGAAGGCTGAAATGTTACTTGTACCAAATTCTACTGAATTGCACAAACACATTTTTCTTCATTTTCACTGCATACCACTGTGCTGAGTCTTTATACATTCAAAAACAAAACAGTCATGTGAAAAATAAAGGTACCCAATGTAAGAGTTGTGTATGTGTCTATTTGTCTACAGTATCTATCTATTTATTTATCTTAATATAGCTGTACATATATCGCTCACAACATTAAAAGCACTTGCCTAATACGTTGTGAGCCTCGTTTATGCCATCAAAACAGCTCTGACACTGAGGCTTGGAGTCCAAAAGAACTCTGAACAACAGAGTACAAGACATAGAACTAGGAGTGTAAACAAAGGGACTGAAGAAGTATAGCCAGTTCAGTAATTGTTGTACCATAATGGGAACAGGTTTAGGCTAGGGTCACACTTTTACAGAGAATTGCGTTCACGCAATTGGCTTCCCACACATTTTGCAAGCAAAATGTGTGGCTGAAGCCGCAATCCGGTAACCGGATTGCTCCGAATGTGTAATCCGGAGCAATCCGGTTACCGTACAGTTTGCTCATCCCTGCTGCCGCAGGGATAAGCAAACTGTAAGATCTGTATAAAAAGAATAAATATTAATAATAATTGTGCCCATCATGTCTCTAGGGGGTGCCCACCCCCCTAGAGACATGCTGCCCACTCAGGTGGGCATGTAATGTGTTAAAAACTCCTGTACAGTAAGCCGGCTCCTGTCGGCTCTGTACAATTTTCTGAATGAAGCCGCGGCTCCCCTGTGAGCTGCGCAAATACTATACGTAATGTACGTATAGTATGTGTGCTGTCCGAGGTCCTGTAGGCTTTTACAGTAGATCTGTGGGCTGCGCACCCCCATAGATCTACTGTAAAAGCCTACAGGACCTCGGACAGCGCACATACTATACGTACATTACGTATAGTATGCGCACAGCTGTCAGTGGAGCCGTGGCTTCATTCAGAAAATTGTACGGAGCCAACAGGAGCCGGCATACTGTACAGGAGTTTTTAACACATTACATGCCCACCTGAATAAGCAGCATGTCTCTAGGAGGGGTGGGCACCCCCTAGAGACATGATGGGCACAATTATTATTAATATTAAAGCTTTTTTTTTACACTGTTAACACTTTGCTTATCCCGGCAGCAGTCGGGATAAGCAAAGTATATACGGTAACCGCATTGCTCAGAATTACACATCCTTAGCAATGCGGTCACCGCTCCGAAAACTGCAGCCTGCATGATCTTTCACGCAGGCTGCAGAGCCGGATGCGGTAACTGGATTGCATGTAATGCAATCCGGTTGTTATAATGGGCTCCTAAGAGGAGTGTTTCCTGATGCGGTTTTGAGTTTATTAAAAGATCAAAACCGGATCAGGATTTGAAAATAAAAACGTAAGTGTGACCCTAGCCTTAGAAGAGAGTTTGCCATGATTACAGCAAGCTAAGGGTTAATCAGCAAACAATTGGATAGGTCAGGCCTTAGCTGTAGATTGTAGAAACTACAGAAGTTAACAGGGAGGATTGCCAGTTTAGAGAACTGAGGAGGAGACATCAGGAGCACATAGAAATTGAATACTTGTATGCGGACAGGTGCAGCCATGATGCTCTCTTTGTTCCTATACCTTTCTATTCTAGACAACATTTTCAGACATTTGTGCTACATTAGCTTTTTGTAGTATCATCTTTGAGGGTAGTTTTGGGCCTGAATTGAGTTAATAAGCCTTGGGTGTGCATGACCCTGTCTTCTTTTTCTCAGTTGTCCTTGTTTGGAATATTTTTGGCAGGTACTAACCACCGCATATCATATCCAGTAATTTTGGAAACTATGACAGTCATCAAGCTGCACAACTTGGCCATTATCAAAATCTCTCAGATCCTTAAAAGGGTATTTCCATTTCCAAGATCCTATCCCAATATGTAGTAGGTGTAGTACTAATAATATTAGCAAATACCTCCAATTACCCCATGTGCAGAGCATTGCAGCTTAGGGCCCTTTCACATCAGCGTTTTTTGAAAATCGCGGCAGATGCGGTGAAAAAACCGCATCTGCCGCGATTACCGCATACCGGCTGCACTTGCGGCGTGGTTGCGGTTTTTGCCATGCAAAATATAGGCGTACTTGCGGCAGGTGCAGCAAGTGCGGTTTTGCACTTGCGGCAGGTGCGGCCGCGAAAAAAAACCGCGGTCAGCCGCGGTTTTTTTTCGCGGCCGCACCTGCCGCAAGTGCAAAACCGCACTTGCCGCACCTGCCGCAAGTACGCCTATACTTTGCATGGCAAAAACCGCAACCGCGCCGCAAGTGCAGCCGGTATGCGGTAATCGCGGCAGATGCGGTTTTTTCACCGCATCTGCCGCGATTTTCAAAAAACGCTGATGTGAAAGGGCCCTAAGGTATCCATAATTACAACCATGAGCAACTAACTGTCCCTATGAGAGGTTGTAACCATGGATACCTAAGCTTTCAATATTACAAAAGATAAGCATACACAGATATGCAAAGTGTATTATTGGGATACTGGGTTAAAAACTAACCAGGGACAGCTGCCTTGAGCATGTTAGTTCACTTATGGCTTCCACCATTTCTAAAGCTGTATGCACACATTGCGTTTTTGCAACATTTTTTTATGCATTTTTGAGTGCAGATTTATAAAAAAAAACAAAAAACCTGGAGAGAATCCTGATGGCAGCAAAGTCAATGAGAACCCTGAAGTGTTGTGCACATGTTGGGTGTTTTCTCCTTGCAGAATTGGTGCAGAAATAAATTTGCCACGTCACTTCTTGCAGCCTTTTTCTGCGGATTTCACGAATACTAATGAATGGGAAAAATGTGCACCAAGAAACACATGAAAAAAAAAAACACATGGAAAATGCAGCAAAAACATGAGCTTTTGCAGCTCCATTTTTCATGCCAAACGATGCAGACATTTCTGCACCAAATTCTAAAAGTGTGCACATATTCAAGATGTTCCTCATCTTCCTGGACACAATTGTACAGTTCACCACACTACTGTGTCTGCCAAAAAAGATAAACCTTTGCAGAAAGCAGATCAGGATTTTATCTTTTGGAATCTGTCTCAGTATTAATATATCAGGGGGCACGTTTGATATTATATTTAAATATGCAAATGTAATCCCTGGACGAAATGCTCAGCAAAAAAATGTAGCACAACCTAAACTGCCATATTTACTTTTTTTTTGCTTAATACATTATTGCAAATCAGTATACTGTGTTTTAGTTCATCTTAACATACTCCCTGTTTAGTCAACAAATATTCTTCACATCTATTAGAAAATTCATATTATAAAACACTTTAACTGGGGTGCCATCTTTTTATCTCTTATTTGTACAAAGCCATTCATAAACACTTATGGCCACTTTACATGTCCCAACATCGGGCCGATGTTGGATACAACGGCGCGGGAGCGCGCATTTTTTGGGCAGAATTCCAAGATCGCATAGGAGCTGTTACACAGCGCGATATCGGCAGGCAATGCCACTGCGATGTCTATGCCCCCTTGTAGGGGCGACACAGGAACGACCATTTAACATGGGAGAGAATTGGGGAAGTTGTACTCCAAATCGTTATTGGGCTTTCACACAGCACGATCCTGCCAGATTGTCCATCCAATATCGGGCCGTAGGAGAGCAGGCTCATTTTTTCCCCGATATCGTTTTGGCATCGTTCTTGCATCGAATTGCACATTTAGACCATACAACGCACGAATGATATCGGGGCCAACACATGAAAGACTTGACTTTTTATCGGAGTTGGACACCGATATCAGGACGTGTAAAGTGGCTATGAGGGTACCTTTACACGTCACAACATTGCATGCAATTTCACTTGCAACTTACTGGTTGCAGTGAAATCATGGACACATTGTTACATTTGTACACCAGCATGTCCATGATTTCACTGCAACCAGCAAATTGCCATTGAAATTGCATGCAATGTTGCGACGTGTAAAGGTACCCTTAGAGCTGTGGCTAATGACAACATTTCATGCCCATTAGGTTTTCAATGCTGGATATTTATTTGAAAACGAATGTTACTAGTGCTTTTAAGGTAATCTCAGTAATGTCGCCAAATACTACTCTATGTGTGTAGTTATCTTGACTAAAACTACAAGGTTGTCTAATTGGCCAAGGAAGAAAATGATAGTAGGCAAATTGGAAGAAGCCTATGCCTAAATTTGGATTAATGCGGGTTAATTGATTAGATGTTATATAGCAGTATTCATGAAAGAGATTAAAAGACATCTGACAGCAAGATTTCACTCACATCTACCCATTAAAATATTTATAACCACATATGGCTCTTTCAAACACAAATCTAGCAATACCTTTACCCAAACCGTCCATTTTCCACTCCTAAGAAATTAGATCTTAAATTAAAATGCAAATGAGGATGATGTGCTTCCGATATGTGGAAGCTCGTTCCAAGCCTCTGTCACTCCGGCCTTATTTCCCGACCATCGCTGCCTTCTCCTGCATGTATGACAGTTTATTTTGTGTGACTTCAAGCAAATGAGCTGTTAGGCCCCTTTAACATCAGCGGTAAAGCGCTGATCGCGGCAGTCGAGGTGAAAAAAAGCAACTGCTGCGATTACCGCATAACAGCCGCACTTGCGGTTCACTTGCGGCAAGCCCATGCTATGTCTATGGGCTTGCGCAGGTGCGGCAGGTGCAGTATAGTTGGGTTTCGGCACTTGCGGCAGATGCGGCGCGAAAAACACGGTCAGCCGCGTTTTTTTCGCAGCTGCATCTGCCGCAAGTGCCGAAACCGCACATGCCCACTTGCCCACACTTACCGCAAGCCCTTAGACATTGCATGGGCTTGCCGCAAGTGAACCGCAAGTGCAGTCGTTATGCATTAATCGCGCAGTTGTAGTTTTTTCACCGCAACTGCGTAATCAGCGCTTTACCGCTGATGTGAAAGCACCCTTAGGGCCCTTTCACATCAGCGTTTTTTTAAATTCGCGGCAGATGCGGTGAAAAACGCATCTGCCGCGTTGCCGCATAACCGTTACACTTGCGGCGCGGTTGCGGTAATCCCATAGAAAGTATAGGGGACTTGCGGCAGGTGCGGCAAGTGCGGGTTTTGCACTTGCGGCAAGTGAGGCCGCGAAAAAAAACGCAGTCAGCCGCGGTTTTTTTCGCGGCCGCACCTGCCGCAAGTGCAAAACCGCACTTGCTGCACCTGCCGCAAGTCCCCCTATACTTTCTATGGGGATTACCGCAACCGCGCCGCAAGTGTAACAGTTATGCGGCAGATGCGGTTTTTTCACCGCATCTGCCGCGAATTTCAAAAACGCTGATGTGAAAGGCCCTTAGTCAAGCAGAAGATTACAGCTATGGGCAGGAAATAAAATCGGAGTGACAGAGGCTGCGGAAGAGCTTCCAAGTGCTGAAAGGAGTTCATCCTCATTCACCTGTCAAATCCATCTAAAGTTTTGGGGTTGAAATCAAGCTGAGAGATTCTCTGTAGAAGAATGTCCAGTAGTGATTTACTTTTTTGGATTTACTATGGGGGATAAAAATGTCACAGTTTGCCTGAAATCCAGTTGCAATCAGTTTTTTTGCTGGATCAAAAAGAAACATTCTGCACAACTACTGTATTTTGTCTGCACCCCAAAAATGATAGTAACCAAATCTTTTTCTTTTTTTAACATTGAAGTCTATTGGAGAAGGGTCATAAATTATTGTCATCTGTTAACAAATCCATTTGTAAGCACTGCACATGCTCAGAACACTTCTAGCAAAACTTACAAATCATACTAAAATTAATGCAAACCAGAAACCAAAGAGCAGATCCATTTTTGCTCCTTTGTAATGGTAATATTACTGGAACCAGTGCAAATAAATCACAGCTGGACATGTGAACTGAGCTTACTATTTTTTTTAAATTTCTTTTGCACAATTTTAAAGATTCTGTGCGTTTTCGCTGTTTACTGCAAGATAAAAATGATGTCCTGGTCATGTAAAGAACACGGGTGAAGGACTGATAACAGAGCTACAGTCATGGTCGAAAGTGTTGGCACCCTTTAAATTGTTCCAGTAAATGAAGTATTTCTCCCAGAAAATGATTGTGACTACACGTTTTCTCAAACACGTTTATTACCTTTATGTGCATTGTTAATGTCACGCTTCCGGGGGAAGGCGCCCTAGAGTGGACCCACTGGGCCGTGGTACTGAACTCCCCTGGGTGAGCTAATCCTAGTTTACCCAATCCCTATACAGGGATTGTCAGGGGCAAGCCCAGGGGGGTCTAAATACCACAGCAGCTAGTACCAGGGGGGCGGCTCGTAAGGTTAGCCTATACTAAGGAAAAGGGAAGTATTCCAGGTAACAGGGCACAAGGATAGGAGACCAGGAAGGGTGCTACCAGGGAAGAGCACAGCACAGGTTCCAGGAAACAGAGTACAAGGCTGGAGGACAGGAATGGTGCTACTGGGAAGGAGCACAGCAAGGGTTCCAGGACACAGAGCACAAGGAAGGCCTGACCAACAGTCAGCAAGGCAGAAGCAAACTGACTTAATAATCAGGCACCTCCCATCAGAGGAGGTGGCCTGATATACCATGGGAAGAGCAGCTATTGGTCAAGGGGAGTGTCAGGTTGGATCTTGCCGGCCCCTAGAGTCACAGGGAAGGAATGCACCTAGCGCGCCGCTGAGTAGGCTCATGAAAATTACCATAGTAATGTGCTCATGTGCGAACCCCGCGGTCAGCTGACAGGAAGGGAACATGGCGACGGCTCCGAGACACAGCACGCCTGGATGCTGGATGCCCGGTCGGCAGAGGAGCAGAAGATGCCGACCCGGGAGAGGTGAGCTGGGAAGCGGTACCAGGGGGCCTAACAGTTAACAACACAAAAAAAAACAGAAAGAAAAGGCAAATTGGACATTATTTAACACAAAACACCAAAAATGGGCTGGACAAAATTGTTGGTACCTTCAACTTAATATTTGGTTGCACACTCTTTGAAATAAATAACTCTACCATCAACAAGCTTCTTACACCTCTCAACTTGAATTTTGGATCACTTTTCTTTTACAAACTGCTCCAGGTCTCTCATATTTGAAGGGTGCCTTCTCCCAACAGCAATTTTAACATCTCTCCACAGGTGTTCTATGGGATTTAGCTCCAGACTTGTTGCTGGTCACTTCAGAACTCTCCAGCGCTTTGTTTCATTCATTGCTAAGTGCTTGTTGAAGTATGTTTAGAGTCAATGTCCTGCAGGAAGACCATGACCTAGATTGCAAACCCAGCTTTCTAACATTCGCCACTAAACTTTGGCCCAAAATCCTTTGGTAATCTTCATATTTCATAATGTCCTGCACACAGTTATGGCACCCAATGCTAGAGGCAGTAAAAATGATCAAAACATCTTTGAACCTTCACCATATTTGACTATAAATATTGTGCTCTTCTCTTTGCTTTGTAGGCCTCCTTATACTTTCAGTAAACTATTTCAGTAAACATTCCATGATATGCATTACCGAAAAGCTCTATCTTTGTCTCATCTGTCCACAAGATATTTTCCCAGGATTTTGGCTTACATGTACATTTTGACAAACTACAGTCTACTTTTTTTATGTCTCTGTGTCAGCAGTGGAGACCTCCTGGGTCTCATGCCATAGCGTTTAATTTAATTCAAACGCCGATGGATAGTTCGCTCTAACACTAATTCAGCCTGAGCCTACAGCTTGAATTTTTTGGAACTTGATTGGGGCTGATTATGCACCATCATTACTATCCTGCATTGCAACCCTTCATCAATTTTGCTCTGCCGTCAACATCCAGGCAGATTAGCTACAGTGCCATGGCATGTAAACTTTTCGATTATATTGCAAACTGTGGACAAAATAGTTTATATTTTCCAACAAGTCCTCAGACCATTCTCTTCTTCTCTTTCTGTTTTCAATGCTTAGGGCAGCACAAACAGACACACAATGCAAACATTTAGTCAACTTCCCTCCTTTTTATCTAATTTCAGGTGTAATTTTTACATTGTGCTCACCTGTTACTTGCCACAGGCGAGTTTGAACAAGCATCACAATCTTGTCCGGACCATTTGGGCGTTTCGTGTGAAATTATGTCCAAACCTGTGTAATTGCACTAATTTTCTTAATGAAACACTTCATTTTGTGAAAGAATAGCAACACTTTTGGCCATGACTTTATATCTTATAATGTGCGAAATCCTTAATCTAAAAGTCTGGAGAACTAGAAGTAACTTTTGTGCAAAGCTTTCCTAGTAAAGATTCTTCATCTGTAGGTCAAGGTTCTGTATACATAAGAGATAGTAAGATCACAGAAAGCAAACAATTCTGATTATGCCATTTGATTGACCAAGCCAAATCAGAATTAATTCTGCACAGTGATTCACTACAGCACTTGACCTAATAAACACTAAATTTTCCTGAAGACTCATTTCTTCCTGACCTCCCACTGAGAACTACTGCCAACAAAGAACAGGCTTTCTACAAGACTGATGAAAACTAACAAAAATAGTGTCTCCCCATGTAAAGGACATCAAAAGCCAAAGTCATAAAAAGTAAAATGTGTCAAGCTACCATAATAAAGCAGATTTTTTTGCAACAATTACAAAAGAGACTTTGAATGACAATGTCCTGAATGTCCAAAAAATAAAAGCAGGAATTTGCCTTTCAAAGAAAAGTGTCTATAAAACTTTTTAGGCATAACTATTTTATGACAGTAATGTGTATTCTTATAAAGGTTTAAAATGGTGTCATGTGACACCAGCTTATGCAGCATGCTGGTAAGTATAACAAAGAATCAGCCTGGTGTATCAAATGCCTTGGCAAGTCTGACTTATCTGGATGCATTTTAGAACATGTCCCCATTCAATAGATGAAGCTGGTAGCATGATGTCTACGGCTGGAGTGGGGATCCACCAGTCTGCGGACCTTTTTTGCAGCCTCCGGATACATTCTAGGGGACCAAGCTGCTTGGGCTGGCAGGTGCATTTTGCAGTCTGCTGGCCCTTTTGCATTGCGAGCATGTAGTGGTGAACATATGTGATGTATGTGCCCTTCAGCATCTCTGGTGATGTATACACCCCCTGTGTCTCCTGTGAAGTATATGTCACTTTCCCAGTGAAGTATATATCCCAACATCTCCTGTAATGTATATGCCCAGCCTCCCAAATGATTTAGATGCCCCAGCCCCTGAGTGATGTATATACCCCTGCTTCCCCAGTGATATGTATGTTCCAGCCTCTCCTAAAATGTATGTGTCCCAGTCTCCCCAATGATACAGTATATATGTCCCAGCATCTCCTGTGATGTATATGCCCCAGTCTCTGCTGTGATGTATATGCACCAGCCTCTTCTGTGATGTATATTCTCCAGTGTCTCCTGTGATGTATATGCCCCAGCATCTCCTTGATGTATTTGCCCCAGTGCCTCCTTGATGTATATTCCCCAGCATCTCTTGTGATGTATTTGCCCCAGCATCTACTGTGATATGTATGCCCCAACGTCTCCTTGATGTATATGCTCCAGCCTCTCTTATGTATGTGTGCCCCAGAGTTTCCTGCGATGTATAAGCTCCACCACATTAGGGGTAAGTTACTAAATTTTTTGACCAAATATAGCATGCTAATTCCCAAGTTGATAATTTTGTGCGGCCCCTGAAATATGGTAGAAATTGTCAATATTCAGCTGTCATTAATCCCTTCTATCACAATACCACCGCACCAGGGTCTTAGGAATTTGGACCACTTTTGCACCTTTTAAAAATGGCATCCATTGCTTCACTCCTGATAATCTGATTCTCCCCTCTGGCTTTATAAACTTTTTCCTACCACCTACCTGCGCTCGAGTATTCAGTTTGAATTCCATCCTTTCTGTGTCTTCCAAGTGTGCTCGACCTCCTGCTGATTCGCTTTGGCTTTTCCAGCTACTGCCTTGGACTCTATCAATCTCACCAGCCTTTGCTACTCTCCTGCTTCCAGTGGTCTGTGTTTAGTCTCCTGACTTTGCTCTTGCTTTACAATCCCTGTGTCACATAAGTCTTGTGTGCCCTGCCATCATTTAATGAACTATTGTTTATAGTGCAGATACAGCCCTATGGACATCAAGACTCTTTAAACACTGTACTGCACCAATAAGTATTAGACTTGTTTTTCTGGGGATTCCCTTTCCAGGACTCTGGGGGTTTATTATTCTTGGACTGAGTTTTCCCCATTGGTTTCCCCCAGTGAGATTTATCCCCAGAGACTTTCGTGTTATGTTATCTTGCTAGAACTATTTTCATAGACTTTCAGTATTACCTGTTTGACTACATCCCACAATTTATTTAAATTTGTTGGCTTTGCCTCAAAAAGGGCATTTCTGATTTCACCACAGAAGTGATCTATCGGATTAAGGTCTGGGGATCAGGGTGACCACTCTATAAGGCTGGCTTCAGACTTGCGGACCCTCCGCAGCGTCCTGCGGAGGGGATCTGCAAGCTGTCCGCAGCCCCTATGTTTATAATGAGAACGCACGGTGCTGCGCAGGTCTGCGCATAACCGTGCGCTCCCATTCACTGCAATATGTGATTTGTACGCAGGCGGATGCCCGCGCACAAATCACACACTCTCGTCCGCACCAGGAACGCGACCATGTCTGACACACATATTGCCAGCTCCCATCAGTAAACAATGGGAGTCGGCACCCAAGGGAAAGTCTCTTGAATGTTAGGGTCTCTCTGGGGGACACATTAAGGTGTTTTATGCAGTGAAAGTGGAAAAAAGCCCACCCTCTCCCTTTGTCCTGAAAAAAAGAGTTTTAAATCCGGATGTGTGTGTGGGCGGAGCCTATCACTAAATGACTAACATTAGACTCTCTATTCAGACGAATATTGAAAACTACTCGTTATGAGTATAGCAATTCTGAATATTTTGGTACTCGCTCATCACTAATCATGACCTCTTCATGTATTTTGATACATGCCAACTGGTCCATGATTCCTGTTATGCGGTAAATAGGCCAGGTACCATAGTAACAGAAACATGCCCACATCATGATACTTGA
Organism: Allobates femoralis; assembly: GCA_033576535.1. NCBI lineage: Eukaryota > Metazoa > Chordata > Amphibia > Anura > Aromobatidae > Allobates > Allobates femoralis. Next base: position 334,927,344 of record JARQOC010000004.1, on the reverse strand, counting down.
ACCACCAGGCTTCACTGTCTGATGTACTGTGGCTTGAATTCAGAGTTTGGGGATTGTCTGACAAATAGTCTTTGGCCCTTGGACCCAAAAAGAACAATTTTACTTTCATCAGTCTCAAAAGTTTTATACATTTCTCTTTAGACCAGTTGATGTTTTTTGGTAAATTGCAATCATTACATGTCTTTTTTTAACGGTGGGACTTTACGAGGACTTTTTGCTAATAGATTACCTTCACACAGGCTTCTTCTAACTGTAACAGTATTCACAGTTAACTTGAGATTACCTTTGATTATCCTGGAGTTGATCATTGGCTAAGCCTTTGCCATTCTGGCTATACTTCAATTCATTTTAATGGTATTTTTCCATTTTTTCCATTTTTTCCATGTCTCTCTGGTTTTGCTTTCCAATTGTCTGCACTGCTTTATAAGTTTTACCCTCTCTAACTTTTTAATCAAAGTATGCTGTTTTTCTGAACAATGTCTCGAACAGACCCATATTTCTCAGCCTCTCAAGGATAAATGTATATACAACATGTGCTGGTTTCACCCTTAAATAAGAGCCACCTGATTCAAACCTGTTTTTTCACAGAATGAAAATAATTGAACTCCACACTGCTATTATTTTGAACACCCCCCCCCTTTAAATTAATTATTTAAATACACAGACTCAAAAACATGCAGATAATGAATGCTAAGTCTATTGGATTTTTAAGAATCCATAGAAATTTAAATTGTATATATTTGGAAGAGTTGTTTTTAATTAACTAATGGTTGTAATGAAACTCGCAGATTTATTTAAGTGGTGACCAGACGTCAGGTGAGGAGGTGAGATAAGTGGAAACACAAGGTGGTGCAAAACAGTCTGTCATCCCTCACACTCTGCATCTCTCCCTGATGTTGGTGTATTTTTAAATTGTTCTAAATAAAGTTGGACATTTTAAGGACTTGGGAGTGCCGCTGGTTTCCTTTTTCCTTTATGTGGATTATATAGCCTGACTTTGAAGCTGGCACCCATTTGCGCCCTGAATGTGAATTCTGGGCTCAGTGATAGATCCAAGGATTTTCCTCTGTAAAGGGAAGTAAGCGGTACCAGAGTATTTTCTCTAATCATGTATATAGGTTTTCTAAAAATCTACTGCACCAACTGGTAAAATGTTTGACATGTGGGAATATAATTTATACCAAAAACTGCAAATAATGTGGTTAGTCATATTGGACTGCTACCGTGTTTCCCCGAAAGTAAGACACCGTCTTATATTTTTTTGGGGGCCAAAAGTGGCCCCATGTCTTACTTTCGGGGGGTGTCTTATATACCCTACATCCCACTGCAGCCTCCCATACACACACATACACCACACACCCATACACACACACATACACCCCACACACTCATACATACCCATACACACACACACATACCCATACACACAAAACGTTTTTTACCGGTCTCCGGTGGCCCCCGCTCTCCCAGCTGGCCTCCGCTCTCCGGTGGCCCCCTCCGCTCCTGGTGGCCCCCCTCCGTGCTCTCCGGAGGCCGCTCCCCCCCCCGCTCTCCGGCGTCCCCCCGCTCTCCGGCGTCCCCCCGCTTTCCTTCTTCTCACTGTAGCTGCCAAGCTCCGCCCAGGTCAGAGCCCTGCGCCAATTACAGCGCAGGAACCGTGAGCCAATCACAGCCCAGGACCCGCTAGCCAATCAGAGGCCATGCACAATGTCAGCTGGCCGCGGATTGGCTTGCGGTTCCTGGGCTGTGATTGGGTCACGGTTCCTGCGCAGTAATTGGCGCAGGGCTCCTGACCTGGGCGGAGTTTGGCAGCTACAGCAGGAATCAGGAGAGCGGGGGGCCGCTGGATAGTGGGGGCCACCAGAGAGCGGAGGGGACCACCAGAGAGCGGGGGACCACCACAGTCCTCAGGCAGGTACGCCTTATAATCGGGGGGTGTCTTATGTTAGCAAGTAGGGCGCCCCCCCCCAAGCATGCCTTACTTTCGGGGGCGCCCTACTTTCGGGGAAACACGGTATTATTTTGAACACTATTGTATGTAGCATAAGGAGTGCCAATGCATACAGTTTAGTATGCATTTTATCTCTTGTGGGTATAAGAGAACACTAGTATAATTCAATACTACAAGTCTGAGAATTAGAATATCTTGACCAGTGAAAAATATTATTTTCTTATATAATCAAACCATGTTTAGTTTAGCAAAGGAGAACTATTCTCATCAATCTGACAGACCATATGTACGTCCCATTAGTATACACTGATACTTTAAAAGTAGTAGTCTTCTGCATTTTTAACTCCTGTTCACCGCTAAAAAAATATACTGTACACAATATGTACTATTATTTATCAACCATCCAGGGGTAAAGAAAAACTATGGCATTGTATTTTTAGAGCAAGGAGTGGCAGAAAAAGTAGCATTGACCCTCCATTTGAGACTCCACTATGCAGGCTAAGTTTTAAACAGAAAAATTAAAATTTTGATATTTTTGCAGTAAGTGAATCGAAATAAGGGTCCAAATCTAAAACAAATCTTAACAGGAGTCATGAGAAGGTTCCTATAGCATTTAAGCAATTGAGTAATAATCAAGCATCCATCATTTTCGCATTATGCCTGGCAAACACCCTAATATGAGTTGAAAGGTGGGAATGATCATTAAAGACTCACATACTAACTGGTGTAGCACATAAAATCCAATCAAATTGACCTATGTTTGTGGGGTAGGAATACTTTTTTTACTGCAGTGTATGGCCATCTTGTTAGATACTGCTTAGGCTGCCTTCCCTCTGTGTGGTCCTTGAATTTCAAGGATCAAATAGATAGGCACTGATCTGTGCCAACTGATGTCCGCGGACCATTTTTTTCACAGATCGGTCATCAGCACCACAGGTAGGGGTGGGAGGAGCTGCACCTTGCTTCTGAGCATGCTCAGTACAGCAAAACTGATCCGTAATCCGCACTCCATTAGATCTCAATGTTATTTGACATGGACAGCTATGGATTCGTGTCTGTCTGTTTGTGTTCGTTTTATTCAAGGCAGCCAAAAACCACAACAGGCTCCGATTATGGCTACATGAAAAAAACTGACACAAACAGATCCGTGACAAAACTGAGACACATGGATGGCCATATAGGACTAATCAGTGCCCACAGGGATACATGGGAGGCCAAAACGGATCCGTGGCTATCAGTTTTAAAACGGACAGACATTGATCCCAAATCAGCAGTGTGAAGGCAGTCTTAAGGGTGTTTGCACATGGTAAGCTGTTCTGCACCAAAAATATGTCTCTTCACAGGAAAAACGTTGCATAAAATATGCCAATTTTTGTGGTATTTTTAGTGTTTCTTTTCTTATTCATTAGAATGGGTGAATAACACTGCACAAACACTAAAAGAAATGCTGCAGATGTGAAACTGCTTCAAATTTGCAAGAAAAGAAATAGGCAACATGTTTATGAGATTTCACAAATATATTTCACTTTCCTAGTATAGTAAAATGCTACCTTTTCACAGCAAAAATGCTACAAGCAAACATAACCTAAAGCTAAACTTTTTTTCCAAATCCTAAAAAAAAGTAGTACAGTAACAGGATGCAAAACCATGGTGAGATTAGACACTAGCACCTTTTACTATAGCCCCCCCCACAAAACTAAGGTCAGTTATTCTGTTTTGTAAGGGAATAGACACACAATGACTGTAAAGCGCAATAAAACCATATTATTCCATATTACTGGAGTCAGAGCGCTCTCATTCTCCGATTACGGTACTTTGCCAAGTCTAACACATTTGTCTGTACAAGTTTATTGCTGGCAAGAAACTGCTTTTAAATTCTAGCACTTTAGGTCTCAAAGCTCACAAAACAAATTCTGCTTTTAATGCTAGTGCACACACTTGCTAATGGTCATAAATTTACTGAGATTGCACCCATAAGAAAGAAATGTTTGCAATCCTGGCAAATATTCCATAATATTGTTCATCAAATGCAAATAAGAAACTGGCAGAGGCAATTTTGGGGTGCATCTTTCCCTAATTATACCTGCAGCTGTTTTTTATTAACACTTTCACCCCCAGCGATTTTCCATTTTCCATTTTTTCCTCCCCTTATTCCAAGAGCCATAACTTTTTTATTTTTCCATCAATATGGACATATTGTTTTCTGCGGGACGAGTTGTAGTTTTGAATGACATCATTTATTTTACCATATAGTGTACAGAAAAATGGGAAAACAATTCCAAGTACAGTGAAATTGCAAAAAAAAAAGTGCAATTACACGTTTGTTTTTGGGTTTTTATTCACCCTGTTCGCTATATGGTAAAACTGATGCATTGGTATGATGCTTCGGGTCGGTACGAGTTCATAGATACTAAACATGTATACTTTTACTGTTATCCAAGTAGTGAAAAAAAATTCAGACATTTTTAAAGAAAAAGAATTGCACTTTTGAGCCATTTTCCATGACCCGTAGCGTCCTCATTTTTCAGGATCTGGGGCTGTGTAATGGTTTATTTTTTGTATCTTGAGCTGACGTTTCTAATGATACCATTTTTGAGCAGATTCGATGCTTTGATCGCCCGTATTGCAATTTATTGCAAAGAAACATCATTTTGGTGTTTGGACTTTTTTTCTGTTACATAGTTTACAGATCTGAATAATTAATTTTATATTTTAATAGATCAGGCATTTCTGAATGAGGAATACTAAATGTGTGTATATTTATTTTTGTGTATAGTTTTATTTTTAGTGGGGCCTGATTTGAAGTTTTAGTTTTTTTTTATTTCTTCATATTTTTACAAAAAAATTTTTTTTTCATTATTTTACTTTGCCCACTAGAGGGCCTTAGCAGTCCATTGTCTGATTGCTTCTCTTATGTTTGGATGGGCTACAGCAACAGCACCTCCGAACAAAGGGGAAATTAATAGAATACTCCCTATCAGTTGCGTCACTGGGTCATCACTGGCAGGAAAAATTGATCTCGACGGGTAACCTTGTGGGCGCTTGTACATTAGGTTATCACGTCTACCAGGTCATGATTACACAGATGGAAGGCGGCCATGGATACAGAAAGAAAGCCCACCTTCTTTGTCCTTCTTTTAGCAAGTACTGTTAATAAAGAATATGCCTGACAGGTCACGCTCAGGCAGATCTTGCCCCATATTAAGTCACGTGTTAGAAAATCACAACTTGTCAAAGATGAAGCACACTTAGAAATAAACGTTTAAAAGTTAGCAACTATTTCAGTGTTACAATTGATGGGTTTTTATAGAATTAATTATTTACAACAATATATGGCAGTAGGGAACCCAAACAAATACAAACATCAAAAGAAAAATGAGCAGATATAATAAAGCTGAGGTAAGCTGATATGAGTGTACAAAAACATCAAGAACAAATCATGTCCCGAAGTCACATAATGTATCTACACTTCTTTGTTACAAATTCTTTTTTTTTTTTTTTCAGATTTGTGAGCTATTCATTATGCTAAAATATTAAACTGTTACATATAATGCTATTACTTTTACAATGCTCAAATAAAAGGAACGAGTAATGATCATGTAAATTAATTATTTAACATAAAAAATACTATGTAAATAATGTACACACAGTATATCAGACCTAGTATCCAACCAGTAGATATTGTAAGACAGCAAAATATTTAAGTAGGAGGTCAGACCCCAACAAATTTCAAGCATGAAGAACCCCTATTGATAACTACGACAAGTCATGGTTTATTCTAGCTATGTGCCACCAGTCGCTAAAAGATGTACTCTAATCTCAGCCTTTCATTGTTTAAATGTGATTTAAGGGGTGTTCCTCAGGAACAGAGTTATATTTTAAATTAATTTTAATCAATAGATCTTGGAATAGTAATAATTTCCACAATTGAATGTGTTTAAAAAAATGTTCCTGTGCTAAGATAATCTTATGTGTATGTCCCTGCTATGTACTGTGTAATGGCCGTGTCTGACCATACAGGGACATGGTCTGATCATACCACATCTCCTGGGCCAGGGAGGAAGTAAAAGAGTATAAGACACTAGATGAGTACCTGATGCTATTGCATTGGGAGGGCAGGGATGTCATGATGTGGGTGGGTTCTATGGCACAGGTGGTGGTGGCCATTTCCCCCCATCCGCGCTCTCTCTCCTCCCGTGTCCATTACTTTGAGCTATCCCCCCGTGCGTTGTCTTTCTCCCTGTGCTCTCCCACTGTATGCTGTCTCTCTCCATCCTGTGCTGTCCTCTCCCCTTATGTGCTATCTACTTTGAGCTGTCTCCCCCATGCGCTCTTCCCCCTCTGTGCTGTCTTCTCCCCTCATGTGCTCTCTCCTTTGAGTTGTCTCCCCCAGTGCACTCTCTCTCTCCCCATTTGTGCTGTCTCCCCCGTGTGCTCTCTTTCCCCATGGGCTGTCGTCTCTGCTCCCTGTGCCCTCTCTTCATCCTGTGCACTCTTTTCCTCGTGTGCCTCCTCTTTCTCTCCTCCCTGTACATACTCTCTCATTTTGTGCTGTCTCTCCCAAGGGGTGTGCTCTCTCTCTCCCTTGTGGGCTATCTTTTGAGTATGGGGCCCCAAATTAACACTTGTCTTACAGCTTCTGTGTACCTCTGCCCAGTAGGAGCAGTCTATAGCTAACTCTAGGAAGAACAACTGGGGACACTTAGTGACAGTCTGGCTCAGTACATTCAGCTCTCATTAAAACTCCAAGTACTAAATGCATATAGGGTTGGACAACCAAATCTACAGTGGGTACGGAAAGTATTTAGACCCCTTTAAATTTTTCCCTCCCTGTTTCCATGCAGCCATTTGGTAAATTCAAAAAAGTTAATTTTTTTCTCATTAATGTACACTCTGCCACCCATCTTGACTTAAAAATAGAAATGTAGAAATGTTTGCAAATTTATTAAAAATGAAAAAGTGAAATATAGCATGCTCATAAATAGGAGTGTCTGAGCAAAGTGTCCGAATATTTAAGTCACATGCTGTCCATTTCCTAATGATCCTCCTTGAGATGGTTCTACTCCTACATTGGAGTCCAGCTATGTTTAATTAAACTGATAGGACTTGACTTGGAAACACACACACCTGTCTACATAAGACATCACATTTCAGAGTGCACGTTAGGCCAAATGAGAATCATGAGGTCAAAGGAACTGCCCAAGGAGCTTAGAGACAGAATCCTGGCAAGGCATAGATCTGAAAAAACTCACCAAAAATCAGCCAGGTCAAATATCCATTGCACCAGCATCAGGCTGCCAGCTCCACTGGGAGGTAACACAGATGTGTGAATACCGGTGCTCAGTCCCCTGCAACCCATGCAAAGGGTTGCAGAGGGCATCTGTCATTTGTGATGCATGTAATGGTGTGGAGCCACCCACCTGGCCTTATAGCATGGGTGTGACCAACAAGCTTGGCTCTGACACTGTGCTTCACATGTATGTGTGTGACTGATGCTCTTTTGGTGACCTGGTATCTACAGATACCACCAGTCTCCTCCTTGATAGCATGGCCTGACGCAGGTGCCACAACCGCCCCCATTGCTTGGGTTGCAGGGGACTGAGCACTGGTACTCAGACATATGTGTTACCTCCCAGTGGAGCTGGCAGCCTGCTGCTGAGTGCAATGGATATTATTATTATTATTATTATTATTATTATTAATAGGTATTTATATAGCGCCATTAGGATACATGGCGCTTTACAATTTGGAGGGTAGACAGAAACAGGTGGTCGAGGACGAACGCAAACGACGACAAACGATGACATATCACAATTAGTCATACGGGTACAGCAGGGTCGGGGATCCTGTCCACGAGGGCTCACAGTCTAAAGGGGGTGGGAAGGGAGACAGTAGGAGGGGAGAGGTGGGTTGGTGCAGTGGGTCTCAGTGTGTGTATTAGGCTTGTAGGAAGAAGTGGGTCTTCAGGTTTTTCTTGAAGGTTCCCAGGGTCGGGGAGTGTCTGATGTGATGGGGGAGGGAGTTCCAGAGTCTGGCAGAAGCACGAGAGAAGTCTTGTGTGCGGTTGTGGGAGGTGGAGATGCGGGGGGCTGAGAGGAGGAGTTCTTGGGAGGAGCGCAGATTGCGCGAAGGGAGGTAGCGGGGGACCAAGTTGGAGATGTAGGGAGGGGACAGGTTGTGTATGGCCTTGTATGTCAAGGTTAGGGTTTTGAAGCGAGATCACTGATGGATGGGGAGCCAGTGGAGGGCTTGGCGGAGAGGGGAGGCGGGGGAGTAGCGGGAAGATAGGTGGATGAGCCGGGCAGCAGAGTTGAGGATGGTGTAGAGAGGTGCGAGGGAGGAGGCAGGGAGGCCGGTGAATAGGAGGTTGCAGTAGTCCAGGCGGGAGATAATGAGGGCATGGACAAGTGTCTTAGCTGTGTTGTGGTCAAGGAAGGAGCGGATGCGGGCAATGTTTTTTAGTTGGAGTCGGCAGGCGGTGGCGAGGGCTTGGATATGGGGCTTGAAGGAGAGGGAGGAGTCGAGGGTTACCCCGAGACATTTGGCATGGGGGACGGGTGAGAGGGTGCAGTCGTTGACGGTGATGGATAGGTCAGGAAGGGGGGGAGGGATGTGAGGGGGAAAGACGATGAATTCTGTCTTGTCCATGTTGAGTTTGAGGAAGCGGGTGGAAAAGAAGGATGCAATGGCGGATAGACAGTGAGGAATTTTGGATAGAAGAGAGGAGATGTCGGGGCCAGACAGGTAGAGCTGAGTGTCGTCAGCGTAGAGGTGGTATTGGAGGCCATATGACTCGATGAGGTTGCCTAGGCCGAGGGTGTAAATAGAGAAGAGTAGTGGTCCCAGGACCGAGCCTTGGGGGACACCAACGGAAACGGGGTGGGGGGAGGAAGTGGTGTGGGAGTGGGTGACGCTGAATATTGGATTTTTGACCTGGCTGATTTTTGGTGAGTTTTTTCTGAGTTTAATGTCCTATTTCGGTGAAGGCACAGCTCTGGCCAAGGATACAAAAGAATTTCTGCAGTACTCAAGGTTCCTAAGAGCACAGTGGCCTCCATAATCCTCAAATGGAAGAAGTTTGGGATTACCAGAAGTCTTCCTAGACCTGGCCATACAGCCAAACTAAGCAATCATGGGAGAAGAGCCTTGATGAGAGAGGTAAAGAAGAAAACCAAGATCACTGTGGCTAAGTTCCAGAGATGTGGTAGGGAAATGGGAGACAGTTCCACAAAGTCAACTATCAATGCAGCCCTCCGCCAGTTAGGCCTTTATGGCAGAGAGGCCAGACGGAAGCCTCTCCTCAGTGCAAGACATATAAAAACCCACATAGAGTTTGCAAAAAAAAACATGAAGGACTCCCAGACTATGAGAGATAAGATTCTCTGGTCTGATGAGACGAAGATAGAACTTTTTGGTGATAATTCTAAGTGGTATGTATGGAGAAAACAGGCACTGCTCATCACATGCCCAATAAAATCCCAACACAGAAACAAGGAGGTGGCAGCATCATGCTATGGGGGTGTTTTTCAGTTGCAGGAACAGGATGACTGGTTGCAATTGAAGGAAACATGAATGCGGCCAAGTACAGAGATATCCTGGATGAAAACCTCTTCCAGAGTGCTCTTGACCTCAGACTGGGCCGAAGGTTCACTTTCCAACAAGACAATGACTGTAAGCACATAGCTAAAATAACAAAGGAGTGGCTTCAGAACTCTGTGACCATTCTAAGTACCGTATATACTCGTGTATAAGCCGACCCGTGTATAAGCCGACCCCCCTACTTTTGCCCCCAAAAACTGGGAAAACTTATTGACTCGCGTATAAGCCGAGGGTGGACTCTAGCACAGGTATACAACCCCCAGCAGTGAGGTATACAGCAGCCTCCCCAGTGGTAGTATACAGAAGCAGCCCCAGTGGTATATACAGCAGCAGCCCCAGTGGTAGTATACAGCAGCCCCAGAGGTATATGCAGCCCCAGAGGTATATACAGCCCCAGAGGTATATGCAGCCCCATATGCAGCCCCAGAGGTATATACAGCCCCAGAGGTATATGCAGCCCCAGAGGTATATGCAGCCCCAGAGGTATATACAGCCCCATATGCAGCCCCAGGAGGTATATGCAGCCCCATATGCAGCCCCAGAGGTATATACAGCCCCATATGCAGCCCCAGGAGGTATATGCAGCCCCATATGCAGCCCCAGGAGGTATATGCAGCCCCATATGCAGCCTCAGAAGTATATACAGCCCCATATGCAGCCCCAGGAGGTATATGCAGCCCCATATGCAGCCCCAGAGGTATATACAGCCCCATATGCAGCCCCAGGAGGTATATGCAGCCCCATATGCAGCCCCAGAGGTATATACAGCCCCATATGCAGCCTCAGGAGGTATATGCAGCCCCAGGAGGTATATGCAGCCCACCCCATCTATATACAGGCCCCCCCCGCCGCAATCCTATAAAGGAAGAGATTAGTATACTTATCCCTCCGCTGTCCCGCTGCCGCTGTCCCGCCGCCGCTCCTCCATCTTCATCCAGCGTCTTCCGTCTTCTTTCAGCTTCCTCCTCTGTCGCGCCGGCAATTACGTCATTGCCTGCGACCATCGGAGGAAGCCGGAAGAAGACGGAAGACGCTGGATGAAGATGGAGGAGCGGCGGCGGGACAGCGGCAGCGGGACAGCGGAGGGATAAGTATACTAATCTCTTCCTTTACAGGATAGCGGCGGGGGGGGGCCTGTATATAGATGGGGGCACTGTATACTGTATACATTGTATACAGTATACAGTGACTCGTGTATAAGCCGAGGGGGTAACTTTTCAGCCCAATTTTTGGGCTGAAAAACTCGGCTTATACGCGAGTATATACGGTATGTTTGCAAAAATGTTTACATTTCTGTTTTTTTTAAGTTAGGATGGGGTGCATAGTGTATATTAATTAGAAAAAAAAATAACTTTTTTTGAATTTACCAAATGGCTGCAATGAAACAAAGAGTGAAAAATTTAAAGGGGTCTGAATACTTTCCACACCCACTGTATATAGCCAATCTTGTCGCTATACGTGTGTTAGTGTGTGTCATTTAGGAGACAAGCTCTTGAGTCTGAACAATTTATAAGCTTCTTTGCTTAAGATACTACAAGAATAAAAACTATAGACCTAGATATAATCTTTACCACATCTTTCTACATTGAAAGAGAAATGAAGATATGAATATATTTCATTTTTAGCTGCACATAAAAATAACCATGACAACTGTACAAAAAGTGATACTCACAGCAAAATAAAGTGTTGGTAGTTTTCATATATCTTGTCAAATTTGCCCAAAGAAATAGAAAAAATATTATGAATTGCTGCTTAGTCAATTTCAAATGCTACATATAAGCATGCCATCTTTACAATGCATAATGAGGTGTTATATCTATTAATGTAATAATGATATACCAGTTGTGGTAATATAGAGAAAGTCAAGCAGCAGAGGTGCAGAGAAATTTATATTTCTAGTTACTAAATTGCAAATCCACCAGCACAAAGTTCATTGATAGAGTATCTGCCATAAATGTATTTATACTGCTTATTATCAAAATAGAATGTGACAGTTATACAAAATAGGCAAAGTGATTCCTACAATTACCGTACTATAAATGCATTATTTTAGAATTGGTCAGTACTGCAAATCTAATAAATCTAAAAATTTGAAATTTAAACATACCAATCTGATGAACCCACAGGATAGGTGATAACTGTGGTTGATAACTACAAGTCCACACTTTTGTAACCCCCCTCAATCCAAAGAATGGAACTCATGAATCCCCCAGTTAAAAGGATCCATGCTCGCATTAGAACATACTCCATTCACTGTCTACAGGACTGAAAAAGATAACTAACTCATTGCACTTAGCTGCTCAATCAGCTGTTCGGTGTATTCATATTCATGGTGCTTGCTGTGAATACAAATGGAGTGTACCTCCTCCTTACAGCTGATTGCACAGCTTAATGCACTCAGTGTTTACATAGATCAATGGAGGTGGTCCTGCTGGAGACTGTGGTGGGCCTGCTGAAGACTGGGCCAGGCCTGCTCGTCTCTGGGCATAACGTCCAGTTGCAACGTTATGACTAGACTCAAAAACAACAAACCTCTAGTCGAGCATAAGCAGCTCCCCCACACGCAGAATGATATCTGGGTAAGCATAAAAATGCTAACAGGGTGTACGTGTGCTAAAAATGGCTGCAGGTATCTGTCTAAGAGAGAGAGTCGGCTTTAAAGTCGTGTGTGTGATTGAAGTGACATCACATGAAATTGAAGTCAATTAAATATGTGTTGTGGAGCAGTAATGATGGAAAATTTTGAAACATTTGTTAATAGCATGTATCTTGTTTTGTATATTCCCTTTTTCTTTGTGAAGTTGTTATAACTGATGAAGACCACATGGTCGAAACGTTTTTTTGAAGAAAATTGATGATTACAACTATGCTCCCACAATAAAAGTGTGACTCAACTGAAAAAAACAAAAGACTTGTGTACTCATTTAGGTGTGACAGATTGTATTTATCATAGTTTTACCATATAGTGAACATGGTGACTAAAAAACCCTAAAAAAAAGTGTTATTGAACTTTTTTTGTAGTTTTACTGCACTTGGAGTTTTTTTGCCATTTTTCTGTATACTATATGGTAAAATAAACGATTTCGTCTGAAAGTACAACTCGTTCTGGAAAAAACAAGCCGTCATATATATTGATGGAAAAATAAAAAAGTTATGGCTCTTGGAAGCAGGGGAGCAAAAAAACTAAAGTGAAAAACGAAACATCGCCGGGTGGTGAAGGGTTTAATGTTTATTCATAGGCGGCCATCACACGGTTCAATTTGCAGAACGATATTGTTAGCGATCTCATGCACGCGCGATCGCTAACAATATCGTTCACATCGTTGGTGAGCTGTCACACAGACAGACTCACCAGCGATGTGGAGCAGCGAGATCGCAGGTAACTATGGTACACATCGGGTTACTAGGGGCCGCGCGGCGCTTAGTAACCAGACGTTTACCATAGATACCATCTCACAGCAAAGGCTCTGCCGCTGGGAGATCGTTCATCGTGGTGTCACACACCACGATGAGGCAGATTGATCAAGCGTTTATCGCTTGATATGAGCTCCTGCTCACCAATCTGCGATCTAACAATCAAGTGATTTTACAGTGTAGAATCGCTTGATTACACGCAGCGATGCACAAACGATATCGCTTAAGCGATCAAAAAGCAGATCACTCAAGCGATATCGTGCAACAAAAATTGATGCGTGTGACGGCCGCCTAAGGCTGATAGTCTCATGTAGAAGGATCAAGGATTGTGTAATAGCTCATTCTTGGCCTTAAATAGCTAAAAGTATACATGTACTTTTAAGCGCCATCAAATCGGCTTTTCTGTATTTTCTGAAAAGATGCCAGCTGAGCAGAAAAAACCTTGGCAAAAATGGGCATTTCAACTTTCCTTAAATGTTTTATTCCAATTTCTTCAGTAAACCATTATTCTTTTGCTTGTACATTTGCCTAGTATTTCCTTCACAGACCTGGAAGTAGTCAAATTTAATGGTTGCTTAATGCTTCTACAGAATGCAAAATGTAACTTTAACATGCCATGTGCCCGCAGAACTGTAAGGGTGCCTTTACACGCTGCAACTTTTCTAGGAATTTCACTGGCAACTTACTGGTTGCAGTGAAATCATGGACACATTGTTCTATCTTGTTGCTGTGTACAAATGGAACAATGTCTCCATGATTTCACTGCAACCAGTAAAGTGCCAGTGAAATTGCTAGAAAAGTTGCCGCGTGTAAAGGTACATTTAGGCTGCTTTCACACTGGCATATCTTCAAATCCGTGTGGTTACATGAAATGCATGTATAGTCCTGGACAGGCACAGATCTGTGCAAAAGGATGCCAACGGAACATTTCTTAATGGATCTGTCATCCGTCACCAGAGGTAGGGATGGGGGGAGCTGTACCTTCCTTCTGAGCAAGCTCAGTACAGCAAAACAGATGTTTCACGGATCCGTTTTTTTTCATGGATCCATTCTCCATAGAGCTCCATGTTAATTTCATACGAACAGATACGGATCCGTGTCTGTATGTTGGTGTCCGCGGTTTTCAAGGACGCCCAGAAAGTTTCTGGGTACATGAAAGTTGAGAACACCAACTAATCTGTGACAAAACGGAGACACACGGCTGGCCACTATTGGACCAATCCAAGCTTGCTGATCGCTGATCATTGCGGAATGGCCGGGACCATTTTTCAATCATTGGTCTGCCGCTGTCATGCATGCATTGGCATGTGTGACAGGGGCAACGACCAGCGACACCCAGTGCGCGCCCGACACCCTGACCGATCCCAGCGACCGTCGGGTGTCGGCGCATCGCTGAGTGATCGCTGGTGAGATCTGTCTATCTGGCATCTCACCAGCGATCACATAGCGATGTGCCAGCGATCCCGATTGTTGGTCGGGTTGCTGGAACATCGCTACGTGTAACCCCCGCTTTACAGAGGGAGCAGATAATCAGTAGTTTTTTCTTTCCCTAATTAATAAAGACCTAATTTGCTTAACAAAAAAACAATCAATCATGAGGAGAACCAAACCACCCAGGCTGCCACTCTCCCTCTACCCCACCCCATTCCATTTTTAAATGACCCAAAATGCATGAAAAAGAATATAAATGTATACTCACCGTATCTATCCCTTCCCTAATGCTCTTTGGACTCCTGAGGACCAGGCAGCTTTTTGCCTGCTGCAGCTAATCACTGGTGATGTCAACACTGTGGCCTGTGATTAGCTGCAGCAGGCAAATGTCTTTACAACAGGTACAGGATGGTTGAACGAACTTGTGAACACTGCAGCTAAGCAGTACAAAGAGGAAGCTCAGTGCTCGACTAATGACCCTTAGGCTGAAGGCACATCATCCGACATGATCCCAGTGCCTCGCACGAGTGCAATGCGAGATAAACTCGTATTGCACTAGGACAAGTGATTTCCTATAATGTCGGGCACACTGGTGCGCATTTGAAGCCCTGAATTCGCAAAGCGAGTTTCAGTCGCGGCATGCTGCGACTGCATGCGAGTTGTACGCACCAGCTATCAATAGAAAAACAATGGGTGCGTTAAAAAAACGCACCGTGCAATCACATAGTGCGAGTCTCTGTGATCCCGGCTGTGATCTCTGTGACAGCCGGGACCGTGTGCTGCTTCACCTGCCGCGCTGCTGGCGGCGGCGGGGGCAGATGCCCTCCCCCTCCTCAGGCCTTCCCCTACTTGTCACTGCCCTCCACCTCCCCAACTCCGATGCCGGGACCTGTTTGCGGTTACCCGCCGCGCTTCTGGCAGAGGGGCGGATGCCCTCCCCCTCCTCAGGCCTCCCCATGCCCTGGATGGCCCCCACCTGTCCCTGCCATTCACCCCCCCGATCCCCATGACCGATCTCACCGCTTCTCGATCCCGCCGCGGGTGTAGCCGCCGCTCTGCCTCCTCTCCTCGCTGGAACGCCCCTCCTCCAGTGCAGCTCCGCCCAGAGGCAAGTACCGTATGAATGAATGAATGGAATGAATGAATGAATGTGAGTGGGTTCATGGATGAATGGATGGGTTCATGGATGGATGGATGAGTTCATGGATGGATGAGTGTGAATGGATGGATGGATGTATGTATGCACGCGTAAATGTAAGCACGCGTGGATGTGTGGGTGTGTGGGTGCATGGATGCGTGGATGTGTGGGTGCATGGATGCGTGGGTGCATGGGTGCGTGGATGTGTGGGTGCGTGGATGTGTGGGTGCATGGATGCGTGGGTGCGTAGATGTGTGGGTGCATGGATGCGTGGGTGTGTGGGTGCATGGATGTGTGGGTGCGTGGATGTGTGGGTGCATGGATGTGTGGATGTGTGGGTGCGTGGATTGTGTGGTGCGTGGATGTGTGGGTGCATGGATGTGTGGGTGCATGGATGCGTGGGTGCGTGGATGTGTGGGTGCATGGATGCGTGGGTGCATGGATGCGTGGGTGCGTGGATGCATGGATGCATGGGTGCATGGATGTGTGGGTGCGTGGATGTGTGGGTGCATGGATGTGTGGATGTGTGGGTGCGTGGATGTGTGGGTGCGTGGATGTGTGGGTGCAAGGATACGTGGGTGCGTGGATGTGTGGGTGCATGGATACGTGGGTGCGTGGATGCCTGGATGTGTGGGTGCATGGATGTGTGGATACATGGATGCGTGGGTGCATGAATGCGTGGGTGCATGGATGCGTGGATGTGTGGGTGCCTGGATGTGTGGGTGCATGGATGTGTGGGTGCATGGATGTGTGGGTGCATGGATGTGTGGGTGCATGGATGCGTGGATGTGTGGATGCATGGGTGCGTGGATGTGTGGGTGCGTGGATGTGTGGGTGTGTGGGTGCATGGATGCGTGGGTGCATGGATGCGTGGATGTGTGGGTGCGTGGATGCCTGGATGTGTGGGTGCATGGATGTGTGGGTGCATGGATGTGTGGGTGCATGGATGCTTGGATGTGTGGATGCATGGGTGCGTGGATGTGTGGGTGCGTGGATGTGTGGGTGTGTGGATGTGTGGTTGCATGGATGCTTGGGTGCGTGGATGTGTGGGTGCATGGATGCGTGGGTGCGTGGATGCCTGGATGTGTGGGTGCATGGATGTGTGGGTGCGTGGATGTGTGGGTGCATGGATGCGTGGATGTGTGGATGCGTGGGTGCATGGATACGTGGGTGCGTGGATGCGTGGATGTGTGGGTGCGTGGATGCATGGATGCGTGGATGTGTGGGTGTGTGGATGTGTGGGTGCGTGGATGTGTGGGTGCGTGGATGTGTGGGTGCATGGATGCGTGGATGTGTGGGTGCATGGATGCGTGGATGTGTGGGTGCGTGGATGCGTGGGTGCATGGATGCGTGGATGTGTGGGTGCGTGGATACGTGCATGGATGGATGTGTGCGTATGTGTGACTGCATGTGTGGATGTATGCACGAATGGATGTGTACATGCGTGGATGATGGGTGGATGGATGGATGCAACAAGGGATCAAGTGTCCTCTTCTAGTCTCAGGGATCATAGTAATGGTGCACTGTATGACAGATCATTGCCATACAGTGCACCATAACTCTGACCCCAGAGACTGTAGGAAGAGGACACTTGATCCCTTGCTGCAATCTCTGGAGCAGAGGCGATCGAGCATCGTGGGACCTTCATTGTGGACTACGTCGGAGGCGATCGAGCATCATGGGACGTTCATTATAGACTACGTCGGATATTTCTAATAAAGATGGAGTCTGAATTTTGTTTGTGTTTTTTTTCAAATAAAATTACTTTTCTTTGTGTATATTTAATGACTACTTACCAGAGATTCCTAATGGTGGGTCTAAAATTGGCCCAATATTATGAATCTCGGGCTTAGTGCCAGCTGCCAATAAAAAGCCACCGGCACCAGGGCAACTGGAAGAGCATGGGTACAGTGCCAGAAAATGGCACTTCAATGAATGCGCCATTTTCTGGGGCGGCTGCGGGCTGAAATTCGCAGCATGAGGGGCCCAGAACGTTTGGGCCTCTCCATGCTGCGGATTGCAGCCCCCAGCTGTCTAGTTGTACCTGGCTGGACCAAAAATATGGCGGAGGTCCACGTCATTTTTTTTCTAGAATTTGTTCTAGAAATAAAAATAAAATGCGCTTCGCTGTATTTTTGGTTGCCAGCCAGGTACAACGAGGCAGCTGGGGGTTGGTGGCAGTCCGTAGCTGCCAAGTTGTACCTGGCTGGACCAAAAATATGGCGAAGCCCCACGTCATTTTTTTTATTACTTCTACCAATAAACTGACATGGAGCTTTGCCATATTCTTGGTTGCCAGCCAGGTACAACTTGGCAGTTGGGGGGCTGCAATCCTCATCGTGGAGAGATCCAAATGTTGTGGGCCCCCCCACGCTGCAAATTGCAACCCACAGCCACCCCAGAAAATAGCGCATTCATTGGAGGTGCCATTTTCTGGTGCTGTACCCCAACTCTTCCAGTTGCCCTTGCGCTGGTGACAATGCTGGTGGCACACAGGGGCTCTCCATACGCAACATGGTGTCCAATTGTTAGCGGACACCATGTTGCGTATGGAGAGCCCCTGTGTGCCTAAACATTGGAGCTCCCCCAGAAGTGACCCCATTATGCATCTGGATTTGTTCCTTGGGGGAGTCTAGTTTCCAAAATGTGGTCACTTGTGGGGACCTCCAATGTTGAGGCACACAGGGGCTCTCCATACGCGACATGGTGTCCGCTAACAATTGGAATTGTTAGCGGACACCATGTCATGTATGGAGAGCCCCTGTGTGTCTCAACATTGGAGCTCCCACACAAGTGACCCCATTTTGGAAACTAGACCCCCCAAGGAACAAATCTAGATGCATAATGAGCACTTTGAAGCCCCAGGTGCTTCACAATTTGATCCGTAAAAATAAAAAAATAAGATTTTTGTGGAAGAAAAATATTTTTTTCATTTTTACGGATCAATGTGTGAAGCACCTGGGGCTTCAAAGTGCTCATTATGCATCTAGATTTGTTCCTTGGGGGGTCTAGTTTCCAAAATGGGGTCACTTGTGGGGGAGCTCCAATGCTGAGGTACACAGGGTCTCTCCAAACGTGACATGGTGTCTGCTAACAATTTGAATGGAAATCAGCTCAAATTGTTAGCTGACACCATGTCGCGTTTGGTGAGCCCTTGTGTGCCTCAACATTGGAGCTCCCCCACAAGTGACCCCATTGACAAATGAGTGGCAGCAAATCAGTGCAGTCTTGACACCAGCAAACGGGTGCTAGTCTGTCGGATCGCAGTAGGAATGAAAAAATCTCAATCGCACCACACTAGCACCACACTAGCACCACACTAGCACCACACTCGCACTACTACACGCATCAAACTCGCATCAATATCACGCTTCAAAAACGCGCCGTTTAGGAGGGATCAGTGTGCCTTCAGCCTTACAGTGCTGGGATTATTGCTAGGGCCATGGCACACATATTTTTCTGCTTGTATCACACAACGCCAAATGAAAAAAACTGTATAAGAAGTGTGTGTGGTTGCCAATGTATTCTTTCACTAGAATATAAATCACAGGACATATACTGTAATTTGTGTGAGAAACAGAAGTGGTGAAATGTCTATTCAACCATAATGTTATTTTGACAGCAAAATCCTACCACTGGCTTCAGTTCCCGGATGTACATAAGGCAATTTATATTGATCACGAATAAAAGCTAATTCAAATATATCCACCAGAGACACTTGAAAATGCTTTATAGGCTTTACAATGTATATATTTTAAATTAATAAAAAAAAAACTCTACATAATGTTACATCGGAGAATCCAATAATTATGTTTCGTCTTGACAAAACAGTGTACAAAATTTATAAAACTGTTATCTTTCATTTTAGCTATAGCTGACAAGAGACATTCTTTTCTAATTAGTTTTTTTATTCTACAATTTGTCTAATTCAAGAGAGTGAAAGAACAGAATACAGGGCTCCAGAGGTATATACAGCCCCAATGGTAGTATATACAGCCCCAGTGGTAGTATACAGGGCCCCAGCAGTATATACAGCCCCAGTGGTTTATACAGCCCCAGTGGTAGTATACAGGGCCCCAGAGGTATATACAGCCCCAGTGGTAGTATATACAGCCCCAGTGGTAGTATACAGGGCTCCAGAGGTATATACAGCCCCAGTGGTAGTATATACAGCCCCAGTGGTAGTATACAGGGCCCCAGCAGTATATACAGCCCCAGTGGTTTATACAGCCCCAGTGGTAGTATACAGGGCCCCAGAGGTATATACAGCCCCAGTGGTAGTATATACAGCCCCAGTGGTAGTATATACAGCCCCAGTGGTAGTATACAGGGCCCCAGAGGTATATACAGCCCCAGTGGTAGTATATACAGCCCCAGTGGTAGTATACAGGGCCCCAGAGGTATATAGCAGCCCCAACGGTAGTATACAGGGCCCCAGAGGTATACAGGCAGCCCCAGTAATGCAGGGCCCCCCCAGCGTTTCTCTCGGTCACCTGTAAAGGAAACTATACTTATCACAGTGCCGCTGTCCGCGCCCGCTGTCCGCGCCCGCTCGCAGCTGCCGACCGCGATCCTCCATCTTGCGTCTTCTTCCTGTTTCCTGTGCTCGTCGCAGGGAATGACGTCATTGCCGGCGACGCGCACAGAAACAGGAAGAAGACGCAAGATGGAGGATCGCGGTCGGCAGCTGCGAGCGGGCGCGGACAGCGGGCGCGGACAGCGGCACTGTGATAAGTATAGTTTCCTTTACAGGTGACTGGAGAGACGCTGGGGGGGCCCTGCATTACTGGGGATGCGGGGGCTGCTGTATACCGATGTATACATCGGTATGTACCGATGTATACATCGGTATACAGCACTGACTCGCGTATAAGCCGAGGGGGGTACTTTTCAGCCCAATTTTTGGGCTGAAAAACTCGGCTTATACGCGAGTATATACGGTAATTGAATTGTTTTGTGTAAAAAGTAAAATATATATTCAGGGCTGCCACTACGAATTTTGGGGCCCCTTACTGCCAAAATTTTGGGGCCCCCCTGAGATTCCGCTCTGCCCCCACCCCAGCTCCGCCTCCACCCATGCTCTGCCTCCACCCAAACATGCATTATATTTATAGTGAAAAATTGGAACAGCACCAAAAATTATCTCAATTTAATGTGCCAAACTTGTCTCTTTCCCTCAGCACCAAGCTATCATGATATCAGAGCATATGAAAGTTGGGTGCTGAGGGAAAGATACAGTATATAGAGTAGGGGATAGGATTAGGCCCCTTTCACATCAGCAGCAATTAAAGTTTCACGGTAGATCCAGCAGATGTTGCCACACCTGCCGCATATCTACCATGTAACGCCCAACTTGCAGCACCTATACGGAAAGCCCAATTCATTCTCTATGGGGCTTGCGGTCGGGTGCGGCAAGTGGGGGCAGAGACTGCGGGCAGTATGCACATTAGAGACTGCCTTCTGTATACACATTACAGACTGTGGGCTATATGCACATTACAGACTGCAGTCTTTATGCACATTACAGACTGCAGGCTGTATACACATTACAGACTGCAGGCTCTGTGCACATTACAGACTGCAGGCTCTGTGCACATTACAGATTGTGGGCTCTGTGCACATTACAGACTATATATACAGTATATAGGCACACTAGTACAGCATGTAGTGTGGACCTGTATATACTGTATAATGTTGTGTAGAGACAGACAGAGAGACAGACGCTGTCAAACACACACATAGACAGAGACACTCAGACAGACACAGACATGATACTCACATATAATAGGACCTGTGATGATGTCACATGGAGGGGAGGCATCAGAGGTCACATGATCAGCTCAGAGAGGGATCAGGAATTTGATGAAGATGGTGGGAGGGCCTGGGATCTGAACATGTCATCCTGATTGGAGTGAGAGGGGTCCTGCTTTGGGGAAACAGCCCCGCCCCCTGCATGCCATGGCCACCACCCAACGATTTAAAGCATGGCTGCGGCCGGAGGAGCTGGCATCCCCCGCACCACACTAGTGGGTGGCTCCACTATCAGTCTGGGCCTGCTGTAAGCAGTCTGTCACCACCAGAGCTGCTGCTCCCAGGGTGTAGGGGCTTTAACTTTCCCAGAGACACCATCCACAGAACGCTGACAAGACCAGGTCTCTTAGGTGTCAGGTAAACATCCGCTTCGTCCTCCAATCACAGCACTCATCTAAGTGTGGTCGTGCTCCAATGACTGTAGGTTGCTAGGCAACCATAGTTGTGTGAGAATCTGAGAAGTCCAGCAAGTGCGGGGACACAGCAAAGCAACTTCAGCGTTTCTGTGCCGGGGAGGGGGGACAGGGGGTTTAGCGGCCACACTCCCTGCAATCACGCCTGGGCCCCCCTGCCCCTGATTCAATAGCCATGCCCTCTGCAGTCTGGCCCTGGGCCCCTTACTTGAGTAAGGGCTGTAACCGCCTAATGGCGACCCTGTATATGATATTAGTTTTATTGTTCCATTGTTGTACCTGTATCTTCTCTTCAAACACTTATGTATGTTACTAGGGAAGAAAAATTAGAAATGTTTACAAATAATATAGAAATAGGAAAAAAGGAAGGGTGTGTCATCTCACCAGACTGGGCCATTAAATTCCAGAGCTACCGGGAGACAGATTCGGTCAGAGCAACCGCAGCTTCATGGAACAAGAAACAGAAACAAAATCCAGCATGGAATTCGGAATCCCAGGTAAACAAAACTTAACACTTAATTATATGCTAAAATCTCAAAGAATGGAACTTGCAATACAGTACGTTCGGGTACAGGTAGTGGACCTACACGTTTCAGCAAAAAACCTTACTCATGGTCTGAATACCAATTACATCCATCTTCATTTAAAGGTGTCATCATGACATCATAGGGCTGTCATGGTGTAGTGAGAATGCTGATGAGGGAATGGCAGTTATGGGCAGGGTGACCAGGGAAGACTAGTCTGACCCTAGTCTAGGAATCCTGAATGGCCCTGATCCCGAAGGTATCTCTGAAGGTGAGAAGGTTTGGGCCTCCAGCTTCTCCCTAAAACTCCTCCACCAGCCCTGCGCTATTCCCCCTCACCTCCCTCCACAGAACTGGGATACAGCAACTCAAAAGGAAAGGACTTCAGCAACAGAAACACACAGGTCAGCACAGCACAGCTTTCAGGCATAGAGTGAAACTCTATCAGCAGCACCATCTGCTGGAAGGAGAGGCTACTTAAAGGCTAGGGGGAGGGGAGTTCAGGTGAGTCACACATTAATTTCTCAACCAGCAGTCGAACATTATAGTGAATGCAGTATTGGAGAACAACACAGGAGTCCAGGGCCTTCACAACTATCAACCATGCAGCTCTTAAAGACAAACATACACAGCAGCATCCAGCAATGTCATCACCAACTAAGCGTGTGACAAGGGCGTATTCCATCAAGAAAGGTAAAAGTAGTGGACATACGAAATGTGTTGGTCCCCTAGCTGTACCTGAACTTATTGTATTGCCAGTTCTATTCCTTGAGCTTTTTATATACAAATAAATAAAGTTTTACTCACTGGGGATATCAAGTTTCACTCTATCTCTTTCTGTACCCTGTTCCACAGAAATAGGAAAGTCTATTTGCTATCTAAAATGTAACACATGACAAAACAAATAGTGCTAAGGTCCGTTTACACTGAACGATCAGCGGTGTGATACAACTGCCAATTGGGTAACTTTCACTGATTGGCATTGGCGGTCTATGAGTCTGTTAATATAGGCAGACAAAAGTAAAGGATACCCACTGAGCGTTCTTTTATGGTACCTTTACACGCCGCTACAGAAGGTTAGAAACAACCGGGTGTCGGAGACAAATGTATCTTGCACCGTCAAAACACCACGATGTAGCGGCGTGTAAATCAGGTTGTTGCCACCGGTCACTGTCGACACCTGTTTTTGAGCAGTGCTCAAAAAAAGGTTGATTTCAACCCGATGGTAGTGGCATCTAAATGAGGAACAGGAAGGTTTTTACGACACCTAGTTAACTCCATGGGGGTGAGACAGTCTCCGGGATACCGCCCACCTTCAGCGATCATTGGTGGAAGCTCCTGCGTTACGATTGGTTGTCCCTGCATAGGGCAGCATATTTAAGGAGATGACCTGTCACACTACACAATTGCAATAGCATCATGTATTAGCCAGCCTTCCTGCGCTGGCTGGCCAATCATGATGCTATTGCTTTGTCCAATGACCGTACGAGCGTCTCGTAATCCACAACTCTGTCATGCCTATGTGTTGTCCCTGCTGCCCCAGGTCCTCCCATATTACCTTGTGGTAGCGGCGTGTAAATGAGGGATGGTGCTCTACAGAAGGTAACCTGCGGCACCCATTGATGCCTCCAGGGATAGAAAAAACCTTCTGTGGAGCACTTTGTAGCGGCGTGTAATGGCGGTACCAGATACCGTTTGCAACCGTTGGAACGTGCTCGTGCACGTGAGACACCCGGTTGTTTCTAACCTTCTGTAGCGGCGTGTAAAGGTACCATTATAGATAGTTTTGTGAGTATTGGGTGCCATGGTTCTCGGCAGTGCAAGACCTGGTTATGTATAATGAAGCACCAACAGGAATGATGATTTTTTTTTTATCTGGGTAAAAGGTCAATTTCAGCCGATCATTGAGCGTTTTGCTCATTTATCAGTTGATTGACAGCCTATTTACACTGCAGGATTACCATGAAACTAGTGTTTTTAAGGCTAGGGTCACATTTGCGGCAACATTTTGAAATCCTGATCCGGTTATGAGCTGTCAAAAAGTTCAAGAGCCGGATCAGGAACCGCTCCCCATAGGAGCCCATTATGGTAACTGGATTGCTCTACATGCAATCCGGTTACCGACCCTGGATCTGCAGCCTGCGGTAAAAATCATGCAGGCTGCATTTTCGGAGCGGTTCTGTCAACCGCAATGCGTTAACCGGATTGCTCCGGATGTGTAATGTTAAAAGTTTCATGACCAAGGACAGTGGCTGATACTATACGTACATTACGTACAGTATCTCCTTTACTGGGAGGAGCCGCGGCTTCATTCAGAAATTTGTAGAAGCTGACAATAGCCTGGGATTGAAAACGAGTGTGACCAATCGATCGCACAAATAAGCCCGCCTATCCTTTGTTTGCAAGCTGACAATAGCTGGCTATACTGTAAAGGGCTTATTAACCCCTCACATGCTGCTGACAGGAGTGGACAGCATGTCTCTAGGGAGGGTGGGAACCCCCTAGAAACATGTTGCCCACAGCTACTATAAATATTTCATGTTTTAATAAAATGTAACACTTTGCTCATCCCTGTGGCAAAGATGAACTTGGGACCTTTTCGGGTTGAGGATGGAGTGAAGCTCGAATCCCAGACCTACTGTCAGTTTCTGGAAGACAACTTCTTCAAGCAGTGGTACAGGAAGAAGCCAGTATCGTTCAAGAAAAACATGATTTTCATGCAGGACAATGCTCCATCACATGCATCCAACTACTCCACATCGTGGCTGGCCAGTAAAGGTCTAAAAGAAGAAAAAATAATGACATAGCCCCCATGTTCACCTGATCTGAACCCCATAGAGAACCTGTGGTCCCTCCTAAAATGTGAGATCTACAGGTAGGGAAAACAGTACACCTCTCGGAAGAGTGTCTGGGAGGCTGTGGTGGCTGCTGCATGCAATGTTGATCGTAGACAGATCAAGCAACTGACAGAATCTATGGATGGAAGGCAGCTGAGTGTCATAAAGAAAGGTGGCATTTATTGGTCACTAATTTTTTTGGGTTTGGTTTTGCATGTCAGAAATGTTTATTTATAAATTTTATGCAGTTAAATTTGTTTACCTGGTGAAAATAAACAAATGAGATGCGAATATATTTGGTTTGTATTAAGTTGCCTAATAATTCTGCACAGTAAGGCTGTTTCACATCACGTTTTTTTTTCTGTCAGTGGGATCCTACTTTTTGCAGGATCCCACAGACAGGAAAGGAAAGCATTGGAGGTGACCTCCAGATGCTATTTCTGTGTGCGGGTCCATGATTGTCACGGATCCCAACACAGAAAGCCCAAGCCTGCAAAGTGCAGGCAAGCCGGGCACTTTCACTCCCGCAATGTATATGTATATACATTGTGGGAGTGAACAAAGGGTTAAAAATAAAAAAAAACATACTACCCTCCCTGACAGTGTCCTGCGCTGTCTTGCTCGCTCCTGGGACTGACAGATCTGTGATTGCCTGGCAACCCAATCAGCTGAGCCGTCATGTGACCAATCAGCTGATTAGGTTGTCACATGACCGTGCGGTTTAAATCTCCCGCCCGCTGGTCAATTTTGATGGGCGAGCGATTTAAATCGCGCGGTCATGTGACAACCCAATCAGCTGATCGGTCACATGACTGCTCAGCTGATCGGGTTGCAAGGCAACCACAGGTCCTTCAGTCCCAGTATTGAGCGAGACAGCGCAGGACACCGTCGGAGAGGTAAGCATGTTTTTTTTTATTTTTAACCCTTTCTTTAACTAAAGTTCACTTCTGCAATGTATGTATGTACATTGCGGAAGTGAAGTTAGATGGTAAGTAGCAATTTTAGTGTACTGAGCATGCTCAGTACACTAAAATCGGGTCCGAGGAATGATCCTGTGTTTCCACAGACCCGTGCTCAACGGCCGAGGATCGGATCGGATTTGGCCTAATTGCCATCCGATTTTGTGGGATATGATTTGTGTCCGATTTTTGGCTGTGCCCAAAATTGGAGCAGTCTCCGATTTTGGGTACAGCAAAAAATCGGACACAAATCGGATCCCACAAAATCGGATGGCAATTAGGCCAAATCCGATCCGATCCCCATAGGATAACATGGGGGCCAAATCGGATCTGTGGCTGTCCGTTTTACAACGGACAGCCACGGATCCTCAAAAAACGTAATGTGAAAGCACCCTAACAGTTACCTGCACAAACAGATATCCTCCTAAGACAGCCAAATCTAATACCCTACTCCAACTTCCAAAAATATTAAGCTTTGATATTTGATTCTTTTGGTTTGATTGAGAACATAGTTGTTGATCAATAATAAAAATAATCTTCTACAATACAACTTGCCTAATAATTCTACACACAGTGTGTTAGCAATTGAAGCATTGTGTTTCGAAATACATTTACTATTCACAGGTTACTTGAGCGCAGATGTTGAAAAACAAAAAATTACAACATGCATAACAACTTAATAAAATTGCACGGTAATGATGGACAAACACAAACAATCATATTTGTCTAAGGGTACTGTTACACGACGCAATATTGCATGCAATTTCACTGGCAATTTGCTGGTTGCAGTGAAATCATGGACACATTGTTCTATTTGTACACGGCAACAAAATAGAACAATGTGTCCATGATTTCACTGCAACCAGCAAATTGCCGGTGAAATTGCATGCAGTGTTGCGATGTGTAACGGTACCCTAATAACCACTTTACACATCCCGATATCGTCGTCCAACTTTGATAAAAAGTCACGTGGTTCGTGCGTTGGCCCCGATATTGTTCGTGCGTTGTATGGTGTAAATGTCCAATTCAATGCAAGAACGATGCCAAAACGATATCGGGGAAGAATTGTGCAGGCTCTTCAACTGCCCGATATTGGATGGACGATCTGGCAGAATTGTTCTGTGTGACAGCCCAACAAAGATTTGGAGCACAACTTCCCCTATTCACTCCCATGTTAAATGGTCGTTCCCTGGTTCGCGCGTACAAGGGGGCGTATACATCGCAGTTGTGTTGCCTGCCGATATCTCCCTGTGTGACAGCTCCTATGCGATCTTGGATTTCAGCCAAAAAAGTGCGAGATCCCGTGCCGTTGTATACAATATCGAAACGATGTTGGGACGTGTAAAGTGGCCATTAGGGTACCTTTACATGTCACAACATTGCATGCAATTTCACTTGCAACTTACTGGTTGCAGTGAAATCATGGACACATTGTTACATTTGTATACGGCAACAAAATAGAACAATGTGTCCATGATTTCACTGCAATTTACCATTGATTTTATGGTAATGTATGCTAATTTGTTTCTGCAGTTGGGATTCCCAGCAAAACCAATGTGTTTCACAGAAACGCTGTGCACATACATTGGTTTTGCAAGTGTCAAGAACTTTCAAATCCCTCCGTTTTGCTGTGGATGGGAGAGAACTGACATGTTCTATTTTCTTACGTTTTTGCTGCAGTCAATGGCAAAAAGCAGGAAAAATACAGCATCAAAAACTCAGTAAAAACGCACAAAAAACGCACCAAAATGTGATTAAAACGCAGGACCTGAAATCAGCAAATCTCCTGGCAAAGACTCTAGGATCCTTGAAACCAGTACAGGTTTTGCTGCGTTCAGGATTGTTTAAAAAAAGTCCTGTGGGCACATACCCAACAGGTCACTAATTATTTCTGCCAGCAAAATGTATTTGTTTTCCTGTGTGGAGATTTCACTGTTCTTATTAGTGAGCAAGTACTCATCCAGTCATTTCTCTTTCAATTCTGTGAGAGAGAACACAAGTAGTTTCACTTTCAATCTTGAAAGAGAGAAGACATGGATTCTGTGATGAGGACATTGAGCTGTGAATAAACATCTGTACAGATATGTAGCATATAAACTATGCTTTTCTTCTCAAATTATTCAACTCTGTTATTTAGATTGCATATTGTAAAGAAGTGTTTTGATTATTGTGTCATGATATAAGCTAATGTGTGCCGTCTAAAGGTGCTCTTAAGGCCACGTCACACACTTCAATATCGTGAACGATATCGCTTAAGCAATCCGGATTTTTGATCGCTTAAGTGATATCGTTTGTGCGTTGTTGCGTGTAACAGGGTGATCTTACAGTGAAAAATCGCTTGACTATTTGGTTGAAGATTTGTGAGCAGGACCTCAAATCCGTAGTTCATCGTTCAATTAACCTGCGTTCAACCTGCTGCATCGTGCTGTGTGACACCTCTCAAACGATCTCATTCTCCACTTCGCCTATTCCTGACGCTAGATAGTGTTGATCGCCGAGGAGTGCACACGATCGCTGGCGTGTTGCCAAATTTAGCATCGTTCACGAGATCTATGCTTGTGACACCGTACAAACGATATTAATAAATTGTTCGAGCGATCTCTATCGCGTGACTTTTCAGGCGATATCGTGATCATCTGACGTGGAATTAAGGCTTGTGTAGACTGAATTTTCGTTTAGGAGGGGATGTATTCTCACTGATGTGATATATATTGATTGCATAGATGAGCATTGAGTACAGATATGAACAGGGTCTGTTTTAGGGCTCCATCACACACACACACACACTTCGATTGCGATGCTGCAATGTCACTAACGCGAGGCTGCAGCATCACAAGCATAGTGGTCACACTGCACTTTCTTCATCGCTGGGAGAGCGATGGGGCCCTTACTGTAGTATATAAGCTCTTTGTTGTGAAACTGGTTATAGATTTCTTTCTCTTTCATTGTTATTTATTTATATAGTTTTTTTTTATTTCATAATGTTGACTCTACCCCATGTAAGTTGTAACTGTGCATAATTTCCAAATTTTCCAAATTTGTGCATAATTTCCAAATTTGGATAAAAATGTTTCGAAAACGTCTATGGCCTGACGCTGAATTGGAAGAGCTTGTCAACGCCTCTGATTCAGAAGATGACTTCCCACAGGAAAATGTGTCCGAAGAGGAGGACCATATGTGTGATAGGGAAAGCAATGCTGAAAATTCTAATTCTGAAGTGGAATATGAAGAGGGACATGATACCCAGACAACTAGTTGGATGCAAGCAATCGATTCTAAAAACAAGGATGTAATTTGGAATTTGCAGCCTAGTCATTCTGGTAGATTCTTCTCTGAAAATATAAAATCTACTCCTGAAGTTATATTTAGTTAAATTTCAAGTCATAGTAATAAATCTAAAGCATGTTTGTTATTTGTGTGCAGAATGCTATAAAGCGAACATAATTGCAAACAGCCCGTGTGACATTTTTCTGAAAAAAACAAATAAAAATTAAGTTTTATTTTCATTTGTTTGTGATCAACCATGTTCACGTACAGTTTAATAATAAAAGAGGTATTCAAATAAAACACTTACAGTAGCTAAAACCATGTGATGCACTTGAAAATAGCGCGAGATTTCAAACACCGGCACTTAGATGCTGGCATTTGAACTACGCTCGGGGTTCCGTCAGCCATAGGACTGAATTGGCAGCGTTATTGCAGTCTTACCATTCCGGTAACACTGCGTTGAGGCTAGGGTCACAGTAGCGCTCCAGCATCCGCTAAAAAGATGTGTTTTTATTATCTAACAATGTCTGCAACTGGATGCGTTAATGCACCCATTGACTCCAATAGAAATAACGCATGGCCAAATTAGTATGCATTTGGCACTATGTGTTTTTTCTAGCGCACATCATAATGCAGTCTGCAAAATTTTTTAGGCTGTTTTGGAAACGTGACTGTGCCAGATGCATTAACTTATCATTGGAGTCTACGACAAACGCATCCATTAACGCATGGTATATAAATGTACACATTTGCTAGGGAAAAAACGCATCCTTTTAACGCATCTGTTTGGCGGATGACATAACACGAGTGTAACCCTAGAGCAAAACGCTAGTTTGACCCTAGCCTATGTGAGCGGTGTGTGCTATGCTGAGCAATTGTGTGTGCTGTATATATCTGATTTGTGAGTATACAGTATGTACTGTATATGATGGATATGTGAGCGATGTATGTGCTGCATCTGTCTGATATGTGAGTGGTGTGTGTGCTGCATATGTCTGATATGTGGGTGGTGTGTGTGCTGTATGTGATGGATATGTGAGCAGTGTGCAAGCTGCATGAGTCTAACACATGAACAATTGTGTGTGCTGCATGTGTCTGATATGTGAGTGGTATATGTGCTGCTTACGTCCGATATGTGATCGGTGTGCGTGTTGTATGTGATGGATATGTGGGCGGTGTGCAAGCAACATGTGTCTAAAACATGGACAACTGTGTGTGCTGCATGTGTCGTATATGTGAGCATTGTGTATGCTGCATATGTCTGATATGTGATTGGTGTATGTGCTGTATGTGCTGGATATGTGAGCGGTGTATGTGCTGCATGTGTCTGAAATGTGAGCGGTGTATGTGCTGCATGTGTCTGATGTGTGAACAGTGTGTACTGTATGTCTGATATCTGAGTGGTGTATCTGACATGTGAGGGTTGTGCTTGATGGATGTCTGATTTGTGAGCGGTGTGTATGGGCTGCATATGATGGATATGTGAACATTGTGTGCTACATATGTCTGATATCTGCGTGGTGTGTATATCTGATATGCGAGGTTTGTGCCTGGTGGATCTGTCTGATTTGTGAGTAATGTATATAATAGTACAACATAAAGCACATTACACTTTATTGCGACCTCTTAAAGTACAAAACTATGACAATGCAGTATTCCAAATAAATAAGGTTCTGCACCTTGCTCTAAAGCTTAGAGAATGCAAGCATGCTGTCCTTGACTAGAAAACAGGCCACCTCTAAGGGTACCGTTACACGTCGCAACATTGCATGCAATTTCACTTGCAATTTGCTGGTTGCAGTGAAATCAAGGACACATTGTTATATTTCGTTGCCGTGTACAAATGGAACAATGTGTCCATGATTTCACTGCAACCAGCAAATTGCAAGTAAAATTGCATGCAATGTTGCGACGTGTAACGGTACCCTTAAGACAGTAGAGGTGACAGTAACCTAGACAATGATTGCACAACAGATTATAAAATCCCTCAGTTCTTCAAAACTTAGATTTTAATAAGCATTTGCAATTTAACCTTTTATAAGATGAGGCAACACAAAACTGGTCAGGGCCTGCACACGTGTCAAGTGCCTGCGATATCGCCATGCGTCACAAATTATTAATCGCCTGACGATGTGGAATATCGCAGTAAGATTCCACGCGTCATAGACCAGCGATCGGTGATGTCGCCATCTTGCGAGCGATTTTATTAGTTGCTTGTACTTGTAAATAGAAAATACGTCGCTGAGTTTAGTGTCACACGCAGCGATGCACAAGGTCTATGAGCGAGAGCGACAGGTTTTACGTTGGCAGTGAAACTGCGATCGCGATCAGCGACAATCGCTGTTGCATCACTTGTCACACACTTCAATGTCGCTCTGCGTCACTTTAAGTCGCTGAGCGACTGAAAATCGTGACGTATGAGCGACATTGACAGCGATATCGACATGTGTGACATCCCTTTAAAGAATAAGACATCTAACGTGTTTTTTTTTTTGTAAAAGGGGCTGTCAGTGAAATTTTCTGACAACAATGAGCTGAACAATTGTTAATTGTTTAATGTAATGAAGCTCCATTTTGGACTTTTAAGATGGACTATAAGATGGCGACGGCAAAGGCTTATATAAGCTGTTTTTCTGTAAGAACATGTAAACATGTTTTGATCATATTTTGATCATGACCCTCAATGACCTAATCTGGTCAAGGTAAGATAAGCCTGGATTTTTTGGGGACTTTCCGTGTACCTCATCCACCCTGACAATTATTGGAAGTATTGGAGACGTCACGAAGAGCCAATCAATATGTAGTATACAACTGGGTGTAACCAATGGTTTGTAGTAAAAAAAACTGGGGTAACCAATGATTTTGAAGTTGTATTAACCCCTTCCCGACCTGTGACACAGCATATGCGCCATGGAAACCGATGCGTTCCTAACCTATGACGCATATGCTGTGTCATCTGGGGATTCTGTTCCTGCAGCTTGAGTGAGGGTGTCACTGACCTGTCACTCGAGCTGCAGATACATGAGGACATGTAATATACCCCAGGGGGGTGGATTTTCCCCCCCGAGGCTACAGTCCCAATGATTGGCGGTTGAAAGTGAAACCGCTAATCATCGCGACTGTAATAGTCTGCGGTCTCCCCCTGCCCGCCGCGTCTCCCCTTTGTCCTTCGGTGTCTCCCCCCTGTCCTCCGGTGTCTCCCCCCGTCCTCCAATGACTCCCCTTGGCCCCCCCGCTTCTGTTCCCTGTCTGCCGCTTCTCTTCCCTGCCTCCCCGCTGGTGTCCTCTCGCCGATCACCCCTTACTTCCGTTGATCTCCAGTGATCACCTGCTCCTGCTCACCTCTCCCGCCGCTTTCTTCTGGTCTCCCCTCCCCGCTGCCTCCACTGCCACACACCTACGCCGCCACCGTCTTGAGTGATCAGGATCTTCTCCGATCCCTCTTCTCTGCAGCTTGATCGATCAAGCGCAGTGATGGGATCTGATACTGCTGCACACAGTGAGATCCACTATGTGGTCACTGTGCCAGAGCTGTCAGATCACTTTACTGCAGCCCCGATCCTCCTGCAAGGGGATCAGGCTGCAGTGAAGTGGAAATGACAGCCCTGGCACAGTGATCACATAGTGGATCACTGCACCCATGCTTTTAGATCACTTTCTGCAGCTCGATCCCCATGCAGGGGGATTGGGCTGCAGAGTAGCGATCTGACAGTCAGGGCGCAGTGATCCACATAGTGGATCACTGCGCCCGGACTGTCAGATCGCTTTCTACAGTTCGATCCCCATGCAGGCAGATCGAGCTGCAGAGTAGTGATCTAACAGCCGGGGGGGCGCAGTGATCCACATGTCACTGCTCCCGAGCTGTCAGATTGCTACTCTGCAGTTTGATCCCCCTGCATGGGGATTGAGCTGCAGAAAGCGATTTGACAGCCCCAGCGCAGTGATCCTCTATGTGGATCACTGCGCCCGGGCTGTCAGATTGCCTCTCTGTAGCCCGATCCCTATGCAGGAGGATCAGGCTGCATTGAAGAGATCTGACAGCAGGGGCGCAGTGATCCATTATTTGATGACTGTGCCAGGGCTGTCAGATCACTTCTCTGCGTCAGGTCACCTGACCCAAGCCTCAGAGATCATGTGATCTCTGAGACTTGGGTTTGCACAGTGATGCTGCACTGTATGGCAATGATTGCCATACAGTGCATCATCACTATGACACCAGAGACTGCAACAAGAGAACACTTGATCCCTTTCTGCAGTCTCTGGATGTAGCAGAGGCGATCGAGCGTCGTGGCACTTTCGTTGTGGACTACGTTGGAGGTGATCGAGCATCGTGGGACCTTCACAGTGGACTACGTTGGATCTTTTTATAATAAAGATGGAGTCCAAATTTTGTTTGTGTTTTTTTTTTTTCAAATAAAAAGATTTTTCTCTGTGTGGTGTATTTTTGACTATTTACAAGAGATTCCTAATGGCCGGGTCTAACATTGGCCCGACATTATGAATCTCGGGCTTAGTGCCAGCTACCAATAAAAAAACTGGCATTAATCCCTTTATTACCCAGTTTGCCACCAGCACCAGGGCAACTAGAAGAGTCCGGGTACAGCGCCAGAAAATGGCGCTTCAATGAATGTGCCATTTTCTGGGGCGGCTGCGGGCTGCAATTCTCAGCATTGGGGGCCCAGAACGCTTGGGGCTTTTCATGCTGAGGATTCTAGCTCCCTGCTGCCTACTTGTAACTGGCTGGACCAAAAATATGGCGGAGCCCCACGTCATTTTTTTTTTTCTAGAATTAGTTCTAGAAATAAAAAAAAGGGGCTTCGCTGTATTTTTGGTTGCCAGCCAGGTACAAAGAGGTAGCTGGGGTTGATGGCAGTCCGTAACTGCCAAGTTGTACCTGGCTGGACCAAAAATATGGCGGAGCCCCACGTCCCTTGTTTTCTCAAAAATCTGTTCTAGAAATAAAAAAAAAGGCCTTCACTGTATTTTTGGTTGCCAGCCTGGTACAACTTGGCAGCTGGGGGCTGGGATCCTCAGCATGGAGAGATCCAAATGTTGTGGGCCCCCCACACTGCAAATTGCAACCCACAGCCACCCCAGAAAATAGCGCGTCATTCTCTGGTGCTGTACCCCAACTCTTCCGGTTGCCCTTGTGCTGGTGGCACACGGGTTCTCCGTACGTGACATGGTGTCCGCTAACAATTTGAATGGAAAATTAGCTCCAATTGTTAGCGGACACCATGTCGCGTATGGAGAGCCCCTCCCTGTGTGCCTGAACATTGGAGCTCCCCCACAAGTGACCCCATTTTGGAAACTAGACCCTCCAAGGAACTTATCTAGATGCATAGTGAACACTTTGAACCCCCAGGTGCTTCACAAATTAGTCCGTAAACGGGAAAAAAGAAGATTTTTGTGAAAAAAAGTAATTTGTCATTTTTACGGATCAATTTGTGAAGCACCTGGGGATTAAAGTGCTCACTATGCATCTAGATAAGTTCCTTAGGGTGTTTAGTTTCCAAAATGGGTCAGTTGTAGGGAGCTCCAACGAGGAAGGCGCCAGGTGTGGCTCTGAAACGCGTAGGAGAAGGAGGAATAAAGAGGATGAAAAGTTGATTGGCTCCTTGGTGAGTTATTTTGAACCCAGAGCAGCGCGGACCGTGACACACCATCACTCCCATCATTTCTCTTGGATCATACCACTATCCAGTGGTAGGTGGAGGTCCTGCAGCAGCTTGGAACATTGATTCCTAAACGCCTTCAAACCAGTTGTGGGGATCACAACTGGACCAGGTGAGCAGCTCCACAGCACCACCATATTACACTAGTGTCACTAGTGATAGGGCACTATTGCGCCTCTTGTCCCCCTCCCTTTTATATTTTGCAGCTCCAATGTTTAGGCACACAGGGGCTCTCCACACATGACATGGTGCCCGCTAACAATTTGAGCTGATTTTCCATTCAAATTGTTAGCGGACACCATGTTGCATTTGGAGAGCCCCTATGTGCCTAAACATTGGAGCTCCCCCACAAGTGACCCCATTTTAAAACTATACTCCCAGGGAACGTATGAAGATGCATAGTGAGCACTTTGAACCCCCAGGTGCTTTACAAATTAACCCGTAAATATGAAAAAAGAAAATTTTTGTGAAAAAAAAAGTACTTTTTCATTTTTACAGATCAATTTGTGAAGCACCTGGGGGTTCAAAGTACTGACTATGCATCTATATATGTTCCTTGGAGGGTGTAGTTTACAAAATGGGGCCACTTGTGGGGGAGCTGCAATGTTTAGGCACACAGGGGCTCTCCATACGCGATATGGTGTCCGCTAACAATTTGAGCCGATTTTCCATTCAAATTGTTAGCGGACACGATGTCGTGTTTGGAGAGCCCCTGTGTGCCTAAACATTGAAGCTCCCCCACAAGTAACCCCATTTTGGAAACTAGACCCCCAAAGGAACATAGCTAGGTGCATAGGGAGCACTTTGAACCCCCAGGTGCTTCACAAATTGATCTGTAAAAATGAAAAAGTATTTTTTTTTTGTTACAAATATTTTCTTTTAGCCTAAATGAGCAACAGGATAAAATGCAATTCCTAAAATTTGTTGGGCAATTTCTCCTGAGTATACCGATATCTCATACCGGTATGTGGTCATAAAGCACTGTTTAGACGCACGGCAGGGCTCAGAAGGGAAGGAGCGCTATTTCACTTTATGAATGGAAAATTAGCTCCGAAAGTCAAATTGCACTCCTTCCCTTCTGAGCCTTGCCGTGCGCCCAAACAGTGGTTTATGACCACATATGTGGTATCGGTGTACTCAGAAGAAATTGCCCAACAAGTTTTAGGATCCAATTTATCCTGTTGCCCATGTGAAAATGAAAGAATTGAGGCTAAAATAACATTTTTCTTAAAAAAAATTTAAAATGTCCATTTTTTCCTTTCACGTTGCTTTAGTTCCTGTGAAGCACCTGAAGGGTTAATAATTTTCTTGAATGTAGTTTTGAGTAGCTTGAGGGGTGCAGTTTTTGGAATGGTCTCACTATTGGGTGTTTTCTGTCATTTACATCCTTCAAAGGGACTTCAAATGTGATGTGGTCACAAACAAAAAAATGGTTTTGTAACTTTTGCTGGAAAAATGAAAAATTGCTGATGAATTTTGAACCCTTATAACTTCCTACCCCAAAATTTTTTTTTTCCAAAATTGTGTTGAGGTAAAGTAGAGATGTGGGAAATGTTATGTATTAACTATTTTGTGTCACATAACTCTCTGGTTTAGCAGAATGAAAATTAAAAATTTGAAAATTGCGAAATTTTCAATCTTTTTGCAAAATTTTTTATTTTTTCACAACTAAACACAAAAATTATTGACCTAAATTTAATACTAACATGTAGTCCAATATGTCACAAAAAAAACAATCTCAGAATCGCTAGAATCCGTTGAAGTGTTCCAGAGTTATTACCTCATAAAGGGACACTGGTCAGAATTGACAAAAATGCCAAGGTCTTTAGGGTCAAAATAGGCTGGGTCCTGAAGGGGTTAACTCATGTATTAGCATTTGCCTATATAATAAATCCTATCAGGGTGTCAGCCCTTAGGAATATGCTGACATAGAAAGCATAGCGGCTGTCATTTTCCTTTGTGCACATTTTAATAGCCTCCACCTACATCATGCTGAAGTATAGTAAGGTCTGGGGACTAGCTATTCAACTTATGGAGATGAATCTGTCTGCCAGCATAAGGAGACTGATAAGGAGACTTATAGCCACAATGCAACTGCAGACGCTGTGTTTCGGGGTGACTGCCCCTCATCAGTGCAGTGTGTGGGAATTCTGATCTGGCTGTATGAGAGGCTAAGATGAGGTCTGGGGGACTAGCTATTCTCCTTATGGAGAGGAATCTGCCTGCCGGCATAAGGAGACTGATAGGGAAACTTATAGTCACCCCGAAACGCAGAGTCTGCAGTTTGGGGTTCAGATCTGGCACAAATCCTAAAGGTACCGTTACACGCTTCAATGTCGTTAAGATATCACCAACGATCTCACGGGAGCTCGGTCCTTAGGACATCTTTTTGACATCTTTGGTGAGATGTCACACAACCCAGCGAACGATACTTGTTAACTGTTGTGAATAGCGAAGTCGTTAAGGACATCGTTATCGTGGTGTCACCCACAACAATGCAGCAGGTTGGCTGATCGAGGATCATTTGAGAACATGTTCTCAAATCTGCAATCAACGATCCAAAGTAGTCGTAACTCTGTCACACGCAACAACCTCCTAACGATGTCATTTGAACGACTCCAAGCCCGTGACGTTTGAGCAATATGGTGCACAATCTCATACTGTGTAACGGTGCCTTAAGTCATATTAAAAGGCTTATTAAAGAGTAGATGATGACTTTGAGGATTCCTACCTTTATTGGGTGGCATTAGAGTTCGTCGACTTCCTCACTGAAGTGACAATTTTCATATTTCCCAGAGGAGAATTGCGGTATAAGTCTCCTTATCAGCCTCCTTATGCCGGCAGGCAGATTCCTCTCCTAAAGGTAAATATCTAGGTCACCAGAATTTGTCTTAGCCTCTCATACAGCCAGATCAGAACTCCCACACACTGCACTTATGAGGGGCAGTCACCCCGAAACACAGCGTCTGCAATTTGTGGTTCTAATCTGTACAAATCCTAAATCATATTAAAAGAAAGAGATTATCTGGTGTATAGACGAGCGCTCCCAGGTCCAGAAAGACACAATCCAAATACCTGAGGAAGGCTTATCCCTACTGTAAAGCCGAAACGCGTTGTATGTTTTCCACTATATTACTGATGGAATAAACTACTACTTTGGAAAATAAGAAGAATTTGGATTGTGTCTTTCTGGACCTGGGAGCGCTTGTCTATACACCAGATAATCTCTTTCTGTGGACACACCTAACAGACTCCGGGCTGGGAGCTCTGTCATTTCTGGGACGTAGCTGCAAACCAGGAGGCAAGCACACTAAAGAGTGGATCAACCACAAGGTATTGTTACATGAGAAAATAAAGACATCAAAAGGGTGACCACAAAACCTAATCTATCACCATACTTTACAATCTACACTTAGATTTGCGCCCTCTCTTTTTATCTCCCCCACCACCCAGACCCCAGTGCCCAGAGGTCAGACTTCATTAAATCATATTAAAAGGCTTGTTAAAGAGTCTATTATGACTTTTAGGATTGCTACCTTTATTGGGTGACATTAGAGTTTGTCTACTTCCTCACTGAAGTGACAATTTGAAGTATAGTAAGGCAGTTTGACCTGACATGGCAAACACTGGATTTAAAAAAACATTTGCTTTAAAAATATTCCTCACTTATCGCGGTAGGCATATCTACACTTTTTGGTGAGTAGTCATTGGACATATAAACATCTAATTTAAAAATGCAAGAAATTAGATAAGGCCAACAACAATACAAAAAAATACAAATTGGAAAAACCATATTGATGCCAAATGTTTATCAAGTTTACTTCTGAGAAACCATAGTACTGCAGCATTGCAGAAGTGTAATTTAAAATTAAAGTGCGCTGGGGATGGATAGATGTGTACATAATTATATCTTCTAATGAATGTCTGGTCCCTATTGTTTTACATATTCTTTTGATATAAGTTTTGCTTATAATATGATACTCTCTGGAAACTTCCGCAGTGTGACCCAATTGCTGTAGAAAACGCATACATTAAAAACCTTTTTTTTTTCTAACGAACCGTTAAGCAAGTGACCAATGACAATACATAATTGAACTTGACATTTTATAATGCCACAGATGCAAAAATGGAACTATACATAAAAATAGAGACATTTTCAAGAAAACAAGAATACGAGCAATAAACTTCAGCTCATTTCAAACTCAAGAAAATTAAACATGCCGGCTCATGATTCCCGCAATGAATGTGTCATAAATATGAAGATAAGAAGAAATATAATCAGTCCTGCAAAACTGGAGCTGCCATTGTTAACTTACAGTTTATTAAGAGATATGATTGACTAAGCACAATATCATTTTTTTTACATATTTATTCCTTTATCTGTTTAGTCTATATCAGATCGACACAGGTATGTGGACACCAGACCATTACACAAATATGAGTATATTTAGCATCCTATTCCAAGAACATAATCTTTATTAAGGGGTTAACAATTTCTGTCTAATCCAATATTGATGGGCGACTTTCTGTGTTTGCGATTTTGTTTTTTACCTCCCCTAACTCCATGAGCCATAACTTTTTTTGTAGTTCAGTCGATATAGCCGTTATGAACTGAATTGATTGATATCATATATGTGTTTTTTTGTTTGTTTGTTTTTTTTCAATTTTTCAGGGGGTGACAAACTATTCTTTTTCATATTTTTATTGTATTTGTTTTTACCCTTAGGGGACTTGAACCTGCAATCATCTGATTGCTTGTGTCATATACTGTATATAGCAAAAATCACAGTCTTTGTTGAATGCCAGCCACAGGATTTCATAGTACAGTTGTGGCAAGCACAGAGGACTTCAGCAGATACTTAGAAGTCACAGCAACTGTGTCGCTGGAGCGCTGATGACTGCTTAGAACGGTGTGCCCCCTGACAGCAAGCTGTAAACAATGATGTCCCAGATTGACGGCATCATTTAACAGGTTAACAGCCCCGGGTGGAGCTCTGCTTCACGTGCGGCTGTTAGAGGCAAATGATGGCTAAATATCACAGACATCATCATCCAGGAAAGATGTGGGCTCAGCTTGCAAGCCAACATAAAAGACAGGAATCAGGCATGTGATGTAGCAGTATGTCATATGCCAGGTTAAACTACAGCACTCCAGACAGAATGGTGTGCTAGTAGGAGCCCAGCCCTTATATACTGTAAATCCAAATAATCATAATAATGATAATATTTATTCATTTATACAGCGCTACTAATTCCAAAGAACTGAGCACTCATAGATATGAGATAAGAAATTTATTTGCAATCCAAAAATGAGTACACAACATTTTGGTCATTGATTCTGACCACCATCATTGCCATGAACATTCACCACTGCAGGCACCCTGTGTTTCTCCTAAAAATACCTTATATCATTATCCAATCTCCAGTATACACTACCCTGGTTGGTAATGTTCTCCATGTTTCTGCCATACAGACATTCATCCATCAGACTGCCAGACAGTGAAACATGTGGACACAATTCCACTGCTGCAGAGTCCAATTGTGACCTGCTGTACACAACTCTAGTCTATAATTGCCATTCTAGTTAGACATCTTAGGCTTGTGTGCAGCTACTTGAAGATGAACAACTATTTCATCAAGCTCCCAAAACATGTTCCTTGAGCTAGTTTCACTTCCAGAGGAAGTTTGGAACTCTGAAGGGAGTGATGCACCAAAGGATAGGTAAGTGATTTATATGTGCCACATGCTTAGCCACTCGCTGGGCCCACTCTTTTAATTTACATAAAATAGGAGGATAACTATTGATTGCTGGGGAACTGGGTCGCTTTGGACCCCTAATGATGCTGAGAATGCAGTGCTTGGCTTTCTCCATCAGCTCCATAGAAAATTAATATTGCGGAGGTTGAGCAAGCTCATTTACTCCTTTAGGCCTCATTCACATGTCACTGTTTTCCATGTATGCACAAAAAAGGTACAGATGTCATGAGTGTTTTGGATCCGAGTGTCTGTAGTGTTTGGTCAACGAGTCATCCATGTTTTCATATATGGATAAATAAATGACACGCCATCTTCTATTCTATGTAATGTTAATCACAGACGGTAAATGGACTGCACACAGATGCCATCAGTGAGTTGTCCGTGCTTTTCAATGACACAAAAACTTGTATTGCTACAGATCATCTATGATGCTGGAAAAAAAGGACAAGTATGTGATTTTTGCACCGACAATCGACAAAAGAACATGGACATGTGAATAACCCCATAGACTATAATTATGGTTATGTGTTGTTTCCTCAAAATACTAGCTCAAAACATACCGTAAGTTAAACACAGACATCTGAATGAGACCTATAGGTCACACAGAACAGTTTGGTATTGTTCTTGAATTTCTGTTTGTTTTTTAAAGGGAACCTGTGTTGTCCCTTTTCGTTATTAATCCACACCCAATGTAAGTTAGATTATGCAGTTTTCATTAGTAACCTTTTTTCAAATCGTTGTATTCATCCCAAAAAAGCATTTTAGATACTTACATATTTTCATTAACTAGCTGGACATACAGTCAAGCAGTCATGGTTAACGATTAAAATATGTTACTGAACTTGCAGCAATGCCAAATGCTCTGTATAAAGGACCTGTATGATCTTACGACCATGTGACCATAATGGGCAAAGCTAAGCAAGCTAAATCGTTAAGGTCTGCGTAGACTTAGGCTACCTTCACATTACGATTTTTAGGGAGCCGATGCTGTCCGATATAAATCGGACAGCATCGGCTCCCTTCTGATGCCTGGAATCGGGTGCCAAATAGGCACCCGATTCCGGCATAAAATCGTTCCCTGCTGGGTGAAGAAAAAAAAAAAAAAAGTTATTCTCACCTCTCCACGAGCCCCCGCCGTCTTCCGCCATCTTCTTGGAGGCTCCCGGTGGCTCTCGCAGGCTGCCGGTGTCAGCAGAGGGCTTCCTCTGCCTTATAGGACCTGCGGTGATGTCACAGTCACGTGACCGTGGGTTCACCATGGTAACACGCGGTCACATGACTGTGACATCACCGCAGGTCCTATAAGGCAGAGGAAGCCCTCTGCTGACACCGGCAGCCTGCGAGAGCCACCGGGAGCCTCCAAGAAGATGGCGGAAGACGGCGGGGGCTCGTGGAGAGGTGAGAATAACTTTTTTTTTTTTTTTTTTAACACTTGTGCTCCTAGTTAGGAGCAGTTTTACTGTACTGAGCATGCTCAGTACAGTAAAACGGGGTCCGAGGAGACATCAGATGTTTCCTCGGACCCTTCTCCATAGGGCCCCATGTTATAGGGATCGGACCTAATCGGATGTGCACTAAATGCCATCCGATTTGGTCCGATCCGATTCTGTCAGATTTTATTTTCGGTGCAAAAATCGGAGCAAGCTCCGATTTTTGGACCGATAATAAAATCGGACAGAATCGGATCGGACCAAATCGGATGGCATTTAGTGCACATCCGATTCGGTCCGATGCCCATAGGGCTGCATGGGGGCCAAATTCGGATCCGATGCTGTCCGATTTTGATCGGACAGCATCGGAAATCCGAAAATCGTAATGTGAAAGCAGCCTTAGCTCTTATTATAGTCACATGGGCATAACATCACACAGGTCCTTTCAGCATTTTCTGAATTTCAGAATTGCTACAAGTTCAGTTACCTAAACTGTTAACTATTAACCACTGAGCTACTGAAAATATGTAAGTATCTAAAATGCTTTTTTTTTGGGATGAATACAACAATTTAAATAAAAAACAAATGTTCTTAATGAACACTATATAAACGAAATAACATTTGGGATCGTTTAATAAGTCCGAGCCCAGCAATTCACTTCTTAACTCCCTATCTAATTTATCCCTCTAATCTAAGCTATTTTCTTATATAGTTCCTTTATTAATTCCCTCTCTACACTATATAACTGCTATGTTTTGTTATTTTTCTCCACCCTGTGGGATGACGTACCGTGTGATGCCCCAGTGCATCCTGGGATCCTCACACAGCTGTCAGACACCCCCACACACTTCTTCATCCCCTCCCTGATACAGTGTCACTGTGATGCTGGTTCCAAAGGCGGGACTGTTCCAATGTGTACTTAGGTCTCCAGCCCGCCCTCCTCCCACCCGCAGATTGACTTCTCAGTCCCCCTTCTCCCTGCATTCCGCCCTCTCAGCCCTCCCTTCTTCTCCCCTCCCAGCAGTGTGTGTTCTCAGCTCCGCCGCAACATAGTTAACAACTCCCCACACCGTGTCACATTTTCCCTAATATTTTCCATCTCTCCCTCTGTGCAATGCAGAATGTCAGGGCGGT
Organism: Allobates femoralis; assembly: GCA_033576535.1. Lineage (NCBI taxonomy): Eukaryota > Metazoa > Chordata > Amphibia > Anura > Aromobatidae > Allobates > Allobates femoralis. The sequence goes on along the minus strand of JARQOC010000004.1, from coordinate 334,884,004 downwards.
AGTGAAGGAGAGCATAAGCACTGCCCCCATTGGGTCATCCACCACCAGAGGTACTGCATTCACACGGTTAAGGAGTGTAGTGCCCCTGTTCTCCAGGTGTCGAGATGGTGCAGTTGAGCCCGGAAAACACACAAATGTAACGAGACCCCGGGACGGTGGGTGGACCCTGGGGGAGGACACAGGCTGAAAAGGTGGACAGACAGTGTTAGAAGGGAGATAGTAGAACGAGACAGGAGGTAACATCAACTGTCGAGGAGTGGTAGTCGGGAGCGTAGAGGTGGTGTGGTGCCGACTCCCGTGGGTTGGAGCCCTAGTGGGGCGGATGAGACATCAATTCTCCGCACAACCGAATCTGACGAGACAGAGGGATTCGTGGACGACACAGAGATCCGGCCCTGAAGACGGTAGGATACTGTAACATCCGGAGGCCCCTCACTTCTAAAGGGGGCTGTGGCCGAATGCCCGACACATCTTGAGGAAGGTGGTTGAACTAGGGAGCATTACCCGAGAGAGTGACCTCAGTGCCCAGGACACAAAAGCATGCGTGGCACTTGTACCTGAGCTCTGTGCTGTGGAGAGCATTGAGAGCCTGGAGGGCAGAGCGATGCTACGCTTGCTTCAGACTATAACTACTCCTTATATCGCCAAGAGAGAGGAATCCCACCAGAGACTGAGAAACGTAGAGAGGACAGAAAGGTACCAACCGTGGCTTGACTGCACTGACCCGGCTCTGGGATAGAGTAAACCGGAGACTGGCATGAGTCGTACCCGGCGGCCATGTTTAACACCTGAGTAAAAGTAACGGAACTGCAGCTGTGGTGTGAGACGTTTATGTGCGGCAACCATCGGCCGCAGAAGTCGCAACAAGTACTGTTGACTAAATGCATCTTTGCCAAGGTACGAGCTGAAGGAACCACTCCGCTGCCCTGGGGACTGCACTCCGCCTTCGGGGAGCAAAATCATCCAAGCTGCCGGTCATCATCCCCAGATGGTCTGAAGCAGCGGCGGCCGCACTGGCCGCATACCGCAGGTGGCATCACGAATGCCCCTTACCCCCTTAGGCTTTCCCTGTTATCACTCCCTGTTTATTTTAAATGACATTGCCAGGGTCACAGGACCTGGTCTGGCTCCCGGCCTGACCCCGTGAAAAGAACCGAAGAGAGGTGAAGTAGAACAAGTAACTGCCTGGTTCCCAAGTCTTCCCCGACCCTGGGGTGGGTGCAGGAGCTCCCATCATCAATACGCATAAGCCTGAGAGCTTCCACTGACATGACGTATGCATATTGATGAGAGGGAGCTCCCTCTGTGGGCAGTGCTTATGCTCTCCTTCACTGCCGGCCTGACATTCTGCATCACACAGAGGAGAGACCCAAGATATCAGGGAAGATGTGGCACAGTGCGGGGACCAGGTTCACTATGGTGTAGGGGGGCTGAGAACACACACTGCTTGGAGGGGAGAAGAAGGGGGGATGCCAGGAGGAGGGGGGCTGAGAAGTCAATCTGTGGGCTAAAGACCTTAGCAACATTGGAACAGCCCTGCCCCTGGAACCAGCATCACAGTGACACTGTATATTACAGAGGGGATGAGGAAGTATCCGGGGCTGTCTGACGGCCGTGTGAACTTCCCAGGATGCACTGGGTCTCTCACACGGTATGTCATTCCACAGAAAGTAGAAAAAAAAACTATTGCACTTATGTAGTGTACAGAGGGTATTAATAAAGGAACTATACAGAAAAAAGATTAGATTAGAAGGATGTAATAGATGGAAGCTAAGAAGAGAATTGCTGGGCTCAGACTGCCCCTTTAAGTATAGCCTAAAGGTCAGTAATGATAAAATTTAAATTACTTCTGTGTTATGTTCACTTATCTTGTTGAAAAAAAGAAATATTTTTGTATAACAACATCTGTATTAAAAAGCTTTTATTCAGTTTATTATTATTATTATTATCATCATCATCATCATCATTATTGATGCATGGTAGATATGTTAAAGAGGAAAATGAAATGCTCCATATGTGTGATATTTCTCACAGGATACTATTTTTATCTAGTCATGGAAGATCTTTGGTTGCATCTTTTGTTTTATTATTCAGGTTATGAATAATCCTTGTTCCATACAATATTTTTTTTAATAAAAACACTGATCAGAAAACAGAATAAAAGTAATTTCTTTTTATAGACTTCATGGAACCTCATGCTCACAGAGTGAATATTGTGAAAGTGATGAGATTGATAGTGGCAGCGTACACACAATCACATCCTAAATGAAATGAGGCAGAGAGCTACAAGTTCCACCTATTCCCATTATTTCAGCTTGATGCCAGCGTGTGAAGACACCAGACTGATTTTGAGTGACATCGTCCTACTCTTTCCAACTGTCTGAGTCCAGACAATAAATGCACAGCATAACAGGCTGACTTGGAACATATGCATCTTGGCAAACAAAATTTAATAACTTAACTGTTAAGTCTTTCTGCTTCTTTTATTTCCTTTTATATTAATAATTAGTAGTGACTAATTTTTTATAATTTTTAAAAAGGTATAAAATACAGTAAAACAATATCTGTTTGAAAGTAATTTTCCAAAGTTGAAAAAGCAGTGACATATCTATCAGCACTTTTTAATACATGTATTGATTCACAATAGTTCTGTCTTTATTTGGTCTACAAAGACATGGGGGTGGGGAATTGCTATGCACAGGTTAAGGTTTGCATACATAGGATGCCACTCACATTGATACATATTATGCAGAGCATCTGAAAGCTACCCGCTGGTCCTGCCACCAGACCAAATGGGCAGCCTAGCACGATGCCTCTGCACCACTGGATGAATGACGCCCCATGGGACCCAGCCGCACCCTGCAAAGATGATAAAAAAAGTGCAAGAATATTTTTTATGATAAACAAAAAAAATTATTTTATGGGGTATTGGTTATATGTTTTGGCCAAGACACTTTAAGCTCGTAATCCACGTCACAGATACCCATGCTTATGAGTCCTAACAAAATATATATAAAAACTACTCAAAAAATGGCAGCACCAGAAAACTCACCAATTGCAGCTAAAAACAAATCCACCACAGCAAATAGGCAGGATGCAGTCAGACCCCAATAAATAAAGCAAACACAGGTGCACACAGCCGATAAATATCACCATCAATCTGCCAAGACATGGGGGAGGTGATTTGCTATGCACAGCTTAGGTTTACATACATAGGACGCCATTCTATTTGGCTCATAATTGACATTCGAAGACATGCACCAGCCTACCAATGTTTTTTTTGTGACATAAGGAAGGAACTGTGGTACACAAGAGTTGCCATACAAATTCCATGCAGATGTTCGTCCGGTCCCAATTGGTCCAAAACACGTAAGCTTGTGACCCACTTCACGGGTCCCTACTTATCACAAGTCCTAGCCACTAAAACAGTGTCCAAAAACAGCAAAGAACAAATTTAGAAAATCTTTCCTTACCACAGCATTACTTTAGTCAGTCGACCATTGCACTCATGCAAGGTGCAGCTTTGCCTTGATTAAAAAGCCATCAATCAAGGCAAAGCTGCACCTTGCATGAGTGCAATGGTCGACTGACCAAAGTAATGCTGTGGTCCGGTCCCAATTGATCTCAAGATGTTAAAAGGAACCTGTCATGGTGCTGGTGCTGAAAGAGCAGCGGCTGTTAAAAGCAGCCGCTGCTGAATTTTAGCGCCTGGAGAGCTCCGCGGCTGAAATTTCAGCACCATGGCCAGCTCCCCTACAGCCACGGTACGGAAATTTCATCACTGGACAGCGGCACATACAAAGCCGGCAAAAAGCAGGATTGGAGGGCAGATTTACCCTTCAGTTCTGCTCATCTGTGGTGGTCAGGTTCTGTCCGGAGCATCCTGCAAAACACCAGACGGAACCTAACAGTCAAAAATCATGGTGTGAAGCGGCCTAACGCTCACTGTGAATATGCAACCTTAGTCTAATTAACCAGGACAGCAACTAGCAGTATAAAACCAGTGAGAATCAGCAGGCAAAACCATTGGCAGAGTAACAGCTGGGATCAGATACCAGGTGGACAGTCAAAGTAAAGCAAGTCAAGGTCAAATACAGGAGACTTTACAGAACAAACATTTTCAGGGTCACAAGTTGGGTCAGAATGTGTAATTCCTCCACAGATTTCTGAGAGCTTAAGTAGTGTGTGCAACTGACATATTGGTCACAGCTGGGAATTTATTGCTTCTGCTGAGCTGTTTGACGGCTCACACCCATTATGCCTGAATGGGCAGCAACAGAGGCACCAGCCACACTGGTATACCTAGCTGGACAGAGGTTAAGACTATGTGCTCACGGTCCAGAGAAGCTGCATGTTGGACGCAGCTCCTTCGGACCTGAGTGAAGGGAGACTGCATCCACTCTGTACTCACCATGTGCAGCGGGTGCTGGGCAGCTTCTCCCTCCATGTACCCGATGACAGCCGCTTCAGACTCCGCAGCATGAAATAAACATGCTGCGAAGGAGCGGAATGCCGGCAACCTGCACCGCAGATAAAAGAACGCTGCGGTCGGGTTAAGTATAGTGGGCATGGGATTTCTTGAAATCCCAGCCACTATGCTTATACTGTACCAGCAGCATTTTGGATGCACTGTGTTGTAATGGGGTATATGCACTTGAAAAAGGTCGCCAGACCGAAACGTCGTGCTGAGATGACGGAATAAATCATGCTACTTTGAAATATACCGGCTGGTGAGGCGCTGTTCTTACTTATATTTATATACCTATGCCAGGTGGAGCTCCCTGGCTGTTGACGTGCGCCTCCATTGGGAATACAATTGATTCCGATTGCCACGAGGTGCTGTGGAGTTTATGCATTTATTATTGTGACTGAGTCAGTCTACACGTGCACCGGTGGATATACAGCTACAGAGATGTCTGGCCCAGGAGCTGGTGGGTCGGGTTCCGTGAGTCCCTTTTCCTATACGGATGAGGAAGCGATAGAGGATTATCTCTGATACCGAGGTAGACAACTCTTTTCTTAATCAACCTACCACAGATATGTTGAAGCGCAAATGGGAAAATGAGCAGAAAAAATGCATTTCTATAGAATTGCATATTGTAACGTTGGTGGAATATTATAAGGCGAGGCGGATCCCTCGGGGATTACGTTCAAATTTGCAACCGTCTTTGTTGCCTAATAATACCAGCTTTTGTGCAAAGTTTGAAGCCATCAGTAATAAATATGCATTTGACATCATGTTGCTCAATATTGAGTTTTTGAAAAAGGAGATTGAAACCTTGAGTAAAAAAGTGTCTGAGACAAGAACAGCTTTGATTGATATAACCACTGAAGAGGAATTTAGTGCTATTGATACTGTGATGGACGATAATATGTTGAAGTATAGATCTAATTTGGAGGATGCGAAAAAGACCAAGTGGTTCCGGGACATTGAGGACTATAATAATGGTCATGTTTATGGCTGGCAATACAGGACTTTTACACCACAGGGCAATAAGCCCAAACCAGGGCCCAAAAGACCAAATAGGAAACCCCAGAATCCACGCACGCCTCAACCCCCAGGACCCGCAGGTGAATCCGATTCCACGGATGATGGTGGCAACAGGTCTGGGGCTGGTTTTTTACCCAAACCCAAAGGCCCAGGACCCGGATCCGGTATGGCCACAGGGGTGGCAGGAAACACAGAGGAAAACGGACAGAAACCGGCGACGAGATCGAGGTCCAGGAGACGGTGACTGGCGATGAACAGCTGGTGGTAAATATATCATCTATTAACCTCAGTAAGGAACAAAATATGATCCTGTCTAAGGGACTCACGTTTTGTCCTACGGGCTATGTTAACTGGTTTGATGTTGACAACGATTTGTATTTGTTTTTCCGTAGATTGGGTTTGGCAAAATATTTTTCTGAGAAAGAAAATAAGGTATCAATGGCACCAGAAGATACCCTCTCTCTCAGGAGTGTGGACTTGTGGAAAAAGAGTAATTTTGTAGCTCCGGGACATGACCCTGTTATTGAGACGTTTATTAAACTAGTCAAAAATGACATCACTAAATTAAAGAAAAACTATGTTAAGAAGGGAAAGTCCAATGTCACACGACTTGAGAGAGAGGAGATCAAGAAACTTAAGGACAATGTGTCCATCACCATTAAGCCCGCCGATAAGGGTGGGGCTATTGTGGTGATGGACACTGCCCAATATCGAGGGGAAGTTATGAGACAACTCGGGGATGCTTTGGTTTATGAGAAACTATCTATGAACCCTACCATACAATTCAAATTGGAGTTAAAGTCTTTGATCACGGATGCCTTGATGGATGGCGTCATTGATCTGGGGCTCTCCGAATATCTGATGGTGGAATATCCAGTGGTGCCGACGCTATACATTCTTCCAAAAATACACAAGGACCTAAAGAACCCCCCGGGACGTCCAATTGTCTCGGGGCGAGGGTCATTGTGTAACAAAGTGTCAATTTTCCTCGATCATTTGTTGCGGAGATTTGCTGTTACAGCACCTTCGTATACAAAAGACACCGGTGATTTCATTCGTTCTTTGGCAGGGGTACAAGTCAATGACTCTACTTGGTTAGTCTCGTTTGACGTTGTGTCACTATATACGTCTATTGAGCACGAGAGAGGTCTCGCAGCCATCGATGTGACGCTGGCCGCCTCTGACGTGGCGCCCGACTGTGCACGGTTCGCCCTGGCGCTGTTGGGGTTCATCCTCAGGAGGAATTTTTTGTTCTTTGGGGATGACTACTACCTACAGCGCCGGGGGACAGCCATGGGGTCCAATGTGGCCCCAACGTATGCTAACATCTATATGGCTGTCCTCGAGGGCGAACACGTGTACAGTTCACCATCCTGGCGCCATGTCAGGGGCTGGCGGCGCTACATCGATGACATTTTCTTTGTGTGGGACGGTGATAGGGATGAGTTGGAAGACTTTTTCAATGCATTAAATAATGTACATCCCGGCTTGGGGTTCACCATGTCTTGCTCCCTTGAAAAAATGCAATTTTTGGACACGATGGTCTATAAGAAAGATGGATTACTAATTACTGATCTGCACGTGAAAGATACGGATAGAAATAGTATGTTGCATTTTTCGAGCGAGCACCCAAGGAGAATGGTGGAATCCCTACCTTGGAGTCAGATGTTGAGAGTCCGCAGGATTGTGTCTGATGACTCAATAATTGACAAAAGACTACAGGAAATGGTCAACAGATTCCTTAAAAGAGGCTATCCTAAGTCTGATCTTATAGGATATAAAACTAAAGCGTTAAATATTTGCCAAAGTGAACTATTGATCCCTAAAACTAGAGTAGCATCTGCTAAGAGAGTACCATTTGTAACCACTTATTGTGGGGTAAGCGGAAAAATCACGGATGTGATTAAAAAACATTGGCCTCTTCTTGGGAAGGGTCATAGTGATGTGGAGGATGTCACGGTCGCGCTCGCGACCCATGAGGTAAGGGGAATGTGGACCCACTGGACCACAGGGGGGACCCGGGCCTGCCCAGACTAGGGAAGAACAGCAACCGGGTTCTGTGGCAGCTGAGCATGTGGGCTAGGTGGTAACCTGCAGGACAAGACAACACCGCACACTTCAGGTATAGCAAAAAGTAACGTTTACTGAACAAGAACACACATCAAGGACACGGAACATCATGGACACGGAACATCACGGACACCAGGCGGGAACCTCAGGGTCATCTCGGACACCAGGCGGGAACCTCAGGGTCATCTCGGACACCAGGCGGGAACCTCAGGGTCATCTCGGACACCAGGCGGGAACCTCAGGGTCATCTCGGACACCAGGCGGGAACCTCAGGGTCATCTCGGACACCAGGCGGGAACCTCAGGGTCATCTCGGACACCAGGCGGGAACCTCAGGGTCATCTCGGACACCAGGCGGGAACCTCAGGGTCATCTCGGACACCAGGCGGGAACCTCAGGGTCATCTCGGACACCAGGCGGGAACCTCAGGGTCATCTCGGACACCAGGCGGGAACCTCAGGGTCATCTCGGACACCAGGCGGGAACCTCAGGGTCATCTCGGACACAAGGCAAGACATCGGGGTCATCTCAGACACAAGGCAAGACATCGGGGTCATCTCAGACACAAGGCAAGACATCGGGGTCATCTCGGACACAAGGCAAGACATCGGGGTCATCTCGGACACAAGGCAAGACATCGGGGTCATCTCGGACACAAGGCAAGACATCATCAGGCAGGACCTCAGGACCATCTCGGACACCGGGCGGAACCTCGGGATCATCTCGGACACCAGGCACGGACACCAGGCAGAACCTCAGGTCCATCTTGGACACCGACAGTCAGGACGTCTGGACTCCATGCAACGGACACGGCTCCAGACCGGGAACAGCAAGACACAAGGAGGAACAAGACAAGGACGTTGGCACCAACACAGACAAGACGGGTCCAGGGACACAGACATCAGCTTTCCCCGAACTGGTAGCAGGCAGAACAGGAGCTGTAGACAAGGCAGACCAGGAGCAGCATGTTGGACCAAACACACTGGGCTAGGTTAAGAAACCTAATGCGAGGCTCTGGCGACGCCCAACAGGGAAGAGGAACTTTAAATAGGAGCTGACCCTCAGCTATAGGCTGGGGACAGCAATTCAAGCGCACACCCTCCATCTTACTAAACTGGGGAAGGTGTGGCGGCGCGCACCCTAGGCACAGTCAGAACCCATACAGCATAGCCAGCACAGGAACGGATGCCCAGAGCACCTGGCAGCGGCTGCAAGCCTAGACACACGTGGAAAGTCATGCACCAGCTGCAGCGGACCTCACAACCCGCGGATAGCTTCCACAGCAGGAGCCAGGGTCCACACATGAGAGGTAAACAGCGGAGCACTGACACTACAACACATGTGCAGCTACGCAGCGGAGCTGGGAACTGAGCAGAATCCTATCCAGGTAACATACTACAGTCTCCCAGCTGGTCAAGGGGGGGAAGGAGCATTGGGTGAAAGCGCAGTAACGCCGAGGGAACCAAGACACCAGACCACCGGCGTTACAGAGGACTTCAAATTGTTTCCCCTAATGTCATTCAGGAGGGGACGCAACTTGAAAGATGACCTTGTTTGTTCAGACATAGGGAGTTCGAAAAAGAATATTCAAACTACTTTTGCGCCCCCCAGCCTTGGGAATTTCCCTTGCTTGGGATGCGCATGCTGTGGTAACATATTGAAAGGTAGATTCTTCAACCATCCCCGTTCTGGAAAGAAATATAACATCAATAGGAGATATACTTGCAATAGTAGCTTTGTTGTATACACTATTGTTTGCCCATGTGGCCTCCTTTATGTCGGAGAGACAACGATGGAAATAAAAACTAGAATAGGGAAGCATAAGAGCACAATCAGAACGGGTATGATTGAATTGCCAGTTCCAAGACACTTCCACGACATGGGACACACGGTCAACCAACTTCGTTTTAGGGTCATTGATGATGTCCCTCCACCCAGAAGAGGTGGTGACCGTGTGGCCATGTTGAGGAAGAAGGAACTGAAATGGATATTCGAACTGGACACCCTGGTCCCTAAAGGTATGAATGTTGATTACGATCAACGGGGTTGTCTATTAGGATCATGTTGATGTCTATCTAGCTTTCTCATTGTGTAGGTTGTTTTTATCATTTTAACTGTGTCATATTTTGATCTAGATGGGAAGAATGACAGCTCTATGGAAATACAGTATTCTACATACAGTATAAATGCATCATGACTGTGTTATGGAAATTGTTTGGTAACTTAATAACAGATCTCCCTTTTCTGGGGGTAAGATGGAAATGTGTGATAAATAATGTATGAGTACTTGTCTAGTAAGGGGGGACACATGGAAGGGTCATATGATCCTCAATGGAATATTGATGTTGGTGCATAATGTAGTTGGATATGGGGTGATAGGTTATGTCTCTACATATGCACCAACGAATTGCTCCCTTAGGTATGATATATGTCTGGTTGGGCAGTAATCTATTACTATTATTACTATTATGCTACCTCCATTTTGATTATGATGTATAAATAAAGGTTGTGGACTCCCTGGGGCACTTGGTTATCGGTTATGCATCTGTGAATTATCTAATGGGTACTATTCTTTTTAGTTTTATATATAATGTAGAAGATGCTTCTTCCCCATAGTAATCACAGAGTGACACTTTGGTACAATTTTGCTGAGGATCCATTAGTATTGTGAAATATGTGGATATTTTCTCTGATTCGCTATATGACGGTCCCTATGAATGCCGGAGACAGGAAATACGTCACCACACGGCCTCATTCTAAACTTTGAGTGACAGCTAGAGCGGCGAATCAATAGAAGACGCCGACGCATGCGCACAGGACCCGCATGGATTTCCGGGCGCACGGAGTGTAGCGAGTTGCTGGTTGGTGAATGTGATCTGACGACACGATCACTATGACAACGGAGCGACGCATGTCAGCGATTGGGAGACACTCGTGACTGCAGGAGAAAGTACGATTTGGATTCTTATGGACTTGGATAACATTGATGAGTGTTCCTAGGGGATCGGGAGACTGTACTTGATGCTTACTGTGTGGGTAATATACTGATAGTTGATCTCTGTCTAGCTTATATGACTTTTTAACTTTGTTTATCATTCACTATACATTGATTGGTTAATTGTTATGGTGGGTGGAGTTTTGATGATATAAATGGCACTGTGTTGTAATGGGGTATATGCACTTGAAAAAGGTCGCCAGACCGAAACGTCGTGCTGAGATGACGGAATAAATCATGCTACTTTGAAATATACCGGCTGGTGAGGCGCTGTTCTTACTTATAGTTAAAAGGAACCTGTCATGGTGCTGGTGCTGAAAGAGCAGCGGCTGTTAAAAGCAGCCGCTGCTGAATTTTAGCGCCTGGAGAGCTCCGCGGCTGAAATTTCAGCACCATGGCCAGCTCCCCTACAGCCACGGTACGGAAATTTCATCACTGGACAGCGGCACATACAAAGCCGGCAAAAAGTAGGATTGGAGGGCAGATTTACCCTTCAGTTCTGCTCATCTGTGGTGGTCAGGTTCTGTCCGGAGCATCCTGCAAAACACCAGACGGAACCTAACAGTCAAAAATCATGGTGTGAAGCGGCCTAACGCTCACTGTGAATATGCAACCTTAGTCTAATTAACCAGGACAGCAACTAGCAGTATAAAACCAGTGAGAATCAGCAGGCAAAACCATTGTCAGAGTAACAGCTGGGATCAGATACCAGGTGGACAGTCAAAGTAAAGCAAGTCAAGGTCAAATACAGGAGACTTTACAGAACAAACATTTTCAGGGTCACAAGTTGGGTCAGAATGTGTAATTCCTCCACAGATTTCTGAGAGCTTAAGTAGTGTGTGCAACTGACATATTGGTCACAGCTGGGAATTTATTGCTTCTGCTGAGCTGTTTGACGGCTCACACCCATTATGCCTGAATGGGCAGCAACAGAGGCACCAGCCACACTGGTATACCTAGCTGGACAGAGGTTAAGACTATGTGCTCACGGTCCAGAGAAGCTGCATGTTGGACGCAGCTCCTTCGGACCTGAGTGAAGGGAGACTGCATCCACTCTGTACTCACCATGTGCAGCGGGTGCTGGGCAGCTTCTCCCTCCATGTACCCGATGACAGCTGCTTCAGACTCCGCAGCATGAAATAAACATGCTGCGAAGGAGCGGAATGCCGGCAACCTGCACCGCAGATAAAAGAACGCTGCGGTCGGGTTAAGCATAGTGGGCATGGGATTTCTTGAAATCCCAGCCACTATGCTTATACTGTACCAGCAGCATTTTGGATGCTGCGGCAAGACGCTGCATTGAAAACGTTGCGTACACTATTGTGTGCACACACCCTAAGATTGGCCATGGCATCGCCTATCACCAGTGCCTCCCAAAGAATGAATACAATGGCACCTAACCACAGAAATAAACATTGCTATATCAGGAGGAGGTGGAGATGTAGCTATATACAGTCTATAGACAAAAATATCAGAGAGGTTTACAACAGCAAAATTGTGGTTATACAACAGAAACCACCTGCAGCTATTGATGAGCCATTGGTCTTTGAAACTATTCACTGCTCTCTCTCCTGCTCCTAATTTGATATACATAAACAATAGGTATTTTGAAGCAACAAAACATCAAAGAAATACTGAGAGAGGTAGAAAAAAACATAACAAGAAGCAAGGTTTCTGTGCTCTGACAACGTTCCATGATTCCCTGAGAGATTACTACGTAGATTTGCAGGCTGTGTTAACAACAACAGAGGTGATGACACAACCTTCACATATGCTGACTACAAGACACAAGAGTCACATTGTGTCTTCTCTGCGTCAAAGCACAGGTGCATCTAAAATACTTTCACCTTGCTACAATTTCTTCCTTCCAGTTGTGTAGAACCTGCTTTGCATTATAAGTTTAGTGCTGGTGAGAGCTAAATAATAAATAAGCCCTGCCAGTACTAAGGCTACATATCATTCTACTGAATACTTCCAACTGCTAAGACATAATAATGAAAAGGCCACAGGTTACGATTATCAGGCGGCAAAGACAAAGAAGCGATAAGGTCAAAGTGTTACAATGTGTAATTTTACTACAAAATAGTGCTGTTTTGAAATAGGTTGTTAAAGGCTGTGCAATCTCGGGCTATTCTCCCACCATAAGTATTTGCTAAACTTCTGATATACTGTAGCAGATTTTCTGCAGCATTTCTGCATTGATTAGATAAAAAATATTTTATTCGTATGTTTTTCATTGCATTTTTTGTGCGATTTCTTTATGCATTTTTATCATGTTTTTGACGCTGTGGTTTTTATGTGTTGTGGGTATGTCATGCTTTAAAGGGATCCCGTCACTCCCTTTGGGCATTCAAACTTTGCCAACCACCTTTATCATTATGTAAATGGGGTTCTTGTAACCCCTCTATGTGCTCAGACGTCCCCCTGCATACCTGAGATATCAACTTTTATTGTCTGCCATGATGCATCTTAAAGGGTCCGGAGATCTGCTCTCTGGTCTGGTGTATTTAGGTCCTCGCCGCCCCCTGCTTGCCTAACCCGTCCCACTTTTTCAAAATTGCCGCCCCCTCCTGCGGACAGCCACTGATTGACACTCGTTGATACTCGTGCCTGCGCAGTGGAGCGGGTTACCGTGCTCCTCCATTGAACATACACAGTGCTGGAAGTCTCGCAAGACTTCGGGCACTGTGTATTTTCAATGGAGGACGGTGACCTGCTCCACTGCACAGGCACGAGTATGCCTCTCAATCAGCGGCTGTTCACAGGAGGGGCGGCAATTTTGAAACAGTGGGACGGGTTAGACAAGCAGGGGGCAGCGAGGACCTAAATACACCAGACCAGAGAGCAGATCTCCCGGACCTTTTATAATGTGATTACCATACAGCGCAGGAGACAATAAAAGTATATTTCTCCGGTATGAGGGGCACGTCTGGGCACATAGAGGGGTTACATGAACACCAATTACATAATGTTAAAGCTGATGGGCACAATTTAGAATGCCCAAAGGGGGCGACATGTTCCATTTAAATAATGTTGCGTTGTTTTTGATACTTTTTGGTATTTGGTTTTGACAAAACTTTATTGATGTAGTCTTGTGCCAGACAGCCAGTACATGCGTTTTAAGCGTATTTCCACATTAGGGTGCTTTCACATCTGCGTTTTTCGTAATTCGCGGCAGATGCGGTGAAAAAAACGCATCTGCCGCGTTTGCCGCATAACGGTTCCACTTGCGGCACGGTTGCGGTTTTTTCCATAGGAAGTATAGGGGGACTTGCGGCAGATGCGGCAAGTGCGGTATTGCACTTGCGGCAGGTGCGGCAGAGAAAAAAACCGCGGCTTACTGCGGTTTTTTTCGCTGCCGCACCTGCCGCAAGTGCAATACCGCACTTGCCGCATCTGCCGCAAGTCCCCCTATACTTCCTATGGAAAAAACCGCAACCGTGCCGCAAGTGGAACCGTTATGCAGCAAACGCGGCAGATGCGGTTTTTTCACCGCATCTGCCGCGAATTACGAAAAACGCAGATGTGAAAGGGCCCTTAGAAATGCACTAAAAACGCACATGTTTATTTTACACATCTAATACAAGTCTATGGGTAGAATCTGCACATAAAACTCTCTTGTACCCGAGAGGGTAATTGACATGTTGTGGATTTCAAACACACACCATAGGTCGGTTGACACTGACTAAATAAAAAACACAATGGATATGAGATTTTGAGAAATCCCATCTACTATATTATACTTGTAAGATGTTGCATTTTTGAAGCACGGAAAACTCACTAAATACTCATAGCCTCATGGATGTTTCCTAGATTCTCATATCAAATATTCAGTGAAAAACGAACAGCACTAGGATGCAACTAGGATACAATCTGATAATCATCCAAGTCTAGGCCAGAAGGGGGAGCTAAAGCAGCTCCCCTATATATTCTGGTGTAGAGAGGAAGTAGTTAGTTCAGTTCCTGGGAGAACTGAGGAAGAGGGACTGTGGTGTAAAGGAGCTGCCTTAGGCTTCTCCACAGTCTGCTACTCAATTCTAGGCCTAGCCAGGGTCTGAGGAGAGGAGTCAATAGAAACAGGCCCCTGTCCATCCACCCAGACCAGCCACCATGCTGCTGCACTGACACAAAGGACGGAGTCATATGCTGAGTACCTCAAACAGGCAGGTACTGGCCTGAGCAGTTGCTCATGTGGGAACTGAACCACAAACCCCCTTTCTATATATACAGAAGACTCACTTGAGAAAGGCTCAACTGGAGCCGAAACGTTGTGTGATACAACCTGTTTTTCACCTTCAAAAATAAAAAACACAAAAAGGATAATCATCTCTCTTCTTTTATTGTGTGCCGGGGACATATTTAAAGAATAGAAACAGGAGAACACGTCTGGGAGATTGAGTTAACGCATAACTCGCCCCGGAAGAGCGCAAAGACCGAATACAGGATCCGATACTGTGACTGAAACAAGCAGCACAGTAAACAACGGACTAGTGGAGATTATAGATCTACACTGTACCACAACGAAGCAACACGGCGGGGGGTCAGAAACACATGGATAAGACTCAAGTTGTCTAGCAAGGGGGTACCTGTGAGGAGAGACAGGGCCGGAAGCCTAGCTAAAGCGGCAGCAGGGCCACACACACAGCGCAGGAGTGGGAAGCCAAGGACCCACTCTGGGTGGGAGTAACCCAATTACTCTACTTACCAACAACTGCCGTAAAGACGTGGAAAACTACAAAACCGTGAGTCTGTGTAATCCTTGTACTCAAACCCTACATTCCCTCACAAGCAGCTATCATCTCTACCACTAGCCCTATTCCGCATCCATCATAGACTATTACTACCACTGCCCCGGGGAACCAGGCTCTATCTGCGGAGAGCCGTTACATCACCGGCTGCCAAACATCATCCCCGGAGGTTCTGCAGCAGCGGTGGTCGCCCTGACCACAACCCATGGGTGGTGTCACGACTTCATCCCTGTAAATAATTCCCCTTTTACTTGTGGGGCTCGGGACACAGTCCAGACCAAGACCGCCGTGATCATTCTGCAGTGCTATCCCCGGTCCGCTACCGAGTACCCCGTATCAGCGGGCTCCACATTAGGTCTAGATAAGTTTAACATTTTTCAAACTTTTAATGAAAACTACAAATAATAAGGGGCATTTCACATCAGTGTTTTTGCTGATGTGCGGCAGATTTACCAGATCTGCCGCCTAATGGCCGCACTTGCAGCGCCGATCCAGCAAGTGCCATACACTGTCGATGAAGCTTGGGGTCGGGTGTGGCAAGTGCGGTTACGCCAGATCAGCCGCATCTGATACTTGAGGCTGCAAAAAAAAAAAAAGCTGCAAGGAGCAGTTTTTGTTTCGCTGCCACAAGTGCCGGATGTGCCGCAGTCAGCAGAACAGCACTTGCCGCACCCGACCATATGCCCCATAGACAATGCATGGGGCTTACCGGATCTGGGCCGCAAATCGGCCATTAAGCAGCCAATACGGCAGATGCAGCGCCACCTGCTGGATCAGCCGCAAACATCAGCAAAACACTGTTGCGAACGGAGCCTTAGACACACAACACATCATGACTGCTAAACATCAAAACCAGTATTTAAAAAAATGTGCAAGTTAAAAAATAAAAAAATTGCCACAACTGTTGTAATTTACAATATTAGTCTACCCTATAAGTATAAAAAAAATGAACAGAAACAAAAACAAGGAAACATTTGTTTTGCACTTTTCTCACTTTGGCACGAGACACACTATGTAAGATGCACGTGAGATACTTGCATGAGTCTCACATGCGTCACACGGAACAACCCATGCCTCTTTGAATGGGAGCATGGAGCTGTATAGAAACACAAGCAGCTGATACACTCCCATTCAGAGAGGGAGAGGCCGTTCAGTGTGACACGTGTTAGACTCTTCCGAGTATCTTACATGCATCCTGCATAGTGTGTTTCTTGGACACACGCCGACGCAATGAACCCAAACACCAGTGTAAAATCAGCCTTAGACAATTTAAAGGTTGCTGACTGATGCCCAGCGAGGTGAAGACAAAAACAGCTCTGTTTGACACAAGTCCAAAGAAGAACAAAAAGTGGAAGATAGAACCCAGCAACAGTGTAACGGAATAACCTAATACAGTGTTGGCCAAAAGTATTGACACCCCTGCAATTCTGTCAGATAATACTCAGTTTCTTCCTGAAAATGATTGCAATCACAAATTCTTTGGTATTATTATCTTCATTTAATTTGTCTTCAATGAAAAAACACAAAAGAGAATGAAGCAAAAAGCAAAACATTGATCATTTCACACAAAACTCCAAAAATGGGCCAGACAAAAGTATTGGCACCCTCAGCCTAATACTTGGCTGCACAACCTTTAGCCAAAATAACTGCGATCAACCGCTTCCGGTAACCATCAATGAGTTTCTTACAATGCTCTGATGGAATTTTAGACCATTCTTCTTTGGCAAACTGCTCCAGATCCCTGATATTTGAAGGTGCTTTCTTCAAACTGCCATTTTTAGATCTCTCCACAGGTGTTCTATGGGATTCAGGTCTGGGACTCATTGCTGGCCACCTTAGAAGTCTCCAGTGCTTTCTCTCAAACCATTTTCTAGTGCTTTTTGAAGTGTGTTTTGGGTCATTGTCCTGCTGGAAGACCCATGACCTCTGAAGGAGACCTAGCTTTCTCACACTGGGCCCTACATTATACTGCAAAATTTGTCGGTAGTCTTCAGATTCATAATGCCATGCACACGGCAGTGCCAGCGGCAGCAGGCAGCAAAGCAACCCCAAAACATCAGGGAACCTCCGCCATGTTTGACTGTAGGGACCGTGTTCTTTTCTTTGAATGACTCTTTTTTTCTCCTGTAAACTCTATGTTGATGCCTTTGCCCAAAAAGAGAGAACATTCTTCCAAAACGTTTTAGGCTTTCTCAGGTAAGTTTTGGCAAACTCCAGCCTGGCTTTTTTATGTCTCGGGGTAAGAAGTGGGGTCTTCCTGGGTCTCCTACCATACAGTCCCTTTTCATTCAGACGCCGACGGATAGTACAGGTTGACACTGTTGTACCCTCGGACTGCAGGGCAGCTAGAACTTGTTTGGATGTTATTCGAAGTTCTTTATCCACCATCCGCACATTTTTGCATTGAAACTCTCATCAATATTTCTTTTCCGTCCACATCTAGGGAAGTTAGCCACAGTGCCATGGGCTTTAAACTTCTTGATGACACTGCACACCGTAGACACAGGAACATTCATGTCTTTGGAGATGGAGTTGTAGCCTTGAGATTGCTCATGCTTCCTCACAATTTGGTTTCTCAAGTCCTCAACAGTTCTTTGGTCTTCTTTCTTTTCTCCATGCTCAATGTGGTACACAAGGACACAGGACAGAGGTTGAGTCAACTTTAATCCATGTCAACTGGCTGCAAGTGTGATTTAGTTATTGCCAACACCTGTTAGGTGCCACAGGTAACGTTACAGGTGCTGTTAATTACACAAATTAGAGAAGCATCACATGATTTTTCTAACAGTGCCAATACTTTTGTCCACCCCTTTTTTATGTTTGGTGTGGAATTATATCCAATTTGGCTTTAGGACAATTCTTTTTGTGTTTTTTTTCATTGAAGACAAATTAAATGAAGATAATAATACCAAAGAATTTGTGATTGCAATCATTTTCAGGAAGAAACTGAGTATTATCTGACAGAATTGCAGGGGTGTTAATACTTTTGGCCATGACTGTATGTAGCAGAGCTAGGTTCGTCATAAGTCCCAGAGTTAACAGTGTAGAAAATCGGAGTAGCGCGGCGTATACCACCTATCTGAATACTGAGCAGTCCGTAAAGGCAAGGAAGTGTGATGTTACTGGATCAAACTGAGTGACCTAATAACCCGATGCACAAATGAGAAGACAGCCATCAGCGGCAGGAGGGAGATGGAGAGCTCGTCACTGTATAATATTAATAAAGTATAGTGCATTTTAACAATCTGCACAATTTTTAAACATGAATAAAAACTCTTCTTTAACTATTTCATACAGTTTGGTTACATTTTCAAGTACCAGTCTATACTGCTTGCCAGTCTATATCACATTTAATGTAATCAAACCATTTATAATTCATAGCTTCATAAGGCAACCCCAAATATTGTACTCATAATATGGACTCAATTTGACTAATAAGAGAAGACATGAATTTAAATGAAGAATTTTAAGTGCAGGGTTGCCAAGTGACACTCAGCTTTTTCTGGAGGTAGCATCACTTTTCCATGGATTGTGTCTGGTATTGAAGCTCACCCGCTTTCAATTGGCAAACTCTCATCACAACATCCAATAATCAATATCAGTGCAAGCTCTCAGCTTCCCTCCGCACATGCCATGTTGTGCCGTTCTTCGATCCCCATGCTCTATGTGCATATACTGCATTTGTACCCTGAGACTAAATATTTAGAAGCACAGACATGATACATGAACAATTAGGTCAGTGGAAGATTTTCTACAGAACTGTGAGCAAAAAAAAAACCTGCAGAACATCTGCTTGGTTCTCATTCCAGTAACTGGATAAAACATTTCGCTTGTCAGAATATTCCAAAAAGATGACATGTAGCAGTCCTTGTCTAGATGTCACTGACGGCTTTCACAGTAGGTGCTAACTCTGTATAAGGCTACATTCACACATCCGTGTGATATCCGTTTTTTTCTCGGACAGCACACTGATCCATAGGCCAGGTTGTCACGAGCATATAAAATAATCATCAGCGTTTAATTTAGGAAACACGGACATTTTTTTCTCCCTTGTCATACTGTGCAATCTATTTTTTTTTAAAGCAGCAGTTATTAATAATGTACAGAACCATTTAGTTTCCTAAGCTACAGAATTGAAATATACCGATACAAAATGGATGCTATACTGAGGCTGTGTGGGATCCAATTTTTTTTTTGCACACAGATAGAATTAAAGGGGTTTTCTCAAGAACAAAGTTCATTTTAATAAACAGATTGTAGAATAACAAAACTGTCCACAATTTAATGTTTAAAAATGTTCCTGTGCTGAGAAAATCTCATGTCACGATTAGGCCTTTCAGCGATATGGTTGCAGTATGTTTTCACTGCGTCCAAAACGCAGCATTGTGCAGTACAAACACAATGCACGGATTTATATAAATCTCCTGCCCACTGTGCTTCTTTCTAACGCTGCCCGAGCCGCAGAATGTCAATTTATCTACTATATAATCTCCTAATCGTGTCTGTCTGACGCCGAAATCGCACGCCAGCACTCATTGGCTGCCGCTAGCCGTGGCAACCAATGAGCACCGCGTATGCAAAAAGCCGCACGCATTCAAAATTAGACGATTATATAGTAGCTGTAACCTGGCACGTCGCTGTCGCCAGGCTACGTGTACGGCCGCGGCGACCCCAGGCACCAGTACCCGCCGCCCCCACCTCGCCTCCCCTTGCCTCTCCTCTCGCCTACCCCTCTTGCCTCATGCTGTTCTCACCCGTCTTCTCCCTCTGTACACACAGCGGTCATGTGACAGGGTGGGCTGATGTGACATCACACAGCCCGCCCTGTCACATGACCGCTGCAAAAGACGGGTGAGAACAGAGGGGGGCGAGGGGGGATCCTGCCCCTCGCCTCCATCCTGAATCCCCCCTGGCTCTATCCTGCCCACTCGGCATCCATCCTGCCCCCCGCCTTCATCCTGTCCCCCCCCCGACTTCATCCTGCCCCCCCGGCTCTATCCTGCCCCTCCCGCATCCATCCTGCCCCCCCCCCGGCTCCATCCTGGTCCCCCCCCGGCTCCATCCTGCCCCCACATCCATCCTTTCCCCCCGCATCCATCCTGCCCCCCACATCCATCCTGCCCCCCCCGGCTCCATCCTGCAACCCCGCATCCATCCTGCAACCCCGCATCCATCCTGCTGAACCCACATCCATCCTGCCCCCCCTGGCTCCATCCTGCCCCCCGCTGGCTCCATCCTGCCCTGCTTGCTCCATCCTGCCCCCCCCCCTCCATCCTGTTCCCCCTCACCACCATCCTGCCCCGCTGGCTCCATCCTGCCCCCCTGGCTCCATGCCCTGCCGGCTCCATCCTGCCCCCTCGCCTCCATCCTGAGCCCCCCTGCCTCCATCCTGCTCCCCCAGCTCCATCCTGCCATCCTGCCCTCCCCTCGCCATCATCCTGCCCCCCTGCCACCATCCGACCCCCTGGCTTCATGCCCTGCCGGCTCCATCCTGCCCCTCTGCCTCCATCCTGCCGCCCTGGCTCCATGCCCTCCACCTCAATCCTGCCCCCCCGCCTCCATCCTGCTTCCCCGGATCCATCTTGCCCCCCCACATCCATCCTGCCCCCCGGCATCCATCCTGCCCCGCTCGCTCCATTCTGCCCATCCACCTTCATCCTGCTCCTCCGCCTCCATCCTGCTCCCCCACATCCATCCTGCCCCCAGGCTCCATCCTGCCTCCCCACATCCATCTTCCCCCCCCTGCATCCATCCTGCCCCGCTCGCTCCATCGTGCCCTGCTCGTTCCATGCTGCCCCACTCGCTCCATGCTGACCCCCGCCGCTATCCTGCCACCCTGCTCCATCCTGCCGCCACGGCTGTTAGCGGTCGGCTGATCGGTGTCCCAGGCAACGACAGGTACTAAAGACCTATAGGACCTAGAAGATGGAGGTGGAGCGAGCAGGCGGACAGGTGAGTATCCTCACTGAGGATTTTTTTTTTATTTTTAATTTTACTGTGGAGGGGGGGCCAGGTGAAGCGAGGGGGCCGTGGGGAGCAGGGGGCTGCGGGGAGCGGAGTACCGCCATATACCATAGTGCTGTAATGTGCTGTAATGTACCGCCATATACTATAGTGCTGCTATAAATGTACTGTAATGTACCGCCATATACTATGGTGCTGCTATACATGTACTGTAATGTACCGCCATATACTATAGTGCTGCTATACATGTATTGTAATGTACCGCCATATACTATAACACTGCTATACATGTACTGTACCGCCATATACTATAGCGCTGCTATACATGTACTGTGATGTACCGCCATATACTATAAAACTGCTATACATGTACTGTAATGTACTGCCATATACTATAGTGCTGCTATACATGTGCTGTAATGTACCACCATATACCATAGTACTGCTATATATTTACTGTAATGTACCGCCATATACTGTAGTGCTGATATACATGTGCTGTAATGTACCGCCATATACCATAGTGCTGCTATACATGTACTATAATGTACTGCCATATCCTATAGTGCTGCTATACATGTACTGTAATGTACCGCCATATACCATAGTGCTGCTATACATGTGTTGTAATGTACCTCCATATACCAAAGCACTGCTATACATGTACTGTAATGTACTGCTATATACCATAGCGCTGCTATACATGTACTATCATGTACTGCCATATACTATAGTGCTGTTATACATGTGCTGTAATGTACCGCCATATACCATATTGCTGCTATACATGTACTGTAATGTACCGCCATATACTATAGTGCTGCTATACAAGTACTGTAATGTACCGCCATATACCATAGCGCTGCTATACATGTGCTATAAAGTACCGCCATATACTATAGCGCTGCTATACATGTGCTATAAAGTACCACAATGTACCATAGTGCTGCTATACATGTGCTGTGATGTACCGCCGAATACCATAGCGCTGCTATACATGTACTATAATGTACCGCCATATACCATAGCGCTGCTATACATGTACTGTAATGTACTGCCATATACTATAGTTCTGCTATACATGTGCTTTACTGTAACGCCATATACTATAGTGTTACTTTACATGTACTGTAATGTATCGCCATATACCATAGCGCTGCTATACATGTACTATAATGTACCGCCATATACCATAGCGCTGCTATACATGTACTGTAACGTACTGCCATATCCTATAGTGCTGCTATACATGTACTGTAATGTACCGCCATATCCTATAGTGCTGCTATACATGTACTGTAATGTACCGCCATATACTATAGCGCTGATATACATGTGCTATAAACTACCACCATATACCATAGTGCACCTGTATATGTACTGTAATATACCGCCATATACTATAGTGCTGCTATACATGTGCTGTAATGTACCACTATATACCATAGCGCTGCTATACATGTACTGTAATGTACTGCCATATACTATAGTGTTACTTTACATGCACAGTAATGTACCGCCATATACCATAGCGCTGCTATACATGTACTGTAACGTACTGCCATATCCTATAGTGCTGCTATACATGTACTGTAATGTACCGCCATATCCTATAGTGCTGCTATACATGTACTGTAATGTACCGCCATATACTATAGCGCTGATATACATGTGCTATAAACTACCACCATATACCATAGTGCACCTGTATATGTACTGTAATATACCGCCATATACTATAGTGCTGCTATACATGTGCTGTAATGTACCACTATATACTATAGCGCTGCTATACATGTACTGTAATGTACTGCCATATACTATAGTGCTGCTATACATGTGCTATACTGTACCCCATATACTATAGTGTTACTTTACATGCACAGTAATGTACCGCCATATACCATAGTACTGCTATACATGTGCTGTAATGTACCGCCATATACTATAGTGCTGCTATACATGTACTGTAATGTACCGCCATATACCATAGCGCTGCTATACATTGCTGTAATGTGCCGCCATATACTATAGCGCTGCTATACATGTAATGTAATGTACCGCAATATATCATAGTGCTGCTATACATTGCTGTAATGTACCACCATAAACTATAGTGCTGCTATACATGTACTGTAATGTACCACCATATACCATAGCACTGCTATATTATATATGTAGTTCACTCACGTTGACTGAACACAGAGAAAAAAAACTTTATTTGGATAAAAAGAGAAAGACATCCCTCGTTGCCATCTTTAGTAACCAAAAGGCAAACCCTCCTATGATAATCCACAAGTTTGTCCCTCAGCAAATATGCTCAGTCCTGCTACATCTCTGTGAGCAGACACATCCAGGTGCCGTGAGAAAGTTCATCCCAGTTCACAGCTGAGACGCAACAGCTGTAAGACTGGGTAAACCCAACTCTGACGTCACCGCGATTACTGCCCTAAGTGTTCAGTTCTCGGCAGTGATGTCAGAGTCGGGTTCATCTGACTTTTAAAAAAAGTCTGATCGGGTCCCCCAATCCCAAACATCGGTGCATTTGCCCATCACTAATTACAGAGCTTCTTGTACTCATTGCTGTGTTAACCACATACAACAGACAGATGCCATCCTTGTACTGAATGTGTTTTTCACAGAACTGAAAAGTTGTATTGATACTTATTGTGACCCCTTTAATGTATAACCTATGAGGATTTCTTATTTTTCCATTGTATTTTGGTTTGCAAACTTGTAATATGCCAATCGTGGGTTACACAAGATTTCTAGGAGCCTGCTAGTATTTAAAGTGGGTAATGTAATTATCTACCTTGTGATAAGCAACTCATTGTAAATATACGTCTTGTAGATGTTTGGTGATGTGGACTTATGTAATGCCGTTATCTCTCCTCTGTAAAGCCCCGTCACATATAACAAGATTGTTAGCGATATCGTTGTAACATCACAGGTTTTGTGATGTAACAGCGATCTCACTAACGATCTCGTTATGTGTGACACTTAGCAGCGATCAGGCCCCTGCTTTGAGATCGCTGATCGTTACAAAGTGCTCTGGGTCATTTTTAGGTCGTTGGTCTCCCGCTGGTAAGCACGCATCACTGCGTGTGACAGCGAGAGGCCAATAATCAGCAATCTCACAGCTAGTAACCATGATAAACTGTAGGTATCTAGGCAGCACGCACTGCCTAGATACCCGCTGTTTATCATAGTTACCAGCGCCCTCCCTGCTTAGCACAGCCTGTAAGCAGGGAGGACGCTGGTAACTATGATAAACAGCGGGTATCTAGGCAGCACGTGCTGTCTAGATACCCCGTGTATCAAAGTTACCAGTGTCCTCCCTGCTTAGCGCAGCCTGTAAGCAGGAACGACGCTGGTAACTATAATAAACACCAGGTATCTAGGCAACGCGTGCTGCCTAGATACCCGCTGTTTATCATAGTTACCAGTGTCCTCCCACTTCCAGGGAGGTGGCTCCCTGGTCCCTGATTGCCAGGGAGATCTGCCTGTTTGACAGCTACCCAGCGACCAGGTAACGACACACCAACGATCCCTACAGGATCATTATCGTGATCGTTGGTGTGTCATTGTGTGTGACAGAGGCTTAAGGTCAGAGAAACTTAATCCTGTTAGAATGCCATTGTATTATGATGTAGATTGTTGACTCTATGTAAAAGCTCTATTGTTTAATGTCATGGATTGCAGACTAAATGTATCCTGCTAGGTGCTATGTCAATCAGTATGTGGCTCTCCCTTGACAGGACTGCAATACTACTAGAAATGTTTTTAGGCTTGAGATCCAGCCAATGAGAAGACAGTTTTATTCCACCAATCATGAAGTCCCCAATATCCTGCAATGAGGGCTGAGGGTATATAAGGACACCTGATGGGAATCCAATAAAGCCTTAATATTGCGATTCCCTCACCCTGTGTTGTCTAAGTAGTGTTCCACCCACGGTTAAGGAGCTTGAGCGTTCAGTTTGGGGATGAGCCCTGGTCCAGGTTGTCTTGCTAAAGGCGGCTGGGCCAGCGGATAAGAGCACCCACTGTTCCCCGTGTCTCCACACTTATCATCCGTACTTACAGAGAAAAACAGAAATGTCTCTGTAAGTTTTAGGCCCATGCCCACTGTCAGTGTTTGCAGTGGCTTGGATGCAGTGTGTTATTGCTGCATCCAAATCACTGTGTAGTACAATACAAAGAGTGGATGGATTTCGCGAAATCCCGTGTTCACTGTGCTTTTTTCCACAGCGTAAACTGGCATGTGGCGCAGCTTCCCAACCCGAAGCATGTCAATTTATTCCTGCAGAGAGATTTGCGATGTTAGTGCATGAATGTAGCAAAAAGTTGCAGCGTCCAGAACACTGACGGTGGCCACAGGCGACTGTGTTCATACGCGGAAATCACCGGCTTCCCCACAGAGGCAGGACACTGCGCCTGGACGCAGTGTCTACACATCCTGGGCACTTGCCTTTATATGGACATTTGGTCCATGAAAAAAACATGGATATGTGCAAAGCCCTATTGACTATCATGGGTATGGGTTGTTTTTGAGAAAGGAAAAACAAATAAAACATGTACGTACAACACAGACATCTGAATAGTACAAAAGACATTTGGGGCTCTTCACTAGTGCAATCTATAGAGAGAACGGTTTTCAATATATGTGGGACCTGAACATTTTTAATAATTTTATATTTACAGAAAATAAGGTCCATTTAAAGAGAGAATGTTGAACACATAATGATAATCTGTAGCAACAGATGTGATTACACACAAAATACAGAAATCTGCTATTGCAAACCCAATTTCCTGCACACTGAATAGAAAACAATCCAGCCAGACACACGCTAGCATTTTGTGACAGACAATTAATTACGTTAATAAATTAATCTCTAGGACAAAGGCAGAAATACTATCGGACAGGATAAAAACTTGTGACTTGTGGAAACTGAAAGATTCTGACTCTGGAAAGACCTTTACAAACACAGCACCCAAAGCAAAATGCCCAGTGTCAGCATAGTATCTAAAGGGCTAACATAATAATAATAAGAAAGCTGTACTATAAAAAAAATAGACTAATTTGTTTAATCTCAAAAAATGTTGCCTCGGGTGGGCCATCAATCTGATTAACCAGGCAGAATGAGATTTAGATAATCTGTTTATATATGGTCCAATCTAATAGTTTAACCTTGGCAGACATATGTAAATCGATGAAGTAAAAGATGGAGTTTCGATTCCTTCCATAAATCTGAAGGCTCCATACAGTCATGGCCAAAAGTATTGACACCCCTGCAATTCCGTCAGATAATACTCAGTTTCTTCCTGAAAATGATTGCAATCACAAATTCTTTGGTATTATTATCTTCATTTAATTTGTCTTCAATGAAAAAAAACACAAAAAGAATTGTGCTAAAGCCAAATTGGATATAATTCCACACCAAACATAAAAAAGGGGGTGGACAAAAGTATTGGCACCCTTAGAAAAATCCTGTGATGCTTCTCTAATTTGTGTAATTAACAGCACCTGTAACTTACCTGTGGCACCTAACAGGTGTTGGCAATAACTAAATCACACTTGCAGCCAGTTGACATGGATTAAAGTTGACTCAACCTCTGTCCTGTGTCCTTGTGTGTTCCACATTGAGCATGGAGAAAAGAAAAGAAGACCAAAGAGCTGTCTGAGGACTTGAGAAACCAAATTGTGAGGAAGCATGAGCAATCTCAAGACTACAAGTCCATCTCCAAAGACCTGAATATTCCTATGTCTACCGTGCGCCGTGTCATCAAGAAGTGTAAAGCCCATGCCACTGTGGCTAACCTCCCTAGATGTGGACGAAAAGAAAAATTGACGAGAGATTTCAACACAAGATTGTGCGGATGGTGGATAAAGAACCTCGACTAACATTCAAACAAGTTCAAGCTGCCCTGCAGTCCGAGGGTACAACAGTCTAAACCCGTACTATCCGTCGGCATCTGAATGAAAATGGACTGTATGGTAGGAGACCCAGGAAGACCCCACTTCTTACCCCGAGACATAAAAAAGCCAGGCTGGAGTTTGCCAAAACTTACCTGAGAAAGCCTAAAATCGTTTTGGAAGAATGTTCTCTCTTTTTGGGCAAAGGCATCAACATAGAGTTTACAGGAGAAAAAATGAGGCATTAAAGAAAAGAACACGGTCCCTACAGTCAAACATGGTGGAGGTTCCCTGATGTTTTGGGGTTGCTTTGCTGCCTGTGGCACTGGACTGCTTGACCGTGTGCATGGCATTATGAAGTCTGAAGACTACCAACAAATTTTGCAGCATAACGTAGGGCCCAGTGTGAGAAAGCTGGGTCTTCCTCAGAGGTCATGGGTCTTCCAGCAGGACAATGACCCAAAACACACTTCAAAAAGCACTAGAAAATGGTTTGAGAGAAAGCACTGGAGACTTCTAAGGTGGCCAGCAATGAGTCCAGACCTGAATCCCATAGAACACCTGTGGAGAGATCTAAAAATGGCAGTTTGGAGAAGGCACCCTTCAAATATCAGGGACCTGAGCAGTTTGCCAAAGAAGAATGGTCTAAAATTCCAGCAGAGCATTGTAAGAAACTCATTGATGGTTACCGTAAGGTATAGTTATTTTGGATAAAGGTTGTGCAACCAAGTATTAGGTTGAGGGTGCCAATACTTTTGTCCGGCCCATCTTTGGAGTTTTGTGTGAAATGATCAATGTTTTGCTTTTTGCTTCATTCTCTTTTGTGTTTTTTCATTGAAGACAAATTAAATGAAATAATAATACCAAAGAATTTGTGATTGCAATCATTTTCAGGAAGAAACTAAATATTATCTGACAGAATTGCAGGGGTGTGCAATACTTTTGGCCATGACTGTATATGTCGGCACAGGTTATAATCATGTAAATATTTGGGATAGCCATGCAGCCAAAATACATTGTCAACATCACTTTGCTTATTCTGACTAGGCCACTTATTAATACAGTACCTATCTGATAAATTCTCTTTAAAGGGAGTTATTCTTTACATAATTTTTACAATATAGAACAGAGGCTGAAATATATTCGCATTTCCAAAGCTTTTATCTCTAGATTTTTTATATTACTTGTATATGAATATTTTTGAAAAAAGCTTAACACCGTAGTGACGGCCCACTGTATATATACGGCGACAAAACAGGGTCCTTATTCTGTTCTGACGTGAAAATAAGTCAGAACAGAAAAGGCCTTGTAGTGCCCCCCAGTGCTGAAAATCTCCGGGGTTTCTGTTACCGGGGTAGCTGAGACCCTACAGATTATGAATCTGGCCAGTTTTTACCAGTACCCGTCATGCGATCACGGTTACACACATTTACCGGTGGATAACCGTGATCATATAAATACAGTGAATCGCCGGTAAAAACAATGATTTCTCTGTCATGCCACAGGATCAAATCCTTTTAGTGCCCTAAAAGTGACAAATTGTGTGAAAAAAAGAAATGTTCAATGTGACGTTATCAAATTCTGTGAGGTAGCTTGTAGGTTCCCAATGCTCACTATACCACTAGATATAATCCTTGAGGCGTCGAGTTTCCAAAATGGGGTCACTTGTGGGGGAGCTCCAATGTTTAGGCACACAGGGGCTCTCCATATGTGTACATGGTGTCCGCTAACTATTGGAGCTAATTTTCCATTCAAATTGTTAGTGGACACCATGTCGCATATGGAGAGCCACTGTGTGCCTAAACATTGGAGCTCCCCCATAAGTGACCCCATTTTGGAAACTAGACTACCCAAGGAACATATATAGATGCATAGTGAGCACTTTCAACCCCCAGGTGCTTCACAAATTAGTCCGTAAAAAGGAAAAAAGATGATTTTTGTGAAGAAAAAGTACTTTTTAATTTTTACGGATTAGTTTGTGAAGCACCTGGGGGTTGAAAGTGCTCACTATGCATCTAGATATGTTCCTTGGGGGGTCTAGTTTACAAAATAGGATCACTTGTGGGGGAGCCCCAATGTTTAGGCACACAGGGGCTCTCCATACGTGTCATGGTGTCCGCTAACTATTGACTAATTTTCCATCAATTGTTAGTGGACACCATGTCGCATATGGAGAGCCACTGTGTGCCAAAACATTGGAGCTCCCCCATAAGTGACCCCATTTTGGAAACTAGACTACCCAAGGAACATTATTAGATGCATAGTGAGCACTTTCAACCCCAGGTGCTTCACAAATTAGTCCGTAAAAAGAAAAAAGATGATTTTTTGTGAAGAAAAAGTACTTTTTATTTTTTACGGATTAGTTTGTGAAGCACCTGGGGTTGAAAGTGCTCACTATGCATCTAGATATGTTCCTTGGGGGGTCTAGTTTACAAAATAGGATCACTTGTGGGGGAGCCCCAATGTTTAGGCACATAGGGGCTCTCCATACGTGACATGGTGTCAACTAACAATTGGAATTGTAAGTCGATACCATGTCGATATGGCGAGCCCCTGTGTGCCAAAACATTGGAGCTCCCCCACAAGTGACCCCATTTTGGAAACTAGACACCCCAAGGAACTTATTTAGATGCATAGTGAGCACTTTGAAACCCCAGGTGCTTCACAAATTGAGCCGTAAAAATGAAAAAGTACTTTTTTTTCACAAAAATCTTTTTTTTTCTTATTACGGACTAATTTGTGAAGCACCTGGGGGTTCAAAGTGCTCACTATGCATCTAGATATGTTCCTTAGGTGATCTAGTTTCCAAAATGGGGTCACTTGTGGGGGAGCTCCAATTTTAGGCAACCAGGGGCTCTCCATATGCAACATGGTGTCCACTAACAATTTCATGGAAAATTAGCTCCTATAGTTAGCGTACACCATGTCGCGTATGGAGAGCCCCTGTGTGCCTAAACATTGTAGTTTCCCCACAAGTGACCCCATTTTGGAAACTAGACACCCTAAGGAATTTGTCTAGATGCATAGTGAGCACTTTGAATCCCCATGTGCTTCACAAATTGATCCGTAAAAATGAAAAAGTACTTTCTTTCCACATAAATTTTCTTTTAATTTTTACAGATTCATTTGTGAAGCACCTGGGGCTCAAAGTGCTCACCACCAATCTAGATAATTCCTTGGGGGTCTAGCTTCCAAAAATGGGGTCACTTGTGGGGGAGCTACAATTCTTTAGGCACACAGGGCTCTCCATACACAACTGGTGTCCGCTAACAATTGGAGCTAATTTCCATTCAAATTGCTAGCGACACCATTCCGTATGGATGCCCTGTGTGCCTAAACATTGGAGCTCCCCCACAAGTGACCCCATTTTGGAAACTAGACCCCCCCAAAGAACGTATCTAGATGCATAGTGAGATCTTTGAACCCTCTGGTGCTTCACAAATTGATCCGTAAAAATGAAAAAGTACTTTTTTTTCACAAAAATTTCTTTTGTCCTCAATTTTTTTCATTTCCACATGAGCAACAGGATAAAATGCATCCTAAAATGTGTTGGCCAATTTCTCCTGAGTACACCAATACCTCATATGTGGTCATAAACCACTGTTTGGGCGCACGGCAGGGCTCGAAAGGGAAGGAGCGCCATTTGACTTTTTGAATGGAAAATTAGCTCCAAAAGTCAAATTGCGCTCCCTCCCTTCTGAGCCCTGCTGTGCGCCCAAACAGTGGTTTATGAGCACATATGAGGTATCGGTGTACTCAGGAGAAATTGCCCAACAAATTTTAGGATGCATTTTATCCGGTTGCCCATGTGAAAATGAAAAAATTGAGGCTAAAAGAACATTTTTGTTGGAAAAATGAAAATGTCCATTTTTTGTTTCCACTTTGCTTTAGTTCCTGTGAAGCACCCGAAGGGTTTATAATCTTCTTGAATGTAGTTTTGAGTAACTTGAGGGGTGCAGTTTTTGGAATGGTGTCACTTTTGGGTGTTTTCAGTCATGTACACCCCTCAAAGGAACTTCAAATGTGATGTGGTCACTAAAAAAATGGTTTTGTAAATTTTGCTGGAAAAATGAAAAATTGCTGATGAAACTTTGAACCCTTATAACTTCCTAACCAAACATTTTTTTTTTTTCAAAATTGTGCTGATGTGAAGCAGACATGTGGGAAATGTTATTTATTAACTATTTTGTGTCACATAACTTTCCGGTTTAACAGAATAAAAATGAAAAATGTAAAAATTGTGAAATTTTCAAAATTTTTGCATTTTTTTTACATTTTCACAAATAAACGCAAAAATTATCGACCTAAATTTACCACTAACAAGAAGCCCAATAGGTCACGAAAAAAACGGTCTGGTCATTAAGGTGGAAATTGGCTCCGTCACTAAGGGGTTAAAGCAGCTTCATAGATCATAAAACCCTGTAGATGATATATTAGCTATGTGCATAAGGAGTTAGTTTGCTGAGTTGTCGGAGCAGAAACTGAGCAGTAACCCTTAATTTTGGGGTCATTTTGAGATTTAGAGAGTTCCAGCTCAGTTTGCTCCAAACACTTCTTGAAAACCTCTGTGTGCATATATTCATTGATGTTTATGGGTGGTTTTCTAGCTTCTCATGTTTTGTGCTCTGAATTGTGTTATATTGCCTCCAACATTATAAGACAACGGTTATCTGCATTGCTTAGGGCCCTTTCACATCAGCGTTTTTTCAAATGCGGCAGATGCAGTGAAAAAAACGCATCTGCCGCGATTACCGCATACCGCTGCACTGCGCACGGTTGCGGCAGCGGTTGCGGTAAATGCCATACAAGGTATAGGCGGACTTGTGGCAGGTGCGGCAAGTGCGGTTTTGGCACTTGCGGCAGGTGCGGTCGCGAAAAAAAATGCTGTCAGCCGCGTTTTTTTTTGCAGCCGCACCTGCCGCAAGTGCCAAAATGCACTTGCGCACCTGCCGCAAGTCCACCTATACCTTGTATGGCGTTTACCGCAACCGCGCCGCAACCATGCCGCAAGTGCAGCCGGTATGCGGTAATCGCGGCAGATGCGTTTTTTTCACCGCATCTGCCGCGATTTGAAAAAAACGCTGATGTGAAAGGGCCCTTACTTGGCTATGATATTAGTTACACTCCCTGACAGAAGTTATGTGACTTATCCATGTTCTGTAAATAAAAGCTTATAACCTGACGTTAAATTCATCCATTGGTTGTATAAATTACTCTTTTGAAAGTTGAAACCCTCTGAAATTTGGTTTAGGTTAAGAAAATAGATTGACATCAATGCAGAAATATTGATCATTTAATGAACACAGAATGGTCTGATTTTAGCAAGACAAAAGTTTTGTCGCCTGGTCATATAATGCACCCAATCCTAGTTTACATCCTCACCTGTGCTCAGTAAATAATCGGTTAATTAGTGGGTGTGTCTAAAAAGAAACCCAGCACCCCAGACCTTCAATTGAACTGCAACTTGAACTCTGACAACATGCCAAAAATCCACCCTGCGACCAAAGCCTTGAATATGAAGAGGCTGAAGAGCAGATCCACTGCAGAGGTGGCTGGCACCTTTGTTTCAGCGTCAAGTACAAAGAATTAAAAAAAGATTTGAAGAGACTGGAGATGTGTTTGACAAGCCAGGTCTGGCAGACCCCGCAAGATAACTGCTCAAGGGGAACGTTTGTTGAATGGAAAATCCAAAGCAAACCCCTCTTCCACTGCAGCAGAGCTCCAACAGGCCTGGTCACCTCAAGTCCCTGTGTCAACTAGAACAGTTTGTAGGATTCTGTCGAAATTGCCTCCATGGTCGAATCAGTGCACAGAAGCCAGCACTAAACAAATGGCAAATAAAAAACCATGTAGCATTTGCAAAGTTCCACCACCTCCTAAACAGATGGATGCTGGAAAAGTGGCAGATGGTGGATTTCTCTGATGAATCTTCAGTAGAATTACACCACAGCCGCCGCAAATACTGCAGGAGACCTACTGAAGCCTGTATGGATCCAAAATACACCTAGAAAACAGTTAAATTTGGTAGTGGAAAGATCATGGTCTGGGACACATTCAGTATGGGGGTGTGCGAAACATTTGCAAGGTGGAAGGCAATATCAATAGCCTAAAATATGAAGAAGTATTAACTACCTCTTATATTCATAATCATAAAAGGGGTCAAATTCTGCAGCAGAATGGTGGTGCTCCATCTCATACATCCATCTCTACAACATAGTTCCTCCAGGCAAAAAAGATCAAGGTGCTCAAGGACTGGCCAGCCAAGTCACCAGACATGAACATCATAGAGCATGTTTGGTAGGATGAAAGAGGAAGCTTGGAAGACAAAACCAAAGAATCTAGATGAACTCTGGGAGGCATGTAAGACTGCATTCTTTGCTATTCCTGATGACTTCATTAATAAATTGTATGAATCATTGTTGAACCGTATGGATGCAGTCCTTCAAGCTCATGGAAGTTACACAAAACATTAAATATGACTCTAATTCCGGCTCCAGCACCTGAACCTAAACTTCAACAGGTCCGCTCACCTTTAAACAGGAATCACAGCCTAATATGATACTGATAGGGTACCTCTACACGTCGCAACATTGCATGCAATTTCACTTGCAACTTACTGGTTGCAGTGAAATCATGGACACATTGTTCTATCTTGTTGCTGTGTACAAATGGAACAATGTGTCCATGATTTCACTGCAACCAGTAAGTTGCAAGTGAAATTGCATGCAATGTTGCGACGTGTAAAGGTACCCTTAGGCTACATTCAGACACAGCGTTTTGATCTGTTTAGTGAGGATCTGTTTTTCAGCAGCAAAAACTGGATCAGTTTTTTTTTTTTTTTAAAAAGCATAAAAAGCAGATGAAACCGTTTTTTATGTGTTTCATGAGGATCCTTCATAAGCCCATAGTCAATGGTTTCAATGGAAAAATCGGATCAGAAAAACATCACACAAATTTACATGTTCATTTTTTTTGAGGATCACTTTTTCACACAAACAGACCACTGCAAAACATTGTGTCTGAAAGACAAATCTTTGAAAACTCATTGACTTGGCTGGGAATCTCTGAAATTGATCCTTTTCACTGCATTGCCAATGCAAAAATGGATAGTCACAAAACGGATCAAAACCATGTCTGAATGTAGCCTAAGATTTGTTGAATTTTAACAATAGTTATTAACATGAAAAAATGTAAAAAAAATATTGACATAATTGCCTATGAAATAAATACTTCACTACACATACAGGTCATAAATGTCTCTTGGGAGACAACCCTATTAAGCTTATTAAGGGACTGGTTGGTAGGGTCACTTGATCCTGTATGGGGATAAAACCCCTTTATAAGATCAGATATAGAGTGGTATACTTCTACTGTGGCCCTTGATAGACTGGTTTCCCACTCAAAAATGGCTGACAGATGCTTATGTACACAGTTTTTAATAGAACCTTACCCACAAGGAGACAATGAGCTTGGACGTACATGAAACCAAAGACTGAATTTAACAGAGGTAGATAGTTAACATTCACAACAATTGGTTCACACTTGCAACAGTCTGCAAGCACATTCCTCAGCAGCACTTCAGTCACTATGCAATATTTTCTGTGCCATTTTTGCACAACACCCTCTATCCTGCAGTAGTTGCTGGCACTTTGTGGCTTACCATTTTCAATTATATCAAGATAGTCCTTCACACACAAACATGAGTTTTCTAGCTATCTCTGGAGTGGAAGCCATTTTTACACTCTGGCATTCCCTGGTATGGCTCTTCCTCACTATTCCAAGAAGATGCATACTTTGTAAATATTCAACTCTCTTTTGTGAAAAACATCAAACTCTAATAATGTCTCTTGCTCAGGTAGACTTGCCTTCTTTGCCTGGGACAGACATCATAAGTTACAGCTCAAACTAGAGCTTTTTCTTTCTTCTCTGTGACCTTAAGCAATGGGGTAAAACCCCTTGATTGCTATTAGTTACTCATCACAACTATTAGCTAGCTAATGGCCCTGATTTCCATGTTGACTCATCACTTAGCAATCTCATCTGCAATGTGTACCAATAATCCTGAGAACACAGTGCAAAACCTTTGCCCACTAAACCCTTCTCCCCTATTAATACTATTCTGATGTCATCACCCACTCACACTTGAATCTGTGGTATCAGAAAGAAAAATACACTTACTTCTTCATAGATTACTATAATATGGTTGGCAGATAAAATTGCATAAATATTGCAATGCTTTCACACCTAAGGCTGGTTTCACACTGCGGTTTTTCACTGATCAGGTTCGATCAGGTTTGTGTGCCAAAACCAGGAGAAGAACCAGGAGAGGAACTTGCAGAGAAAAACTATAATTGAAAGACTGTCACCTGTTCTAGGTTTTGGAGTCACTCCTGGTTTTGAAACACAAAACCTGATCGAACCTGACCTGATCTGACCGCAGTGTGAAACCAGCCTTACTTTAAGGGTAAATTATTATCTTGCAATAATGTGGCTTGCAGCAAAATATAACAAAGCAGTATATCACATGACATTTTCATTGCAAATGTGTAGCATTATTATATTTCTATAGTAAAAATTCATCTTTGGTAGGCAAGTGCCATTTCCACTCTAACAAGGTCAATAGGCAATTGCAAATATTAAAGGATATAACTATTTTGGACAGAATAATGAGGTCCATGTAATGTTAGGAAGGTAGTGGATCAGTTTTCAACCATTTTACAAGTTCTATTATGTCCTGCTTAAAGCAGATCTGTTGCACATGTCAAAATAAAAACTATGCTCATGAACATCACAAAGGAGGAAAAGTCGTGGTATCATGGAAATCACAGGATCAATAAACGTATTAAATGATATGCAGACGATGAAATAAATGGAAATAAAAGGTCATAAACAACTCAACAAATTCAGTATCAAGTATTCAGAAATACGTATAATTAGACGCCTTGGCACGCAATCAATATTAATGGCTCTCTGAGGAATGTTTTGCAATTTGGAATGATCCCTGGCATGCAAATCATCAAGATCCATTGCTGGCAGCTCCCTTTGCAATTGCAGATCAATGAAGTCCCATAGTCTGAAGGTTATGTAGTCCATGATAGCACATTTAGGCTAGACAGGTTACATACAGTAAAACGAGCAACATGTGGCTTGGAGTTGTCATGTTGAAAAAGGAATATTGGGACACTACTGCACCACTGTCTAAGCAATGTAAAGCAGAGCTATTACTAAAGACTAGAGTAGGAATGATATGACGCTCCCTTAGGCGGCCGTCACACGGAACGATATCTTGCCCGATATCGTTTAAGCGATCTCCTTTTTGATCGCTTAAGCGATATCGGGCAAGATATCGTTGCATGTAATCAAGCGATTTACGATGGTAAATCGCTTGATCGTGACATCGCTGATCTGAGCTCCGGTTCTCAGATCTAGCGATGAACGATGCAACGATCTGCATCATCGTGGTGTATGACACCACGATGATCCATCTCCCAGCGACCGCGCCTATGCTGGGAGATGGTAACTATGGTACACGTCGGGTAACTAAGCGACGCGCGGCGCCTAGTTACCCGATGTGTACCATAGTAACGAGCGAGATCGCTGCTCCACATCGCTGGTGAGTCTGCCTGTGTGACAGCTCACCAGCGATGTGAGCGATATTGTAAGCGATTGCGCGTGCACGTGATCGCTTACAATATCGCTAAAGATGTCGCAGCGTGTGACGGCCCCCTTACAAAGACTATTTCATTGCCTTGTCCACATGCTCTCAAGATTTAGACCAGTACCTTGAATGGACCAATGAAGGCTGTTCAATGCATCTTCAGTGATTAGCCTGCTTTTGAATGAATACCTTGAGATTGATATGGACACCATACAATAAACAGACACTCACAAGGAAACATCACATTGGTCCTAGTCCTGGAATTATGGTGTGGGGTCACATATTGTAAGGCTGGGTTCACATCACGATTTTGGAGCTTCCGAGTGTATTAAACGGATACACTCGGATCCAAAATCGACTCCAATGTATCCCTATGGGGCTCGGATCGGATCGGATGTGTGCCTTGTGACATCCGAGTTTGGCACCATCCGATCCTGTCTGATTCTGTCCGATTTCATCACGGACACAAAAACGCAGGCTGCTGCGTTTTTGTGTCCGAGAGTGTCCGAGACTGAAATCGGACAGCCTCGGATCAGAGCTGATCCGAGCCCCGATACTATAGGAGCCTATGGACATCGGATCCGAGCTGAGCTCGGATCTGATGTCAGCTCCGTGTTGTATGTACTGAGCATGCCCAGAGGCAGTGCTCAGTACATATCATTAACCCTTTCTTTCCCTGTCTGTCCCTGCTTCTTCTCTATCTGTCCCTGCCTGTCCCTCCTCTATCTCTGCTCTATCTGTTCATTATGCTCCCCCTGTCCTCCCCCCTCGTCCTCCCCCCTGTGCTCTCCCCTCCGGAATGTAAATAAAATAAAAAATCCTCTCAGAGCATACTTTCCATTCTGGCGACTGCAGGACTGTCACAGTGTATTCTACTGTGCAAAGGACCTCTCCTGATGTCAGAGCCGGTCACCTGATGTGTCAGGTGACCGACTCTGACATCACCACAGGTCCTTCGCACAGTAGAAGACACTGTGACAGTCCTGCAGTCGCCGGAATGGAAAGTATGCTCTGAGAGGATTTTTTATTTTATTTACATTCCGGAGGGGAGAGCACAGGGGGGAGGACGAGGGCGGAGGACAGGGGGAGCATAATGAACAGATAGAGCAGAGATAGAGGAGGGACAGGCAGGGACAGATAGAGAAGAAGCAGGGACAGACAGGGACAGATAGAGAAGAAGCAGGGACAGACAGGGAGAAGAGGATCCACACGGATCCTGCACAGGCACGGATCGGATGGCTATTTGCCATCCGAGTGCAGGGATCCGTGTGGATCCATGCCTGTCCGTGGGATCCTCCCTTCAACACGGATCCCACGGACAGGCACAAAATCGTTATGTGAACTTAGCCTTAGTTAGCCAAACCCTGTCATATTTCATTACAGCTACACTGCCAGTCCTGCATTACATTATTTGGAAACAAAATTTTGTAAACAAGTTGATCTATTTTCTATTTAGTATCAAATATACAGAAATACATGCAATTACATATTTTGGCACACTATCAATGACATTATTAATGGTTCTCAGGGGAATATTTTGCCATACTGAATGATCTCAGGAATACAAATCATCAAGATCCATTGCTTGCAGCTCCCATTACAATTGCCAATCAATGAGGTCCCTTATGTGCTTGATGGCAGACAAGTCTGAAAGTTATGCAGGCCATAGTAGTGTGTGTAGGCCACACAGGATACACCCAGTAACATGAGCAACATGTGGACTAGCGTTGTCATGTTGATTCTTGGAACTACTGCACCACTGTTTCCTCAAGAAAATAAATTTAAAGCTGAGCTGTTACTAAAGACTAAAGGACCGCTATGATGCTCCCTTGTTAAGACCTTTTCATTGCATTAGCCACATGGTCTCAAGATTGAGACCAGTGCTTTGAATGGGCCACTGAAGGCTGAAATGGAGGTCAGTCCTTTCAGTGATAAA
Organism: Allobates femoralis; assembly: GCA_033576535.1. NCBI lineage: Eukaryota > Metazoa > Chordata > Amphibia > Anura > Aromobatidae > Allobates > Allobates femoralis. The sequence goes on along the minus strand of JARQOC010000004.1, from coordinate 334,845,229 downwards.
TCTGCTTTTGTCTTCAAAGCAATAAATGCATTGAGATTGGTCTGGTGATAATATGGGCAATGCCATGAAGAGACCATCACGAGGGAACATCAGACTGGTCCTAGTCCTGGGATTATGGTGTGGGGTGACATATTGTTAGGTAGTCAAACTCCATTAGTTTTCAATATGCAGGGTGGGCCATTTATATGGATGTACCTAAATAAAATGGGAATGGTTGGTGATATCAACTTCCTGTTTGTAGCACATTAGTATATGGGAGGGTTTACGGTGTGGTATATGGGTATAAAGATAGTGGGGCCATTCTTCATTAATGGAAACCTCAATGCCACTGGATATCTGAATCATGTAGCAATTTCAGATATCCAGTGGCATTGAGGTTTCCATTGATGAAGAATGGCCCCACTATCTTTATACCCCATATACCATACCGTACCATCAATTTTTGTGTTCCAACAGTCTTGGAGGGATCTATCCACTATGGGTTAGTGTCAGACCAATAGCAGTGGTTTTGTTTGTTAACTTCACATTCACAAAAAAGTTTGCCTCATCCCTTATCTGAAGGCAATAGTCTATGCTGTGAAGATACAAGATATGCAGCATCTGAAACAACGGATACTGGAAGCCTGTGCTAGCATTTCTTCTGCGGTGTTGCTATCAGTGTGTAAAGAGTGGGAGAAGAGGGTTGCATTGACAATACAACACAATGGGCAGCACTTTGAACCCATTTTATAAGTGGTCATAAACTTGTAAATAACTCATGAAAGAATAAAGTTACGTTAAAACCAAGCACACTATTGTTTTTGTTTCAACCAGAGCTGGGGTGCATGAGGTACTCGGTCACCGGGGCTTCTGTGTGGGATGTCACGGATGGTCGGTATCCCCGATGCCGTGCCCTGGCGATCAACTATACCAGGTGTTGATGGTAAAACGGTGGGGGTGAAAGGGTTATTTACAGTGGAACGTGAAGCCACCTGTAGAGTCCGGTAAGGTGGTACCGGCGCTGCCAGCCGGCCGCTGAGGTGAGGAGGGGGCAGCAGTGTGTGGTACAGTTCCCCACAGGTGGAGCTTTACCTCAGGGCAGCTATGGTGGTGAGACGGTGAGGGAGGACAGTGATGGTAAATGGTGGTGCAGTTCTTACCCCTCTGCTGTTGATGTTGATGATGTTAAGTCCTTTGAGCTTTGTGGTGCTGTCAGCAACCCGTTTCTGTTGGGCCTGCAGCTCGTCGGCTTTGCAGTCAGGGCTGAACTCCTGGCTGCCTCGGTCGTCCGTGTCACCGGTGTACCCTCAACATGACCAGCTGGCTCCTACCAGTTCTGGTCCGTTGCCATCTGTCCTGGGCCCCCTCATAAAGATGGGGTACCCTCCACTCAGCTGGGCTGCCAGGCCTGACCACTCTGTCTGCCTTCCCAACGCCGTCTGAGGTAAATCTCAACTAGATATTAAATGCAATACTACTCTGTGGCGTATTCCCGCAGGGGCGCCACACACCCCCTTGGTGAAACACACCCGTCCGCAGGTGTTAAACCAAATCTGGAATAAAAATACATTTTACATATAACATTGAACATTTAAGGTGTATCTGCTTAGGAGGCCTGGCTCTACTTAAACCACCCCCAGGCACTTTCTTTTCCTAACTTAATATGCATGGGGGCTAGTCCTGTTCCTCCACCCTTAGTTCAGAACTATTGAAAACATTTTTAACAGGTATCAACAATAAGATTGCTTCTTTTCTTCTCTGTCAGGGAGGCGCATTGCTTATAACGTTACTTTAAACTTTGACTATAATCTAGTCCATACTGGCCCAACTGGGACCAGGTAACATGTTCTTTGATTACTGTCCATCAAATGCTGAAAAAGGAAAAAAAGAAAATGTGCAATGGAAGGAAAATATACATTTAAAACGATTCTGCTCACACTTTAAACAGTGCAATACCGGGTTAACTCTTTACTGCTCAACTTTACTGACCCGGATTGCAAACCTCCCACTGAGACCTGCGTGGCGTTTATTTATCCCCACAATACAGGTCCCGGTCCAGGTGGCCCTGGGGAACTGCAGATAGATGCACTCTTCTCTCTCCAACCGCTGCTGCTGATGCTGGTACCGCGACCCTCCATAGCTCGCGGGGCCCGGCATCCTCCGTACCACCGACGGCTTCTTCCTCCTCCAGATTCTCCTCTTCCTCCCCGACACTGACCTGGCTGCTTTCACTTGCAATTGGCTCCTCCTCCGTCAGCTCGGGCTCCTTCAGGAACTGGATGAAGTCCTCCGCCTCGGTGATATCCTTCTCTCCCGGGCTCCACAAGGGGTGCATAAACCGGTCCCAGGGAATCAGCAGCTGGGACTGCCATTGCCTCACAGCCGGTTACAGGTAACAGGTCCGGAGCCTGACCAGGTATATTGAGTCCGCTCCCGGCCGCATCCTGCTTAGTTCTTATAGTCCATAACCGGTGTGGGCTGGCGCTCGACCCGCCCCCTTGGTTGATTGAGAGCAATGGGGGCGGGGAGACTTTTTGGCGCCTCTTGAATGGCCTATGTTTGTTGAGGGGCCGAGGCACGCCCCTAGGCTGGCACATTGTTGTTTCTGCACTTTTAAGCCCGCCCACCACGAAGTTCCTGTGAGCAAGTCCTTCGGGCTTTTCCGGAGCCCGCCACTACCTTCGTCACTCCTCGGCAGAGTGGAGGGGGCGGGGCTTATCTTCCCGCTCTTTCTCCTGCTGTAGTGACGCAGTTTGAATTTTGTGAGGCGATGTAATGGCGGCTCGGCACAGTTTTTATAATCCACACAGTTAGACAATAATAAAGTTCTTAAGGCACACTTCACCCGGTAGATACCAGGCTGGCTCATCCTGTTCGTGACGCCAATTTGTTTCAACCAGAGCTGGGGTGCATAAGGTACTCGGTCACCGGGGCTTCTGTGTGGGATGTCACGGATGGTCGGTATCCCCGGTGCCGTGCCCTGGCGATCAACTATACCAGGTGTTGATGGTAAAACGGTGGGGGTGAAAAGGGTTATTTACAGTGGAACGTGACGCCACCTGTAGAGTCCAGTAAGGTGGTACCGGCGCTGCCAGCCGGCCGCTAAGGTGATGGAGGGGGCAGCAGTGTGTGGTACAGTTCCCCATAGGTGGAGCTTTACCTCAGGGCAGCTATGGTGGTGAGACGGTGAGGGAGGACAGTGATGGTAAATGGTGGTGCAGTTCTTACCCCTCTGCTGTTGATGTTGATGATGTTAAGTCCTTTGAGCTTTGTGGTGCTGTCAGCAACCCGTTTCTGTTGGGCCTGCAGCTCGTCGGCTTTGCAGTCAGGGCTGAACTCCTGGCTGCCTCGGTCGTCCGTGTCACTGGTGTACCCTCAACATGACCAGCTGGCTCCTACCAGTTCTGGTCCGTTGCCATCTGTCCTGGGCCCCCTCATAAAGATGGGGTACCCTCCACTCAGATGGGCTGCCAGGCCTGACCACTCTGTCTGCCTTCCCAACGCTGTCTGAGGTAAATCTCAACTGTCACTCTAACTCTATCCTAAGCTCCGCCCCCACCTGTGGAACCTACTATATTACCAGTTCCCCCTACACTAAGTGGTGCGGTCCTAGTGAGTGCTAAAAATAGACTCCATAAGATTTAAATCCTAACCTAGCCACTTACAATCATATTACATATAAATATTAAATGCAATACTACTCTGTGGCGTATTCCCGCAGGGGCGCCACATTTTTCTTATAAAATTCTCAATAAATATTAAAATATATATATATAAAGTTGGATCCAAAATGGCCACCATGATCACCAACCATCTGTAAAAGTTTTCCCCCTCCCATATACTAATGTGCCACAAACAGGAAGTTGATATCATCAACCATTCCCATTTTATTTAGGTGGATCCATATAAATGGCCCACCCTGTAGATACACTAACAGCTCTGTTTAGGCTGGCTGTATGTGGGTGGAGTGCCAAACTGTCTAATAAGTGACTTCTAATGAGGTTCGGGTCAAGTATGGGTCCAGAACACAACTTTATCTGAAGTCCAGCTAAACCCATAGAACCCAAACTTCAAGGGTCTGCTCATCTCCATTTGTAAACGTACTGTGAATTCTTATACTGTATGTTCTGCAGGAGTGACATCTACCAATATATGGTAACTATATGCGGGTATTATCAGAGTTGGACTTTGTGTAGTGATTATTTTTAATAACAGCCGAGTCATCTGCTGAGGATCCTGAATACCAGAAGTGCACAACTCCAGTCCTCAAGAACCATCAACAGTGCAGGTTTTCAGGATTTCCTTAGCATTGCACAGGTGATGGAATCATCACTCGTGTAGGTGATTCATTTATCAACGGTGCAATACTAAGTAAATCTTGAAAACATGCATGGTTGGTGGTGTGGAGACACAGGGGGTCAGTGGGTGCTCTCGTCCACTGTCCCAGCCGCTTTTAGAAAGACAGCATGGACGAGGGCTCATCCCAAACTGAACACCCGAGCTCCTTAACCGTGGGCAGAACACTACTCAGACAACACAGGGTGAGGGAACCACAATATTAAAGCTTTATTGGATCCCCAAACAGTTAACAGCATATAATACATAACCAGCAAAACACACAATGTAACAGGCAACAGAGTCTCACCCTTACGCTGGCTCACCAGGGCTTAGAATATTCGTGCCTCAGATCTTCCAGGGCTTACTCAAAACCAGCAGCACCCTGCTTTTGGCAGGCACCCACCGAGAAAGGAATAATGCCAGATTTAGGAAGCTGAGCTAGCACTACAAAGTCTGTAGCCAGGTGACTGGATTGGCCCAACCTGTGTTGCTTTCTTATGAGGTCTTTTGATATCCCAGCCAAATCTGAACATTCGATGCTCAAGTCCTTGTAGTATTATAATCCAGGTTCTGATCCCCTTGGACGGTACCGAAGTGCCTAGGCCTGGGATTATGGCCTGCCAGTCGGATTCGTAGATCCTAGATTAGCTGCTTGTATCAAGTCTGCTGGTCAAATGAAGAAACCTCTTTATATACCCTGAGCCCTCATTGCAGGATATTGGGGACTTCACGATTGATGGAATAAGACTGTGCTCTCATTGGCTCGATCTCAAGCTGTATATAAACTACCTCTAGTTGCGCTTTATTGCTGGCAAAGGAAACTCAATGACATAGTTTGCATAGCATCTAGCAGTACACATAATAACACAATGGACTTTTAGGAGGATTAAGTTCTCTGGTCTTCTATGACAAAGTAGTGAGATAATTACATTACACACGGTAAACATTAGCAAGCATCTACAAGACTTGTAGGAACAATTGAGTCCTTATCACAAGGTAGAGTACAAAAAACAAAGAATTGTCTGGCTACATAAGAAATCATCCTATGTTATATATTAAAGGAGTCCATTTCATCACAGTAGGTCCTGAGGAATAGGTTTGTGTAAATTTCCTGTATTCCCACTATTAAGGTGCGCCACTATAGTTGTAATCAGGGTACTTGCTTAGGGGCCCATTAAGATGGCTTGCCCCCTCCCACTCTGGGCTGAACCCCTAGCTATGCCTTTGGGCCAAGTGGATGGACATTGAGATAAATTTTAATAAAGGATTATACAGCAATTCTGCCACAGATTTCAAAGTAAATACAGCTTCTTTTTGTTAATAGATCTTGTGTTGTGAAATCTTTTGACAGTTTCATTTGAAATCTGTCACTATTTTGGGAAACAATTTCTTTGAGAAACTAATGTACAAAACTCAAGTCGATTTAAATATAGTACATGAAAAAGAGCGTCCCGTATAAAAGTAGACTTTCTTTCTCAACAAAACTCAGTTGTATTAGTCTGCACATTACAGGATACAGCCATACATTCCAGGATCTGAATGGCGCTCTCAGCTCCATGACAATTCAAAGCATTTAGTAAAGCGCATCCTAGTGAAAAACGGTGATATTCATCATATCAAAGTGCAGTTGTGTACACAATGTCCATTTTATTATGCTTACAATAATGGTCACAATGAACTGAATACAAAGCAATTCACAGTGCTCGGGTTACCTTTAGTGTAATATTTCTTCAGAACAGGGATGTTAACAGCTCCAGTTACCTGGGCAGGGAGTGGCGGGCACAAAGCTTCTAGTTAAAGAAGCAAATAAAATTACATGGTGACATAAGCAACATCATGCAATCACCTGGATCCAACTAGCAAGATTCAGGTTACACTGGCATAAACATTGGATTTTGTTGTAATATTTTACTGTATATATATTTTTATTTGATTTTAAAAAATATTCTGTACTGTGACCAATTGCTTATACCATAGACAACTATAAGATGTGTTAACGTCCATGCCTTTATTGCATATATAGCCTCCTTTTTTCTACCCACATAACATATTTCTTGACTGTTTAATACCATGGATCAAACATTTAACAAAAGATATTTTAATCAAATGTTCCAACTCAAGAAGAAAGGAGTTGTGTAACTTGAAGCAACCCACAAGAGGTACAAATGAACAGCTGAACAATCAGCAGGACAATAAAAATACAAGGTGATTCCTCCTAATTACATGTGAATTCATCTCTAATCTGGTCCTCAGGCACAAATAAGACCTGCTTTATATTCCAGCCTGGCACTATGCCAGTCAACTCACAGCACCTGCAAACCTTGCTTTGTCTAAGTGGCTTCTGACCTTATTCAAAACAAATGCATTCACTACAGAAGATACCATAGACCCCTGTACTGGGAACATAGAGAAGTATTGTTGTCATAAAATACAAGCGAGAACAAAAAGCAATGCCCACAGAAGGGTAAAGAGGATGCAAATGTTACGGTATATTATTGGCCATAATAATGCACTTGTACAGGCATTACCTTGATCTACCTAATTAAGACTACTGCGTAGAACTTCAAGAACAAAGGATTTTGGATACAAGAGGTTTTAAAGGAACTGTCCAGTCATGACCTCAAAAATTATATGTGTGTCAGCATCTATAGAGAATGATTACCCGCTCTACATTTTCCTCTGTGGTCCTTGATAGGATAAGTTTTAGCTCATCGCCATTATGTTATAGCTGGGATTGTTGACTACCGTGTCTACACTGAGTCTGAGACACACCTCATTTCTCTGTATTGGTTCAGTGTGCTTCTTTCTCGATCCTGTGATTGACTGCTGTGTATAAACACAAGAGTGTCACAGGCCAATCACAAAGTCAGTGCAAGGAGAGATCATCTCTATTACAGCAGGATCAAAATGATTATAGTAAGTACTGATAAACCACCAAAAAAAGACAAGATTATCTAAAAACTGCTGCGAATATAGTATCCCAAAGGGAATGAACATTAGTCATGTAAAAGATAGTAGAAAGATTAATTTAATAATTTAATGTTAGACACTTAGACAGGAGGAGATGGGTGGTCCCCTGTCCAGTGATGTAATGAAGGGTCAACGGAATTGCGTGCTGTACTGTTGTGTGCTATCCTGACCCCGCCTCTTCATTATGTCACTGCAATTCGAGATCGGGACGGGAGACCGCCCATCCACTCTGTTCTAGCATGGCTGCAGTGACAACAGAGCAAGTAGAACTCAAACATAAACATACTTACAGAACCTAAGAAAAGGAAAGCAAGACTGTGTTGGCTGCGATTTGTCATCAGTGGCCACAGTGTGTCAGTGATGGCCGCAGTCTGTCAGCAGTGGCTGCAATCTCTCAGCGGTGGCTGTGGTCTGTCAACTAGATTTCGGCGGCATTATGGGCATGGGGAGCAGCGCATATTTGTCCTTAATTATTGGACACATGCGACTGCCTTGCCCTGACCCTGCCTCTTCATTACATCACGCAGGAGACTGCCCACCACCTCCTGTCTAGCGTGGCTGCAGTGACAGAGAGCCAGTAGATCTCAAATTTGCTGTACAGAGGAGGGATTACTTACAGAAGTGTGAAGGGGCAAGTATTAGGTTATACAATAATAAAAACAAAGAGTAAATTAAATAACTGTATCACTCCTGTGGTGAACTATAACTCCCAGCATGACATAGGATCTGCAGGACATACTAGAAGTTAAGTTATGTGCCCACAATCAGTATTTGCAGCGTTCTGGATGGAGCATGTTTTCGCTATGTCTATATTGTACAGTACAAGCACAGTGCATGGCTTTATAGTACTCCTATGTCCTCTGCGCTTCTTTTTACCCCGTAGTGTAAACTGACATGTGGCGCACCTTCCCAAGCCAGAGCATATCAATTTATTCTTGAGAGACACCAGTGTTCTGAGCAGGAGAATACAGTGAAAATCACTGGAAGCCCTTCTACTAGAATTCTCACCAATTACTAGCATATTACTATCTAAAAACAGATTACAAGGACAATCGATGGACATGTTTTCAAAGGGCAACACTTTTAAATTTGAATAGCTAGCTAGAGAACATTAGTTTTAATACTACCCATAACATGTCGCATACCGAAGAGAGTTAAAAATACTCACACTCATATGGTTGCAAAAAAGTGACAATTGAATCAAAACATGTTATAACATACCGTATATACTCGTGTATAAGCCGACCCGTGTATAAGCCGACCCCCCTACTTTTGCCCCAAAAATCTGGAAAAACCTATTGACTCGTGTATAAGCCGAGGGTGGACCCCAGCACAGGTATACAGCCCCCAGCAGTGTGGTATACAGGCCTCCCCAGTGGTAGTATACAGCAGCCCCAGTGGTAGTATACAGATTCCCCAGCAGCCCCAGTGGTAGTATACAGATTCCCCAGCAGCCCCAGTGGTAGTATACAGATTCCCCAGCAGCCCCAGTGGTAGTATACAGATTCCCCAGCAGCCCCAGTGGTAGTATACAGATTCCCCAGCAGCCCCAGTGGTAGTATACAGGAGCCCCAGCAGCCCCAGTGGTAGTATACAGGAGCCCCAGCAGCCCCAGTGGTAGTATACAGGAGCCCCAGCAGCCCCAGTGGTAGTATACAGGAGCCCCAGCAGCCCCAGTGGTAGTATACAGGAGCCCCAGCAGCCCCAGTGGTAGTATACAGGAGCCCCAGCAGCCCCAGTGGTAGTATACAGGAGCCCCAGCAGCCCCAGTGGTAGTATACAGGAGCCCCAGCAGCCCCAGTGGTAGTATACAGGAGCCCCAGCAGCCCCAGTGGTAGTATACAGGAGCCCCAGCAGCCCCAGTGGTAGTATACAGGAGCCCCAGCAGCCCCAGTGGTAGTATACAGGAGCCCCAGTGGTAGTATACAGCAGCCCCAGTGGTATACAGCAGGCCCTCGGGGTACATATAGCAGCCCCCAGGGGGTACCCAGCAGTCCCCTGGGGGTACCCAACAGCCCCCTGGGGGTACCAACAGCCCCCTGGGGGTACCAACAGCCCCCTGGGGGTACCAACAGCCCCCTGGGGGTACCCAGCAGCCCCCTGGGGGTACCCAGCAGCCCCCTGGGGGTACCAACAGCCCCCAGGGGGTACCCAGCAGCCCCCTGGGGGTACCAGCAGCCCCCTGGGGGTACCAGCAGCCCCCAGGGGGTACCAACAGCCCCCAGGGGGTACCAACAGCCCCCTGGGGGTACCAACAGCCCCCAAAAGCTGGCACTGTCCCCCCTTGTAAGCCCCCCCCCCGCTGCTTATACATTACCATCCCGGTGTTCTGATCGGCGCCGCTCCTCGGTGCTGCGTCTTCATCCTCCCGTCCTCGCTGGCTGCATCCGGGATCTCCGGCGGTCGCGCTGATTGACAGGGGGAAGCAGTGCATATTTAATGAGCGGCCCCACGTGACGGGGCCGCTCATACAGCAGCCCCCCCGCCTCCTCCAGCCTCCACAGCCCCCACCACCGTATATGACCCGTGTATAAGCCGAGGGGGGGACTTTTCAGCCCAAATTTTGGGCTGAAAAACTCGGCTTATACACGAGTATATACGGTACATAGATTTTAAATATACTGACAGGAGTCGGTATAGGTGCATGGTAGAGACAAGGACACAAACGTGAAGCGCACAATTAGTAGCACAGAAAAATATCACTAGGTAAAAGGCAAAATAGTAGGGGCACTAAGTTGTAAAGGATCTGATACACCATATAAACACCAATTTATTAATGATGCCGGTGATTACTGGATCCAAATTCAAAGATATACTCCCGACTAGTTTCTTCTGTATTAAATGGAACAGAGCCCCACAATAACAGAGAACTTATCCATAGCAAAAATGCAGTCCCCCCCACTGAGGAAGCTTAATGCGAAACATGTGTCGGGACCTGCTCTGGGACACATTGCCATCTGCACTTAGAAGTTACTCATAATAAAAGTGCAGTGCTATCTTGGGCTGCTTTCACATCAGAGTTTCTCGGCATTTCCGGCAGATCCAGCAGTTTTGCCTGATCTGCCGGAAGCAGACTCACTTGCGCCAGGCTGTGCTTGGCCTAATGCATTCCCTATGGGACTTGCGGACATGTGCGGCACTTGCAGTTTTGCCGTGATCTGGCCAAAACGGCACTTGTGGCAACGGACAAAAATCGCTGCTAGCTGCAGTTTTTGACTGCACTAAACGGCAAGTGTCGCACATGTCCGCAAGTCCCATATGGAATGCATTAGGCAGAACGCAGTCTTGCCGAAAGTTTTCTGGCTTCCGGCAAATCAGGCAAACTGCTGGATCGCCCGGAAATGCCGAGAAACACTGATGTGAAAGCAGCCTTATTGTTGGGGATCTGTTCCATTTAATTTTTTTTTCAATTACAAATGCAAAAGACTAAACCTCCCTAGAACTTTGGTATGTCCTAGTCACTAAAACTGCACCCAGCACAGTAATTATTAATATTATCCTTATTTTTGTATAAATTAAACAAATAGGATAATAAGAAACATAACAACAATTCTATTAAAATGTTATAATGAAGGAGATATTATGACCATTTTTTTGTAACCTGGTAATACAAATCTATGCAACATTACAAGGTAAGAAAACTATGTCTACCTGTGTTATATCGTACTAGATGCTTTAATTATTCTGAAATTGGACTTACTATGATGACTGAAGAAAGGAAAAATTCAATTTACTGTCACAGTAAACTATCTTTCATTTGCAGTGAACCTGACAAACAGTGCTCATTTCCTATCATGGATTTTTTTTTATTGAAAGTAAAGCTAGAGTGACATTATCAGACTAAAGCTCCAGTCCACATAAAATATCTGCCAAAAACTCTATTTTGGTGACATGTGCCACTATCCCGTTCATATTATGACTGTAATTCTACACTGTAATACAGACATATGCCTTCACTTTGACTTCTAAAGACATTTTATGCTCTTAAAGGGAAATTGTCAGTTTGTTTATGCCCCCCCAGTTATCACTGAAGGTGCAGTCACACCTTGCAACATCGGCTGCGATGTCGGAAGCGATACCACGGGTGCGCGCTTGCTTCCGACATCGCAGCCTAGCTGTCACACGGCAAGATGTTGCGGGTGACGGCGCTGTGATGTTGGAATGTTGGCTGTTGCAATGCAGCGAATAGGCGGGATCAACCGTGACATCGCTATTGCGGTGTCACACCGAACGATGCCGCAGGTTGTTTAAGTTGACAGGTTTTCCTGCATGCAGGAAAACCTGTCAACTCCGACTTCAACAACTATCGTTGTTGAATCGTACGTTTACATGCAACGATGCAACAACTATGTCGTTTCAACATCGTTCCTGTTATATTACCAAGAAAAAGCAGTGTGTATAAAAAAATAGGATCACTCGAGTCAGAATAACAAACTTTATTTAGCATATACATATAGAGTAAAAAAAGTTAAAAACATTTAAAAAATGCATTTAAATAAAGTTTGTTATTCTTGTATATTGACTCGGGTGATCCTATTTCTTTATACACACTGCTTTTTCTTGGTAATATAAATGGACTTTACAAGTGTGATGGTGATCCCCGGCTAGGAGTTAGGCGGCCGTCACACGCACAGATATCTCTTGCGATATTGTAAGCGATCACGTGCACGCGCGATCGCTTACAATATCGCTCACATCGCTGGTGAGCTGTCACACAGACAGACTCACCAGCGATGTGGATCCGCGATCTCGCTGGTAACTATGGTACACATCGGGTAACTAGGCGCTGCGCGTCGCTTAGTTACCCGACCTGTACCATAGTTACCATCTCCCAGCATAGGCTCTGCCGCTGGGAGATCGTTCATCGTGGTGTTATACACCACGATGAAGCAGATCGGTAAATCGTAAATCGCAAGATGTGAGGTCCGGAGCTCAGATCTCGATTTTGCGATTTGACCAGATCTCGCTCGTCGTATCTTGCCGTCACACGCACAGACATCGCTCACGCGATGTTTAATCTGCCGCGTTCAAGCGATATCTTGCGCGATATCTGTGCGTGTGACGGCCGCCTTAGGGTGGTGCCCTCAGCCTTAACTATAAATGTCAAGATCGTACCAGACGTCACTTTTGAACGACGTTGGAAACGATGTTGAAAGGTGTAACGGGGCCTTATCTGTCCCTGCAGCTTCATAGTACTATTCTAATCATCCCTGTCTGAACTCATAGTGTAATGTTAAAGGTGAATAAAAAGCATTTATACACTTACATTTTCTAAGACAGTGACTACACCGTGGAGGACGTAGTCACTCTGGCATGTTAATAGTTAACTCACTATTAACGTCTCTGTATAAAGGACCTATGTAATGTAAAAATCATGTGACCATAGTGGGTGGAGCTAAGCAAGCAGAATGAAGACTTAGCTCCATCTATTGTAGTCACATGATCATGGCATCACACAAGCCATAGAGCATCTTATAAAATTCGGCTGAAATGTTAACTTTTAACCTGCCAGAGTGACTACATCCTTCAAGGTGTAGTCTGCCTCAGAAAATGTAAGTGTATATACGCATTAGAATAGTACTAGGAAGCTGCAGGGACAGACAGTGAGAGCTGGGGGGCATACACGACCTGACAGGTTCCCTTTAAGCAAGTAAGGCTAGGTTCACATTGTGTTTGTGCTGTCTGTTTAACAGATCCGTTTGACAGCGGCACAAATGCAATGTAACAGACATGCAAACGCATCCATAGGCCTACAATCAACAAATGTACATTAACGTAGGCATGCGTTTGCAAGTATGCATTTATTGAAATGCACAGACAAAAGCGGACTGCCATGTTTTCCAGTCCATTAGTAAACAAACGCAATATAATGCAATGCTACAGATTTGTGCAAATCTGCGGCATTGCATTATATTGCGTTTACAAACGATGATAGGGTTGATACAAAAACAGATAGATGCCAGGATATAAAGATAGATGGGATAGAAAAATATATGCAAGAACAGCATTACCAGCTTCACTGCTCTGTCTCTCTGCTGCTTCCCATGCTGCTCATTAAAGAGGACCTGTCACCCCCGCTCCTGGATTTCAGTCTAAATGCAGCTCTGAATGCAGCATGTATGCTGCATTCAGGCAAGAGGTCCCCCATGTGTATGTGTACTGTGTACCCTGAGATATAGCCTTAGTAAAACTCACTGTTAGAAGTCAGGATGGCATTCCCTGGGACTAGAGTCAGCCTGATGCTCGGGGGCTATTCCCGCCCCCGCCGCCTTCTTCCTTTATCTTGCCGCCTCCCTCATGTCTTTTGTTCCATCCTCGCCTGTCCTGCCTCCTGCCTCCGATGTCAGCGCCTTTGCCTGCCCTGCTCCGTGTTATGATGTATACATACTGCAGGGTGGGAATCTGGTGCTTGTGCAGCAAGCAGCGCCAGATTCCCGCCCTGCTGTATGTATACAGCATAACACAGAGCAGGGCGGACAAAGGCGCTGATGTCAGGGGCAGGAGGCAGGACAGGGGAGCTATCCTCGCCTGTACTGCCTCTGACGTCAGCGTCTTTGCCCGCCCTGCTCCGTGTTATGCTGTATACATACAGCAGGAGGAGAATCTGGCATTGCAAGCACCAGATTCCCACCTTGCAGTATGTATACCGCATAATACAGAGTACGGAGGGCAAAGGCGCTGATGTCAGGGGCAGGAGGCAGGACAGGAGAGGATGGATCAAAAGACATGAGGGAGGAGGTGAGATAAAGGAAGAAGGCGGCACAGAGAGGCAGGGGACGGGAATGCCCTCCTGACTTCTAACAGTGAGTTTTACTAAGGCTATATCTCGGGGTACACAGTATACAGATACATGGGGGACCCCTTGCCTGAATGCAGCATACATGCTGCATTCAGAGCTGCAATTACACTGAAATCCAGGAGGGGGGTGACAGTTCCGCTTTAAGCTCATGAATACTCACCCACCAACCTGGAAGTAGCAGATAGTGAGAGGGGAGCCACAGCAGGGAGACTGGTAATGCTTTTCTTGCACCTATTTTTCTATTATCCCATCCTCTGTTCTATCTATCCTATCATCTAATAATAATAATAAAAATACTAATAATAATGGTATTATTATTATTATTATTATTAATAATAATAATAATAATAATAATAATGATGATGATGATGATGATGATGAAAAAAGAGCAGCACGCTGGTACAGCAGGGTGCAAGCATCAATCTAGTAACACTTTTGCTTTAGCATACAGACCATAAAAAACGGATTGCAGCACTCCTTGAAAGGGGTTTGTAGATACCTTTATTGGTCCATTTGCATTACTATCCTGATGGCCCAATAAAGGCATCTACAAACCTCTATCAAGGAGTACCGTATATACTCGCGTATAAGCCGAGTTTTTCAGCCCAAAAATTGGGCTGAAAAGTACCCCCCTCGGCTTATACGCGAGTCAGTGCTGTATACCGATGTATACATCGGTACATACCGATGTATACATCGGTATACAGCAGCCCCCGTAATGCAGGGCCCCCCCAGCCTCGCTCCGGTCACCTGTAAAGGAAACTATACTTATCACAGTGCCGCTGTCCGCGCCCGCTCGCACCCGTTCGCAGCTGCCGTACGCGATCCTCCATCTTCATGCGTCTTCTTCCTGTTTCTGTGCTCGTCGCAGGCAATGACGTCATTCCCTGCGACGAGCACAGGAAACAGGAAGAAGAGGCATGAAGATGGAGGATCGCGTACGGCAGCTGCGAGCGGGTGCGAGCGGGCGCGGACAGACAGCGGCACTGTGATAAGTATAGTTTCCTTTACAGGTGACCGGAGTCAGGCTGGGGGGCCCTGGATTACGGGGGCTGCTGTATACTACCGCTGGGGCTGCAATATACTGCCACTGGGGCTGTATACACCACTGGGGCTGCTGTATATAGGGGCTGCAATACCACTGGGGCTGCAATACCACTGGGGCTGCTGTATACACCACTGGGGCTGCAATACCACTGGGGCTGCTGTATATAGGGGCTGCAATACCACTGGGGCTGCTGTATATAGGGGCTGCAATACCACTGGGCTGCAATACCACTGGGGCTGCTGTATATATTGGCTGCTGTATACACCACTGGGGCTGCAATACCACTGGGGCTGCTGTATATACCACTGGGGGCTGCTGTATATCATACTGCTGGGGCCTGTATAACACTGCTGG
Organism: Allobates femoralis; assembly: GCA_033576535.1. Taxonomy (NCBI): domain Eukaryota; kingdom Metazoa; phylum Chordata; class Amphibia; order Anura; family Aromobatidae; genus Allobates; species Allobates femoralis. The sequence goes on along the minus strand of JARQOC010000004.1, from coordinate 334,829,741 downwards.
GGGCTGTATACCTGTGCTGGGGTCCACCCTCGGCTTATACGCGAGTCAATAGATTTTCCCAGGTTTTGGGGTCAAAAGTAGGGGGGTCGGCTTATACACGGGTCGGCTTATACACGAGTATATACGGTACCTTACTGCAATCTGTTTTTTATGGTCTGTATCCTATTATCCATCTATCTCATGTAGCGCATATGTTTTTTTAAGTATTAAAACTATATACCGTACGCTCTAAAATTACTCAAAATGTCACTTTTGCTGTCACTTACAATGTAAACCGTTAACATTTCTATTGTAACGGACAGGAATAACGCAATCTGAACCTAGCTTAAGGATGAATTAAGAAATCTATTGTGAAGACCAAGAGGAAACAGAGGGGTATGCACAGGGGTAAATAAAAGTATTGCATTATTATGGCTATGTATAGAAAAAGTGAACAAAGAATTGTGTTTTGTCTTTTTAACTGCTTCACGCCATTGCCATTTTCCATTTTTTTCTCGCCTTCTACCAAGAGCCATAACCATTTTACTTCTCTGTCAATATAGCCATATGAGGGAGCCCTTGGGGTTTTTTTTTGTGGGTCCAGTTGAACTTTTGATTGACATGATTTATTTTACTATACAGTGTACTGAAAAAAAATCCAAGTGCAGTGAAATGGCTAAAAAAGTGAAATTCCACAATCGCTTTTTTTTTTTTTTTTGTATTCACTATGTTCACTATATGGTAAAACTGAACTGACAGTATGATTCTCCAATTCAGTATGAGTACATACCAAATAAGTATTTTTTTTTTATTATTTAAGTGGTGAAAAAAAAATCTGAAATTTGTCACAATAAGGGCCTTTTCACACTGGGATTTTTTGAAAAATGCGGCAGTCGCGGTAAAAAACGCATCTGCCGCATTTTCCGCCTAACGGCCACACTTGCGGCACACCTGCGTCAAGCCCCATGCATTATGTATGGGGCCTGCGTTAAGTGTGTCAGGTGCGGATCCAGCAGTTGCAGCAGCGGTCAGCTGCGTTTTTTTTTTTGCGGCCGCATCTGCCGGAACCGCACCTGACGCACACTTACCGCAGGCCCCATACATAACGCATGGGGCTTGACGCAAGTGTGCTGCAAGTGTGGCCATTCATTTTTGTCTCCATTTTCTGAAAACCATAATGTTTTTATTTTTGGGGATCTGTGGCTTATTTTTGGCCATGAGCTGACACTTTTACTGATGCCATTTTTGGGTAGATGCAATGTTCTGATCACCTGTTATTGTATTATATTGCAATGGTCCAGCGGCCAATAAAAACGTAATTCTGGTGTTTTGATTTTTTCCGTTATACCACTGATTAGATTAATTTATTTTAGATTTTGATAGACTGGACATTTCTGAATTCAACAATACCAAATATGGGTATTTTTTTTCAATTGTTTTATATTCACAGGGGCAAAAGGAGGGTAATTTGAACAAGTTTTTCAATTTTATTTTTTATTATCTCCCATCACTGCCGTTTCGCAGTCATCATTTAGTCATGACAGACACATGGGTCATCAGCTGTCATCAGGGTGACTTACATTTGAAATATCACTCCAGCGGTGCAATTAAAAAAAACACTAGAATTGTGCTTTAAGTTCTATTTGGTCAAAAATGACCGAATTTGAAGTTTTTGATGTCATTTTTCATTTGTTTATGAACCACAATGTTCATATACAGTATAATATTCAAATAAAACACTTAAATTAGCTAAAAATCAAGGCCAATCAAAGAAAAAATACCATTCCTAATGATATTCTGCAAATCTAATGTTTAAAAAAAGATTTTTATTGCTGGTTTACCTAAACTAATGAGGGTATTAACTAGTCAAGGAACGTTTTTCCCCCTTGGCTTGTTTGCGCCTGTGGGCATGACAACATAATTCCAGGAGCTGACGTCACCGCCAGCGACTAGAAATCTCTTGCACGTCACAAATCCCTGAGCTCAATCCTATTGAAAATTAATGGGCAATGCTGAAATGTCGGGTGAGAGCAAGGCAACCTACAAACATTGCTCAATCACACCACTTCTGTCAAGAGGAATGGGCCCAAATTTCTACCAACTATTGTGAGAAGCTTGAGTAAGGATATCCAAAACTGTTTGACCCAAGTCAACGGTACCAAATACTAATGAAATGTATATAAACTTGTTACTTTGCAGAAAGTAATAAAAATGCCTTAAAACATCCCCTCTCTCTCATTATTCTGGCATTTGGCAAATATTAATAATTATGATAATCCTAATTGACCTAAAACGGGAAAGGTTTCTTATGATTTCATGCCAGATAGTGAGAAAAACATGCATCTGTGTCTTTTTATATAGTGTATGTAAACTTCTGGTTTCAACTGTAGCTGAGCATTAGGTCTCCTTGCCTCTTTACAGTAAATGAAGAGAAGCTAAATCTTTGAGCTGCAACTGCTGTGAAACTAACAGCTATGCCTCTGCTGTGCTCCCTGTGTCGAAACAAATTGTGAATATGCTATTTTAAAGGGATTGTCCACTACAGAAGCAATCCCTTCTTAATCACTATATTCCCCCACATCAAATAATAACAGCCTGTACTCACCTCTGGTGTCAATGACATTTCATCATCGGTGCTAGGTCTCCCGAGCCTCACATGACATTGTTATGTCAATTGAGCCCTGTAGCCAATTAGCTACCATTAATGGGGTAATTCACTTTCACTTCTTTTGGGCCAAACTGACATACGTAGGAGATGATAGAGCAGTAGCAGCTCTTGTTTTTTCTGGATTTCAGTGAAAGTGAAGCACAGGCTGCTGAAGTATCTTAAACCATTAAATGGCATGCAGTCAAGTGCTGGCCATCAAAAGAACACCCATTCAGCCTCCATCTTGTGAAGGGTCACCTATGACAATGTTACAGTATGTCCAAATAAGCTTCCATACATATACTGCAGGATAATTGAACAGACACAGTTTGCACCTAGACTTGTTTTAAATCTCTCTTTTCGGTACCAATTCTTGGAGTATGAATATGGGGGGGGACGAAAAATTCAACTAGGTATTGATATTAGGCAGATAAAACCTAAAAGTTGTACTAAATAAACAACAATGTTTGAGAAAATAGATGTCAAGGAAAATCTATGCAGGACAGAAAATGCCAAAGAACTCAATACCTGCACATTTGACGAGTAAAATTGCCTTTGGTGGTAAAAATAATAAATTATAGTTAGAGAGGTCTACTTTGAGACATTGTATTAGAAATTCGGACAGTGCACTTCTTACAAATATTGTACATTCAGGTTTCATCCAGAAAGACAATTACAAGCACACACTTAGCAGCCTCTCTTGCATAGTTGTGTTGCTGTAATGGGCGTTCTCCTTCTCTGAGGTCTTACAAGGCATTCTGACACCGACTATATACACAATATGTACTCATATTGTTCGTAATTTTCTTTTCCTTTTGCACAGAATGTAAGATATGTTTACTAATGGCATTCATCAGATTAGAAGCTCATTGCGGTGTGAAACATGAAGCGTGCATTTCTGTATGCTGCTGCCGTGCCATCTGTCACCTCAAGTACCCACTGCTTGAAAAATTCCAGTGAACACACACACTTGCACTCAGACCATATAATTCAGATTTCAACAGTCAGGCTTCAATGTCCTTTCAGTTTTCTTCAACTTTGACCCAACTCTACCCTTCCTCCGGAGAAAAGGGGAAAGACAACAGCCCAGCAAGTGGGACACGCAAAACAGACAGTCTTTGTTCATTTTTTTCTTCCTTAGCCCTTTTCTTTTGAGGTAAATAAATGAAAAGGCTTACCCAGCCTTTAAGAAACGGACAAAAAGCAGCGGCCAGCTTTAATCTACCTCACAGAATATTGTTACAAATCCCTTAGCTATACATCTTAAGTTCAAGCAAGTTTGTAACTTGACCGCAATAACATAAAGAAAACGTGTGTTGGAGTACAGGGTTTAACACACAGAAACACATGGTCCTTAGACACTACCTGGCACAAACCCTAAAATGTACAATATACTTCCTTCAAGTTGCATACCTACAAGTGTAAGTAGCAGCTATCAAAGACACGCTGTGACGCCCAAACAAAAGAAAAGAAATCATTGTATATCCTTATCGCTCAGTACAAAAGTAGTGTCCCGGGCCCCTACTGAAAGAGTGTGAGAAAGCATGAGAAATATTATCAGACAAAATGATGTATGCTGCATTGTTTGAATAGCGAGCCCACTGCAAAGGGTTCCAGATTCATGACATCTTTCATAGCTCATGACCTCCCACAGTATTCCCCAGACTTCACTGGGCTAATGGGTTTTATTCTTGTCCTGCTCTTACTTCAGTATAGCTATTCAGACCCTTTTCTACTCGCTAGAGTGCACAATACTAGAGACAAACCTTGTTTTTCAATAAATTTTCCAGACTCATGTTCACATGTTGGATGAAAAGAAAGAAATGTTAAAAATATTAGTCACTTTAAATAATAAGTATAAAATTGGAGTCTATACGTAAGTGTGTCTACTATGGCGGTTTTACTTTGTTTTTATTAACCTAAAAAAAAGTTTAAATCTTCAAAAAAATGTTTTGAATAATTCAAATACAATACATGAGATAAATGCTTACTACAGTATAATGACATGAAGAGACCTTACAGAAAATGATTACAATTCATTGTAATTTACAAGGTTAATCTTTTGCTACACAGCGAGACATAGGAAGGCAGGTAGAAATAAATAACCTAGCACAAGATGAGTGCAGCTCTGTATACTTTACAGAAAGACGGAAAAAATGCACCAACTTAGAAAGTTATTTGCACTTCGGTAGCATCTGCAGGGAATACAAAAACAGCTCCTCCATTTACTTTCACTGGCAAACTTTTGCACTCAGTTGTCAGCCTTTTCTGTAAACATTAGAGCACAGTGAAAGCATTCGTATGCAAATCTCTATATTGTTGTCTTTAGACCAATTAGCTGCTTGCTCATCAATGTGACATGCAATGTTTTACATGCGAATGAAAAGCGGCTCAAGGTCCCTATAGTTCTGGAGTATAAGTGGCTGATCCAAAATATAACGCCCTTTTACCCATTTCTAGAAAAAAGCAGATCAATGCTCTGCATTCCAATAGAAGCTGGAAAGAAGGAAACTAATGAGCAAAGGTGAAGTATCAGCAACACTAGGAAACAAAACAGGTGCTAAATTATCTTCACCACCTTATCCATTCTTAAATAATGTATAACGTGCAACACAGTACTGGTTTACTAACCTCATGGCTAGTAACAGTCAAGTAAACTTGGGTATTTCTGCTCCTAAATCTAGTTTTCAGAATGATAAAATTTCATAGTGTTGCTATTAAGCTTTTCTAGGGTGCAGTCATCTTTTGATTATGTCATACTAGTTCCTATATAATATTACTGAAGGCTTTAGTCCTCATTTCTCGTAAAATCTATTTTATCTTAATTCCCATGCAGCAGAGATATCAAGTCAACTCACCCAACTGCTTCTGATGTATAACTAATGAGTGTCATTGTCATGAACTGCCCTTTACTGTATATTTATTTTTATATGTAGTCTATCCAAGTAATGCTTTATCTTCCAGTGTATTGTAATGTTGTTATATCTTCTGTAGTTTGCTTGTTGTTTCCCTGTTTGCTTTTTCTGCCTAGTAACAGTGATGTAAGATACGAGGAGGAGCTGTGGCAGGAAAAGGGGGAGCTGGGAAACGGAAGTGGATTCATTAAAGTATGGCCGCTCGACTGAGCAGTTCAGCATATCTGTGTGTGCTTCTGAATTCATCGTCATCTGCTCTACAACACTACAATTGGCGACGAGGAAGCGTTCTGGCCATACACATTAGACAGTTGTCAGATGAACCATCTTTTCTGTCAGCTTTCTCTTCCAACTCTCCTGAGCATTACGGTATTCTCTAGCAGTGGCTTATCATCTCATAGAATAAACCAACTGGGTGATTGAATTCCAACTGCCCTATATTTCACATTAGATAGTTGGCTGATTCCATCAACGTTTATGTACTATGTATAGGTGCATTAAAAGATGCTCTTGAAGATCTCTCTGTTATAACTTATATATGTGGAATCTGAATGTAGTACCTGATTAGCTCACAATTCCCATATAAAACATGTTTGGAAAAGTCATGTAATCCACTAATAGGCTATTTTGCTATAAAATTGAAAAGCACATAAATAAAATGCTGTACACTGTGTCCATAATTAATAAATTGAGCATTTTGACCATATCATCATTTTTATGCGTGTTTTCCAACTCCAAGCTGCATATATGAATTCTTATTGGATGATGCATATTAGGTAATATGTATTTGTGCAATGAAGGAGAGTGAGACCTAAGCATATGAATACCCTTTATCAAGGTGTGCAGAATTATTAGAAAGCTTGTTTTCCTCAGGTAAAATGGACCACATTTGTTTCAACTGACTCTGAAAAGTCAAAATTGTTAAAAGTCTTACAGAGGGACGCATGTTCACAGAACCATCAAAAGTGTAGTTACAAATAGTCAACAGGGTCACAAACAGTTTAAGGGTACCTTTACACGCCGCAACTGCGGTGAGAAATCTGACAGGCAATCCGTAGCCCCGTCACCATCGCTATGAAATTGCAACGAAATTGCAGCGTGTAATTGGGGAATCTGGCAGCAACCCAAAAAGTTGCGCCTGGTTCCGACTTCACTGCACTGCTCCAAAACCAGAGGCAACCATGAAGGGAAATACCCTGCTTTTGGCGTGTGAAGGGGCGATAGAGATGGAATCAGCGTCGCCTAATGATTTCCCAGAGGCGTGCCACAGCGTGCTGGACACCGCACCCCATCAGTGATGATTGGTGGTGGCTACTGTGTTTCCATTGGCTGTCCCTTCACAGGGTGCCATATTTGACCAGCTGTCTATTCACACTACACAATGGCAATGGCGTCATGTATTAGCCAGCCTTCCTGCGCAGGCTGGCCAATCATAACGCTATTGCGTTGTCTAATCAGCGTGTTTGGGGCGCGGAATACACCAGTCTGTCACGCCTATGTTCTTGTGGCGCTGAACATGTACGCCCACATTCCTTTGGGGATTGCGGCGTGTGAAGCGGCGACGGGAGGCTACCGGATGTTTCACGCAGTTTGTGTGGGAACTTCCGGGGAGACACGTCACCTTGGGTTGAGGGCGAAATTGCGGCGTCTAAAAGCGCCTTCGGCGTTCGGAGGCAACCATGAAAAACATGCACGCACACGTTAGGTTGCCTCCGATCGCTGCCAAAAGTTGCGGCGTGTAAAGGTACCCTAAGAGGAGTCTCAAATGTGAAGCAACTAGGAACTCTATTACTGGTAAATTACTAGAATGAATCCCTGGAATGCCCAGAAACAAAAGGTCTTCAGAACCAAGAGACATGACCAATATAAGGAAGGCTGAAACCTGACCATCACTGAACAAGACACAGAAGTTGAAACGTTAAGAATGAGCAGAGAAATATCTGAAGAAAGATTTTTCAAAAGTTTTATAAACTAAAGAAATGAGAGTGGTGAGATGGATGGGCTAGTGACTGGATTAGTGCCACACAGCATTTTGCTAAACACTCGCAGAGTGTCATGGTGGCACCTGGCTCTGTTCACACTTCAGATTTTACCACTCCACACTGAGGTTTCTCTGCTGCTTTTGAGTTCCACAAGCAGTCTCAGGCGTTGGCCAGCTGTGTTTTCTTCAGTGATCGGTTTAGCAGGAGTTAATCTCTTTATGAACTTGAGTACCACTAGGATCACATATCATGTGAGACCTATCACAGTTACACCCTGCCTATTTAAGATGGTGAAATCTGTTCTCTTATGCCGACTATAGCTTATGCAATACCGTTCCATGTGCTGTGGTTCTCCAGTTGTTGGTGAACTTCTGAAGTGCTGTTGGTGTGCTGTGTGAATCCTTTGTTGTCGGGTTTGTTACGGCAAGAAGCCAGATTTATTTTTCAGCACTGATAGGAGGTGCCTGATTATTAAGTTAGTTTGCTTCTGCCTTGCTGTTGGTCAGGCCTTCCTTGTACTCTCCTCCAGTAGAGCCATTCCTGCTCTCCCAGCCTCGGGCTATGTACCGGTGTTTCCTACTTTGCTATACCGTAGTATAGGCTAAAACTATGAGCCGCCCCCTGGTACTAGCAGCTGTGTATTTAAACCCCCTGGGCTTGCCCCTAACAATCCCTGTATAGGGGTCAGTTAAACTAGGACCAGCTCACCCAGGGGAGTTCGGTACCACTGCCCAGTGGGTCCACTCCAGGGCTCCTTCGCCCGGAAGTGCGACAGAGAGCAAGTCCCAGGTTCTATGTCAGCATAATCCTGAGGCGACACCCCTAAGAGCCTTAATTTACAGGCAAATGGTTACACCCAGTTATTTACTACAAAGCCATTGGTTACACCCAATTGCACAAGGTTACTGAGGGACACGGAGGGCGTATGGCCCTTACCTTATCTTGACCAGAATGGGCCACGAATGGACATTTCTTTTACATGTACTTACAGAAAAACAACTTATTGAAGCCTTTACCGACACCAACTCATAGTTCATCTTAGAAGTCCAAATGGAGCTTCAGTACATTCAAACAATCAACAATTGTCCGGTTAATTGTTGTCAGATAATTTCATTGACACGTTATTCCTTCCTGCTCTTTATTTTCCTGCTGTGCACATATTAATTATACTTGTGTGTATTGCAGTAAACTGTGTATCATATGCTTCCCCGCTGTTTTATTTGTGTGAGGTTTACCACTCCTGTCCGGCCCCTCCTGTGTGGGGGAGAGGGGGTATTAGACCAGGGCTGGCCAGAAGCAGGGGCAAGGAAGTGGCCCAGACATCTTCACCATCACAGGTAACTCTTGGATAAGGGACAGCTAGGGCCCCCTTAGCCTTAGGGTCAGTCTAGGTGACCCAGTCCCCCTGACTTCCCTTACTAGTTCGTGACAATTAGTAACTGGCACAAACCTCTAGTTTGACTCAACAACCAGCAATGTGATAGAAAAAAAACTTAAAATCACATTCATCAAGTTTATTAACACTTTAGGTGCTTCAAAGGAATTAAAGTAATGTGCAAAGAAAAAATGAAAACTATACTATTTTCCAAAAAAAATCTTACTTTAGACTGAATTTTTTTCATTTTCTCAAGGGTAACAGGGGAAATTGTACTGTTCAATTTTTTGTAAAATTCTTCTGAGTATGCTAATACCCCATATGTGATGAAAAACTTGTTTGGACATATGGCAGGGTTTAGTAGAAAGGCAGCAGTATTTGATATTTGAATGCAAAATCGTCTGGAATCAATAGCGAATGTCATGTCAAGTTTGCAGGGCCCTTGATGTGCCTAAACCCCTCACAATGTCGCTGGGCAACTCAGACTTTTAACTCCCTCCAAAGGTTTTCTATAGGGTTTAGATCTGGAGACTGGCTAGGCCACTCGAGGACCTTGAAATGTTTCTTATGAAGCCACTCCTTTGTTGCCCTGGTTGTGTGCTTGGGATCATTGTCATGCTGATAGACCCAGCCATGTTTTCTCAATCTTCAATGCACTCAAAATCTCATGATACATGGCCTCATTCATTCTTTCATCTACACGGATCAGTCGGTCTGGTCCCTTGGCAGAGAAACAGCCCCAAAGCATGATGTTGCTACCGCCATTCTTCACGTAAGTATGGTATTTTTTGGATGCAACTCAGCATTCTTTCTCCACCAAACACAAGTTGTGCTTCTACAAACAGTTGTACTTTGGTTTTATCTGACCATATGACATTCTCCCAATACTCTTCTGGATCATTCAAATGCCTTAATGAACTTAAGATGGGCCTGGACATGTAATGGCTTAAGCATGGGGACACGTCTGGCACTGCAGGATCTGAGTCCCTGGCAGCATAGTGTGTTACTTATGGTACGTTAGTCCCAGCTCTCTGCAGGTCATTCACTAGGTCTCCCCGTGTAGTTCTGGGATTTTTGCCCATCATCATTCTTGAGATCATTTTGACCCCACTGGGTGAGATCTTGCGTGGAGCTCCAGATCGAGGGAGATTACCAGTGGTCTTATATGTCTTGCATTTTCTAATTATTGCTCCCAAGTTGATTTCTTCACACCAAGCAGGTTGCCTATTGCAGATTCAGTCTTCCCAGCATGGTGCAGGGCTACAATTTTGTTTCTAGTGTCCTTCGACAGCTCTTTGGTCTTCACCATAGTGGAATTTGGAGTGTGACTGTTTGAGGTTGCGGACAGGTTTCTTTTATACTGATAACAAGTTCAAACAGGTGCCAGTACTACAGGTAATGAGTGGAGAACAGAGGAGCCTCTTAAAAAGAAGTTACAGGCTGTGAGAGCCATAAATCTTGCTTGTTTGTAGGTGACCAAATACTTCTTTTCCACCAAAATATAAAAAAGAAAACAATTCTTTCCAAATCAGACAGACCATGTGATTTTCAGGATTTGTTTTCTCATTTTGTCTCTCATAGTTTAGGTCTACCTAATGATGTCAATTACAGGCCTCGCTCATCTTTTTAACTGGGAGAACTTGCACAATTGGTGGCTGACTAAATACTTTTTTTCCCCACTGTATTCAACATTTGCATAAATTAACTATTCAGGCAGATATAAGAATCTTTGTAATAATACACTTATGATACACTCTTTCCCATCATACCTGCATCCTGAACTTGTCTTCCACTCTGAAAAAAATAGCTCAATTTCATCTTGGTCAGACAAGATGAACAGCCAGTACAGTAAGGATACACCTCCTTTTACACTATTTGGAAAGGATGGGGGAGGATGAGCTAGAAGCGTAGTGACGACAAAAACAGAAGGAATTTAGAAACATCATGATGAGCTTTCCAACAAGTATTTTACCTCACCCCAGATCTGGAGTCACAATTACACGGCTTCATACTGCAGTATATATATTTTCTCCATGCTGCTGTTTCTCTTTGGATACTAAAAAAGGATTAAGAGAAGAAAACCCTCTCTGTGTGATAGATGCATAGCAGGAAATCTTCCACCCGAAACTGTAAATTGAGGGAAAGAGCCTGCAGAGGAGAACATTTCTGAACAAGTAGAATACAAATCTTCTAATGACATAAATAGTATTATTTCTCATGTACACACACAGGACATTTAATTTGAAGTATGGTCACTCTTTAAAATTATGGATGACAAAGGTGAAAATAACATGCATAATTACAGTCTAAAATTAGTAGCATCAAAGCAGATGTACTGTGAAGGACATTAAAATCATTTATTTCAGCCTGAGGCCAACATTGAACTTTCTAGAACTGTTGGATGCTTTCTACATTAAAGTCCACCAATACAGTGATGTTGTCAATAAACTAAGCCCAATTGTAAATATCTGTAGTAAGAAATATTATTGCAGTAATATCACAGCATTAAATAAGCAGGGATCTATATCCAAATAAACTTTTATTTTTATAATGTTTCATGTACTGTGATATAACAAAGCTATAAGAATGGACCACCACCCTTAGAGACAATGCAGCATAGATGTTATCAGTGAGTTCTGTTTGAAACACAGACCCTATCATTAGAGTTGGTGGTTTGCAGCCCATAGACTATAATAGGTAGATGTCATAGAAAACAAACAGAAGATTTACATGAAAAGAACAGGTGACTAAAGTCTCAGTAAAACCGAAAAGCTCTAGCAGATACAAGTGGTAATATGTGATTTTATTGATCTTTAATTAAAACTTCATAAAATGTATTTAATATGGCACCTGAGGCAATCACTTGGTGCCTGTTTTAATTGGTAAATTCTAACATTTCCTTTTTTAAAAAGCCTTTGTTACTGATGGGCAAACCTGTTCGGGGCCTGGTGTTCGGGTGCGTGACAGTTCCAAAGTGCTACAGTGTGCAGCGCTGTTCTCCGATATGCTCAATGCTTGGGCCAGTGCAAGCTGTTTGCAGTCTGTGACTAGCTCGCAGTGGGGGTTTAATCCGAGTTTTCACCCGTAGTGTTTCTGTAAAATAAAAAAAATGAAATCCCCACTTTCCAGCCACCAGACGCATTCCGCTGATGGTTAGTTGTATGTGGGCATACAGCCGAACAGCCAGTGACATCCAATGAGGACGGATGTTAAGCTCAGGTCCCAAACACCGCTACCGGAACCCAAACATGTCTCTAGTCACTGGTGATACAGACATTTTGTGCTTATCATAAAATGGCAGCTCGACCCTGATTGTTTGTCTAAGCTATTACAGTGGTTGTCAAGAAATAGAAAAAAAGATTAAAGGGAACCAACCAGCAGGATTTAGGGCTATAAAGTGAAGGAAGTGCCTTATAGGCACTGGGACACTTAATACAATCATACCTTTACGTCAATTATTACATGTATGATTGCAGAGAAATCTGTTATCAAACACCGGGAAAACTGTCCAGCACATTAGCATATGTGCAGCCCTGTGTCATTATGTGTGGTTGGGTTTCTTTGTATTACTCCCCTGTGGGCTCTAGGCAAAACCCTCTCCCCTCCTCTCTGCCTCCCCTCTCACTCCCCGTCACTATATAGCAAGCACATTATGTCTGACATTGTGCATGGAGATAGCACAATGTCAAGCTCCTATGTGCTCATCACTTCCTCCTGCCCTTCTTCTCCTGCGTCTCCAGCTTCTATTCCTTACTGCTTCTTCTACTGCTTCTTCTGTGATCGGTCACCGGAGGACAGGAGAGAGCCCCACCCCCTCCAGTGTCTGTGCATCTCACAGACTGGAGGGAGCGAGGCCTTCTCCTGCCCACTGGTGACCGATCACAGAAGACACAGTAGAAGAAGCAGTGAGAACTAGAAGCCGGAGACGCAGGCGAGGGAGGAAGTGATGAGCATATAGGAGCTTGCTATATAGTGACCGGGAGTGAGTGGGGAGGTAGAGAGGGCGGGAGAGGGGAGGGGGGAGGGTTTTGCCTAGAGCCCACAGGGAAGTAATACAAAGTAACTGAACCCCACATAGTGACACTGTGCTGCACATATGCTAATGTGGTGCACAGTTTTCCTGGTGTTTGATAAAAGATTTCTCTGGAATCATACATGTAATCATTGAAGTAAAGGTTTGAGTGCACTCAATATCCCAGTGCCTGCAAGACACTTTCTTCACTTTATAGCCCTAAACCCTTCTGGTTGGTTCCCTTTAAGAGACTGAGGATGGTCTAGTAATAAGGACAGCACGTGGAAAGTTTTGTTAATAAAAAAATCCATTGCTAATATACTCATACTGCTGGATCCAATGGTCAAATTTAGAAAATAAAGAAGAAAAGCATGGTGGAATGGGGATTCTCAGCCAATCATGATGCAAAATTCAATGTAATTAGAAGATAAACTCTAAACTTTTCAGTGGCAAAGGTTTCTATAACACTACAGTGTGGATGGGTGCACTAATAACCTCTGCATATTGTCTTCATAGTAGACATTCATAATTATTCTTTTTTACGGACTACAAAGGTCTTCTGTTTTAATACAAGAATACATTATGGAAAACAAGGGTTAGCTAGCAGGGCAAAAAAAACATCATGTGTGCATTTTCCTAAAGATTATACAGAATGTCCAAAATGTCAACCACTTATTACAAGAGAAACTTTTCATTCATTAAGGAATTCTTCAGACTCCTTAATGAAAATATAGTAGTAGTTTAATCTAAGTCAATGGTCATTCTAGTTGCACGATAAAGGAAAACAAGTTTTAATCATACTTGTACTGTGATCGCAAATATTTGGGGCCTTGTCTTCAGGTAAGGTTTACAGGGCCCACTCCACTGAATTCTCCCCAACTCCTCCCATGTACTTCTTCATTAACTGCTTTAGTGTCTATCTAGGAGACCACTAGAAAGATCATTGAAGAGTAAAATAAAAGCAGCAGGAGTTAGGTAAATCTAAGCTCCAGTGTAGTCAAGGGTCCTGTTAGGCATTGCGTGGCTAGTTCTTGCTGCATATCTATAATTTCTGTGTTATATTCTCACTAAACAGATTCTACAACTGTTCTACACTCCCAATAACTCTTGCACTGCTAAAGTATAGTGAGCTCAGTGTACAGCGGTTCATTATAAGTCTGTAACTTTAAATGAAGAAAGTACAGGATGGGCCATTTATATGGATACTTTAATCAGTGGAAACCACTAGGAATTATGTTCAAAAATAGTTTACACCTTTAGTAATTATTAAAATCACATTAACAATACATGACAAAAATTACATGAAGGAGGAGATGAGGTGGAGGTGGAGGAGGTGAGGAGATACAAAGTTAGTCCCACGTTCAGATAGTATCACCAAGACTATGAGCTCAGAAGGTGATTGTATTGCTACATATAAATCACACCAAGGCTAAATTCAATCACATAGGAGTTACTGCAATGCAATCTCTCAAACATCAGACTCACCCATGGTGCTGTATATGCTGTATGCTACTTCTGAGCTCAGCGCCAGTGCCCTGGAACGTGAACCCCAACGTACATTTCACATTGATCACTTTTTCAAGCTGTCACCCATTGAAAAAGAGTTCAGGTAAAAGATACAATGAGGTCACCACGGTCCAGGGCACTGGGGCTAGGTTGAGAAACGGGAGTTACCACACACAGCACTATGGGTGAGTCTGATTGTTGGAATTGTTCCTAATTTTGCATCTTCCTTGTGATTGATTATAACCTTAGGTGTAAGAAACTTATATTATTGTAACCATGCCTGAGCCCTGTCTAGTGTTACTGCCTTAATGTTGTACTATCTTAGGGATCTCCTCATTTATCTATAAAACTTTTGTTTATATGTATGTGTTTTAATCTTTAATAAAGTGTAAGCTAATTTTTGAACATAACTCCTGAGTGGTTGCCACTTATTAAATGATCACATATTTTGAAGCTGTAGCTGTAAACCCGAATGTAAGTGCTCAGCATAGAACACAGGATAAATGTGAACTGATCCAAAATGTTCTGCACCCAAATTGCCACCAACAGCATTCAACTCAACCCACAAAAAAACAAGTACCCACCAAGGTCCGTCATCTATTAACAGAAATATAGGGGGCTTCAATGTTACTAGTAGCACAAAGGCTCCTGAAAAGAGCTATGGCTTCTCTCCCCCCAAAAGAAAACAAGCAAAACCTACACTCCCAAATCAAAATGCCACCCTCCCCTCTGAGTACCACAATATGGCTAAACTATAGTTAACGTACACATATTTAACAATGTTGTCGCTTAAAGGGATCCTGTCACCCCCAAAACACCTCAAAAGCTATTAAAAGCTGTCCCTAGAGCATAGTAACACTTACCCTACACTCCTTTTAGCTCCTAAATGCAGCTAGTGAAAATAAAGATAAATGTTATTACACTACCTCATTAGTGATGATAATTAGTGACTATGGTATGCCTAGTCACCCTGGCAGGCTCTCCCTCTTCATGATATCACGCCTCAATAGGCGTGATCTTCAAATCAGATTCAAATGCGCGCCACCCCTCTCTCCTATGCCGGCCGGACCGCTGCAGTGTGGGGCTGTATGACGCGAATCGCGTCATTTCCGGCGCCGGGTGACGGTATGTACACCCGCACCGCTCTGTTAGCTTCAAAACGCGCACTGAGAATGCGCAGTGCGGGTCTTGAAGCTAACAGCGGCGCAGGTGTACATACGTCACCCGGCGCCGGAAATGACGCGATTCGCGTCATACAGCCCCACACTGCAGCGGTCCGGCCGGCATAGGAGAGAAGGGAGGCGCGCATTTGAATCTGATTTGAAGATCACGCCTATTGAGGCGTGATATCATGAAGAGGGAGAGCCTGCCAGGGTGACTATGCATACCATAGTCACTAATTATCATCACTAATGAGGTAGTGTAATAACATTTATCTTTATTTTCACTAGCTGCATTTAGGAGCTAAAAGGAGTGTAGGGTAAGTGTTACTATGCTCTAGGGACAGCTTTTAATAGCTTTTGAGGTGTTTTGGGGGTGACAGGATCCCTTTAATTTATAGAGTGTGTGTCTCCAAAAGCATGAGCTGGGCACAATGTACTGAGCACTACAATGGTTTATTTTTAATTTTAAATTCTGCAATATTCATTGCATTTGACTCTAAGGGTGTTTTCCAGAGATAAAATTGTCACTATACCCGTAGATGAACTCGAAGAGGGGTGTAATTTCCAAAATGTGGTAACTTGAGGTTGTGTCTGCTGTTCTGGAACGTAGGGGCTCTGAAAATAGAGTCCTCAAACTACCGTATATACTCATGTATAAGCCGACCCGTGTATAAGCCGACCCCCCTACTTTTGACCCCAAAACCTGGGAAAACCTATTGACTCGTGTATAAGCCGAGGGTGGACCCCAGCACAGGTATACAGCCCCCAGCAGTGTGGTATACAGGCCTCCCCAGTGGTAGTATACAGCATCCCCCCAGTGGAAGTATACAGCAGCCTCCCCAGTGGTAGTATACAGCATCCCCCCCAGTGGTATATACAGCATCCCTAAAGGTATAAACAGCAGGCCCCAGAGGCATATACAGCAGGTCCCAGAGGCATATACAGCAGGCCCCAGGGTATATACAGCAGGCCCCAGGGTATATACAGCAGGCCCCAGGGTATATACAGCAGGCCCCAGAGGTATACAGCAGGCCCCAGAGAATATACAGCAGGCCCCAGAGGTATACAGCAGGCCCCAGAGGTATACAGCAGGCCCCAGGGTATATACAGCAGACCCCAGGGTATATACAGCAGACCCCAGGGTATATACAGCAGGCCCCAGAGGTATACAGCAGGCCCCAGAGTATATACAGCAGGCCCCAGAGGTATACAGCAGGCCCCAGAGGTATACAGCAGGCCCCAGGGTATATACAGCAGGCCCCAGAGTATATACAGCAGGCTCCAGAGGTATACAGCAGGCCCCAGAGTATATACAGCAGGCCCCAGAGTATATACAGCAGGCCCCAGAGGTATACAGCAGGCCCCAGAGGTATACAGCAGGCCCCAGGGTATATACAGCAGACCCCAGGGTATATACAGCAGGCCCCAGAGTATATACAGCAGGCCCCAGAGTATATACAGCAGGCCCCAGAGTATATACAGCAGGCCCCAGAGTATATACAGCAGGCCCCAGAGGTATACAGCAGGCCCCAGAGTATATACAGCAGGCCCCAGAGGTATACAGCTGGCCCCAGGGGTATACAGCTGGCCCCAGGGGTATACAGCTGGCCCCAGAGGTATACAGCTGGCCCCAGGGGTATACAGCAGGCCCCAGGGGTATACAGCAGGCCCCAGAGGTATACAGCTGGCCCCAGGGGTATACAGCTGGCCCCAGGGGTATACAGCTGGCCCCAGGGGTATACAGCTGGCCCCAGGGGTATACAGCAGGCCCCAGAGGTATACAGCTGGCCCCAAGGTGTATACAGGCAGCCCCGCAGTGGCACTAGCCCCCCCATCATGGAAAGAGCCCCCCACACTGTGCAGAGCCGCCCCCCCCCGCATTAACTTACCATCCAGCGTCTTCATCACCGCGGGCTGTCGCGTCCTTCCTCCCGCGCTGTCTTCCCGGTCTCATGTGACCCGGCGGTCGCTGTGGAATGACGTCAGCGCGCCGGGTCACGTGAGACCGGGATGACAGCGCGCAGGACCCGCGGCGACACTGGATGGTAAAGCATCGGGGGGGGGGCTCTGCCAAGTGTGGGGGCTCTTTCCATGATGGGGGGGGCTAGTGCCACTGGGGGGCTGCCTGTATACACTGGGGGGGGCTGTATGCACGGCTCCCCCTGCCGCTGTGATGGGCGGGGGGAGCCGTGCATATCTAATGAGCGGCCCCACGTGACGGGCCGCTCAGTCATCAGCCTCCCCCCGCCTCCTCCAGCCTCCCCAGCACCCGGACACAGCCCCCACACATATATTACCGTATTGACCCGTGTATAAGCCGAGGGGGTGACTTTTCAGCCCAATTTTTGGGCTGAAAAACTCGGCTTATACACGAGTATATACGGTATTTTAGGAAAATCTGCACTCCAAAAATCAAATGGTGCTCCTTTCCTTCCTGCCCTGGCGCGCTGTCAAATAGCACTGAACAGTCACATGTGGGGGATTGCCACATTCAGGCGAAATTGCACAACACATTTTAGGGACCTTTTTTACCTATTCATTTTGGCAAAATTGAAGATTTGGGGTTAAAACATTTTAGTGGTAACAATGTAATTATTTTTTCTTCACTGCTAAATAGTATAAACTTTTATTACACACCCGTGGTGTCAATATGCTCACTGCACCCATAGATGAATTCAGTGAAGGGATGCAGTTTGTAAAATAGGGTTATTTGTGGGGAATTACTGCTGTTTTGGCACCTCAGGGCCTCTGCCAATTTGACATGGCACCCCCAACTGAGCTTTGCACTGTACCTCAAAAGTAGTACTTCCGGGACCACTCATGAACTTTCTGGGTATTCACTGCTGAGCGGCCGAACAACCAATTACAGATCCTGTCACAAAGAGTGGGTGTCTGTGATTGGCTGTTGGAGTAATCTGGAAACAGCCCATACTTTCTAGCATGTGTGAGGCACAGCCGGCATAGTCCCATGGCCGGGGTGCATCACATGGGTTGTCGGCTTAGGAACCTGTTCACATGAGCCGGTTTAACTGTGAGCTAACAGCTGAGAGTGAGTGCTGTAATCCTGTCCGGTACACAGTGTATTAATACCTGAAGGAATCATGAGATCAATGAGTGGCTGAGAGAGCAATGTGTACTGATCGCATAGCAGCCCAGGTGGGTGTGTTAGTGTGGGTGTGGCAGCTACCATAAGAACTAGCCAGGTGTCTGTGTGAAAGAGAACAGATCGGATCAGACCAGATGAGAGACTGCAGACCAGAGACTACAGATGCATGGGAATGAGCAGTCCTGAGCTCTGCAATGTGAGTTTGTGAAGGGAGCCTGCCAGCTCCATACCAGTGGCCGGGAACGGGGCATTATGGCTCCGAGAGTGGGGAAGCCGTAGCTGAACCAGGTGGATGCTGGTCTGGACGTGTGGTGAGACACGTCCGTTAAGGAGCCCTTGGGGATGCATGGTGTACCCGTGACTCAGGTTGCTAGACCCAGACCCGGAACCGTGCCCGGTAAGACAGCAGTTCTCGTATGCTAGAGTGAACTGAGTACCATGTGTGAATCATGCCAGGCGGGCATAGCCGCCGTTGGGTCCCACTAGACAGTCCGTAAAAGACCCGTGTTAGTAGATGATGGCTTATGTAGAAATGCCATGTATGATGTCTGTGAGAGAGACCCAGCTAGTGTGGATGATATTGGAGGCGATCCGTCCCATTGGGACGAGAGGGAGGCTTGGCCTGCTGCATGCGGCGGCTACCTGTCCAACAGTGCCTCTAACGGTGTGTGTGAACCTGTGGCCAGACGCAGGGGTTAGGAGGGCTCCTAGAGTGGGGAACAGAGGCTATCCTGGAGGGCACTCGACTCAGACGTGGGGCACAGTCGTCGACCTGGAGACCTGCCACAGGATGGGGGTTTGGTGGCGGCTGTCGGGCCTAAACACGTGGTGAGGAGGCATTGGTGACGCATGGTTTACCCGGTGTACTCAAGGTTTGCCAATCCCTGTTATGGACCCAGGGGAGCCGCAGTCCATGGATGTAGTATGATGGGCTGTGAGCGTGTGTAAGGATGTATGTGATCCATGGATGTGTTATGATGGATCATATGTGGTGTGTAAAGCCCCGGCCAGGCTGGTCCATACGTGTGGCGAGACACGGCCGGAGGGAGCCTGTACTAGGGTCAGTATTATAGTGTTGTGCTGGGTAAATAAAGCCAGGCGGCTGGTACCGCCATTGGGACCCACAGGGCCCTTTGATAAGTGTGGATAACTATTAATTATGTAAATGTTATGTGTTGTATATCATCAGGGCGTATGTAAAATTACCCTGGGTGATGGATCAACAGGGCTTATGTAAAAGTACCCTGGCGATCAAAGGAAAGGTGATCGTGGATGACTCATGATGGCTGCTGATGAAAGGGCCATACATGAGGTATCCACGAGTTATCCGCCATTGGGACTGACGGTTAGGTCAATAAGGTCCTGGTGATAGTTATGGTAAATGTAGGTGTATGTAATGTAATGTGTTGTGTTGTGATGTGCTGTTCTAGTGTAACGTATGTATTATGTGATGTGCTTATGATCAATGTTTAATGTGCTATCCGGGTAATGATATGTATGTGAGAAATAAACGGGTAGCCATTTGAAAAATTATAAGCTTGTGTTGGTGTCATTATGCAGCAAGCGAGTTCCCCGACCTCACACATGGCAGATGCTAGTGATGAGGCCAGGGCTGTGGGGGAGGGTACTCGGTCACCGGGTCTGCTGAGTAGGGAGTCACAGGTGGACGGTATCCGGTGCCGTGCCCTGGGGATCATTTGAAAGGGGGGAGGTGAGGGAATTATTTACAGGGGGACGTGACGCCACCTGTAGTGTCCGGTAAGGTGGTACCGGCGCTGCCAGCCGGCCGCTGAGGTGATGGAGGGGGCAGCAAAGTGTGGTACAGCTCCCCACAGGTGGAGCTTTACCTCAGGGCAGCAATAAATGAAGATGGTGAGGGAGAGCAGTGAAGGAGGAAGATGGTGGGTTATAGCCGATGAACAGTCACACATACACACAGGTATAGTTGTTCCGGTACCTTTTACTGGTAGTCACAAAACAGGTACAGTTCTGAGTAATAACCGGGTCCCTGGTGCAATTTAGGATCAACTCCTTAGAAAGATATGAGGTCTCTTTTATCTCTATTCTTTCTCTTGAGGGATGAGTCTTGCCTGAGTTTGAGCTCTCCAATTCTCTATTGTCTAAAACTAACAATCAGGCCCTTCTGCGGGAACCCGGTTTATCATGTGGCCCCTGGTCCTCTGTTTGGTTTGTTTTTAATATCTCTAATCTCTTCCTTCAGGGCTAAACTTCTCCTGAAATTGCTGGGCTTTTACTGTGGCTATACAAGCCCACAGCATCGGACTCCAGTGTCCGTTTGTCCTCAAGGGGAATATCTTTTAGTCCCTCTTCTTTTTCCCTACCTCTTCTCCTTGCCTCCGGCCCCTTCCCTGGGGTGTGAACAGCTGACAAAATGGTCCCTTCTGGTCCTGGATATCTGTCTTTTCCAGAGACCAGCAGCTCAGCCTCCTCCTCTTTCCTCTCCTCACACGAACTAACTGCCTAGCAACTGTCTCCTAGGACCAACTGTCTCCTCCTCTCAGCCTGGATCTCATTAAAGGGGAACTGACTTAATGCAGCCAGTAGAGCTCCCCCTTCAGGTCTGGAGTGGAAGGTGTTGTGTGCTGAACAAACCAAGGTGTCAATCCTACCTTGCACCAGTGTAACCTGTGGCAATCCCCCGCAGGGGTGCCACATTAAAAAATTAAATAAATCATTTAAAAAAAAAGTGTGGGCTTTGCCCTATTTTTGATTTCCAGCCAAGGTAAAACCCAGGTAGAAAATTGCAGTCCGCAGCCACCCCTCATAATGGCTCATTCTTTCATAGTGCCATTTTCAGGTGATTTAGCCGGCTCTTCGTGAAGGCACATCACAAATGCTGTCCTTTTTCTAAGCGCTTTATCTGTGCTTAGAAATGCTACGTCATTTATTTTTACAGTACTATAATTTCAGTCAATGCGTAAGGGGCCCAACAATCAATCACAGTCGCTGTCACAGAGAATGGCAGTCTGTGATTGGCTGTTGGAGTAACCTGAAAACAGCTTATACACTGTAGCATCAACCATGCACAAGAAGTTGCACACAAAATGTATAGTGCCATTTTACATATTACCATTGTGAAAATACTTAGGCTTCTAGTGAACCAGTAGATCAGACCTCAAGGCTGCATGGTCTAAAGAGGGGGAGAGCGAGAAAACAGGCGCAGATCTAAGTGTAGATGTACTATACTTATATGTGGTTAGTGGGCTAGTTTGCTCACCTTTAGAGTATCTTGTCAGATAACTTATCGACCAGGATCAGCCTAGTATGGGTGTCTTGTTCCTTTGGTATGCAGCTACAGTCCAGTTCAAGCGGATCTCACAGCCGGGAGTCCGTAGTAAAAGGATTCAGACAGAATATCCGGTCGGTTGAGCGCTTCCAGCTCACAGACACCAAGGTATATACTTAGGTTTTTCCTTTTGTGGTTTATTCAAATTAAGTCACAATATAAAAGTTAATAAATGATACATAAAACAACGTGTTTCGGCTGCAAGGGTACAAATAAAAGTAAAATAGCCTTCCTCAGATACCTGAGGAAGGCTATTTTATTTGTACTCTTGCAGCCGAAACGCGTTGTTTTATGTATCATTTATGAACTTTTATATTGTGACTTAAATTGAATAAACCACAAAAGGAAAAACCTAAGTATATACCTTGGTGTCTGTGACCTGGGAGCGCTCAACCGACCGAATATTCTGTTTGAATCATTGTGAAAATACAAAATTTTAATCTAAAAGTAAATTTTTGTGCCATAAATTAGATTTTTTTTTATTTTCACGGTTCAACATGCTAAAATTCTGTGAAGCACCTGGTGGTTCAAGTTGCTCACCACACATTTAAATAAATTCCTTGAGGGGTCCAGTTTCCAAAATGAGGTTGCTTGTGTGGGATTTCCACTGTTTAGGCACATCAGTGGCTCACCAAACACAACATGGTGTCAGCTAAAAACAATTTCAGACAATCTTGCGTTTAAAAAGTCAAATGGAACTTTCCTTTCCTTCTGAGTTCTGCTGTGCACCCAAACTGTGCACCCAAACACTTAGCTCATAAATATGGCCATATCCATAACCGCCCATCGATATGGACATATTTAAAAGCTAAGTGTCTCATTTTTCATATCTCCTTAGCTATAATGCTGTTTGATATTTCTTTAGATTCAAAACTAATTAATATTTTAGAAAGCCGCTGTCTCTTTGTTACAATGTGTCGTGTTCAGCGTTGGACCTGTACACATTGCATGATGGAGTGCCGTAGTTTTTTCTTGTTCACTTTAGCAACTAAAAGTATTATGAAGCCGATAGTGTTCTGTAGAAATCACTTGTCATTTGTCATCTCATGTCACTATCTGCTTTAGGGTGGAAACACACTATCCTACTTACATGCGAGTCTCTGGGATGAGACTCGGAGCAGTGATCCTGAATGGCCTCTCTCTCTCTGGACGGGAGTGTCAGCTGCTTGTGTTTTTGTGCAGCATAACACACCCGTCCAGAGAGGGAAAGGCCATTCAGGGTCACTGATCCGAGTCTCGTCCGAGAGACTCACATGTAAGTAGGATAGTGTGTTTCCACCCTTAAAGCATTAAACACATACAGAATATATAAGACAGCACATCAGCATATC
The DNA here is from genome assembly GCA_033576535.1 of Allobates femoralis. NCBI lineage: Eukaryota > Metazoa > Chordata > Amphibia > Anura > Aromobatidae > Allobates > Allobates femoralis. The sequence goes on along the minus strand of JARQOC010000004.1, from coordinate 334,806,418 downwards.
CGCACTGTTCAGCTTGCTAAACATAGCCCTCATTTCCAACCATTGTTGCATTTTTTCAACATTTCTGATAAAATCTCTAAACTAAAGGGTTGCTCACTAAATGTACATTTACTTGGATTATTGCAATTTATTTACAAATAGTGAGAATAATAACTGATACACCAAGTGTAAAAAAAAGGTTTGGCTTGTGTCACTGTTTGACTAAAATCTTAAACGTATCAGTGTTCATGCAAGTTTAGCATGAATAGACTAATTAACTGTCTTTTATTGCAGCACATCTATACCATATCTGCATCCATGGTGACAGAGCAGTAAGCATATTCAGTTTCCAGCTAATATAACCCTTGGTTTAGAACAGGTAGGGCCCCAAGAGAATAGTATTAGGTGACAACATTTACGTATCATGAGTACTAATGTAAAATGTATAAGGGAAGTTTCATGAACTATACTAGCAAAGACTGTGGAAGCAATTCATCAAAGTTTTCTGGTGTAAAAACACTCAAAAACGTTACAAAACTTTGCATCTTTTGGCACTTTCACATCAGTTTGAAACAGCTCCAACAAAACAGGCGGTGTTTTGGATGAGGTGGAGCGGGATGGGGCATGACTATGATACGTCCCTTAAATTCAACAAAAGTACCAGCGTTTCTTATGCTAGAAGTGTTTTTTTAGTCCTTGAATGGTGTAATGGTGTAGGATTTCTGGAGTGGCAAACGGATTAATGTAAGCATGTTATTAGTTGTTGGCCATGTACCACAGCAAATAAAGGAGGTGCTAGGAAATGGATCAGATTCCAATGCACTTTAAAGGTACGTTAAACGGTTCAGTGTCGTAATGATCTCATCAACGATCTCATTGGCGCACGGTTGTTAGGAGATGTTTTTGAGATCGTTGGTGAGATGTCACACGTCTAGATATTGTGAATGACGCACCAATGAAGTGGCGAGCAGCTATCGTTCGCACAACCCACCTAACGATATTTGTTCACTGTTGTGAATTGGCGAAGTCGTTAACGACATCATTACCAAGGTGTCACACACAACGATGCAGCAGTTTGGCTGAACGATGATCGTCTGATTTGAGAACATGTTCTCAAATCTGCAATCAGTGATAAAATGATTTATCGTGGTCGTATCTCGGTGTAACACGCAACAACGTCCTAACGATGTCGTTTGAATGACTCCAAACCTTTGGCGTTTGAGCGATATCTTTCACAATCTTGTACCGTGAATCCGGGACCTTAAGACTGATGTATACTGAACTTCAAAACACGATTTTGCACTGCTGCACTAAGGCTTTGTAGTCATAAAGAAATCGACTCTTCACTTTTAAATGGCTACACTGTCTTATAAATGGTTTGCGGGGTTAAACGTTTTTGACAGGTTACTGTTAACTGATGAATCAACTGATCCAAGTATTGGTTTCCACTGAGACAAGATAAAAAGAAATGCACTTTGCTACAAAAGGTGCTGACATTCTGATGGGGGGGTTACACGTCCCGATATCGCGGCGATATCGGAGGCAACGACGCGGGAGCGCGCATTTAGTGCACGTTTCTCCCTGCATCGCATCGCCAGTTTACACGCCGCGATATCGGGATGCAACGTCCCTCCGATGTCTACGCCCACCAACCCAGGAACGACCAGTTAACATGGGAGTGAATGGGTGACGTGAGCGTAGACATCGGAGTTGGGCTGTCACACGCAGCGATGCTGGACAACGGCCTTGCGATATCGGCGAGTTGAATAGCTTTGCTATTCAACTCCGATATCGTTTTGGCATCGTTCCAGCATCGCGTTGGATGCCAAAACAATACAACGCGCCACAACGAAAATCGGCTCCAACTCGCGACCCACGTGACTTTTTGTCGGAGTTGGGTCGGAGTTGGACGCCGATATCGCGGCGTGTAAACCCACCATAACAGTGACTACAATCAAAGATATCTTCATTAAAACACCTGTGACAATCTCAATCATCAAACAGATAATTTTCTATTCCATTTGTTGAAAAATCTTTATCACACTACAGAGCTACTTCCTATGATTAGCTGAACAACCTATGGAATTTAGTTTCTTAGCAAAAAATGTCAAATTAACTACTATTTTAGCTCTTGGGCTTTCCAGCGGGGAATCTGCTTTTTGGCTAAGGATTCAAAAAAATTGCAATGTTAATCATGAACAGCAAATGGATGACACACTTATGCCATCCAAGTGATTGTTTGGGTAATTTTGATCCAATATGATGATCAAAAGTGGACATGTATTCACAATTTTTTGCCTGCACACAGTCTACAAAAAACACAAACATGAACAGGTCCAGGGATTATAATGGTATGTGTTCTCTCCATGAATAATACATGTACGTGAAAAACGAACATCTGATTGAGGGCTTATAGCGGGCCTTGTCAAAAATGGCTGTGATAGAAAAATACTTTTCAAATTTAATGTAATTTTTGTAGTATGACTGATTGAATTCTCGACTATTGTGAAACTTTTGTTAACAGCCAGAAATGAACCCCTTCTCAACATTAGATCTACCTTGTAAGTCATGGCTGTCAGTGCCTTAAAGACTAAGGACGTACCCAGCAAGTCCTGGTGATTTTGCAGGCATGTAAGCTGTGCCATGCGATCGCCGAAGGTCTCCATCTGATGTCACAGCTGAGAACAGGCACTCACTGCTAGGAGTGGTGACTGCACATCTCTGGGTAGTTTAACCCCTTAAATGCTATGATCAATAGTGATAGCAGCATTTAGGTGGCTGGGAGAGGAGTGCGCTCCTCTCACAAGCAATTGGAACTGGTCTTGACCCCTCGTTTCTTCTCTTTTGTGCCCTGTAATCTGCCCAAACAATAATTTTCCACCACACATGGGGTATCAGCACAGTCAGAAGTTGCACAACAAATTGTATTGTGTCATTTTTTCTGTTACCCTTTGAAAATATAAAATTTGGAGCTAAACAACATTTTTGTGAGAAAATTTTGATTTTTTTTTTCTCTTCACAGCTAAACGTTCTAAAATTCTGTGAAGCACCTGAGGGTTTAAGGTGCTTACTATACATCTACTGTAGATATGTACCTAGAGAGGTCTAGTTTCCAAAATGGTGTCACTTGTAGGGGTTTTCCACTGTATAGGCACATCAGGGGCACTGCAAAAGCAACATCGTGTTAGCTAATAATTCCAGCCGATCTCACCCTTTAGTCAAATGCCGCTCTTTCCCCTCCGAGCCCTGCCATGCACCCAAGCAGTAGTTTTCGACCATTTATAGAGTATCAGCGTAATCAGGAGAAATTGGCCAAGAAATTTTGGGTCTATTTTCTTCTGTTACCCTTGTGAAAATGCTAACTTTGTGACTAAAGTAACATTTTTTCCTTCCACATTGCTTTAGTTCCTCTGAAGCACCTGAAGGGTTAACAAACTTCTTGAATGCTGTTTTGAGCAGTTTGAGGGGTGCAGGTTTTAGAATGGTGTCACTTTTGGATACTTTCCCAAAATGTCTCTCAAAGTCACTTCAAAAGTGATGTGGTCCCTAAAAAATGTTTTTGTAAATTTTGTTAAAAAAAATGAGGAATTGCTGATAAACGTTTAACTCTTCTACGCAGTTTTGTTTCGCCCAAATTGGGCGGAAAATGGGGGTGCATCTTAAAGAGAACCTGTCACCCCCCTGCTGCATGGCAAAGTAAATGCAGCACTGAATGCAGCATGTATGCTGCATTCAGGGAAGGGGTCTCCCATGTCTCTAGCCCCCCTGTACCCGAGAAATACACTTTATAAAGCTTACAGATAAGAGGTCTAATGGGTGGGATCTTATTAACAGGTTGTTGCCGCTGGCACAGTCCTCCCACCTCCTCCTTGTGTATTCAGCCTCTTGTATGTCAATGCCGCGGCCTCCTGTTTTACCCTTCTCTTCTCCTCCTCTGTCAATCATGCTGCCGTACAGAGCGGCATTACGTGACGTCAGCAGCAGAGCCCGCCATGCTTTATTCAAACAGCAGGGAGGGAATCTGGCGCCAGATTACCGCCCTGCTATTTGAATAAAGCATAAAGCAGGGCGGGCTCTGCTGCTGACATCACACAATGCTGTTCTGTGCGGCAGAGTGATTGACAGAGCAGGAGAAGAGGAGGGCAGAACAGGAGGCTGTAACATTCACATACAAGGGGCTGAATACACTAAGAGGAAGCGGGAGGACTGTGCCAGCGGCAATGACCTGTTAATAAGATCCCACCCATTAGAACTCTTATCTGTAAGCTTTATAAAGTGTATTTCTCAGGGTACAGGGGAACTAGAGACATGGAGAACCCCTTCCTTGAATGCAGCAGACATGCCCAACAATTTTTGGGGTCAATTTTATCCTGCTGCCCTTGTTTGCCGCTCTGCTTCCCTGGTGGCAGGACTTCTTGCTGCGCTGCTTTACAGCATGCCCAGTTCTGCTGCATACTCCTGTCTGGAATCTCTCCACCTAGCTATGGAGAGACATGGCCAGACTATCCACTGTGTCCAGGAAAGTTATGCTTCTCTAGCCAATCTCCTTTCGGCAGGTGCTTTATTAGTCTGCTTCTCCCTCTCCTCTGGGTCAAATGAAAGAAAAAGGGGGAAGGGGAACAAGAGGCGCAATAGTGCCTTATCACTTAGACACTCACAATACGGTGGTATAAAGGAACCACTCACCTATTTCAGTTGTGCGACCCACAACTGGTATACAGACATGTAGTGTTTTATCCAGATGGCTGCTGCTGGACTCCCACCGACCACTTGCACGTGGAATCACACAGAAATATTGGGAAGAAAACGGTGTTCATCAGTCCGCGCTGCCAGAATCCACTTATTCCAAGGAAGAAATTCACGATCAGATGTGGTACATTCAAATCCTTTATTGCATCCTACGCGTTTCAGTGCCCTCCTGGCACCTTCCTCAGGGATCCCTGAGGAAGGTGCCAGGAGGGCACTGAAACGCGTAGGATGCAATAAAGGATTTGAATGTACCACATCTGATCGTGAGTTTCTTCCTTGGAATAAGTAGATTCTGGCAGCGCGGACTGATGAACACCGTTTTCTTCCCAATATTTCTCCTCTGGGTCTGACCTTTAAAAAGCTACGGTACTGTTAGCTTAAGGGCTCTGTTTTTTTCTGTCGTTTGGTCTTAAGTAGTTCTTGTTCTGCTTCCTTCATGGCTCTGCCTGTCTGATCGATCCGTTTAGTCCAGTTTCCCATGCCCTTGTATATGTTTTCTCTGTATCTGTGCTGTTTGTCCTGCCATTGGACAGTTTTCCCATGTCTCTACGTTCTGCCTTCCATATCCTTCACACGGACGCTCTGGTCAGCTGCTGTGGGCCTGGTGTCTGCCGTGAAGTGGTACCTGGCAACTACCTGTAATCCAGCCTATGCTCACCACCAGAGACTCTAGTGAAGACCAAGTAGTTGCTTAGTTACACCCCTTCCATGGTAAGCCTGGTTAGTGGTGCAGTGGGTTCACACGCTTCCAGCCGTCACACTGTAGTGAGACTCATGCACCTGTCCCAAGGCATTTTGGCCCACTCCAGCTGTCTCAGGTTTGAAAAGTAGCTTCTCCAGTTTGCATTTTTCACCTTCTTTCACAGATGTTCACTAGGATATAGATCTGGGCTCTTTAGAAGCCACTTCATAGTATGCCCATGTTTTGCGCTTAGCCATTCTCAAATGTTTTTAGCTGTGTGTTATGAACCATCATGCTGTTGAAGGACCTATGATCTATAAGTCAGACCAAGCTTCCTGACACCGACCAGCACATTTAGTTCCAGAATGACTTGATAGTCTTGGGATTTCATTGTGCCCTGCATATACAAACCAGAAGGATAGTGGGTTAAACACCACGCTGCCCTAATCCAGAAGACATCTAATGGTTCATTCAAATATTGAAAATGATGAGCACAGGGAGAGGGGTACTCAGACACCGGGATGAATTTGATGGCTGTGACGGAGAATCACGGGTGGTTGGGTTCCCGGTTCTGTGCCCTGGCTGTCATTTTTTTGTGGGGGGTGATATTTACAAGGATTAAAAGTACGTGACTCCACCTGTGGATTCTGGTAATTTGGGCCGGCCGCTGAGGTGACGATAGGTGCAGCTTAGTGTGGTACAGCTCCCAACAGGTGGAGCTTTATCTTAGGGCAGCGGTGATAGATGTTGAGGGGGTGAGGGGAGTTGTTGTTCTTACCCCTCTGAGGATGCTGAGGCCCTCTGGGCACCAGCAGGAGGGAAGACAGACACCGACTCAACTTCAACTCTACTTTACTGGTACCGGTAGATGTTATAGAGAACACGGTACAGTCTGGTTTAACGGGTACTAGTTGTCAGTTCAGGGTTTCCCTATGGAGTCTCTAGATGTTCCTTCCTTATTATTTTTCGGGGTCTCAATTCTACCTTCCTGTCTGTCTTTCACCACCTTTTCAGAGCTCTCTCGCCAGTCCCCTGGTCTTGTACAGTGAGGCATGGGTTATCCTTGACCGGTACGGACGGGAGCAGCAGAAACACACTCTCTCTCCTGCCACCGGAATCCGGACCGTTCCCACGTAGTCTTGGACTGATAATGGGCCTGAGGAGTGAGGTACCGACTTGTGGCGCCTACAGCTACCTGGTGATTAAGGGCCCGCGGCTCGTCGGTTTGCGGTCAGGGATGAACCGCTGACCGTCTCGGCTTCCGTGTTGCCGGTGTTTTTTACCCAGACTAAACCAGGCGACTCCAACCAGTACTGGTTCGTCCCCTTCTGTCTGGGTCACCCTCCTGGAGATGGGTTATCCTCCTGTCAGAGGGCTGTCAGGCTCATCCTGACTCACTGCCTTCCCAGCACTGTCTTTCACGCAGACTGACACTAACTGTCACTTAACCTCCCTGGCAGTATGATTATGTCAGGAATTTTGTGCTAAAAGCGGTACCATTTTTTGGCATGGAAATTTGGTGTTATGTACTGTCGGCCTGCAATTCTTAGTAATTACCTGATCAAAGAAGACTCTAGTAGACCTCTCAGATGTGATAAAGTTTGAAACATAAAATCATGAATTATAATTAAATAAATAATATAATTTTATTCAATAACCAATAATCTTATACCTGGCGGTATGATTATGTCAGGAATTTTGTACTAAATGCAGTACCATTTTTTTTCGTAAAAAATTTCTTTTATGGGCCGAAATTTTATACTTTTTTTTTTCCCGCCCAGTACCGCCTCCAATGAGCCGCTGCGGCTCACAGAGGGGGAACCAGGAAGTCATATGGAGGCATCCGAAGGGGCTGTCACCGGCGATCACAGCGGTGGATCACCAGGAGAAGGGAAGGAGACTCCGCTGCCATTTACCCCGAGCGTCAGGGGCGGACCTACCATGGTGCAGCTGGTTCAGCTGCACCAGGGCCCCGACCGGGTAGGGGGCCCCTCAACCATCAGTAGGGGGCCCAGTGACCCTGTGACTGAGGAGAGGAGGGTAACTGAGGGAAGCATCCTGCTTCCCTTGGGTGTTCCCGCCCCTCCTCTCGTCTGCAGCCTAAGCCCTAACCCTAGCCCTAACCCTAACCCTAGCCCTAACCCTGGCCCTAACCCTAGCCCTAGCCCTAGCCCTAACCCTGGCCCTAACCCTAACCCTGGCCCTAACCCTAGCCCTAACCCTAGCCCTAACCCTAGGAGAAGGGGGCGGCGCCAAGGGGCAGGTAAGACCTGCAATGGGCTCTGCCATCAATGTACCCCCTTCCCCTCCGGAGCCCACCCGCGGCTGCTGGAGCAGGGGCGGCGGGGCAGTGACAGCACCCCCCCCCCGGAACTCACCCGCGGCTGCTGTATCAATGGCGGCCGCAGCTGCAGTATCAGCCAGGGCGGCCGCGGCTGCTGGAACAGCCAGGGCGGCTGCTGGAACAGCCAGGGCGGCCGCGGCTGCTGGAACAGCCAGGGCGGCCGCGGCTGCTGGAACAGGGGCGGCCGCGGCTGCTGTATCAATGACGGCTGCGGCTGCTGTATCAGCCAGGGTGGCCGCGGCTGCAGGAACGGGGGCGGCTGCTGGAGCAGGGGCGGCGGGCACTGAGAGCGCTTCCCTCTCCCCCCCTTCCCCCAAGACATCTCCCGCAGCTGTAGCAGGGGCGGCGGTGCTGGGCTCTGACGGCCCCCCCCGCGGCCTCACAGTGAGCAGTGCAGCAGCTGCGTGTATTCCCGAGTGTGACTCGGGGTTACCGCTTCTAGTAGTGAAAGTTAACCCCGAGTTACACTCGGGAATACCGCTAGGAAGGTTAAGTCTCTTGCTCTAACCTAAGCTCCACCCCCTTTTGGACCTACTGAATAATCAGTCCTTTACTCTAAGGTGGCCTAGTGTTCCTAGTGTTGAGTGCTAACTTAGCCTCCATAGGTTAAACCCAAACCCACAGCTACAGAGGCACTACATATATTTGCAAAGTATAATACCTCCCTGTGGCGCCTAGCAATAGGGGCGCCACAATTAATTAGTCAATGCGCTTCAGGGCTCCCTTCCTCAGGACAAACCAATATGACCAGGTCATGTTGATTTGTTCTGAGGGAGGGGACAGTGAGCCCCACTATAGGTACAATGTTCTTTTCTTTGTATGCTTCTGTTTTGCATCTATGAACATAAAGCTTATGTACCAAAAAGATCTAGTTTTGTCTCATCTATTCAAAGGACATTTTCCCAGAAGCTTTGTGTCTTGTCAATATGCATTTTGGTAAATTCCGGTCTCATTTATTTATTATCTGCATTCAACAGTGTTTCCTTCTTGGTGGACTTCTGACACCAATCTTAGAAAATACATTTTATTAATACTAAAATATTATAAAAGAAAATTGTCAATCATATGAGTGTAATATATAGCGATCAAATATAAAGGGCACTAGTACTGCTCCACAACATACAGTGTAGGGAATAATTATTTGATCCCTTGCTGATTTTGTAAGTTTGCCCACTGACAAAGACATGAACAGTCTATAATTTTAAAGGTAGGTTAATTTTAACAGTGACAGACGGAATATCAAAAGTAAAATCTGGAAAATCATTGTCAAAATTATATAAATGTACCGTATATACTCGTGTATAAGCCGACCCGTGTATAAGCCGACCCCCCTACTTTTGCCCCAAAAATCTGGAAAAACCTATTGACTCGTGTATAAGCCGAGGGTGGACCCCAGCACAGGTATACAGCCCCCAGCAGTGTGGTATACAGGCCCCCCCCAGTGGTATACAGGCCTCCCCAGTGGTAGTATACAGCAGCCCCAGTGGTAGTATATAGCATCCCAGCAGCCCCAGTGGTACTATATAGCATCCCCAGTGGTAGTATATAGCATCCCCAGCAGCCCCAGTGGTAGTATATAGCATCCCCAGCAGCCCCAGTGGTAGTATATAGCATCCCCAGCAGCCCCAGTGGTAGTATATAGCATCCCCAGCAGCCCCAGTGGTAGTATATAGCATCCCCAGCAGCCCCAGTGGTAGTATATAGCATCCCCAGCAGCCCCAGTGGTAGTATATAGCAGCCCCAGCAGCCCCAGTGGTAGTATACAGCAGCCCCAGTGGTAGTATACAGCAGCCCCAGTGGTAGTAGATAGCATCCCCAGCAGCCCCAGTGGTAGTATATAGCATCCCCAGCAGCCCCAGTGGTAGTATATAGCATCCCCAGCAGCCCCAGTGGTAGTATATAGCATCCCCAGCAGCCCCAGTGGTAGTATATAGCATCCCCAGCAGCCCCAGTGGTAGTATATAGCAGCCCCAGCAGCCCCAGTGGTAGTATACAGCAGCCCCAGTGGTAGTATACAGCAGCCTCAGTGGTAGTATATAGCATCCCCAGCAGCCCCAGTGGTAGTATATAGCATCCCCAGCAGCCCCAGTGGTAGTATATAGCATCCCCAGCAGCCCCAGTGGTAGTATATAGCATCCCCAGCAGCCCCAGTGGTACATATAGCATCCCCAGTGGTAGTATATAGCATCCCCAGCAGCCCCAGTGGTAGTATATAGCATCCCCAGCAGCCCCAGTGGTAGTATATAGCATCCCCAGCAACCCCAGTGGTAGTATATAGCAGCCCCAGCAGCCCCAGTGGTAGTATACAGCAGCCCCAGTGGTAGTATACAGCAGCCCCAGTGGTAGTATATAGCATCCCCAGCAGCCCCAGTGGTACTATATAGCATCCCCAGTGGTAGTATATAGCATCCCCAGCAGCCCCAGTGGTAGTATATAGCAGCCCCAGCAGCCCCAGTGGTAGTATACAGCAGCCCCAGTGGTAGTATACAGCAGCCCCAGTGGTAGTATATAGCATCCCCAGCAGCCCCAGTAGTACTATATAGCATCCCCAGTGGTAGTATATAGCATCCCCAGCAGCCCCAGTGGTAGTATATAGCATCCCCAGCAGCCCCAGTGGTAGTATATAGCATCCCCAGCAGCCCCAGTGGTAGTATATAGCAGCCCCAGCAGCCCCAGTGGTAGTATACAGCAGCCCCAGTGGTAGTATACAGCAGCCCCAGTGGTAGTATATAGCATCCCCAGCAGCCCCAGTGGTAGTATATAGGAGCCCCAGCAGCCCCAGTGGTAGTATACAGGAGCCCTAGTGGTAGTATACAGGAGCCCAAGCAGCCCCAGTGGTAGTATACATCAGCCCCAGATGTATATACAGCCCCAGAGGTAGTATACAGCCCCAGTGGTAGTATACATCAGCCCCAGAGGTATATGCAGCCCCAGTGGTAGTATACAGGAGCCCAAGCAGCCCCAGTGGTAGTATACATCAGCCCCAGATGTATATACAGCCCCAGTGGTAGTATACAGCCCCAGTGGTAGTATACATCAGCCCCAGTGGTAGTATACAGGAGCCCAAGCAGCCCCAGTGGTAGTATACATCAGCCCCAGATGTATATACAGCCCCAGTGGTAGTATACAGCCCCAGTGGTAGTATACATCAGCCCCAGAGGTATATGCAGCCCCAGTGGTAGTATACAGGAGCCCAAGCAGCCCCAATGGTAGTATACATCAGCCCCAGATGTATATACAGCCCCAGTGGTAGTATACAGCCCCAGTGGTAGTATACATCAGCCCCAGAGGTATATGCAGCCCCAGTGGTAGTATACAGCCCCAGTGGTACTATCCAGCAGCCCCAGAGGTATATACAGCCCCAGTATTAATAAACAGCCCCCCCCCTACTTATCATGGCCCCCCAGGCTGCGGCAGCTGTCAAAATAACAAACAGTTTATACATCACCTTCCGACGCAGCTTCTCCGCTCCTCCGGTCCTCCGCTTGCCGGCTGCTTCTTCTTTCTTGTTGTGCCGACTTCTGTGACCGCGCGCAGGAAATGACGTCATCTCCTGCGCCCGGTCACATGACACCGGCACAAGAAGAAAGAAGAAGCCGGCGAGCGGAGGACCGGAGGAGCGGAGAAGCTGCGTCGGAAGGTGATGTATAAACTGTTTGTTATTTTGACAGCTGCCGCAGCCTGGGGGGCCATGATAAGGAGGGGGGGGGCTGTTTATTAATACTGGGGGACCCATATTAAGGAGGGGGGCTGTGCAGTGCAATATGCACGGCATCCCCCCGCCGTTGATGGACGGGGGGATGCCGTGCATATTCATTGCACTAATGAGGCGGCCCCACGTGACCGCCTGCGGTCACCGCGGCCCCCTCCTGCCTCCTCCAGCTCCCGGTCACAGCCCCCCCCCACAGCATTACCGTATAGACCCGTGTATAAGCCGAGGGGGGGACTTTTCAGCCCAATTTGTGGGCTGAAAAACTCGGCTTATACACGAGTATATACGGTATTTGCATTTTGATGAGAGAAAGATTTGATCTCCTACCAGCCATTAGATGTTCTGGCTCCTACAGACCAGTTAGACGCTCCTAATCAACTTTTTACCTGCATTAAAGACAGCTATCTTAAATTGTCACCTGTTTAAAAGACTCCTGTCCACACACTCAGTCAGACTCTAACCTCTACAACATGGCCAAGACCATGGAACCCTCTAAGGATGTCAGGGAAAGATCCTAGACGTGCACAAGGCTGGAATGAGCTACAAAACCAAAAGTAAGACACTGGGTGAGAAGGAGACAACTGTTGGTGCAATAGTAAGAAACTGGAAGAAATACAAAAGAGTGTCAATCAACAACAATCTAAGGTTCCATGCAAAATCTCACCTCGTGGGGTATCCAGGATCATGAGAAAAATGAGAGAGCAGCCTAAAACTATACGGGGAAAACTTGTTAATGATCTAAAGGCAGCTGGGACCACTTTCACCAAGAAAACAATTGGTAATACATTACGCAGTAATGTATTAAAATCCTGCTGTCACCACCTCACGGCCCGGTGCACTTGCCGTGCAGCCTGCCTCCTCTGCTTTTTCCCTTACTCCTCACGTCCTGTCCAGGGGCAGGGGGCCCGTGCTCCGGTCATCCACCGTCGCTCCCTGAGGTCCAGGTCCCGTCCCCGCAGACATGCCGCCCGGGTCCACGCTCCCAGGCCTGCTGCACTTCCTCTTTCATCTCCTTTCCCAGGGCACACATAGGGGGCGGGCCCCGTGCTTACAGGCATTTATGGAGACAGCTCACCCTTATTCCCGCCCCTTCCTCCCGGCCTATCACCAACAGGCTTTGGGGATAAAAAGGTCTCAGACACTCCAGGACTTTGCCAGGGCAACTTCTATCTTACTGAAGTTGCAGCCCCAGGTCTCTCTCAGTTAGGGCTCTGCAGTCTGGTTTGCTGTACTTAACCTGTGTTCCTTTTGTCCTAGGTCGGGTCTGGCAGTTCTTCTGTACTTCGTATGTGCCCTGGCTCCTGTGCTGTTACCTGCTGTCACCGGTCGGCTTTTACCCGCTGAGTTCTCCCTGATTAAGCCTGTTCCCTATCTTTACCCCTAGAGGTCGGTTCAACACGGGTCTCCGCCTCATCGATCCCTTCACAGCTGTTCAAGGGGAAATCCCTGTTAGGGGGTCAATCCATCCTTGGGCTCCTGGGAGGTACCCCGGTGTTGTGGTTCCGTGGCCTTCCTTAGGGGCGCCTTTCATATATATTGCTGTACCTTGCAATAAAGCTTTTTGAACCTGATCTCCTGGTCTGGCTCTCCCTATCTGTTATCAGCAGCCGCCATATTTGCGGTCAGTGGGTCCCCCGATAGAGGACGTGACACCTGCAGTGTCCGCAAAGTCCAACAGCTCAAGAAGGCATATGTGCAAGCCTATCTGAAGTTTGTCAATGAACACCTTGGTGATTCTGAGAGTGATTGGGAGAAGGTGCTGTGGTCAGATGAGACAAAAATTTAGCTCTTTGGCATTAACTCAACTCGCCATGTTTGAAGGGAAGTAAAATGCCGCCTATGACACAAAGAACATCGTCCCACTGTCAAGCATGGCGGTGGAACATTACACTACTAATACTTCACGACATCAATGGGACAATGGATGGAGCAATGTACTGTAAATGCCTGAGTGACAACCTCCTTCCCTCCACAGGACATTAAACAAAGGTCGTGGCTGGGTCTTTTAGCATGACAATGACCTAAAACATAGAGCCAAAGCAACAAAGGAGTGGCTCAAAAAGAAATACATTAAAGTGATGGAGTGGCCAAGCCAGTCTCTATACCTTAATCCCATAGAAAATTTATGGAGGGTGCTGAAGCTCCGAGTTGCCAAGCAACAGCCTCAAAATCGTAATAATTTAGAGATGATCCGCAAAGAGGAGTGGACCGAAATTCCTCCGGACATGTTTGCAAACCTCATCATCAACTATAAAAACTGATGTGTTTGCCAACAAGTGCTTTGCTGCCAAGTATTAAGTCTTGTTTGCCAGAGGGATTAAATACTTATTTCTCTCTGCAAAATGCAAATAACTTTTCATAATTTAGACAATGTGATTTTCTGGATCTTATTTTTGATATTCTATCTCGCACTGTTAAAATTAACCTACCTTGAAATTATAGACTGTTTGTGCCTTTGTCAGTGGGCAAACTTACAAAATCAGCAAGGGATCAAATAATTATTTCCTTCACTGTAGCATACTAAAATGTACGGTAAGTTCCCCAAAAGTATTGCCTGTTAAAGAATATTACCAGCTATCTATTGCCATAATATCTATGCTATGCAACTGCACTGAATACAGTAGTATGAGCCTCCAGAAACAGAAGGACCTTCTCTAGGCTTCTTCCAACATACAAGGCAAGTGAAAGGGATTTACAGAAACATCACAGCACAGTGAGCTACTTGTTCTGTAAATCCTGAGTTATGGAAATATTGTAAAATACCTATGCTACACTGTTTCTATAATTCTCATTCATCTATTTGAGTTATAGAAACCATACATCACAGTCCACTTGACTATTTCCAGAGTTTACACTCCTCCTCCCCATTATCATGTGTCAAATGCTGTATATCACTGTCTCACGTTGAAGAAATAGCTCAAATTTGTTTTTGCTTCAGTGACTTTTGTCACATGTACCATGTTATGTAACATTTCTGACAAGTGCAACACCTTTTCTTAATAAAACCAAAGAAATAGTTATAAAACGTGTTGGTATAAGTGCAATCTGTAGGTGCATGTTCACACTGTAGCCATTAACATTCAGAATCTAGGATAAAACGCAAAATGAGCAAAAATCCAAGAAGTAAAAAAATAGTAATAGTACATATAAATAGCAGTAGGGTACTTAGTTGGCACTATTTCGATCAATAACTGGAAAAACCATACCACCGCGACAAGGTGTACCCAATTATGAATATACTGTCGTGGTGGAAAGATTTATGCTTTTTTGTTCAAAATATTGTCAAGTACAGTCATGGCAAAAATTGTTGGCGTCCTTGAAATTGTTACAGGAAATTAAGTATTTTTCCCAAACAATTATTGTAATAACCCATATTTTGTTATACACATGTTTATTTCTTTTTTGTGCATATTGGAAAAACACAAAAAATTGTGGAAAAAGGCAAATTAGACAATTTCACATAAAATACAAAAATGGGCTGGCAAAATTGTTGTCATCATCAACTTACTACTTGGTTGCATACCCTTTGGAATAAATAAATGCAATCACTTTCTATAACCATCAACAAACTTCGTACACCTCTCAACTGGAATTTTGAATCACACTTCTTTTGCAAACTGCTCCAGTTCTCTCATATTTGAAGGGTGCCTTCTCCCAGCAGTAATTTTGAGATCTCTCCAATGGGATTTATATCCGGACTCATTACTGCCACTTCAGAACTCTCCAGCGCTTTGTTTCCATTCATTTCAGGATGCTTCCTGTATGTTTGGGTCTGTCGTGAGGATCTGGCCCACAACACAAACTCAGCTTTCTGACACTACATTGCAACCCAAAATCTATTAGTAATCTTCATGTTTCATGATGACTTGTACAGTCAAGGCACCCGGTGCCAGAAGAAGCAAACCATACCCAAAACATCTTTGAACCTGCACCACATTTGACTGTAGGTACTGTTTTCTTTGTAGGCTTTAGGCTACGTTCACACATTTGCATATTTTGCTGCGCTTTTTTGCGCGCGCTTTTTGCCGCGTTTTTCGGCCGCGCAAAAAAGCGCAGCAAAATACGCAGGGGCTTTCACACACTGCGCTTTCTTCCCCCCAGAAAGCGCAGTGATGTCACAGAGGGGAGGAAGAATCCTGCTTCCTCCTCCCCTCTGTGACATGTGTGTAGATTCCACAGTGTGTTAATAAACACTGTGAAATCTACATTAAACAGAGGCAAGTTAATGAAAAATAAAAAACAATCAATACTTCACCTCTCCGACGCCTTCTCCCGGTGTGCGATCTCCGATTCCAAGTGAGCTCTCTTCTGACAGGACCTGTGACGACGTCAGAGGGGGGGCGTTCCCGGGCGGTCCCATCGCTGATTGGCTGCTCGCGGTCACATGACCGCGAGTGCCCGGGAACGCCCCCCTCTGACATCACCACAGGTCTTGTCAGGACAGATCTGACTTACAACCGGGGATCGGACAGCGGGAGAAGGCACCGGACAGCGGGAGAAGGCGTCGGAAGGTAAGTATTCATTCTTTTTTATTTTTCAGACACTTGCTTTTGTTTAATTTAGATTTCACAGTGTATATTAACACACTGTGGAATCTAATGGGCGGCCACAGCTGTCACAGAGGGGAGGAGGAAGCTGGATTCTTCCTCCCCTCTGGGAGAATACGCAGTAGTAGCTGCGTAAACAATTGACATATCAATTGTTTACGGAGCTGCGTTTTCTCCCGGAAAACGCACTGCGTATTTTTACGCAATGTCTGCACTGCAAAGTGAATTTCCCATTCACTTTGCAGGCAGACAAAAGACACATTGCGTATTTTGAAAAGCGCGCGTAAAAAAAACGCGGCAAAATACGCAATGTGTGAACGCAGCCTTAACCTGTCTTTTGTAAATAGTGATGTGCTTTATGAAAAAGCTCCATCTTGGTCTCAACTGTCCACAAGACGCTTTCCCAGAAGGATTTTGGTTTACTCAAGTACATTTTGGCAAACTGCAGTCTAGCTTTTTGGTGTCTCTGTGTTAGCAGTGGGGGTCTCAAGGGTCTCCTGCCACATTTTTTCATGTCATTCAAATGTCGACAGATAGTTGGCACCTGACACTGATGCATCCTGAGCCTGCAGGCTTGAATTTTTTTGGAACTTGATGGGGGCTGCTTATCCACGATCCGGACCATGTGTTGCAATCTTTCAGCAATTTTTCCTCTGTTGCCCATGTCCATATTTAGAAATTTTAGTTCTCAAGTCCTTAGACAGTTATCTTTTTCTCTTTCTGTTGTTCATGCTTAGTGTGGCACACACAGACACAATGCAAGGACTGAGTCAACTTTTCCCCTTTTTATTTGTAATCAGGTTTGATTTTCATAACTGTTATTTGCCACATGTGAGTTTGCGGTGTCACACCGAACGATGCCGCAGGTTGCTTAAGTTGAAGTTGACAGGTTTTCCTGCATGTAGGAAAACCTGTCAACTCCAACTTGAACAACTATTGTTGTTGAATCGTGCGTTTACACGCTATTACGCAGCAACGATGTCGTTTCAACATCGTTCCCGACGTCACTTTTAAACAATGTCTGGACAGATGTTGAAAGGTGTAACGGGACTTTAAGATAAGCGGAACAAATTGTATAATGGTTATATGGTAATGGTCTGTGGAGAACTGAACCACTACCAGTGGTCACGTGGTCAGTGGTCACCAATTGTCAAGAAGACTTAGTCAGGACCTGCAGCTCTCTGGCGCCCCCTTATCCTGCTGTACAAACCCGGTATTGCCAGAGGATAAGCAAGGAGCCCAGCTGCTGTAATTTATGTTGTATATTGCGGCACGTAATGTGACAGGATGTATATATACCGCCAGTTCCTGCCGGGAACATATATATACCTCGATCCAGTCACGCCCACAATATCACATAAATACAAAAACGTTATGCTGCCACCACCGATCTCTTTCAGGTGGATTGGTCACCTGTCTGGTAACGTGAAAAGAACAGCAGGGAGGACGTGGTGAGCTCGCTAATAGAACAAAAAGAACAAAACTAGTAAATTATATTTTACTCCCAAAAGTTGGCAGCGTTTACAAACGATATACAAGATATTACAAAAGAGCCAATTTACAGATATGCATAAGACAGTTATTAAAATAAAAGGAATTAAGAGAGACTGAAACCTGTTTTGTATGGTGGAGGTTCAGTGGGGGGAAGGCACCCCTGAGATGGGTTAGGATTCCGGCCTCGTAGCACAGAGTGTTGCTACAACCTTCACTTAAGCTGGAAGTCAACCACTGAGGACTCTCAGATTCTAATATGTTTCTATCTACTGGCTAACACGGTACAAACATTTTTTACCTTATCAATTTTCTGTAACAATTTCAATGCTTTTGGTGATGACTCTAGTTACTTATGTGCACTCTTACTATTTACCATTCCCGGCTCCAAGACTTCTCCCGAGCTGCACCAATTCTCTGGAATGCTCTACCCCAAGAAATGAGGACTATCCACAACTTGCATAGCTTCAGACGTATCCTAAAAACACATATTTTTAAGGCGACCTATCATGTTCCCTAATAGAAGTCATTTGTACAGTATATAGTCCATTCACTATCTCTCTGGACATAACTCTTCTTCAAACTCCACCAAACGCAAAAGCTCTACACAGATTGGCTGGTAACCATTCATGTAATTCTTTCTATCATCCCACTTCCTCAAGATGCCTGAACAATCACTGTAATAAGCCCCTGTACTTTGTGTAACCCCTATCTCGTTGTAGATTGTAAGCTCTTTTGAACAGGGTCACCTTTATTTTTGCTTTAATTATTGTATTGTACTTTTTACATTGATTCTCTGCTTATTGTATTGTATCTAATTACTGTACTGTATTTTTACATTGTTTCTCTGTTTTAATTATTGTACTTATTACATTGATTCTCTGCTTAGTGTATTGGATGTTTTACATGGATTCTCTACATTAATTACTGTACTGTATATTTTTATTGTTACCTATGATCGTTCGTATACAAACCACTATATTGTAAAGCGCTGTGGAATATGTTGGCGCTATATAAAGACTTATTATTTATTATTATTACTTATTTGCTCATTTTGTTTTAATTGTAGGTTACCCTTTTTCCACAGTAATACAGAAGTATAAATATGGCTGCACCAGCAGTATAGCAAGCACCAGACCCACTGGTATATAAACTGACATAGAGCCAGGGCTGTGGAGTCGGAGTCTTGAAGTTGGAGCCCATTTTGGGTGGAGTCAGACTGAGGGAAACTGAGGAGGTGAAGTTGGATATGAGGCTTACTGACTTCACTGTCATGGTTATGGATTCGGTGTCTATTTTGGCGATGTTGGAGTTAGATTCAGGGAAATTGAAGAGCCATGGTTGGATGTTTGGCTTTTCGACTCCACAGCCCTGCACAGAACTCAACAGATTCAACACTAAATTTCATGTACGTAACATTATTTTGACAGCAGCACACCAGTATTTGCTGGAAAGATTTTCTGGGTATGTCCTGTACTCATTAACATAAGGTCCACGCTTCATACACAGAGACATTTAAAAACTGAGCCTTGGCTCCCTCGGGCAGTCAGTCGTACCCTTTACAAAGCCGTAAAGTAAAGGGCAAACACAAATAAGCAGTTATAATAATATTTGTAAGCAGAGACATCAATAAGTAAAACAAAATCTCACTTTCTTTTTTTTAAGTTTATATTTTGGGTTTATGAGAAGCAAAAACCAATCATTAACAGCACACCATGTTCACAATTTTCCAATTAGTCAAAAGAAGAAAAATCAACAGTCGGAAATGACGGAATAAGGCTTCCATGGTCCAGCTCAAATAACACGGAGCAACAAAATCTGTCTATTCGATGACATCTTTGGGGCGCCATATTTGGATCATGGTAACTGACAAACAGGTAAGCGCTACACTGTGACAATACAGTAACTTGGGACAAAGTCTTGGTGTACACAGTAGGGCAGGCCAAGCAGCTGGACACTGAGCGTAAAATGATTAACACTCCTCATTATAATTCATTAGCTTTTTCTTACAAGTCTGTCGAACTACTGATAGCTGAGACAAGAAACCAGCTCATCTCTCTACATGAGCACTACAAGTCACAGCAACCTCAGAAGTCATGCATTACTTTACAGTCATCCACTGGACCCAGAATATCAGAATCCACCTCTTCTAACCCTAGGGGCAACTGACAGCTCGGGCTGGCACTATGTGGGGCTGTCATTATAGCAGGCTGGCACTATGTGGGCATATCAGGGAGCACCTGCCTGGGGCCTGGGCACAATCCCTGTGAGCAGAGGGCCCATGGTTGGCTGCAGTTATGACATATAGGGGCTGGCAGCAGCAGACCGTCCCTAATGCCAGTCAATACCCCCTAGGAAATCTCTCATCAGCTGTGAAAGCGCAGCGATCGATCAGGAAGAATTAATGTGCTCAGTGGCCGACATCAGGGCACGTCCATTATTGAACTTCCTATGGGCATTTTCTAGGGCATCAATGATGGTTATCGCTGACACCGCAGTCAGGAGAGCTGTCATTAAACTTCCCACTCCATGTCTTGTAGGTGGGCGTCAGTGGGGGACGTGACTACAGCCAGAACTCACAGCTTACAGGAATTAAAGCGATTACTGCAAAATGCATCTGTTGCCTTGTAGCACATCAATCCCCGGGGGAGAATGACAGTGACAGCAGAGCTCCCGCTACAGACCCATACATGTTACCTGCACTGGTGCTGCTGTGCGCCGGCCGGGGATGCTGCGGCTGCTGGGTGTAGATGCTGCGCTGCCTCCTGAGCGCGGTCCTCCCGAACTCCCTCCGCCGCCTCTGCAGCCCTCAGCTCAGACCAGCGGCATCTCCTGCGCGCTCCCGCCAATCCGAGCTCACCCAGGCGCGCACCCGCCAACCAGAGAGCGCGTCACAGACAGCCTCGCTCCCGTGCGCGTTCTGCCAGGGATTGAGGGAAAGCGCGGGAATGTTGCAGAGTGCGCGCTCTGGGGATCTCCTCAGGTGTGACATGTACAGGAGTTACAATGTCTAGTGAACACGGTACAAAGATATTTCACCTGTATCTCTAGAGTATGTGGCTAGCTGGTTTATAGGGCTGTGGAGTCAGAGTCCGTGTAAAATGGACTAACTCCGACTGCTAAAATATATAATAAATTGGGTACAGTAGTTTAATGCAGAATATGCAGAATATTTTTATAAATTATTATGTTGTATCTAAATAGCGTGATTATAATGATGATTAAAGACTGATGTTACAATTTTACTACAATAAATTTATCACTAATGGTCACTTTACACGGCGCGATATCGTCGTCCAACTTCGATAAAAAGTCACGTGGTTCGTGCGTTGGCCCCGATATCGTTCGTGCGTTGTGTTGTGTAAATGTACAATTCGATGCAAGAATGATGCCAAAACGATATCGGGGGAGAAATGAGCAGGCTCTCCAACTGCCCGATACTGGATGGACGATGTGGCAGGATCGTTCCGTGTGAAAGCCCAACACCGACTTGGAGAGCAACTTCCCTTATTCTCTCCCATGTTAAATGGTCGTTCCAGGGTCGGCCGTACAAGGGGGCGTAGACATCGCCAGTGCCGGGACAAGGCATTTTGGTGCCCTAGGCAGGTAAGGCAAACGGCGTCCCCCCCCCCCCACCTGAAATATGTCTGGGAATAAAAATGTCAACATACTTTGAAAGTAAATTAAATTTAACCTATAAAAGGTTCGTCCAACCACACTGCAGAGACATACTGATAGGATGTTTACATTGTGAGCCCCAATGGGGACAGTATTCATGATGTATGTAAAGTGCTGTGGAGTTCATAGTGTAATATAAATGCAAAAAGTATTATTCTTAATATTATGTCACAATACCAGGATCTGAGGATCTTCTATTTCGAGGTCAGGGGCTCTCTGATGCCATGTTGCTGCTTGTCTCGCTGTCTTCCTCTTTTGACACTGCAGTGCGGTGGACAAGAGAGCATTAACTGGTTAATAACAAGAAGTATGGAGTGTGTACTGAGCCATAAACCCTCCCCTTACCATGAAGTATGGAGTGTGTACTGACTGAGCCATAAACCTCCTCATACCATGTCCAGCAGACATTGTAGGATTACTACCCGTATATACTCGTGTATAAGCCGACCCGTGTATAAGCCGACCCCCCTACTTTTGCCCCAAAACCTGGGAAAACCTATTGACTCGTGTATAAGCCGAGGGTGGACCCCAGCACAGGTATACAGCCCCCAGCAGTGTGGTATACAGCAGCCTCCCCAGTGGTATATACAGACCTCAGTGGTAATACAGCAGCCCCAGTGGTAATACAGCAACCCCAGTGGTAATACAGCAGCCCCAGGGGTAATACAGCAGCCCCAGGGGTTATACAGCAGCCCCAGGGGTTATACAGCAGCCCCAGGGGTTATACAGCAGCCCCAGGGGTAATACAGCAGCCCCAGGGGTTATACAGCAGCCCCAGGGGTTATACAGCAGCCCCAGGGGTAATACAGCAGCCCCAGGGGTTATACAGCAGCCCCAGAGGTAATACAGCAGCTCCAGAGGTAATACAGCAGCCCCAGGGGTAATACAGCAGCCCCAGGGGTAATACAGCAGCCCCAGGGGTTATACAGCAGCCCCAGGGGTAATACAGCAGCCCCAGAGGTAATACAGCAGCCCCAGGGGTAATACAGCAGCCCCAGGGGTAATACAGCAGCCCCAGGGGTTATACAGCAGCCCCAGGGGTTATACAGCAGCCCCAGGGGTATACAGCAGCCCCAGGGGTTATACAGCAGCCCCAGTGGTATATACAGGCCCCAGTGGTATATACAGGCCCCAGCGGTATATACAGCAGCCCCAGTGGTAATACAGCAACCCCAGTGGTAATACAGCAGCCCCAGTGGTAATACAGCAGCCCCAGGGGTAATACAGCAGCCCCAGGGGTTATACAGCAGCCCCAGGGGTAATACAGCAGCCCCAGAGGTAATACAGCAGCCCCAGGGGTAATACAGCAGCCCCAGGGGTAATACAGCAGCCCCAAGGGTAATACAGCAGCCATAGGGGTTATACAGCAGCCCCAGGTGTAATACAGCAGCCCCAGGGGTAATACAGCAGCCCCAAGGGTAATACAGCAGCCCCAGGGGTTATACAGCAGCCCCAGGGGTTATACAGCAGCCCCAGGGGTATACAGCAGCCCCAGGGGTTATACAGCAGCCCCAGGGGTTTTACAGCAGCCCCAGGGGTAATACAGCAGCCCCAGAGGTAATAGAGCAGCCCCAGGGGTAATACAGCAGCCCCAGGGGTAATACAGCAGCCCCAAGGGTAATACAGCAGCCCCAGGGGTTATACAGAAGCCCCAGGTGTAATACAGCAGCCCCAGGGGTAATACAGCAGCCCCAAGGGTAATACAGCAGCCCCAGGGGTTATACAGCAGCCCCAGGGGTTATACAGCAGCCCCAGGGGTATACAGCAGCCCCAGGGATTATACAGCAGCCCCAGGGGTTATACAGCAGCCCCAGGGGTTATACAGCAGCCCCAGGGGTTATACAGCAGCCCCAGGGGTAATACAGCAGCCCCAGGGGTAATACAGCAGCCCCAGGGGTAATACAGCAGCCCCAGGGGTAATACAGCAGCCCCAGGGGTTATACAGCAGCCCCAGGGGTTATAAAGCAGCCCTAGGGGTTATACAGCAGCCCCAGTGGTATATACAGGCCCCAGCGGTATATACAGCAGCCCCAGTGGTAATACAGCAACCCCAGTGGTAATACAGCAGCCCCAGTGGTAATACAGCAACCCCAGGGGTAATACAGCAGCCCCAGGGGTTATACAGCAGCCCCAGTGGTATATACAGGCCCCAGCGGTATATACAGCAGCCCCAGTGGTAATACAGCAACCCCAGTGGTAATACAGCAGCCCCAGTGGTAATACAGCAACCCCAGGGGTAATACAGCAGCCCCAGGGGTTATACAGCAGCCCCAGGGGTTATACAGCAGCCCCAGGGGTAATACAGCAGCCCTAGGGGTTATACAGCAGCCCCAGGGGTTATACAGCAGCCCCAGGGGTAATACAGCAGCCCCAGGGGTTATACAGCAGCCCCAGGGGTAATACAGCAGCCCAGGGGTTATACAGCAGCCCCAGGGGTAATACAGCAGCCCCAGGGGTAATACAGCAGCCCCAGGGGTACTACAGCAGCCCCAGGGGATATACAGCAGCCCCAGGGGTTATACAGCAGCCCCAGGGGTAATACAGCAGCCCCAGGGGTAATACAGCAGCCCCAGGGGTTATACAGCAGCCCCAGGGGTTATACAGCAGCCCCAGGGGTAATACAGCAGCCCCAGGGGTTATACAGCAGCCCCAGGGGTTATACCACAGCCCCAGGAGTTATACCGCAGCCCCAGGGGAAATACAGCAGCCCCAGGGGTAATATAGCAGCCCCAGGGGTTATACAGCAGCCCCAGAGGTAATACAGCAGCCCCAGGGGTAATACAGAAGCCCCAGTGGTAATGCCGAGGTCACTTTAGTACGGCATTCGCGTCTTGCTCATTCACCAGTCATTCCAAATTAGACTATGAACATATGGTACCACTATAAAAATAAATCAGACTGAGATCTGTTTCAAACTTATATTATGTTCATCAAGTAACTACAATGGCAACATCACAGCAACAATCCCTACATTTCCGGATACACTACATTTTATAATCCATGGAATGGGCGTACATAATCAGAGAGCAAGGTGGGATTATGTGAAAAGTCAGGTGGGTTTAAGCTAATATCTATAAGTATATTGGCTAGTTTAATGAGTCCTTTGTCTTCTTTCTTGTATTCACGCCTCCTGGCCGGGTGTCATCCTCAAGCTGGTAGCTGGTAACATGCAAGGTCATTCCACATTCCATCCTTGATACTCCTTTCAATACAGGCCTCATCCTGGCACCTTATCTGTCTGTTTCCCATTCATCCCACGTCCTTTGTCCAGATAGATCTACACAGCTTCTGCAAAACTCAACTTAAACCATAAAATAGTCAAGAACAGCAAGGGGGTTGGGGATACAGAGTAGAAAGCAAGAAATGAAACTCAGAGAGATAAACAAGCAGAGATATATAAAATATATGGAAGAAAATAGACAAGATGGAGGCAGAAAGGAAACCAGTATAGTCAGGAAAGCAGTTGAAGGAAATACTGACAGAAAGAGGGGAAAAACATATAGAGAAACTATGAAAGGGAGAGAGAGAAGAGAACAACTCTTATCTGTTAATATACATATTAATTGATATAGAAAAACTTAATATTTTATCCAGAATATTAGTACTTTGGTTATATTTGTGATATTAACATATAATATGATCTCTAATAGCTACATATTGATAAGGAAATATAATAATTTCCCCCACAGTAATACAGCAGCCCCAAGGGTAATACAGCAGCCCCAGGGGTTATACAGCAGCCCCAGGTGTAATACAGCAGCCCCAGGGGTAATACAGCAGCCCCAAGGGTAATACAGCAGCCCCAGGGGTTATACAGCAGCCCCAGGGTTATACAGCAGACCCAGGGGTTATACAGCAGCCCCAGGGGTTATACAGCAGCCCCAGGGGTAATACAGCAGCCCCAGGGGTAATACAGCAGCCCCAAGGGTAATACAGCAGCCATAGGGGTTATACAGCAGCCCCAGGTGTAATACAGCAGCCCCAGGGGTAATACAGCAGCCCCAAGGGTAATACAGCAGCCCCAGGGGTTATACAGCAGCCCCAGGGGTTATACAGCAGCCCCAGGGGTATACAGCAGCCCCAGGGGTTATACAGCAGCCCCAGGGGTTTTACAGCAGCCCCAGGGGTAATACAGCAGCCCCAGAGGTAATAGAGCAGCCCCAGGGGTAATACAGCAGCCCCAGGGGTAATACAGCAGCCCCAAGGGTAATACAGCAGCCCCAGGGGTTATACAGAAGCCCCAGGTGTAATACAGCAGCCCCAGGGGTAATACAGCAGCCCCAAGGGTAATACAGCAGCCCCAGGGTTATACAGCAGCCCCAGGGGTTATACAGCAGCCCCAGGGGTATACAGCAGCCCCAGGGATTATACAGCAGCCCCAGGGGTTATACAGCAGCCCCAGGGGTAATACAGCAGCCCCAGGGGTTATACAGCAGCCCCAGGGGTTATACAGCAGCCCCAGGGGTAATACAGCAGCCCCAGGGGTAATACAGCAGCCCCAGGGGTAATACAGCAGCCCCAGGGGTAATACAGCAGCCCCAGGGGTTATACAGCAGCCCCAGGGGTTATAAAGCAGCCCTAGGGGTTATACAGCAGCCCCAGTGGTATATACAGGCCCCAGCGGTATATACAGCAGCCCCAGTGGTAATACAGCAACCCCAGTGGTAATACAGCAGCCCCAGTGGTAATACAGCAACCCCAGGGGTAATACAGCAGCCCCAGGGGTTATACAGCAGCCCCAGTGGTATATACAGGCCCCAGCGGTATATACAGCAGCCCCAGTGGTAATACAGCAACCCCAGTGGTAATACAGCAGCCCCAGTGGTAATACAGCAACCCCAGGGGTAATACAGCAGCCCCAGGGGTTATACAGCAGCCCCAGGGGTTATACAGCAGCCCCAGGGGTAATACAGCAGCCCTAGGGGTTATACAGCAGCCCCAGGGGTTATACAGCAGCCCCAGGGGTAATACAGCAGCCCCAGGGGTTATACAGCAGCCCCAGGGGTAATACAGCAGCCCAGGGGTTATACAGCAGCCCCAGGGGTAATACAGCAGCCCCAGGGGTAATACAGCAGCCCCAGGGGTACTACAGCAGCCCCAGGGGATATACAGCAGCCCCAGGGTTATACAGCAGCCCCAGGGGTAATACAGCAGCCCCAGGGGTAATACAGCAGCCCCAGGGGTTATACAGCAGCCCCAGGGGTTATACAGCAGCCCCAGGGGTAATACAGCAGCCCCAGGGGTTATACAGCAGCCCCAGGGGTTATACCACAGCCCCAGGAGTTATACCGCAGCCCCAGGGGAAATACAGCAGCCCCAGGGGTAATATAGCAGCCCCAGGGGTTATACAGCAGCCCCAGAGGTAATACAGCAGCCCCAGGGGTAATACAGAAGCCCCAGTGGTAATGCCGAGGTCACTTTAGTACGGCATTCGCGTCTTGCTCATTCACCAGTCATTCCAAATTAGACTATGAACATATGGTACCACTATAAAAATAAATCAGACTGAGATCTGTTTCAAACTTATATTATGTTCATCAAGTAACTACAATGGCAACATCACAGCAACAATCCCTACATTTCCGGATACACTACATTTTATAATCCATGGAATGGGCGTACATAATCAGAGAGCAAGGTGGGATTATGTGAAAAGTCAGGTGGGTTTAAGCTAATATCTATAAGTATATTGGCTAGTTTAATGAGTCCTTTGTCTTCTTTCTTGTATTCACGCCTCCTGGCCGGGTGTCATCCTCAAGCTGGTAGCTGGTAACATGCAAGGTCATTCCACATTCCATCCTTGATACTCCTTTCAATACAGGCCTCATCCTGGCACCTTATCTGTCTGTTTCCCATTCATCCCACGTCCTTTGTCCAGATAGATCTACACAGCTTCTGCAAAACTCAACTTAAACCATAAAATAGTCAAGAACAGCAAGGGGGTTGGGGATACAGAGTAGAAAGCAAGAAATGAAACTCAGAGAGATAAACAAGCAGAGATATATAAAATATATGGAAGAAAATAGACAAGATGGAGGCAGAAAGGAAACCAGTATAGTCAGGAAAGCAGTTGAAGGAAATACTGACAGAAAGAGGGGAAAAACATATAGAGAAACTATGAAAGGGAGAGAGAGAAGAGAACAACTCTTATCTGTTAATATACATATTAATTGATATAGAAAAACTTAATATTTTATCCAGAATATTAGTACTTTGGTTATATTTGTGATATTAACATATAATATGATCTCTAATAGCTACATATTGATAAGGAAATATAATAATTTCCCCCACAGTAATACAGCAGCCCCAAGGGTAATACAGCAGCCCCAGGGGTTTATACAGCAGCCCCAGGTGTAATACAGCAGCCCCAGGGGTAATACAGCAGCCCCAAGGGTAATACAGCAGCCCCAGGGGTTATACAGCAGCCCCAGGGGTTATACAGCAGACCCAGGGGTTATACAGCAGCCCCAGGGGTTATACAGCAGCCCCAGGGGTAATACAGCAGCCCCAGGGGTTATACAGCAGCCCCAGGGTTATACAGCAGCCCCAGGGGTAATACAGCAGCCCCAAGGGTAATACAGCAGCCCCAGGGGTTATACAGCAGCCCCAGGGGTTATAAAGCAGCCCCAGGGGTTATACAGCAGCCCCAGTGGTATATACAGGCCCCAGCGGTATATACAGCAGCCCCAGTGGTAATACAGCAACCCCAGTGGTATATACAGGCCCCAGCAGTATATACAGCAGCCCCAGTGGTATATACAGGCCCCAGCAGTATATACCGCTGCCTCAGTGGTATATACAGGCCCCAGCAGTATATACAGCAGCCCCAGTGGTATATACAGGCCCCAGCAGTATATACAGCAGCCCCAGTGGTATAAACAGGCCCCAGTGGTGGTATACACAGGCCCCAGTGGTGGTGTATACAGGCCCCTGTGGTGGTGTATACAGGGCCCAGTGGTGGACGTGGTGTATACAGGGCTCAGTGGTGGTGTATACAGGGCCCAGTGGTGGTGTATACAGGGCCCAGTGGTGGTGTATACAGGGCTCAGTGGTGGTGGTAGTGTATACAGGGCCCAGTGGTGGAGGTGGTGTATACAGGGCCCAGTGGTGGTGTATACAGGGCCCAGTGGTGGTGTATACAAGGCCCAGTATGCGGACCGGGGGGGGGGGCGCCTTTGCACACTCACCGATCACCGAGGCCGCCGTCACCGTGCGTCTGCTGTAAGTGCTGTAAGGAGGAGGAGAGGAGGGGCGGGCAGAGCTGCAGGACAGGAAGTCCCGTCCTCCCTCCTCGCTGGCCGGCGCGCCGCGGCCGCCGGCGGCCAGCACGGGGCCCCCCAGGGGGTGCCGGGCCCCCCAGCCGGCGGGCAATGGGCCCCTCATGAGGGAAAAAATATGCCCTGCACAAGATGGCGCCCTAGGCGATCGCCTAGAGTCGCCTAACTGTCGTCCCGGCCCTGGACATCGCAGTTGTGTTGCCTGCCGATATCGCGCTGTGTAACATCTATGCGATCTTGGATTTCTGCCCAAAAAATGCGCGCTCCCACGTCGTTGTATCCAATATCGAAACGATGCTGGGACGTGTAACGCTGACAGCATTCTTGTACCTTTAAGGTACCTTTAAGGTACTTTTACACGCCGCAACCGTGGCGAGAAATCTGACTGCCAATCTGTAGCCCCGTCACCATCGCCGTGAAATTGTCTCGAAATTGCGGCGTGTAATTGGGGAATTTGGTGGCGATAAAAAAGGTTGCGCCTGGTTCCGATTTCACAGCACTGCTCCAAAATCAGAGGCAATCATGGAGGCGAAATTCCCTGCTTTTGGCTATTGAAGGGGCGATAGGGATGGAATCTGCATCGCCTACTGATTTCCCGGAGGCATGCCACAGCGTGCTGGAGACCGCGCCCCATCAGCGATGATTGGTGGTGGCTACTGTCTTCCCATTGGCTGTCAGTTGACACTACGCCATATTTGAGTGGATATTGGTGCCAAAGTCCGAAAGAAAATGGTCATGTATTAGCCAGCCTTCCAGCGCAGGCTGCCCAATCATAGCGCTTTTGCATTGTCCAATGAGCATGTTTGGGGCGCGGTGTAGATCAGTCTGGTACGCCTATGTTCTCGCCGCTCTGCACATGTACGCCCACATTCCTTTGGGGATTGCGGCGTGTGAAGAAGTGAGGGAAGGCGACCGGATGTTTCCCGCTGTTGGTGTGGCAACTTCCGGGGCGACACGTCGCCTTAGGTTGAGGGCGAAATTGCGGTGTGTAAAAGCGCCTTCGGCGTTTGGAGGCAACCATGAAAAATGTGCACGCGCACGTTAGATTGCCTCCTTTCGCCGCCAAAAGTTGCGGCGTGTAAAGGTACCCTAAGGGCTGACACAAGTGTGACCCTAGCCTAAGGCTAGTTTCACGCTAGTGTTTGTGTCTGCATGAGTGGCATGCAAACGCAAATGTGGCGCCCCTATGGCTAGGCACCACAGGGAGGTATTACACTTTGAAAACATATGTAGTATCTCTGTAGTTGTGGATTTAGGGTTTAATCTATAGAGTTTGAATTCACACACAATACTAGGCCACCTTAGAGTAAGGGACTGATTATTCAGTAGGTCCAAAAGGGGGTGGAGCCTAGGTTAGTGCAGGAAGACTTGAGTGACAGTTAGTTAGTTAGTGCTGGGAAGGCAGTCAGTGAGGATGTGCCTGACAGCTCTGCGACAAGAGGGACCCCCATCTCTAGGAGGGGGTCCTGGGACAGAAGGGGATGGACCAGAACCGGTAGGAGCCGGCTGGTAACGTCTGGGAACACCGGCAACACGGAAGCCGAGGCGGTCAGCGGTTTAGTCCTGACCGCAAACCGACGAGCTGCAGGCCCTTAATCACCGGGTAACCGTAGGTGCCACAAGAAGGTAGCTCGCCCCTCAGGCCCAAAATAGGACCAAGATTACAGGAGTATCGGTCCAGATTCCAGTGGCAGGAGGTTTTGCTTACTTGTACTCCCGTCTGTACTGGTAAAGGAAACCCGTGCTCCACCGTAGGAGACCAGGGGACTGTCGGGAGAGCTCTGTAAGGGTGGTTAAATAGAGAGAAGGACAGAATTAGACCCAAAAGACTATCAGAGAGGAACATCTGGAGACTCCATTGAGGTACCCTGAACTGACAACTACTACCCATTAAACCAGACTGTACCGTGTTCTTAATAACATCTGCCAATACCAGTAAAGTGGAGTTGGAGTTGAATCGGTCTCTGTCTTTCTTGCCGTCGGCGCCCGGAGGGCTTCAGCATCATCAGCATCTCACCGGAGGGGTAAGAACAACTACTCCCCTCATCCCCTCTCCCTCCATCACCGCTGCCCTGAGGTAAGTGCTCCACCTGTGGGGAGCTGGACCACATTGAGCTGCACCCGTCATCACCTCAGCAGCCGGCCTGCAGCGCCGTATCCAACTTACCGGGATCCACAGGTGGCGTCACGTACTCTTTACCCCTGTAAATACTTCCCCCATCTAACAAATGGCTGTCGGGGCACGGAACTTGGAACCCGACCACCCATGATTCCCCAGTAAAATCCATCAAACTCAGGCCCGGTATCAGAGTACCCCTTGCCCTGGGCTCATCACAAATACAGTGCAAACGCTGCCATACTGATGTGAACGCAGTGGAGATTCTCCGCATGCGTTCAAATAGTATGGTGCCAGGCCACCCAATCAGTGGCCTCAGCAGAGACCGGGAGATCAGCGGTCACCCAGAGATCAGCGACGGCAGCTGGGAGAGATTTCAATGTGATCCGCAGCATCCTCCTGTGCTGTCATGCGGAGGACACTGTGGATTAATTGACTTCCATTCATTCTTTGTGAGCTTGCAGATGCTTGGTGATAAAACAAGCGCCTGCGAATGCATAAAGAATGCAACATGTTGCGTTCGGAGGGCGCACAAATTATGCGCATCCGCAACTGAACGCAGCCAAACGCAGGTACCATGCATTCCCATGTTAAACATAGGAACGCAGTGCACAAGCATTTGGCCACATTCGGTATGCTGCGTTCAAAAACGCAAATGTGAAAGCAGCCTTAAACATGAGCCATGTATGAGGGAGTTGGAATCAGAGTAGGTGGTTTTACTTACCGACACCACAGTTCTGTATTAAGTCATGAGTCGCTTAGAGGAGCGGGAGGAGGGTCTGTGTTGGGTTTGGATTGGGGGGGGTGAAGGGCTTTGGGAGGGAACCGTAGATGGCTGTCTATTAATAGTAACCGGAGGCTCTTTGATAGGACTGTTGTCAACTGGATAATATGGCGAACCAAATAAGACTATTATGTTGGAATATACGGGGTCTAGCTGATAGGAACAAGAGGGCAATGGTGTTGCGGCACGCTCTTTCCTTCAGGCCGGCTATCATATGCTTGCTGGAGACTCATCTGACTAATGAGAAGAAAAACAGTTTGGCCAGAAGGTGGCAAAGTCATGCGTACCACGCCGCGTACTCAAATTATGCCTCGGTACCATATGAGGAGATGGAAGTGCGGCTGGATAAGGATGGTCGGTATGTCCTGGTGGTGTGTCGTGTGTATGGATGGATGTTTTGCTTTGTGGCGGTATATTTTCCACCGCCGTTTTCGGAGGTCATGCTATTGGAGATTGTGGACCACACCAGGCACAGGGTGGGAATACCTCTACTGCTTGTGGGAGACTTTAATACAGTAGTGGAACAGGGCCTGGACCGGGAGGGGAGAGGTCAGAGATCTGGTGGAGGGGATGGGTTAACGTCATTTGCAAGGTACATTAGGGAACTAGGAATGATTGACTTGTGGAGGGTGAGAAATGAGGGATCCCGATGTTACTCATGTTTCTCCTCTTCACATGGTTCAATGTCAAGGATTGATATGGCTCTGGGCAATCGTCACCTGGATAATATGGTTACTAAAGTAGAATATTTACCAAGGGTGATGTCGGATCACAAACCAATAATGGTAACTCTTGGAACCGGGATGGGGAGGGGGGATGCAGGGGGGAGTGGAGGGTTCACCCCTCGTGGTTACGGACATTGGATATGCAAAAAATTGGTGCAGAACTTGAAGATTTTTTCCTAGACAACGAGGGTAGTACCTCCAGGGGAGTGGTGTGGGATACTATGAAAGCGTTCCTGAGAGGATTGTTTATTAGAGAGATCTCTAGGTGTAAATCCGAAACTAGGGCTGAAGAACAGAAGGCGATGGATGCACTGAGAATGGCAGAGGCCGCTGCCATCGACGGACCATCGGTAGAGGTGCAGGCCCACCTCAGGGAGACCCAGAAGGTTGTGGATGATCTATATGTCAGGGCGACGGAGAGGAGGCATCATTTTTTGAAGATGGGGAGAAGATAGGGCACCTTTTGTCTGTGGTGGCGGCTGCTCAGAGGGAGTCTTCTTACGTATATAATCTTACGGATGATGATGGTGGGGTAGTTAATGACACGGAGGGTATTCTAGATGTGTTTAAATGCTTTTACGAAAAATTGTATTCCTCCGGTTTAACAACCTCGAGAGATGAGCTGGCTACTTATGTTGAACGGGCTGGATTACCACAGGTGGGAGAGTAATGTGGAGAAAGGCTGGGGGCACCACTGACAATAGAGGAATTGGAGGACGCATTGGCCTCAATGGCAAATGACAAGGCCCCGGGGCGGACGGCCTTCCGGCCGAGGTTTATAAGCAACTTAAAGAGATTCTGCTGCCCAGACTGTTGATAGTCTTTCAGGAGGCTTTGCAGACGGGTGGTCTACCGGAATCCATGAGGGAATCGGTTGTGGTGGTCCTACCTAAAGAAGGCAAGGATAGGAGCAAACCGGAGTCGTATAGGCCCATTTCACTGCTGTCTGTGGATATGAAGCTGCTTGCCAAGATCTTGGCACGCAGGCTGGAGAGGTGATCACAGATGTGATCCACCCGACCAATCTGGATTATGCCCCATAAGTCCACAGCCGTCAATCTGCGACACCTCTTCTTGAACATTCAGCTTCCTGCGGATAATAGAGGGAGTAGAGTGGTGGTTTCCCTTGACGCCCATAAGGCCTTTGATAGTGTGGAATGGGACTATTTGTGGTTGGTATTGGAGAGGATGGGCTTCCACCAGCGGTTTGTCTCTTGGGTGAAGATACTGTATCGAGATTCTGTGGCCAGAGTGAGGGTTAATGGTCGGCGGTCGGGAAGATTTCGTTTGTTCAGGGGCACTCGCCAGGGATGCCCACTGTCGCCCTTGCTTTTTGCTATTGCCATAGAACCCTCAGCTGCTTATATTAGGCAAACGGTTGGGGTGCAGGGGTTTAGATTTGGATCGGTTGAAGAGAAAGTGGCCTTATATGCAGATGATGTATTGCTATTCCTATAAGACTCGGGGGACTCTCTTGCCCAGGCGGTAGGGGTGGTTAAGGAATTTGGGGGCATGTCTGGTCTTAGGATCAATTGGGAAAAATCTAGCATTATGAAGGTGGATGAAGATGGAGTGGTGGGACTGGAAGACGGGGGATGTACTGACTTGAAATTAGTGGATAAGTTTAAATACCTGGGAATTCAGATCTCCTTGCCTGTCCTAGACTATGTCAGGT
Source organism: Allobates femoralis (assembly GCA_033576535.1). Taxonomy (NCBI): domain Eukaryota; kingdom Metazoa; phylum Chordata; class Amphibia; order Anura; family Aromobatidae; genus Allobates; species Allobates femoralis. The sequence continues at coordinate 334,772,656 of JARQOC010000004.1, read as the reverse complement.
GGAATGTTTTGCCCTTGATAGAGTCCCTGAGGGATAAGATACGGGCTTGGTGTGGTCTGCGCCTCTCGGTGGTAGGTAGAATTAACCTGGCAAAGATGGTTCTCATGCCAAAACTCCTTTATGTGCTCCATAATTCACCTGTTTGGGTACAGAGGGGCTGTTTCAGAAATTGAGGTCATTATTGCGGAAACTGGCATGGGGTACGGGTCAGCCAAGACTGAAGCTTGAAACATTACAGAGACCAAAAGACGAAGGGGCGCTGGCTATGCCAGATCCATGTATCTATTTTCTGGCTGCACAAAGTCAACATTTCAGGGGCTGGGCAGAGTGGGGTGTAGGTTCTTCTACTCAATTGATTCTTGAACACTTTATTCCCCAGAAGCCACTGGTAGGGGGGTTGGAGGCTGGAGACTTCGGCAGGATTGGGGGCCGGTTTCCCACTCTGTGCCTGGTTCATAAGGTTTGGAACAAGGTTAGGGCGGTGAGAGGGATTACAGGTGTTTTGAGATATACCCGTCTATGGTTGAATGTGAATTTGGGGGAATTTTACAAACTGGGGGAGCAGAAGGTGTGGAGGCGTAGGGGCATAACTTGTGTGACTCAGATTCTATCAGGAGGTAGTTTGAGGGCATTTGAGGACCTGAGTAACGAATTTCATTTGAGGGAGTCTGACAAATTCCTATATAAGGCTGTGGTCACAGTACCATTTTTCACATGCATTTTTGAGACCTGCGTTTTCAAAAATACGCATGTAAAAAATGCACCCATAGGCCCCCATGTTAAAAACGCATGCCCTAATAGCCAAAATGCATGTGTGGGCTGTCCCATGCGTTTTGGAGCATATCCAAAAACGCATGCGTTTTTTGAATAAAGGCCTTATTGAAAACGCATGCAAAAACGCATGTACAATTAGTGCCATTCAAAACGCATGCGTTTCCCATAGGAGCCCATGTTAAAAAACGCATGGCTTTCCGAAACGCATGCGTTTTTTAACATGGGCTCCTATGGGAAACGCATGCGTTTTGAATGGCACTAAAAGTACTAATTGTACATGCGTTTTGCATGCGTTTCCCATAGGAACTCATGTTATAAAAACGCATGCGTTTTCTACAAAAACGCATGCGTTTTTCAAAACGCTCAAAAAAATACTACAAGCACTATTTTTATGTGCAGATTCAAAAACGCAGCCAAAAACGCAGGGAGCCATCAGAGACCTTAAAAAACTCATGCTGACATGAAAAACGCATGTAAAAAAGCATGCGTTTTTAAAAGGCACCAAAAAAACTGTGACCACAGCCTTAAAGAGTCCGACATGCCTTCAGGCAGCAGGCTAAGCTGACGGATCTTTGGCTGCAGGTGGATGTGGTACTAGACAACATGTGTATGGCTGGTATCACAAAGGGGGTCATATCTACACTCTATAGAGACCTTATGCACACGGTTCTGCTGCGACACCCCATAAAGGCACGGGACAAGTGGGAGGAGGACCTAGGGGAGATAGAGAACGAAGTCTGGGAATCAATTCTGGAATACGGGCCCAAGTTGTCACTGAGTGAACCAGGGAGACTGTCGCAGTTGTACTTGGTCCATAGATCATACAGAACACCTGCTTTCCTGTTTAGAATCGGAGTACGAGGATCGTCGGAGTGCCCGAGATGTCATAGTGAGAATGCAGGGCTCCTGCATATGATGTGGGATTGCCCCAGTTTGCAAGCGTTCTGGTTGACAGTGTTTACCCTGATAGAGGGCAGGTATAAGTGTGTGATACCCAGGGAACCCCTTGTATGCGTGTTGGGCTATGTGGAGCTTATTAAGGTTCTGAACGTACGTAAGGTGGCTGTGGCTAGATTGCTGTTCATTGCTCGCAAGCTAATAGCAAGGCATTGGATCAGGGCCGAGCCGCCCTCGAGGATGGAGTATGTTAAGGGGGTAGACTACATCATAGGACTGGAGGGGAAGATATACAGGAGACGGAGTGCGGGGAAACTGTTTGATCAACTGTGGGAACCCTGGCTGAATCGGTGATGGGTTAAGATAAGGAAGGATGGACAGGGAGGTCTTGTGGTCAGTAGAGTGGAAATTCTTTACATCTATGAGTTACTGTCACTCGAACTGTATTATTTTTGATGGATACTTTCGATTTAAATAACTAGTGCAAGTAATTGGTAGCTGTCTGCGGAAGGGGAGGGGGAGGGAGGGGGTGTTGAGGGGAGGGGGGAAGGGGGGTTTGGGTTGGGGTGTATTACCATGTTAAACTTTGATGTCTATTTGTGGATTTTTGTAATGCTTGAAATTTGATTAATAATAAAATATATCTGATTAAAAAAAAAAGTCACAAGTCACAACTGTACAAATGCAGGTGAATTATATGGATTTCATTTACTGTTTAAGGCTCCTTTCACTTCAGCGGTTTGCTGATGTTTTCGGCAAATCCAGCAGATGGTGCTACATTTGCTGGATCTGCCGCCTAACGGCTGACTTGTGGCACCGATCCGGCAAGCCCCATGCATTCTCTATGGGGCTTGCGGTCAGGTGCGATTTTCCATATCCGGCACTGGAAAAAAAACGCTGCTAGCTGCAGTTTTTTGACATACCGCAAATGCTGGATTTGCCGGATTGCGTCAAATACCACATTTGCCACACCTCCCGCAAGCCCCATAGAAAATGAATGGGGGCTTGTCGCAAGTGTACCTCAAGTCGGCCGTTAGGGGGCAGATGTGGTAAATTTGCTGGATTTGCCGCATTCAGCGAAAAACGCTAATTTGAAAGCAGCTTAAGGCCGGTTTCACATTTGCGTTTGGTCTGCATGCTTTCGGTCTGCAGACGCAAACACAGTGCCGAACGCATCCATAATGAATTGAATGCAGCATGTGTTATCTGCATGCGTTCACAGACAGAACTCCATAGGAGACCATTATAATCAAGCCGGCCATAGGAAATCACTGCGGTCTGGAGGAGAGAAAGAGAGAGAGAGGAAGGGAGAGAGAGGTTTCTACCGTGTTTTCCCCGAAAATAAGACAGCGTCATATGTTAATTTTTGCTCTGAAAGATGCGCCATGTTTTATTTTCGGGGGGTGCCTTACTTGTCCATGACCAAGAATTCACATTTATTGCTAAACAAAAAAAGGACGTTTTATCATCCCCTTGCAGCCCCCAATAAAGAAACCACATCATCCCCAAATATGGTGTCAGGGATACACACACACACAGGGTCACATAAACACAAGGGCACACAACACACAGGGGCACACACACACACGGGGCACACAAACACACAGGGACACACACAGGGGCACATACACACAGACAGGGACACTTCTCACTGGTCCCTGCTGCATTCCGGCGTCTCTCTGAGCTGCCTGCTGCTGTCCTGGTGCCTGCCGCTGTCTCTGTGCTCACCGCTGCAAGGAGGACGGCACCGCTCTTATTTCCTTGTAGCAGGTGCTGTAAGTGTACGGTGCCGCTGTCCCAACCAATCACAGACCAGGAGCCGCTTGAGCAGCCAATCACAGGTCAGAAGCTGACGTCATACAGAGACTGGCCTGTGATTGGCCGCTGGTCAGTTCCTTGCCTGTGATTGGCCGGTACATTGGCGGGGGGCTTGAAAAATAGAGTGGTGTCGGTCTACAATGCATCTGCGGCACCACTCACAGCGACGGGCACTGGGAGGACACGAGCGGGGAGCGGGCTGGAGGCGGGGGCGGGGTGGAGGAATAGCAGCTGTATGCCCCAATTTTCAGATCGGTGGCATGCTGATTATTATAAAATAGAGACATGCCTTATTTTCGGGGGGTGCCTTATATTTGCAGGCACATTAAAGCCACTGGTATGCCTTACTTTCGGGGGCGCCCTATTTTCGGGGAAACAGGGTATGCGTTCACCTGCGTTGCCATCCAGATGGCAGTGCGTTCTCATTGGGTTAATGTATGATTTGTACACTTGCAGAGGCTTGTGTACAAATCATACATCCTCAGACGCACAGAAAATGCTACAATTTGCGTTTCTATGCTCCGACAAACAATGCACTCGGACACAAATGCGTGCATCTGTAGGCAAACGCATACACCGTGTGTTTCCATGTTAAACATAGAGATGCACGATGGATGCGTCGCCGCATGAGTTCGGCCGCTGCCATACTCAGCGGAGCCGAACGCTAGTCTGAAACCGGCCTAAGACAAAAAAAAAACAAGAGTTCTGATTCTTCATTTTTTCCCGTTTACAGCATTTTCCGTATGTGTTAAAATGTAAGGCTGCTTTCACATCTGCGCTTCACAGCATTTCCAGCAGCTCTTACAGTGGGAGAGGTTTGCATCTATGGAAAGTGACAATTTTCTGTGGTGATTCATATAGGGCCCTGCTTGTGACTAAAGCAGACCTATTGTCTGCTATGAACTATATGAGTGATACTTTGTATCATTTTAGGTTGTGAAATTCTTGTGATTGCAAAAAGAATGTGTCTTCAGATGTAGATTATACACAGGTGTGTTATACGATCAGTGGTTGGTTACTAAATGTTTTTAAACCATGTATCAGTAGGGACTTGTATCTCGAAGAGTAAGGGCGTTTATGCCAGAAACGCGTATGAGATGTACCCCTGACCTATCTGATTTTTAATGGAAAAATAAAGATTGAAGATTTTATATATACATTTGGGATTCGCCAGTGAATTTCTTAATGTTCAAAGCCTTAAAAGTCAAGGCGGATGGCTGGAGTCCAATATATGGCTGGACAGCTTAATCTATGATAAGGACACAGTGAGGCGAATACTATTTTCTTCAGACCTATTGTCATGAGTGTGTCACGGACTGATGTTACCTCAAGGAAATCTGGGATCAGAAGGTCTCAGTGTTTAGTTGATCACAAATCATTTTTAGTGCCCACTTGTCATTTATCCAGAGTAGGAGCTTATTTAATATTATTTGGTGCTGAAGTGGTTAAAGAGGACCTGTCACCAAACCAGGCATGGTGATCTAATTACAGCACTGGATGCAGCATGTCTGCTGCATCCAGGCAAGGGGTCCCCCAGCCATTGAGCCCCCCTGTACCCCGAGTAAATACACTTAGAAAACTTACATCCTGCAGCCTGAAAGGAGGTGGCTAGAGGCTGGAGCTGAAGGGCAGATTCACACCCCATGCATGTTTAATCTGCCCACCGCTGCCAATCATTGTCTCCCTCTTCTGCAGCATAACACAGAGTTTTTTTTTTTTTTTAGAAATGGCTGCTTAGCCCCGCCCCCTGCGGTGACATCACCGCTTATACCCGCCCTGCTCTATAGTTAACATAGAGCAGGGCGGTATAAGCGGTGATGTCACTGCAGGAGGCGGGGCAGGCGGCCTTCTGCTCTGACATCACCACCTTTCCATGCCCTGCTCTATGTTAACCATAGAGCAGGGCAGGTATAAGCGGTGACGTCACCGCAGGGGGCGGGGCTAAGCGGCCATTTCTAAAAAATGTTTTAAAAAAACTCTGTTTTTCTTCTGAGGTTCTTTGTTCTGTGTCTTCTCTTTGCTGTGAATAAGCTCCCCTTCCTTATCTTTCGCTCCCTCCTCCTCCCTGTGTTTGCTTTGAGGGGGGAGAGAAGGGGGTGTGAAGTTTACTAAGAGAACAAAGAGACATTTTACATTGTAACAGAGATAATACTACCCATCTTTCCATCGGATCCTGAATGGAAAGCAGGAACTTTTCACATCTTTGTGGCTGTAAATATTGAGGATAATAATTGTTTAATGTGTATTTTGTTGGAAGCTAATAATACATTTGATACAGTGATAATTGTTTTAACAGTTTTTGTATATTTCTGTTTGAGGTTTTATGGAACTAGATTCTTACTGACTTATATGAGTAAATGGTGTTAGTACAGTGAATAATTGTTTTTAAAAGAGGAATAGAGACCAGATGATAATGCTTATTATGTGTGTGTTAAATCTTCAATTTCTAATCTCAAGGTTTTCTAAAGTTGTTGTGCATTTACTGCCCACCTGCTATGGCGATGGCCCCCAGGGGGGATTGGACATGTTTTCGGTGTAAACCTCAGACTGCCAGATGAATGTTTTCATTGTGAAGGCTATAGACTATGCCCCCTGACTGATCCCGAGACCATAGCTCCTCCTATTGAGTGTTTTTTGGACAGACCCACCGCCCGGGTGCCCCCCACCTGTGGAATGCAAGACTTAGAGAAAGTCCTGCTCACCGGAACTTCCTGCGGTGGTCATCTTATGGCACCCGATGGCCTGTTAACAATGAGACCACACCACAGTTAGTTCTACCACCAGTTTTTATATATATCTAGTTATGATTATTCAAGGGCAATTTTACACACACCTTTACTCCGATGTGTTTTGATTCCCTCATGCGAGGGGGGAATGGAGACATCTATGACAGAGTTTAAATATTTTTTTGTTAAGTATGTTGACAGTGATAATTTATTTATATAGCACCAACATATTCTGCAGTGTTGGCCCAGGTATCAATAAAATTAGTAGAGAATTACAAGATCTGATATCATATCCTTTTTTATATCCTTTCCCTTAAAGGTAATGTGTTTATGTAATATAAGATGATGAGATGCTCAAGTGGGGTGACAGGTACTTTTCAGGTTATATGGAAATTTTGAGATTTTGTTCTTTGCATTGTACTATTTCACTATGTCATTGATAGTCACAATAATTATACAAATTTTTATGAGATTTTGGTTGAAATTGTCGTCAGGGCAATAAATTCCCCATGATACGCTTCTTCTTATGTTTTGGCACTCATAAAATGCTTGTCTAACATCTATTTTTGCGTTTTCTCTCCCCTTCAACATGCAGGTAGTGTGGAATGGAGTTGCTCTCTACAGCCTGGAGATAGAGTGATGGTCAGAAGGAACATCAGAGGTTCTGCTGACCACTGAGATGATTGTAAAGCTCGAGTAGAAGCCCAACTGGATCCAAGACCCACACTACAAGACAGATGAGCCCAGGAGAGCCACCGAATGATGTAGACTTATAATGTGCCTTATCCTTAAATGCTGACAAATGGGGGCTCATCGAGGGCTATGTGCCAAAAGAAAAAGAGTGGAGAACAAGTTATTACCTTGTGGTTCAATACCTCAGATCCTGTAGTTAGTTATAAATTTGACGTTTGTATATGTGTCACCACCGCCGACATTGACTACGGGTGTAATTGTGAGTCCTGGAACATGGTGGATGGAAAACTGGGAAGGACTGGATATGCAAACCTACTGTAACCTGTGAGAAGACAGACAGTAAGGGTAGAAGCCTCTGTACTAGAATGACTCTGTTACCGCCAGAATACGTGACCAAACACTGCACCATAGGGTTCTGTCCTATTTGTAAGTCAGGCAACTGTTTTCCCCCTATACTTGACGATAGAAAACTCTTTTACTACAGACTCTCGCCTATATGTGATGGATATAAGCATCCCAGGGGACACTGACTGCTTAGGACACCTTTATCTTAAGGGTGTCAGGGATTGACCTACTTTAGATAAAACTGAAGTTTCATCACCACCATTGACTTGATACGAGGCCATGTCCTCCTGAATTAAACAGTAGTGAGGGCTGACTTATGGACGTGTGAAAATGGTGACTTTTATCTATAAGTGAGAGTGGGGTGAAAGGGTAAATGTGCTATTGTTATATTTTTGATACTATCTTAGATTGTCTCCAAATGCAGACAATCTCCATGAATATGCAATGAAGAATCAGAGATGTCAAATCATAACCAACCCTAAAATCAAATCTTTATTGTTATTTGCAAACTCACAACACAGAAAAAGATAAAAACTAGATGCACAGAAAGTATGAAAGGAAGAGGCAACACCTATAATTTGCCTTAATACGTCATGGTGCCCCCACTCGACGGCGGCTATCCCTCTACTTCCCTATTCTGATCCTGTAAGCAGGAAAAGGGGTCTTCCCCTCTCCTTACTGTCCAGCCCAGAGTCGCATTTAAATGAAGTGTTAGGTATCACTTTGTGTCCTAGTATTAAAAGAAATTGAAGCTCCCTTATACTAGTACTCCATCTGCTATTGATAAAGCCTGATCCAGCATTTGTTACTAGCTACCACTAGCTCAGTCCTCCCTGATTCTCCTCAGGGTTTTCCCACCTTACAGATATAGGAATCACCTAGAACCATATATAGACGCCAGTGGCTAGCATAGCAGGGTACTTAGCTTTCTAGAGGTTCAATATGCTGCCCATGCCTCGATGCATTTCATTAAATCATCATCAGGAGGCTTGATACAGATCTTCCAATTGAGATTCTGCCAATGTTCACAATGCTGATTGCTTGGAGGGTTGCCCTAGCTAGCATTCCCGTTAAGACTGCTCCAGACCTATTGGCTGCCTCCCACTCACAGTGACTGTTTATTTTGGTGTGAATTAAGGCTGAAGGAGGGTTCACTGACACAGGAAGTGAGGTCACTATGAGTGGGAGGCACACAGTTTTTGAGAGCAGACTTATATCTGAGTTTAGTCTGATTTAAACTTCTGGCATACCTTCGAATGAGTTAATTTGGCAAGGGATAAGCAAAGAGCCGAGATCCTTAGAATCTCATTGCCATACTACCATTACAGTCATATGAAAAAGTTTGGGCACCCCTCTTAATCTTACTTTTTTTGTTTAAAATTGTTTTTTGTACTAACCGAAAATGTGAAATATGCATTATTTAAAAAATTGACAGGTGCAAAAGTATGGGCACCTCAACAGAAAAGTGACATTAATATTTAGTAGATCCACCTTTTGCAAAAATAACAGCTTCTAGTCGCTTCCTGTAGCTGTTAATGAGTTCCTGGATCCTGGATGAAGGTATTTTACAAAACAATTCCAGTTCAGTTAAGTTTGATGTTCGCCGAGCATGGACAGGCCTCTTCAAAACATCCCACAGATCTTCAATGATATTCAGGTCTGGGGACTGGGATGGCCATTCCAGAACATTGTAATTGTTCCTCTGCATGAATGCCTGAGTAGATTTGGAGCGGTGTTTTGGATCATTGTCTTGCTGAAAGATCCATCCCCGGCGTAACTTCAACTTTGACACTGATTCTTGAACATTATTCTCAAGAATCTGATGATACTGAGTGGAATCCTTGCGACCCTCAACCTTAACAAGATTCCCATTGCCGTCATTGGCCACACAGCCCCAAAGCATGATGGACCCTCCCCCAAATTTGACACTGGGTAGCAAGTGTTTTTCTTGGAATGCTGTGTTTTTGTGGCGCCATGCATAACGCCTTGTTGTATGACCAAACCACTCTATCTTTGTTTCATCAGTCCATAGGATCTTCTTCCAAAATGAAACTGGCTTTTCAAAATGTGCTTTTGCATACCTCAGGCGACTCTGTTTGTGGAGTGCATGCAGAAACAGCTTCTTTCGCATCACTCTCCCATACAGCTTCTCCTTGTGCAGTGTGCGCTGTATTGTTGACCGATGCACAGTGACACCATCTGCAGCAAGATGATGCTGCAGCTCTTTAGAGGTGGTCTGTGGATTGTTCTTGACTGTTCTCACCATTCTTCTTCTCTGCCTTTCTGATATTTTTGTTGGCCTGCCACTTCTGGCCTTTACAAGAACTGTCCCTGTGATCATCCATTTCCTTACTATGTTCCTCACAGTGGAAACTGACAGGTTAAAGGGAATCTGACCCCACAAACTGACCCCCCGCGCATCTTTATACCTGTCCCTGCAGCACCCCTTATTATCATTTCTAGTCATCTCTTTTGCAGAAAAAAATCGATTTTGTAAAGTAGAGAAGAGGTTATATTCACCTCGTCCTGTGTGGGTTCTCTGTTTCTGAATTAGTCTCAAAGGCAGGCCTGTCTGCTGCTCCCTTGTAATTATGCACGCCCCTCTCAGGTTGCTGCCTTGCTAAGAGCCTGGCCGCGTCATGAAAGGGGGGGGCTAACAGCATGACACGATTTAGCCCCGCCCCTTTCATGACGTGGCCAGGCTCTTAGCAAGCAGAGAGGGGCGTGCATAATTACAAGGGAGCAGCAGACAGGCACGCCTTTGAGACTATTCAGAAACAGAGAACTCACACAGGACGAGGTAAATATAACCTCTTCTCTGCTTTACAAAATCGATTTTTTTCTGCAAAAGGGATGGCTAGAAATGATATTAGGGGGTGCAGGGACAGGTCTAAAGATGTGGGGGGGTCAGTTTGTGAGGTCAGGTTCCCTTTAAATCTGTGAGACAACTTTTTGTATCCTTCCCCTGAACAACTATGTTGAGCAATCTTTTTTTCCAGATCATTTGAGAGCTGTTTTGAGAAGCTATGATGCCACTCTTCACAGAAGATGCAACTAGGAGAACAACTTGCAAGTGGACACCTGAAATAGCTTTTCTCATGATTGGATACACCGGGCTATGAAGTACAAAGCTCAATGAGGTTACCAAACCAATTTAGTGCTTCAGTAAGTCAGTAAAAAGTAGTTAGGAGTATTCAAATCATGAAAATCAGAAGGGTGCCACACAATTGCATATTTCACATTTTTGGTTAGTAAATGAACCTCATTTCAAACCTGAAATATTACTGTGTCCATCAGTTATTTCATATATCACACTATAAAATAGCTGTTGCAAAAAAACAATTTTAAACAAAAAAAAAAAAGAGTAAGCTTAAGAGGGGTGCCCAAACTTTTTCATATGACTGTAATTGTAGGATCTACTAATCTGGTTAAGATGATCTGAATGCCCCAATTACTATACATCCTACATAACTCACACATAATGGATCCCATAATAATATTTGTATATAAATCAATGGGATATTTAGAGAATTATTATGGAGAAAAAACCTCCAAGAATAAGCTGGAAACTTTACAGAGGGAAAAGAGAGCAGGTGGACTGGTGATTCCCAATACTTGGATATATTTTACTGCAGCTCAACTTCAGCACATTCGTGGGTGGAACAATCCTGGGGAAGCTAAAGGTGCCTTCACACATGGCAATATTGCTAGGCAATTTCACTGGCAATCTGCTGGTTGCAGTGAAATCATGGACACATTGTTCTATTATGTTGCTGTGTACAAATGGAACAATGTGTCCATGATTTCACTGCAACCAGCAAATTGCTAGTGAAATTGCCTAGCAATATTGCCGTGTGTGAAGGTACCTTTAGAGTCTTCTACATCAGCAATTTTTAAGACGAACAATCTTTACATAACACTGGAGGCCATTTTTCTTTTTGTCTCAGCCGGGCGATACCCTAACCCTGACCCTTATTCATAAATTATGGTGGAAAATGAGGTGTATGCAGGGTGTACAGCGGATTTCCAGTTCACTTCATTATGGGAAACTCCATGCTACCTAATCTACAAGTGCATCTCAATAAATTAGAATATCATCAAAAACTTAACTTATTTCAGTAATTCAATACATAAAGTGAAACCCATATATTATATAGTCATTACAAACAGAGTGATCTTTTTCAATTGTTTATTTTTGTTAATGTTGATGATTAAGGCTTACAGCCAATGAAAACCTGAAAATCATTATCTCAGAAAATTAGAATAATTAACACAAAACACCTGCAAAGGCAAACTAAGCATTTAAAATAATCCCTGATGGTGGGTTTACACACACCAATCATTGTATCCAATCTCTGAACCAATCTCTGGTTGCAGTGAAATCATGGACACATAGTTCCATTTTGTGGTGTGTACAACATGGAGCAATCTGTCCATGATTTCACTGCAACCAGAGATTGGTTCTGAGATTGGATACAATGATGGTGTGTGTAAACCCACCATTAGTCTGGTTCGTAGCCTACACATTATGGGAAAGATTTCTGACTTGACAGATGTCCAGAAGGCAGTCATTGACACACTCCACAAGGAGGGCAAGCCACAAAAGGTCATTATTAAAAAAAATCTGACTGTTCACAGAGTGCTGTATCCAAGCATATTAATGGAAAGTTGAGTGCAAGGAAAATGTGTTGTAGAAAAAGGTGCACAAGCAGCTCGGATAACCTCAGCCTTAAAAGGATTGTAAAGAAAAGGCCATTCAAATATTTGGGGGAGATTCACAATGAGTGGACAGCTACTGAGTCAGTGCTTCAAGAGCCACCACACACAGACATATCCAGGACATGGGCTACAATTGTCGCATTCCTTGTGTCATGCCACTCATGAACAACAGACAATGCAAGAGGCGTCTTACCTTGGCCAAGGAGAAAAATAACTGAACTGTTGCTCAGTGGTCCAAGATGTTGTTTTCAGATGAAAGTAAATTTTGCAGTTCATTTGGAAATCAAGGTCTCAGAATATGGAGGAAGAGTGGAGAGGCACACTATCCAAGCTTCTTGAGGTTTAGTGTGATATTTCCACAATCAGTGATGGTTTAGGGATACATGTAATCTGCTGGTGTAGGTCTACTGTTTTATCAAGACCAAAGTCAGTGCTGCCATATACCTAGAAATTTTAGAGCACTTTTTGCTTCCCTCTGTGACAAGCTTTTTGGTGATGGAAATTTCATTTTCCTGCAGGGCCTGGCTCCCTCTCCACACTGCTAAAAGTACCAATACCTGGTTTATTAACCAATTTATCACTGTGCTTGATTGGTCAGAAAACTCACCTGACCTAAACCACATAGAAAATCTATGAGGTATTGTCAACAAGAAGATGTGAGACAGCAGACCCAACAATGCAGATGAGCTGAAGGCTGCTATCAATGCTATAAAAGCAAACTGGGTTTCAATAACAACGCAGCAGAGCCACAGGCTGATTGCCTCCATGCCGTGCTGCATTGATGCAGTAATTCATGCAAAAGGAGCCCCAACTAAGTATTGAGTGCATTAACTGCACATACTTTTCAGTAGGCCAACATTTATGATTTAAAAATCATTATTTCAGTTGGTCTTATATAATATTCTAATTTTCTGAGATAATGAATTTTGGTTTTCATTGGCTGTAAGCCATAATGATCAACATTAACAGTAATAAGCACTTGAAAAAGATCACTCTGTTTGTAATTACTATATAATATATGCTTTTCACTTTATGTATTGAATTACTAAAATAAATGGACTTTTTGATAATATTCTAATTTATTGAGATGCACTTGTATATAGTCTACAGGGGTTTGAACGTTGGGGTCAAGGGGAGTGGACAGATTTACACATATGCTAACATGAAATGAGATTAAAGAGTTCTTCCAATTGCAGACACAATTTGGACTCTCTCACAAGGAATCTTACAAGTACTTGCAGTTACAGCATGCATTTTAGGCTGAGAGACAACTTTAACCCCTTCATGACCTTTTGCATACCAGTTCATCATAGGTCGATGGTACTTACCAACATATGATGTAGTGGTTCGTCATGGCAGAATGGTGGTAACAGCAAGCGTGCTTCAGTACCCTGTAATTCTATACACAGGGGACCAGAGCTCAACCTCCTGGTGGATTCCCCACCCTGCAACCAGGGCCGTATTTGCCTTTAGGCACTTGTAGGCACGTGCCTAGGGCGGCGGCATTCAGGGGACGGTGCTTGAGCGTGTTTTATTTATTTACTTTTTTTAATATTCTTTCCGGGCACCGGCCGTGTACGAGGTGTAGGGAGCAGAGCCGAGTGTGTTCAAGGTATACAGAGCAGAGGTGAGTGTGTACGAGGTGTACTGAGCTGAGCCGCATGTGTACGAGGTGTACGGAGAGGAGCCGCGTGTGTACGAGGTGTACGGAGCTGAGCCGCGTGTGTACGAGGTGTACGGAGCTGAGCCGCGTGTGTACGAGGTGTACGGAGCTGAGCCACATATGTACGAGGTGTACGGAGAGGAGCCGCGTGTGTACGAGGTGTACGGAGCTGAGCCGCGTGTGTACGAGGTGTACGGAGCTGAGCCACATGTGTACGAGGTGTACGGAGAGGAGCCGCGTGTGTATGAGGTGTACGGAGCGGAGCCGCGTGTGTACGAGGTGTACGGAGCAGAGCTGAGAGTGTATGAGGTGTACGGAGCTGAGCTGTATGTGTACGAGGTGTAGGGAGCAGAGGAGTGTGTACAAGGTGTACAAAGCAGAGGTGAGTGTGTACGAGGTGTACGGAGCTGAGCCGCATGTGTACGAGGTGTATGGAGAGGAGCCGCGTGTGTGCGAGGTGTACGGAGCTGAGCCGCGTGTGTACGAGGTGTACGGAGCAGAGCCGTGTGTGTACGAGGTGTACGGAGCTGAGCCACATGTGTACGAGGTGTACAGAGCTGAGCCGCATGTGTACGAGGTGTACGGAGCTGAGCCACATGTGTACAAGGTGTACGGAGCAGAGCCGTGTGTGTACGAGGTGTACGGAGGTGAGCCACATGTGTACGAGGTGTACAGAGCTGAGCCGCATGTGTACGAGGTGTACGGAGCAGAGCCGAGTGTGTACGGAGCGGAGTTGAGTATGTTCGAGGTGTACAGAGCAGAGCTGAGAGTCTATGAGGTGTATGGAGCGGAGCCGCTTGTGTATGGAGCAGAGCTGGGAGTGTACTAGGTGTATGGAGCAGAGCTGGGTGTGTATAGGTCATACAAAGCAGAGCTGCGTGTGTACATGCCGTGCGGAGCAGATCTGCATGTGTACTAGGTGGAGAACTCTGTGGGGGACATGATAATACTTGGAGGGCTATGAGGAGCCTTTATACTTTATGCAGGGCTGTTTGAGGGTTGTGTTGGGGGCCATTATACAGTGTGAAGAGGTGTAGGGGCCATTGTACTGTATGTAGGTCCATTACACTGCAAGGAGGGCTATATGGGGATCACAGTTGGAGATCATACTGTGCCAGTATAGTTGAGGGGCTTACAGTAGGGTCATCATACTGTGCGTATAGAGGAATTCACTGTGAGGCATCATATAGTGTTTGGGGGGCACTTTTGTTGGCATCACACTTTATGGCTGTAACAAAAGGAGAATCCAGGGGCTTCAATAGGAGGAAAATTACATTGTAAGGGCTGCAGTTGTGAGAGATGTTATTATGTGACCCAGGCAAATATTTTTTGGGGGGGCATTAAGAACTACTAAGGGTCTCATTATTTCTCTGTAGGCCCCTGGTGCAGGATGCATTGTCCCTCTGCTGCAGGACTGATTGGCATGCAATATGGGGGAGGGGCAGCCCATAGAGCTGCAGTATGCCAAATGGGAGGGGGGCGGCCCACAGACCTGCAGCATGGGCTGTGGAGTCGGAGTTGGAGCCATTTTGGTGAAGCCAAAATGGACCACTCCTAAAAATATAACAAATTGGGTACAGTCATCTGTTTTTTGCTCCATTTTGCATGCAATTGCTATGCGAGTGTCCGACATTTTTCTCAGATAACATCCGTTTCACATCCGCGTGCAATCAGTTTTTTTTCTCAGCAGCTTTTACTGTAGAATCATTTCCAGGGACATTTTTTCCAGTTGTCTGAGCTGCAGAATGAGAATATATCAGTGAAAATAATGGATGTCTCTCGGATGGTCCGTTGGCGGTCCATAATTTTGTGGGATCCATAGACTTGCATTGGCGAGTCTCACGCGTGATCGCAGACTGTCGCAGCATGTTGCAACTTTTTTCTCATCCAAACTCTGGATGAGAAAAAGCATCTGACACTCGCCAATCTGCTCTCAGACACTGAATAACATTGGTCCGAGTGCAATGCAATGAAATCACGCATTGTACTTGTCCAAGTTTCACGCCAGTGTGTCTGTACCCTAATACTAAAATCCATATCGTAATCCTATGTTTATGGCTCAGTTAGTACACACTCCATACTTCTTGTTATTAACCAGTTAATGCTCTCTTTCCACCGCACTGCAGTGTCAAAAAAGGACGACAGCGAGGCAGACAGCAACATGGCAACAGAGAGCCCATGACCTCCAAATAGAAGATCCTCAGATCCCGGTATTGTGACATAATATAAGAATAATATTTTTTGCATTTATATTACACTATGAACTCCACAGCACTTTACATACATCAGTAATGCTGTCCCCATTGGTTCTCATAATGTAAACATTCGATCAGCATGTCTCTGTAGTGTGGTGGGGCAAAACTAGAACCTTTTATATGTGTCACATGGAATGTGGAGGGATAAGCTGCAAGGATGGGGGAGAGGCTACATGAAACTTGGGGGATTGTCCGAGATGTGGGGGTGGGGCCAAAACAGGGGGGGGGTGACCGCTGACAGTGCCTAGGGCAGCAGAAACTGCAAATACGGCCCTGCCCGCAACTATGATCATTGTGATTGGCTGTTCAATTCTGACCAGCCTGTCACAGTGACTGTAATAATCAGGCAATGAAACTGCCTGAATCATTACAATACAACTATTAGTAGGGTTGCAGTAGCCCCTACAATAGCCTGGAGCTCTGGAGGGAGCAGCATCACTTCCAGTCCTGAAGGGAGAGACGCATCATCCGCCTGTGACTGCTCCTCCGCAGTTTCATCACTGCAGGGAAGTTTTAGAGGCTGAGGGGAAGCGGTGTCACACAGCTAGGGGTGATCACCCTGTGCCTCCGGCTGTATCACCCCCTAACTGCTGCAATCGATATCGATTGCAGCAGTTAGGGTGCTGGGAGAGGAATTTGTCACCCTCTCATCTGTGTCTCTGGTAATCACCCTGACCTTCGTGGGTGACATCACTCACTGAGTCAATGAGGGCACCCCATTGCAGTGAACTCAAGTGATTGCCAGCCAAGGTAAAGCCAGACAGCTCAGGGTGGCAACCCATAGCTGCCGCTTTATCTGAGCTGAGAATCAAAAATACAGTGAAACCCTACATAATTGTTTTTTACATTTTTTATTTTTACACTACTATGACGGCAGGTTTGTTTATCCTTTATTTTGTAAAAACACATTTTTAGCACGATAGTAACCAAACCTAAAAAATTTGGGTATAAATCTGGTATCACTGTGATCATACTGATGACCTGATTATTATTATTATTATTATTATTATTATTAATAGGTATTTATATAGCGCTATTAGGATACATGGCGCTTTACAATTTAGAGGGTAGACAAAGACAAGCTGGTCGAAGACGACCACAAACAGCGACAAACGATGACAGATCACAATTAGTCATACGGGTACAATAGGGCCGGGTATCCTGTCCACAAGGGCTGATGAATAAAGCCGTCTAATCACATTGTACCACAATAGTAACAGCCAATTCTGTAACTGGTACTGATAAGTTTAATCTGTATCCCAAAGACTGCAGTAAGGCCAGCTCACGTTTATCCTGCGCTCTACACTGAGCGCTCACACTGGCAATTATGTGTAAGTCTCTGAAAAACATGATTCAGACAAAATTCTCAACGAAAAATTCACTGTAATGAGGCAGAGGGAGTCACTTTGAACTCCCATCTGCCTTTTGGTCTGGCGAGTCCATCTTTTTGTAAGTTCATTTAGGCGTGCACAAAAATGCGGTCAACCACAGTTTTGTGATTTGAAAGGACACCTGAACAGAGGACAAACAGAGTCAAGAGTAACTCTACTTCCTCATTAGTGAATGGATCTATTGGGGTTTCACCTGAATCATGTATTTTGGAGGTGTAGCTGGAAGTCCGAGTGTAAGTGCTCAGGATAGAGCACAGGATAAATGTGAACTGATCCAAAATATTCTGTGCCCAAATCACCACCAATAGCACGTCAAATGTCTGTGAAGCACTTGGCGATTCAAAGTGCTCACCAGACATCTAGATAAATTCCTTGGGGGGGGGTCTTGTTTCCAAAATGGGGTCATTTGTGGGGTTTCCACTGTTTAAGCACACAGGGGCTCTCCAAATGCGACATGGTGTCAGTTATCGATTCCAATATTCCCTTCAAAAAGTTAAATAGAGCTCCTTCCCTTCCGAGCCATACCGTGCACCCAAACAAAGGTTTTTGACCACATATGAGGTATTGGCGTACTCAGCACAACACATTTTAGGGTCTATTTTCTCCTGATACCCTTGTGAAAATGCAATATTTGAGGCTAAAGTAACATTTTTGTTAGAAAACGTAAAATATCCATTTTTTTCCTTCCATATTACTTTACTTCCTGTGAAGCACCTAAACGGTAAATAAACTTCTTGAATGTGGTTTTGAGTAGCTTGACGGGTGCAGTTTTTGGAATTGTGTCACTTTTGGGTGTTTTTTGTCATGAAGGCCCCTAAAAGTCACTTCAAATGTGATGTGGTCTCTAAAAAAAGTGGCTTTGTTAATTTTGTTGGAAAAATGAGAAATTGCTGATGAACTTTGAACCCTTCTAACTTCCTAACATAAATTTTTTTTTTTCCAAAATTATCCTGCTGTAAAGTATACATATTGGAGAATGATATTAATTAACTAATTTGTGTGACACTACTGTCTGGTTTAACGGTATAAAAATTTAAAATTTTAAAATTGCGAAATATTCTGCATTTTTGCCAAATGTTTTTTTTCTTTTCAAAAAGAAACCCAAAAATTATTGACCTAACTTTACCATTAACATTAAGTCCAATATGTCACAAAAAACAATCTCAGAATCAGTGGAATTTATTGAAGCATTCCAGAGTTATTAAAGGCACTGGTCAGAATTACAGAAAAAATGGTCTGGTCATTAAGTTCAAAACATGCTAGGTGGGGTGAAGGGTTAATAGATGCTGTTACTCAAAATTGTACCATACAAAGCTTAGCCCAGACTAGCAGGTCAAGGGGACTGATTTTCAGTTTGTATTACACTCTACTGGACCTAGTCTTATTATCTCAACCAAAAGGTAAATGGGACGGCCCTATTGAGGATAACCAATGGGTGAAAATTTTGGATAAGGTCCCAGACATCTCAATGAGCGAATCTCATAGACTGTTAAGCTGTCCTTGATACACCAAACATAAAGAACTACTCAGTTTTTGTATGACATAGGACTTTATTCCAGTCCACTTTGTAACAGATACAGAATGCTGACTTATTACATATGATTTGCTCTTGTTCAACCTCAGAACCTACTGGAAAGAAATTACAAATATTATTCACAGAGTATATTCAGTACAGATAGATTTGATATAGCGTATTGTGTATACTGCAAATTAAAATATAAGTTCTAATATTACCATTTAAAAAGTGGCTTTGTCCTCGCCACATTTGGACAAACACACAAATACACTGTGAGAATATCACCCACAAATTAACAACACTTATGGTGTCACTCTCCTCCCTGCTGGATCACTATTTAATCATGATTCTCATCAGGGATAGTTTCTTTTGACACCTTATCTGTGCAGGGTCAAGCCCACACTTGTTCACTCAGACCTGCTGAATAAACTTAAAGGGATCCTGTCACCTCCAAAACGCCTCCTAAGCTAGCAAAACATGTCCCTGCAGCATGCTATCACTAATCTCACACCCCTTTGGTCTCCTAAAAGCATCCTGTGAAAGTGCATAAAAACGTTTTAATACTTACTCATTAGTGATTATAATTAGCAGGGGCCATATTCTTTAGTCACCAGGGGGTGTTCTTTTGCAGCTCCAGCTGAAGGCAGGACTAATGATTTGCATTATGTGAGTGATAGAGAGGGGGGAGGGCAATGCCTGCACATCACAGCAGAACACACAGAGACAGGGTGGATCCTGGAGCTGCAAAACAGCCTGCCTTGGTGACTAAAGAATATAGTCACTGCTAATTATAATCACTAATGAGTGAGTATTAAAACATTATTATGCACTTTCACAGGTTGTTTTTTGAGAAATGTGTGAGATTAGTGATGGGATGCTGCAGGGACATGTTTTGCTAGCTTAGGAGGCGTTTTGGAGGTGACAGGATCCCTTTAAAAGGAGTGTATCCCCTATTTCCCATAAGACACAAACAATGGTTTAGTATGAGACAAGCTGATACCTCCTAGCAAAGATAACACTATAATCAGAACGATCTCACCAAGTTCAGGTGGGGCGCCGCCACTGCGTCCTTCAAGTGCTCCTTGCTCACCGGTATGTCAGAGAAGAAGAGTAGGCATAAAAGAGATACACTCCTTTTAAGTTTATTCAGCAAGTGAACAAGTGTGGGCTTGACCCAGCACAGATAAGGTGTCAAAAGAAACTATCCCTGATGAGAATCACTGATTAAATAGTGATCCAGCAGGGAGGAGAGTGACACCATAAGTGTTGCTAGTTTGTGGGTGATATTCTCACGGTGTATATGTGTGTTTGTCCAAAGGGTGGCAAGGACAAAGCTACTTTTTAAATGGTAATATTAAAAGTTATATTTTAATTTCCAGTATACACAATATGCTATCTAATATATAAAAGCCGAAGGCCACTTCCGTCACTTTGGCCAGCACTTCCGTCACTTTGTCATCGGCTAAGTGACGTCAGCGCTGTGCTACACCCATCCAGGGTGGACCAACGTGGTGGCCGTAAGCGGAGCGGGACTCAGGCAGCCCCGCCACGCTTACGGCCGCCCCTACACTGCCCAAAACACACACACGGTCGGGAGACGACCGGCTGACGCCGGTCGTCTCCCACCCGCCACACATGCGCCCCCCCCGCGCTCCCTGCCCCCCCGCGGCTCCTCCTGCCCCCCCCACTGCTTGGTTATACTAAAAATAAAAAAACATCACAAAGCACCCACTGACCTTGTGGAGACCAGTGGAGGATAACACTGCGGGCACCAGTTAAAGCACTCAAACACAGTGAAACCCAAGGTGCATTGCTCCCTGGAATTTGAATATGCAGATGAAGTCCATGGAGCCTCGGTTAAGAGTCTACAACATGGACACCAGCAACGACAGGTCCTGCCAGCCGGCACACGGGTGGGTATCCTCGCATCCATCCTGCCCCTCCCCCTGCCACCACACTCATCTCGCTTGCCCCACCCCCGCCGGCTCCATCCAACAGTTCCATCTCCTCCGCCCCTACCCCCGCTCCGACTCCTACCTCCCCCCCCACAACAGTTCCATCCTGCCCCCCCGGCTCCATCCTACCCCCTGCCCCCGCCAACTCCATCCTGCCCCCCCCGCCAGCTACATCCTGCCCTCCCGCCCACTCCATCCTATCCATCCTACCCCCCCGCCGGCTCCATCCTGCTCCCCCCACACCAGCTCCATCCTGCCCCCCCGCCGGCTCCATCCTGCCCCCCCCATCGGCTCCATCCTGCCCCCCCTCACCTCCATCCTGCCCCCGCCAGCTGCATCCTGCCCCCCTCGCCTCCATCCTGCCCCCCGCCGGCTCCATCCTGCCCTCCCTCCATCCTGCCCCCCGCCACAACAGTTCCATCCTGCCCCCCCTGCCGGCTCCATCCTGCCCCCCGCCGACTCCATCCTGCCACCCCATGCTGACTCCATCCTGCCCCCCCCCCAGCTCCATCCCGCCCCCCCTGCCCGCTCCATCCTGCCCCCCACAACACTTCCATCCTGCCCCCCGCCGGCTCCATCCTGCCCCCCCTCCATCCTGCCCCCCCCACAACAGTTCCATCCTGCCCCCCGCTGGCTCCATCCTACCCCCCCCGACTCCATCCTGCCCCCCCCACACCAGCTCCATCCTGCCCCCCTATTGCCGAATCCAATCCTGCCCCCCCGCCGACTGCATCCTGCCCCCCTGCCGGCTCCATCCTGCCCCCCCGCCTGCTACATCCTATCCATCCTACCCCCCACTGGCTTCATCCTGCCCCCCGCAGGCTCCATCCTGACCCCCCCACGGCTCCATCCTGCCCCCCCCGCTGGCTACATTCTGCCCCCCCGCCTGCTCCATCCTACCCCCCACCTGCTCCATCCTACCCCCCCTGCCTGCTCCATCCTGCCCCCCACACCAGCTCCACTTTGCCCCCTCGCTGGCTCCATCCTGACCCCCCCGTCATCTCCATTCCACCCCCCCCGCCAGCTCCATCCTGCCCCCCCGGCTCCATCCTGCCCCCCCCCCGCCGGCTCCATCCTGCCCCCCCCCCACACCAGTTCCATCCTGCCCCCCCACCGGCTCGTTCCTGACCCCTGCCCCCGACTCCATCCTGCCCCCCCCCGCCGACTCCATCCTGCCTCCCCCGCCATGCACAATATAGCTTGTGAATCAGAGGTCTGCTCCAAAGCTTCACTGAGTCAAGAGGAGGGAGTGATCTGCACCAATGCACAAAATCTTTGTCAGATCCAGGGCTGGACAAAGAAGGGTCGAGAGTAATGTAGATCCTCATCGCCAAACTTTAACCCCTATTGGTGGGGATAATGAGGAAGATGATGATGATGCTCAGATACCTGAGGCGAACGCTTACTTGACTTTCTGTTCAGGGAAGGAAGAGGGTGGTTCTGAGGGCGAGGAGTGTGACAACATAAAGGGTGATGATGAGGTTCTAGATCCCACTTACTGTCAACCCACAGGCATGCAGTTCATGAGTTCAACAGAGGAGGTGGAAGAGGAGGATGATGAAGATGATGAGCTTAGGTTGTTAATTCTTCGACAGAGACAGAGTGCTGCAAGCACATCAACCACTGCGTCGTCAGCCACAATTCTGCCTCCATGCAGAAGCCATGGTGGCTCTGCAGTTTGCATAAGCACTAAGCCTTGCCTAGCATGACCCTTTATCCAGATCATAAAGGATGACCCAACTCATGTTATCTGCCAAATATGTAAGCAAAATTTGAGTAGAGGCAAAAAAATCAATAATTTTAACTACTTCATGCATGAACCGTCACATAGGCATGCAGCATAAGTTACTGTGGGAAGCTCGCCATGCTAAAATGTGGCTTAGCTGGCCTGGCCAACTACTGACCCTCCCATCAAGCGCATCTGTGGCTTCTTCATCCTCCATGACTGTGGGGACTGAGGTCATAAAGACCTGCAGCAGCACAACATCCACCACTTTACCCACAATAGACAGTGTGATTCACAGGCCGTCAGCTGTTTTGGAAGTGGATATGTCTGCAGGTGTAGACATCAAGACCACCACCTCTTCATGAAGCCATCATAACCTCTCCGCCTGCACTTTTCTCAGAGTCCAGCATCTTGTCTGGTACACTCTACTCCACCCTGTCTCAGCACAGCCGCCAGCTCTCTGTCCAGGAGATATGGTCGAGTAAAAAAAATTTTCCTCCTACATTAGCCATGCCAAATCTAAAGGCTTCAATTTCATCATCTCCAAAATGCTCGAGTCACTATTACTTCTCAAAGAAAGCTGTGCCTGCGCTCCACCAGCATAACACAGACAATATCACTGCTTTCTTGAGAAACTCTGTGTGTGACAGGGTGCAGTCATCACAGACACCTGCACAAGTAAGCATAGCCAGGGCTGATGCCTGGGTGACTCTGGTGGCTGCAAGGGAAGGGGTTGCTGTACAAGTCTTGCCATCACCACAGTCTGTGAGTAAAACATTTGATTGTAGAAGTTCCTCCACTGCTTCTGCCTCCTCCACCTCCTCTAGGGCCTCCACCTGCATCCAAAATCTTTCTGGAAATGTGACACGTGTTCCAACTGCGCAGAAGGAATCCAGCACACCTCCTTACTATGCTGCCAGCAGGCTGTGTTTAATTTAAAATTCCTGGGAAATGTAAATCACACAACTGAGGAGTTGTGGTCAGCTTCACAGTACCGAGTTTGATCAATGGCTGTCTCCACTAAACCTGCAGTCAGGGAAGGCTGTTTGCGACAATGCTGAAACCTGGGTGCAGGTGCCTTTGCATAGCTCAAGTCCTGAACCTTGTCGTCCAACAATTTGTAGCCCACTATTCCATCCTAGATGCGCTGCTGCAGAGGGCATGGTCACTGTGCCCTCACTTCCATCATTCATACCCCGTGGCTCAATGACTTGCATCGCAACAGAAGTCTGTCAGCCTGCTGGTTAACTGCCTGATATACGATGTGCCAACATGATGGAATTCCACATTTGCACATGTTGCAGAGACTGTGGCAGCAACGACGAGCCCTGAAGCAGTATGTCATGATGTATAGCCTGGGCCTGAGGTGGGGCAAATCACGCTGCTGGAGTGGTCACACATTAAGGACCTCTGCACTCTTCTGCACAGTTTTGAAATGGCAACTAAGAATTTTACTGCTAACAATGCTGTTATCAGCATGACTATGCCGGTCATCTACATGCTGGAGCACACTTTAAACAGCATGCTGAGTCAGATGATGTCACATCTTGACTGCTTTGCAGTCCACATGTAATGCTGCTGTAGTTTAATCAAAGTTAATTTCCTTTGGCACTTCCAGAGTTAATGCCAGAAAGCTGCTGTAATTTCAGTAGCAAGTAGGGTCTTCACCATCACTGTTTATCACAGCAAAATTTAGGTGGGTTGACCAAAAAAAAAAATTAAAACATAACCTTTATTTATGAATTAAAATAAACCACCAACAACAATAGTTAAAAACAAAGACAATATAGGTGTCCAGCTTTTGATCCCATGTGTCTACTAAGCTCAAATAAGTCAATGAGCTTAGTAGTCACATGGGATCAAAGGCTGGACACCTGCATTGTCTTTGTTTTTAACTATTGTTGTTGGTGTGTTTATTTTAATTCATAACTAAAGGTTATATTTTAATCAGAAAGCTGCTGTAGCCTATGCTCTGTGAAGCTCTGCAGGTGGAGGTGGAGGGGTCTGTCAGAGCTCTAATCTTCACTCCCTCAGCCTTTAAATAGTCCCACTTCCCTCCATTGTGTGTCGTAGACAGAGTTTAGTTTCTCCTTGAACCCCATGCAGTTATGAGGTGCTGCTGTGTGCTGCTGCTGCTGTTCTCTTCCATAGAAGTTGCTGGGTTTTCCTGGTCCATAGGTGGAGGTTGGGGCTCTTGGCCTAGGGCTGATCAGGAGCAAAGGAAAGGGTGGCAGCCTGGACATCCTCACCTTCAAGGGTAACTCCAGGAATGGGGTGAGCTAGGGACCCCCAGTCAGGGTCAGAGTAGTTCCCCAGTTCACCTTTGCCCATCTTACCATCCTGCCTCCTGATCCCCTATCTGCTATACCACCCGGTGACATTATCTGCAACCCACTATTTTTCCTGAAGCTCTTATGGCTTCAACACTAGCTTTTACATGACTGGTGCAGGAATTCTCTGAGGTTTCTATCTTGCATCAGCTTTAAGAAGTGAGTATTTGGCTGGGGCTCATGCCCTGACCATACCTGAACCCGATTATATCTCTCCCTGACCTATTTTCGTGAGGGAAAGATAAGTTTATTGATTTTAGAGAAACCTGTAAATTATACTTCAGGTTCTGTCCTTGTTCTTCGAAGCGTGAGGAACAGCACGTTGGAATTATACTCTCCCTTCTTAGGGGGGATCCCCATCCATGGGCCTTCTATCTGCTTCTCTCTCTCTCCATCTCTGCAGTCAGTGGATGAATCCTTTGCAGCTCTGGCCCTGGTGTATGGTAACCCTGATGGCATCTCTTTGGCTGTGTCAAAACTACGTAAGCTTAGGCAGAGAGCGCAGGTGGCTGAGGAGTATTGGTCTGAGTTCAGGTGATGGGCCACTGACACTTAGTGGAATGACGCTGCTCTTAGTAATCAGTTCTGTCTGGGTTAGATAGATCGGCTACCACACTCTATGACTCAGTATGCTACTCCGGAGTTGCTGGAGGCTGCTATGGCTCTTGCTGGCAGGTTGGACAGACGCCTGAGAGAAAGACCTGAACCAACCCTGCCCCTGGCGGCCATCCTTTCTGGGGAGGTTACATGTGATATTACTTGTTTAAATTTTTATTACTGCAATGAAAGAAGTTGAATAACATATTTATTAAGTATTTACTAAGTATTTACTTAGTAAGAAAAATCAGTTTAACCTAAGTAAGGGTCAAATAAGTATAGTCTGCAAAATAAGTAGTTGGAGAAATAATTACAGAAAGAAAAAGGTTAAAAGTCTAAATTTCATCAGTTAAAACTATGTACAAAGACATGGCTGTTCATATGAGTAAAGATTTGCATACATTTTTAATATCTAGCAGCAAAGATAGTTCGTACATATAAGAAGAACAGAATTCAGTATGAGTCTTTATGAATAGATATATGAGAAGGTAACTATAAACTCAAGGTATTGGTACATCTTTTATGTTGAGAGAAAGTGCTGGGGCAAATAAGGACGTCCAAGGTGTCCATTTTAACAAACATTTTTGATACGTTTTATTTCTGGCGACAAATATGTATTCAAATAGACAGTGTGAGGAGAGTCTATCTAGCAGATTCTCTATAGTGGATGGAGCTTCTTCTCTCCACATAGATGAGATAAGGTTTTTTGCTGCAATGAGTATATGGGCGATTAAATAACGTTTGTTTTTCGGGAAGTCTAGTATACCAATTAGGAGTGCCACAAGATCCAAAGTGAGAACAATTCTGGTATTTAAGATCATATTAATAAGGGTCTGTATGTCAAGCCAGTACTGTCTTAATATGTGACAATTCCAGAATATATATTTAATAGTTCCTCTTGTGCCACAATTTCTCCAACACATTGGCTGTTTCGCAGACCAATAATATGCAACTTGTGTGGAGAGAGATACCATTTTGTGTAAATTTTATATTGTATCTCTAGAATAGTGGTACAAGGAATAGAAGAGTAGATAATTGGCAGTATATGGGAAAATTGTTCACCTATAGATCTAACGCCAATTCTCCTTCCCATAGTTCTGTACATTTTAAATTGTCAAAGGACAAGTCGTTATTGAGTATTTGATATATTTTACTAGTCTTCCAGTGTGAGTTGTTATCAGTTTGTTGTATAGGTTTATCAATATTATTAGGTAAGACAAAGTTTAGTGTCTTGTTTCTAGGGTGTTATTGAGAGTTTGTCAAGTGATTTCTTCTGTTACGGTTAAATTAAACTGTTGGCTGAAAAGGGCCTCTTGGTGATTATTTTGTAGTATATCTAAAAATATTTTAATATTTGCACTTTTCCAGTGCTTGAGTTTAATTGAAGTTAAAATGTCTTCAAATATTTCTATCGGTAACCAAGAAGGTATAGTGCTCTCAAAAATTGACTGAGAGAGTAAAGTAAAATATCGCCAGGCTTTAATAGTTGTCTTTAAAATATAAGTGGTAGGTTGACGTTTTTTCGGAGTAATAGCATAGGATAAAATAAATTAGCATTTTACATGTGAGTTTTCTCAATATTGACCCAGGATGGCGTATCTTGTTTCTCCCACCATTTTTTGCTGTTTGTAAGTTAGGTAATATGCCTTAATATTAGGGACACTCAAACCACCTCTCCTCCTATGTTTCATAAGTATTGTTTTAGTGATTCTTGAAGATGTAACACCCCAAATGAACTTAGATAATTGTGTCTGAAGCATTTGGAGGTATTTTTGTTGTATTCAGAAAGGGAGGTATCTAAAGACAAAGAAGAGCTTAGGGAAGATTATAATTTTGTATGACTCTATTTGTTACAGCCAGGAGATGTATAATTTAGAGAGATGTGCTAAAAGATATCTTATTAGTAATCTCCTTCATATTTCTATCTACTAAGTCGCTTAATGGGTTACTTAGAGTACCGTATATACTCGTGTATAAGCCGAGTTTTTCAGCCCAAAATTTGGGCTGAAAAGTCCCCCCCTCGGCTTATACACGGGTCTATACGGTAGACCCGTGTGGTGGGGGCTGTGTGGTGGGGGCTGTGGAGGCTGGAGGAGGCGGGGGGGGGCTGCTGTATGAGCGGCCCCGTCACGTGGGGCCGCTCATTATATATGCACTGCTTCCCCCTGTCAATCAGCGCAGGGGAAGCAGTGCATATGGCCCCCCCAAAAGCTGGCACTGTCCCCCCTTGTAAGGCCCCCCCCCCGCTGCTTATACATTACCCTCCCGGTGTTCTGATCGGCGCCGCTCCTCGGTGCTGCGTCGCCGTCTTCATCCTCCCGTCCGCGCTCGCTGCATCCATCCGGGTTCTCCGGCGGTCGCAGCGATATGACGTCATCGCGCGACCGCCGGAGATCCTGGATGCAGCCAGCGCGGGAGGATGAAGACGGGAGGGTAATGTATAAGTAGCGGGGGGGAGGCCTTACAAGGGGGGACAGTGCCAGCTTTTGGGGGCTGTTGGTACCCCCAGGGGGCTGCTGGGTACCCCCTGGGGGCTGCTGGGTACCCCCAGGGGGCTGTTGGTACCCCCTGGGGGCTGTTGGTACCCCCTGGGGGCTGTTGGTACCCCCAGGGGGCTGTTGGTACCCCCTGGGGGCTGTTGGTACCCCCTGGGGGCTGTTGGTACCCCCAGGGGGCTGTTGGTACCCCCAGGGGGCTGTTGGTACCCCCAGGGGGCTGCTGGGTACCCCCTGGGGGCTGTTGGTCCCCCCTGGGGGCTGTTGGTACCCCCAGGGGGCTGTTGGTACCCCCAGGGGGCTGCTGGGTACCCCCTGGGGGCTGTTGGTACCCCCTGGGGGCTGTTGGTACCCCCTGGGGGCTGTTGGTACCCCCAGGGGGCTGCTGGTACACCCTGGGGGCTGTTGGTCCCCCCTGGGGGCTGTTGGTACCCCCAGGGGGCTGTTGGTACCCCCAGGGGGCTGCTGGGTACCCCCTGGGGGCTGTTGGTCCCCCTGGGGGCTGTTGGTACCCCCAGGGGGCTGCTGGTACCCCCAGGGGGCTGCTGGGTACCCCCTGGGGGCTGTTGGTCCCCCCTGGGGGCTGTTGGTACCCCCAGGGGGCTGCTGGGTACCCCCTGGGGGCTGCTATATGTACCCCTGGGGGCCTGCTGTATACCACTGGGGCTGCTGTATACTACCACTGGGGCTGCTGGGGCTCCTGTATACTACCACTGGGGCTGCTGGGGCTCCTGTATACTACCACTGGGGCTGCTGTATACTACCACTGGGGCTGCTGGGGCTCCTGTATACTACCACTGGGGCTGCTGGGGCTCCTGTATACTACCACTGGGGCTGCTGGGGCTCCTGTATACTACCACTGGGGCTCCTGTATACTACCACTGGGGCTGCTGTATACTACCACTGGGGCTGCTGGGGCTCCTGTATACTACCACTGGGGCTGCTGGGGAATCTGTATACTACCACTGGGGCTCCTGTATACTACCACTGGGGCTGCTGGGGAATCTGTATACTACCACTGGGGCTGCTGGGGAATCTGTATACTACCACTGGGGCTGCTGTATACTACCACTGGGGGGCCTGTATACCACACTGCTGGGGGCTGTATAACTGTGCTGGGGTCCACCCTCGGCTTATACACGAGTCAATAGGTTTTTCCAGATTTTTGGGGCAAAAGTAGGGGGGTCGGCTTATACACGGGTCGGCTTATACACGAGTATATACGGTAATACCCAAGTAAGAAAGGGTTGAGGATGACTATGAAAGTTTGAATTCATCTTTTAAAGGGAACCAACCACCTCAGATGACGTGTATAAGCTGTTAATACTTATAATATTTATAAACTTACATGACTTCAGTACGAGAGGGCGTCTCCCTTGGGCTCCAGTACGAGAGGGCTGTGTCTCCAGCAGCTTGAGTGGCTTTCCTCCCCCTCCCTCTCTGTTTGCAGGACGTCACTGAAGGACGTGATATTATCTTTCTGTGGGCGGGCACGGACGGGAGCTGGCTTGCGTGCCCGCCCACAATAAGATAATATCACGTCCTTCAGTGACGTCCTGCAAACAGAGAGGGAGGGGGAGGAAAGCCACTCAAGCTGCTGGAGACACAGCCCTCTCGTACTGGAGCCCAAGGGAGACGCCCTCATGTAGTAAAGCCATGTAAGTTTATAAACTGTTTATTTCGGTTTGCTGTTATCAATATTCTTAGCAAAAAGATAGCTGCAATGGTGTAGGTAGGGTCCAGGGACATGTATTAACAGCTTATAGACGTCATCTGAGGTGGTTGGTTCCCTTTAAGTGACCTAGCAGTGGTTTGTCAAGGTTGTATAGAAGTGCTTGCGTTTTTTTATGGGTGTTTAATTTATACTAAGAAACATTTGAGAAGATAGTGGATAGTGGTGTCTATTCACCACCACCTTTGCCAATATTTTAACATCTGTATTGATAAGAGATATGGGTCTGTAATGGGCTACATTTTCAAGGTTACCCTTCTCTTTGGGAATCACCAAAAAGATTGCTTCCTGCATTTCTGCAGAAAGAAAAGAAGTTGTAGAAGCAGAGTTAATAAGTTTAACCATATGGGGTGTTAATATCGTATCAAATGTTTTAAAATATTCATTTGAGAATTCATCTTGTCCCAGTAATTTACCATTTTTTAAAGAATTAATAGCTTGGGAGATTTCTAGTTTAGTAAAGGACAGATTTAAAAAGCTAATTTCTTCCTCATTTAAGTGTGGTAAATGTGTGGAGTCTAGTAATGAATTTATAGTGAGGTTATCAGGTTGTTTGTTTGATCCCTTATTTTTTAGGTTATAAAGTTGCTCATAGAATTTTTTAAATTTGAGATGTCCTTAGGGTTTCTGACTAGCCCCCCTCTATCATCCTTAATTTGCAGTATTCTTTTTTTAAGTCTGTCATTTTTGAGGCGATTTGAAAAAAATGTACTTGGTTTATTTTGGTAATTGTAATAATTCATTTTAGATATCTGAATAATTTTATTATAATCTTCTAGGAGAAGGGATTTAAGTTTCAGTCTAAATTTTAAAAGTTTTAGCTGGGTATTGTCAGAAGGAGACAAGGCCTGTATGTCTTCTAGTTTTCGAATTTTAGACTGAATTTCCTCAAAGTTTATGTTTCTAATTTTTCTTTGTCTAGATTTTATTGCAATGAATGCACCTCGGATGACCGCCTTATGAGCTGTCCACAATGTTTCAATAGAAACTTCTTAAGGCTGGGGTCACACATAAACCCTTGGTCCGTTTTTGGCTTCATTTTTGTCATTTGTTTTTTCTAAGTCCAAAAACTGACAGAAAAACGGATTGGATGTAATAAACACCCTGTCTGTTTTTTTCTGGACCTCAAAACATTGCTCTGTCCGTTTTTGGCATCAGTTAGAAAACGCATGCGTTTTTTTAACATGGGGCCCTATGGGAAACGCATGCGTTAACGCATGGCACATATAGGCACTTGCGTTAACGCATGCGTTAACGCACATGCGTTTTTAATGAAAAAATGACTAAGTCCAAAAACGTTCAGGGGTGCAGGAGGCTCAAAAAGCACCCTATAAAAAACGGATTGGTGATATAAATCACTTCCAAAAACGAACTTCTATGTGTGACCCCAGCCTAACTGTCATTATTTTCAAAGTAAGGCCAGGGTCACACTTGCGTTTTTTCCATGAGTTTTTGGAGACCTGCGTTTTCAAAAAAGTATGTAAAAACGCACCCATAGGCCCCATGCTAAAAAACGCATGCCCTAATAGCAAAAACGCATGTCTAAATAGCAAAAATGCATGTGTGACAGTACCATGTGTTTTTGTGTGCGTTTTTCCTATTATGTGATTAGCTGACACCAAAAACGCATGCAAAAACGCATGGTACATTAGTACCTTTTAGTGCCATCCAAAAACGCATGCGTTTTCCATAGGAGCCCATGTTAAAAAAACACATGCGTTTTTAGAAACACATGCGTTTTTTTAACATGGGCCCCTACGGAAAACGCATGCGTTTTTGGATGGCACTAAAAGGTACTAATGTCCCATGCGTTTTTGCATGCGTTTTCCATAGGGGCCCATGTTAAAAAAACAAAACAAAAAATATTGCATGCACTATTTTTGGGTGCAGATTTAAAAACGCATGCAAAAACGCAGGGTGCCATCACACACCTTCAAAAACTCATGATGACATGAAAAAACGCATGTAAAAACGCATGAGTTTTTTTAAGTCGCTAAAAAAACTCATGCCAAGTGTGACCCCAGCCTAAGAGGAGATTAATTCAGACATCTCTGTCTTATACTTAGGATGTTCAAAAAGAAATGAATTAGCCCTCCATAGTGTGTGTGTGTGTGTGTGTTGTTGTTGTTATTATTATTAGTTAGTCTACAAAGAATGGGAGAGTCGTCTGACCACGATTTTTGCTGAATATCTATTTTCTTGATTTTCTGACGGTAGTGGATGTCAGCTAAAATCAGATAAATTCTAGCTAAAGAATAATGCGGATTACAGTAGTGTGTGTATTCCTTTGAAGATGAACAGAGGCATCGAAATACAGTACAGACCAAAAGTTTGGACACATCTTCTCATTCAAAGAGTTTTCTTTATTTTCATGACTATGAAAATTGTAGATTCACACTGAAGGCATAAAAACTATGAATTAACACATGTGGAATTATATACTTAACAAAAAAGTGTGAAACAACTGAAAATATGGCTAGGGTCACACTTGGCATGAGTTTTCTTAGTGCCTTAAAAAAAGCATGCGTTTCTGCATGCTTTTTTCATTTCAGCATGCGTTTTTTTTAAGGTGTCTGATGGCACCCTGCATGCACTATTTTTTGGTGGTTTTTAAAAATGCATGCGTTTTTTAGAAAATACATGCGTCTTTTTAACATGGGCCCCTATGGAAAACGCATGCGTTTTTGGATGGTTTTAATGTACCATGCGTTTTTTATGTCAGCTACTCACATAAGTGCAAAAACTCATGCCAAAAACGCAAGGCACTTTAGACATGCGTTTTTGCTATTAAGACATGCGTTTTTGCTATTAAGACATGCATTTTTGCTATTAGGGCATGCGGTTTTTAAAATAGGGGCCTATGGGTGCGTTTTTACATGCTTTTTTAAAAATGCAGGTCTCCAAAAAAGCATGAAAAAAACGCAAGTGTGACCCTAGCCTATGTCTTATATTCTACGTTCTTCAACGTAGCCACCTTTTGCTGTGATTACTGCTTTGCACACTCTTGGCATTCTCTTGATGAGCTTCAAGAGGAAGTCACTGGAAATAGTTTTCACTTCACAGATGTGCCCTGTCAGGTTTAATAAGTGGGATGTCTTGCCTTATAAATGGAGTAGGGACCATCAGTTGTGTTGTGCAGAAGTCTGGTGGATACACAGCTGATAGTCCTACTGAACAGACTGTTAGAATTTGTATTATGGCAAGAAAAAAGCAGCTAAGTAAAGAAAAATGAGTGGCCATCATTACTTTAAGAAATGAAACTCAGTCCAAAAAATTGGGAAAACTTTGAAAGTGTCCCCAAGTGCAGTTGCAAAAACCATCAAGAGCTACAAGGAAACTGGCTCACATGAGGACTGCCCCAGGAAAGGAAGAGCAAGAGTCACCTCTGCTGCGGAGGATACGTTTATCCGAGTCACCAGCCTCAGAAATCGCAGGTTAACAGCAGCTCAGATTAGAGACCAGGTCAATGTCACACAGAGTTCTAGCAGCAGACACATCTCTACAGCAACTGTTAAGAGGAAACTTTGTGCAGCAGGCCTTCATGGTAAATTAGCTGCTAGGAAACCACTGCTAAGGACAGACAACAAGCAGAAGAGACTTGTTTGGGCTAAAGAACACAAGGAATGGACATTAGACCAGTGGAAATCTGTACTTTGGTCTGATAAGACTAAATTTGAGATTTTTGGTTCCAACCACCATGTCTTTGTGCGATGCCTAAAAGGTGAACGGATGGACTCTCTACATGCCTGGTTCCCACGTGAATCATGGAGGAGGAGGTGTGATGGTGATGGGGTGCTATGCCAGATGACCTGGCCTCCATAGTCACCAGACCTGAACCCAATCAAGATGGTTTGGGGTGAGCTGGTTCGCAGAGTGAAGGCAAAAGTGCTAAGCATCTCTGGGAACTCCTTCAAGACTGTTGCAAGACCATTTCCGGTGACTACCTCTTGAGGCTCATCAAGAGAATGCAAAGAGTGTGCAAAGCAAAAAGGTGGCTACTTTGAAGAACTTAGAATATAAGACATATTTTCAGTTGTTTCACACTTTTTTGTTAAGTATATAATTCCACATGTGTTAATTCATAGTTTTGATGCCTTCAGTGTGAATCAACGATTTTCATAGTCATGAAAATAAGGTAAACTCTTTGAATGAGAAGGTGTGTCAAAACTTTTGGTCTGTACTGTACATCAAAAAAGCTTTCTCTGTCCAACCAGGGGTTGAGTTTTGTATGTTGATGTCTTGATTTATTTGTTGAATCCATAAGGGGGTTAGGTATGATATTGAAATCCCCAAAGTTTAAAAGTGAGCCCTTATGGTTGTCGTGTAACAAATCCAATATTTTGTTTAGAAATTTGATTTGCCCTTTATTTGGGGCATATAAATTGACTAAAGTGTATAGTTTCCCCACTAGCGTACATATAAGGATGATAAATCTGCCTTCTGGGTCTAGTATGGTTTTCTCTTCTTCAAATTGAAGTGAATTATCAGTGCTATGCCCACTCTCTTCTTTGTATTAGAAGCTAAAATTATTTAAGAATAATGTTTATTTTTGAATTTTGGTGTATTGTTAAGTGCGAATTTTGTTTCTTGAATACCGGCTACCTCTATGTTCTGTTTACATAATCTCTCCACAACAGATAACTTTTATGTGAATAGTTAAAGCCATTCATGTTGTAGGTTAGAAAGTTAATGGGCATAATGTGGTCTCAGGCCATGTTCACACATTGAGTACTTGGTGAGTTTTTTTACCTCAGGATTTGTAGCTAAAACCAGGAGTGGGTGATAAATACAGAAGTGGTGACGCATTTCTATTATACTTTTCCTCTGATTGTTCCACTCCTGGTTTTATCTTACAAATACTGAGGTAAAAAACGCACTAAATGCTTAACATGTGAATGTGGCATTAAAGCTTTAATTTTTTTATTCAGTGTTTTTAAACTGTTCTGTTTGTGTGTACAAAGTTTTTTCAATGTAAAACAAAGTAGAACTGCCATGAGAAGAATTTTTTTTTTTGCGCATTGTCGGAAAGTTAAAAAAAAAAATCTAAAATAAGAGAAGCGACTAGAAACAAAGACAAAAAAGTAAAAAAAAAAATAAAGCTCAATAGAATCGTTAAAAGTCAACCGATCTCAACAAAGTTCCAAAAGGCAATCATTAAGGCCTCCTACCAAGCCAGGATAATTTTCTTTTACTTTTTACTAAATTTTCGTTATGATTCAAGTAACTTCTGGCTTCTCAATATTTAGATCTCCCAAGATCTTCATCCCTTCCTCCAATTTTACCAATCAGGTAAGTTTTTAGTTTGTAGCTAAAGTTTAGCTTTGATTGCGTGTGCCAAGGAAATGGTATTATCTTTTAGCATCTTGGTGATTGGCTTTAGGGATCTTCTATTGGCTAATGTGTTTCTGGAGATGTCAGTGAAGACCTTAATGTTGTTAAAAGGTTCAGGTAAGTTGTTATTTTCTCTCAAATATTTTAGAAAAAAATTGAATGCAATTAGTACATCTCTTGTAATTTCTTCACGAATAGAATTTGGCTTTGGAACATTCTAGCTCGGACAGAGAAGGAATCATCTCTTTCAATATGGACGTAGCATATGGGTACATTTCCGCTTTACCTATCCTCTCAGGAGTACCTGAGTTTTAGATTGTTTTGTCTATCTAAATCTTCTCTATAAGCAATTTTATTACTCAGAATCTCTAAGTCAGGCTGTGGTCACAGTACCATTTTTCACATGCATTTTTGGAGACCTGCGTTTTCAAAAACGCATGTAAAAAACGCACCCATAGGCCCCCATGTTAAAAAACGCATGCCCTAATAGCCAAAAAGCATGTGTGACTGTCCCATGCGTTTTTGGAGCATATCCAAAAACGCATGCGTTTTTTAATAAGGGGCCTTATGGAAAACGCATGCAAAAACGCATGTACAATTAGTGCCATTCAAAAACGCATGCGTTTCCCATAGGAGCCCATGTTAAAAAAACGCATGCGTTTCCGGAAACGCATGCGTTTTTTTAACATGGGCTCCTATGGGAAACGCATGCGTTTTTGAATGGCACTAAAAGGTACTAATTGTACATGCGTTTTTGCATGCGTTTCCCATAGGAACCCATGTTATAAAAACGCATGCGTTTTCTACAAAAACGCATGCGTTTTTCAAAACGCTCAAAAAAATACTACTAGCACTATTTTTATGTGCAGATTCAAAAACGCAGCCAAAAACGCAGGGAGCCATCAGAGACCTTAAAAAACTCATGCTGACATGAAAAACGCATGTAAAAAAGCATGCGTTTTTAAAAGGCACCAAAAAAACTGTGACCACAGCCTCACTCTTAAATTTGGAATGTTCCCTCTGTAGATTATTATTTTGTTTAGTTAAGGATTTGACGTCCCCTTCAGTTTAATCTATTCTAGTTGTCATTGTGGTCATAGAGGCTTTAATCTCCTTTAAATTTTGTATAAATTTTGCCACTAAAGTTTGTGAACAAATCGAGAAGGAATTTTCTGTCTACTGGGCGGTCGTCTCCCTGGTCTAAAGTGTAAGAGATGTCTGGAGAATTATATGTTGGTAGCTGTTTGGCAGGGGTCAAGTGTGGCGAGGTTGGCCCCTCTGCACAAGTTTCTTCCATATCTATATTCTGCAAATCAGAAGTGGACAGGGATCTCATCTCTTTTCTCTTGGATGTGACTGTGGCATACTCCGTTCTATTTTGTCCACTTATGCTTTTTGGTATAGTCTGGGATGGTTGGTTGTTTTTTGTTGTTTCTTTTTGTTTTCCATAATTCCAAGCCTATTAGTTTGAGTAGGTTTATGTTCCTTATGAGGTTTTAATCTCTCAGACACTGTAGAATATTTATCGTTAGAAGGGTTTTTTAATTTGCATGACATGAGTTTTTTGTGTAGTGTGATTTTTGTCTCTAATTGGATAGTTGTTGTTAAAAGTAGGATAAAAAAAAAAGGTAAGAGATATAGTATAGATATTTAAGTATTAGGCTAGGGTCACACTTGCGTTTTTTACAAGCGTTTTTGGAGACCTGCGTTTTCAAAAGCGCATGTAAAAACGCACCATAGGCCCCCATGTTAAAAAACGCATGCCCTAATAGCAAAAACGCATGTGTGACAGTACCATGCGTTTTTGGTGCATTTCCATAAACGCATGCGTTTTTTAACATGGGGCCCTATGGGAAACGCATGCAAAAATGCTTGTACAATTAGTACCATCCAAAAACGCATGCGTTTTCCATAGGAGACCATGTTAAAAAAAAAAATGCGTTTTTAGAAAATGCATGCGTTTTTTTAACATGGGCTCCTATGGAAAACGCATGCGATTTTGAATGGCACTAAATGGTACTAATTGTACATGCGTTTTTGCATGTGTTTTCCATAGGGGCCCATGTTAAAAAACGCATGCGTTTTCTACAAAATAGTGCATGCACTATTTTTTGGTGTGGATTTAAAAACGCAGTCAAAAACGCAGGGAGCCATCACACACCTTAAAAAACTCATGCTGACATGAAAAAACGCATGTAAAAACGCATGAGTTTTTTTAAATCACTAAAAAAACTCATGTCAAGTGTGACCCCAGCCTTAGAGAGTTGTGTAATCACTCTAGTTATTAGATTAGGTTTAGATAGTAAAAGGAAATAAAGTTAATATATATATCTTAAAAGTATTCAATCAAGAGCCACAGCTCTATCTCAAGACAAGTCTGTACTAAAGGCCCTGTCTCACGCTTCAATGTGTTGGCGAACCAACCAACGATCCGACTTGACCTAGATCACTAGAATGACTTTCAATGACCACTAGTGAAATGTCACACATATAGATCTCATTAACGACGCAGCAACAATCCCACGACAAGCAAAAGATACTTGTCGTCGTTAGCTCGTCTACATCCTTCAGTTCTCAATAGGCGAGGTTGTTAACAACATCATTATTGAGGTGTCACACACACCCAAGCTGCAGGTTGAACGAATGCTCATCGTTTGGTTTAAGGTCTGATTCATTAACCTCCCATCAACGATCTACCCGATTATCGTTGATCATTTGTACATGTCACACTGAACGACGTTGTTACGATGTCGTTACAACGACTGACAACCCGTGACGTACTAACGATATCGTTACCGATATCGCAGTGTGAGACGGGGCCTTAACATCTGTATAGATATAACAATATTCAATTCAATAAGAACATATAGTTTATTGCTGTGTATGCATAACCATATGTAAGGGAATATTATACTATAGGTTTTTATATAGTGCCATACGTGGTGATTCCTGTGTTACTAGGAAAGATATATCTAGTGCAGGCTTATCTATCACTGTCCATGTATCTAGAAAACCAGTGTATAATTGAGCATATCAATATTTCCATACACATATCATTGGAATACATATAGTACCAAATCTCATGTTACATCTTATATTTTAACTTTCCTCAAGAGAGAGCCAAGCAGAGAGTTCAGAAAGACAAGAAGAGGTTAATCACACATCATTATTAATATGTGTGTGCTTCATATAATTGATATGTGGCATACTGCTATCCAGCTTGTGTATATAACTTGGATTTCCATACTACACCTCCTCCCCGTTAGACATCAGGGTGGACGTGTAGTATTTATCATCAAACACAGGGAAGCACAGATCATAGAACAGCCCCCGCGCCCAGCAGACTAGCGCTCTCCTAGTATATACCAGAGCACTATACAAGGCACAGGATGCAGGAGGAGCTTTCAGCCACTCAAGCAGCTCAGTTCCAGCCTTATCTCCCTCGTAGCTGTGAGTAGTGTAATCAGCGATTCTCTCCTCCTCCTCTTCTGATCAGCGAGGCTTGTGGCGTTGAGAGCACACCGACTCTGCTTGTACATGCCAGAGGGTCCTCTCTTCACCTGCTCTATCACCGCTGCAATTAAGACAAGTAGATAAGAAGCGCATGGTTTAGACACAAGTGATTTACGCAAACCACGTAAGCGGGCACTATGTAACTGGGGCTGTTATGCTATTAGCTTACGCAAATTGAGTAAGTAGTGCATTTTAGTCAGAAAAAACAATTTTAATGTACATAAAGGCAGCGGCCACATATAAGATGAGTCAGAAAGTTATGGGGGAACACCCAATCCACTCCAGGAGACACTAGACATAAATTCAGGTGGATAGGACCTTCTTGGTAAAAATGGCAAAGGTTGC
This sequence comes from Allobates femoralis, assembly GCA_033576535.1. NCBI lineage: Eukaryota > Metazoa > Chordata > Amphibia > Anura > Aromobatidae > Allobates > Allobates femoralis. Next base: position 334,733,835 of record JARQOC010000004.1, on the reverse strand, counting down.
ACCACAAAATGGCGGATCAAAACCACTATTTGCCATGAAGTAATAGTTCTTACTATAAGTAATCAATTCAAAACTGTACTAATAGCAATAAGCAGAGCAAAAAAGTTTTGATATGTAGTCTATTTCTTTTTCCTTTGAGAGAATAGAGCAATGTAACATCGATGCAGGTTTATTAAAATGGCCGTTTTACAGCTGATCTCTCACAAATGTCTCATTTGACAGGTCTGTGAGGTAATATACCAACAAAAGAGTCCCAGAGAGCTTAATGTTGATCTTGAAATATCAGGACATAGTACTAGTGGGTTAGTTAGTATAATGTTTAGGTTTGATAAATGTGACTAAGGCCTGCATAAAATGGCCGCACGATGTAGGAGTCACCTCAGAGACCCAGTCTGTCAGGGCATCATGGCAAAGACATATCACAGAGAAGCCAGAGAGATCTTAAAATGATCTTGAGAAATCAGGGAAGCTTTTGAAAAGCTTGTGGAAGGTATTAATATCTTTAGAAGACATAAAACCCTGTCGCTTGCATGGTTGGCAGGAGCTCAGGGGAAAGGCTACTCAAACTATTACTGCGCAGGCCACGCCCCCACACGTCATATTTTTAAGCAGTTGGGAAATGTAACTTTTTGTTATAGCCCATCTGCAATTCATCAGATCGGATGGTCTTGATTCTTTTGTGGTCAAGCGGATCACTTTATTGGGGTCTGTCCATATCACTCTAAATCCGTTTCTCAGCTGCTGAAGTCCTTTGAGGATAAGCGCCTGAGTACTACTGTGTCTGCTGTGTTGGTCAGTCCTGCTTCTATGTCTCCAGCAGAGGTGGTGAAACACACCTGCCGGAGAATAGGGGTAATACCCAGCCTTCACCTCAGATTGATGCTGACCTCAGGTGTTCATTTGAAAAGAGTGATAGGGAGAGGGTGCTGACTCCCACTAAGCCTTCTATGAGAAAACCTCCAGAGAAGAGTTCAGAAAAAACGTCTCCACTGTTTGAATGGACAATCTGTCTGTAACCACATGAATGATAATAAACGTTCAGGTCCAGACCTGAGTGTGGATGATTTTGTGTGGGTGTTCTCAAAACACATAAGGAGGAAGTGTGCAGCTGGTGCTCCTACTTCTAAAATTATTGGTTCATTTAGGATAGTGGCCATTTGTAACCATGTGTTGCAGATAGAGTTCAGTATCTACTTGGACCCCGTGCAGTGAGGACATGCTGCTGTGCTACTGTTCCCCTCCATAGGAGTTGCTGGGTTTTCCTGGTCCATGGGTGGATGTAGGGGCTCTTAGGCTAGGGCTGGTCAGGAGTAAAGAGCAAGGGTGGTGGCCTGGACATCCTCAGCTTCAGAGGTAACTCCAGGAATAGAGTGAGCCAGGGACCCCCGGTCAGGGTCAGACTAGCTCCACAGTTCACCTTTGCCCATCTAACCATCCTGCCTCCTGATTCCCTATCCAATATATCACCCCGTCACATGTGGTGTCCAAGAGGAAAAGGAGGAAGTAGAGAAGGAGACATATGCGGAAAGGATAACAAGATCTGAAAGGTCCGCGTTCCCTGAAAAATGCCCACAGGAAAAATGCCCACAGGAAAATTGCCCACAGGAAAATTGCCCACAGGAAAAATGCCCACAGGAAAATGCCACACGAAATTGCCCACGGAAAAATGCCCCACGGAAAATTGCCCACACGGAAAATTTCCCACACGGAAAATTGCCCACACGGAAAATTGCCCACATGGAAAATTGCCCACACGGAAAATTGCCCACACGGTTCTACCCCAGTGTCAGAATGAGGAGACTAGATGCTGGAGTAATTTTTAATGTGCTGCATTAAGCTTCACATTACAAAATTTCAACTCTAAAGCAATAGTTGCCACTCTAGTAGTGGCTGTGCCTACTTTTTTGGAAACGTGGGGACTCTTGTTAGGGCCTTTTTGCTGTGTAGTGCATTCCTTGAGCAGGGCTCTCTGAGCACAATAACTGCATCTAACACTTGTGTACAACTTCCTAAATACTCAACCTTGAAATGCTGGGCCCAGGCCTCCAGCCTTGCAGCTAATATGGCCAAATATACAGTCATATGGAAAATTTTGGGCACCCCTCTTACTCTTACTCATTTTTTTTTGTTTAAAATTGGGTTTTTGCAACAGCTATTTCAGTGTGATACATGTAATAACTGATGGACACAGTAATATTTCAGAATTGAAATGAGGTTTATTGCACTAACCAAAAATGTGAAATATGCATTATTTCAAAATTTGACAGGTGCCAAAGTATGGGCACCCTTCTGATTTTCATGATTTGAATACTCCTAACTACTTTTTACTGACTTACTGAAGCACTAAATTGGTTTGGTAACCTCATTGAGCTTTGTACTTCATAGCCCGTTGTATCCAATCATGAGAAAAGCTATTTCAGGTGTCCATTTGCAAGTTGTTCTCCTATTTGCATCTTCTCTGTGGAGTGGCATCCTCAAAACAGCTCTCAAATGATCTTAAAAAAAGATTGTTCAACTTAGTTGTTCAGGGGAAGGATGCAAAAAGTTGTCTCAGAGATTTAACCTGTCAGTTTCCACTGTGAGGAACATAGTAAGGAAATGGAAGACCACAGGGACAGTTCTTGTAAAGGCCAGAAGTGGCAGGCCAACAAAAATATCAGAAAGGCAGAGAAGAAGAATGGTGAGAACAGTCAAGAACAATCCACAGACCACCTCCAAAGACCTGCAGCATCATCTTGCTGCAGATGGTGTCACTGTGCATCGGTCAACAATACAGCGCACACTGCACAAGGAGAAGCTGTATGGGAGAGTGATGCGAAAGAAGCCGTTTCTGCATGCATGCCACAAACAGAGTCGCCTGAGGTATGCAAAAGCACATTTGGACAAGCCAATTTCATTTTGGAAGAAGGTCCTATGGACTGATGAAACAAAGATTGAGTTGTTTGGTCATACAACAAGGCGTTATGCATGGCGCCACAAAAACACAGCATTCCAAGAAAAACACTTGCTTCTCACTGACAAATTTGGGGGAGGGTTCATCATGCTTTGGGGCTGTGTGGTCAATAATGACACCGGGAATCTTGTTAAAGTTGAGGGTTGCATGGATTCCACTCAGTATCAGCAGATTCTTGAGAATAATGTTCAAGAATCAGTGTCAAAGTTGAAGTTACGCCGGGGATGGATCTTTCAGCAAGACAATGATTCAAAACACCTCTCCAAATCTACTCAGGCATTCATGCAGAGATACAATTATAATGTTTTGGAATGGCCATCCCAGTCCCCAGACCTGAATATCATTGAACATCTGTGGGATGTTTTGAAGTGGGCTGTCCATGCTCGGCCACCATCAAACTTAACTGAACTGGAATTGTTTTGTAAAGAGGAATGGTCAAAAATACCTGCATCCAGGAACTCATTAACAGCTACAGGAAGCAACTAGAGGCTGTTATTTTTGCAAAAGGTGGATCTACTAAATATTAATGTCACTTTTCTGTTGAGGTGCCCATACTTCTGCACCTGTCACATTTTGAAATAATGCATATTTCACATTTTCGGTTAGTACAATCAACCTCATTTCAATCCTGAAATATTAGTGTGTCCATCAGTTATTACATATATCACACTGAAATAGCTGTTGCAAAAATCCAATTTTAAACAAAAAAAAAAAAAGAGTAAGATTAAGAGGGTTGCTCAAACTTTTTCATATGACTGTATATTGTTCCAATTGATATATATCACTTTGCTGTGGTACAACCCTAATTTTTTGAAAAGTGGGGACTCTTATTAGGGTCTCTTTGCTGTGTGGTGCATTCCTTCAACAAGGCTCTCTGAGCCCAATACCTGCACCTGACACTTGTGCACCACTTCCTAAATACTCAACCTTGAAATGCTGGGCCCAATCCTCCAGCCTTGCTACTATTGTGGCCAAATACATGTTTCAATGGATGCATACCACTTTGCTGTGGTGAGACCCTAATTTTTGGAAAGGTGGGGACTCTTGTTAGGGTTTCTTTGCAGTGTGGTGCATTCCTTGAGCAGGACTCTCTGAGCACAATGCCACACCTCTTCCTAATCAATCTTGAAATGCTGGGCCCAGGCCTCCTGCCTTTCTGCCATTGTGGTCTAATACAAAATTTATAAGATGGATACCACATTACTGTGGTCTGATACTAATTTTTGGAAAAGTGGGGACTTTTCTTTGGGTCTCCTTACTGTGTGGTAGATGACTTGAGCATGGCTCTCTCAGTGACATGCCTACACCTATAAGTCATCCTCCTTTTCCTCCCACTCCTCTTTTTACTTAATGTAGTAAACTGCTGTCACTTTTCCCCTGTTACTCATCCATCAATTCAAACTGAATTTCACCCACCTATGAAATTTAAGTGAATGTGAGCCACCTCCTATTTTGAACCGATTTTGAAGAGTGTGCAGGCTGGCACAGACTGTGTCTCATGCACCCATGCTACACCAAGAGACTGTTTGTATTTTAGGTAGATTGTTGTCCCTTTTCTAGGTGTCTGGCACTAATATGAGCATAGGATTTTAGAAAAAATAGAGCACTTCTTTCTTCATATTAAACTCCTATTAGACTCCAGCCACTATAGTCCAGGCACTAACAGTATCAGGTGATTCCAGTAAGCACTTTCCCTCTAACCTTTCCTATACTTGCTCTAATATGAGCATTTTGTCAGATTTTGGATAGGGATGGGCGAATCTACTCGCTAGGACTCGTTACTCGGCGAGTAGTAAGGGACTCGCAGGACTCGGTACTCTGCGAGTTTCCCAGTGATTACTCGCACGAGTCCAATGCAAATCAATATCAATCCTAGTTTTGTCAGAAACGCTGACAAAACTAGGATTGCCATTGTTTGCATTAGACTCGTGCGAGTAATCACTGGCTACTGTGCCAGTGATAGCAGGGAAACTCGCAGATAACTGCTGTTTCTTTGCGAGCCGAGTCCAGCTGTCTTCTCTGTGCAGCTCCAGGGTCCTAGAGCCCGCCTGCTGCCTGATGTAGCAGTGCTGAGATTGTTCTCAGTCTGCTCATTCCCTGTGTACAGACATGAATGTCTGTGCACAGAGATGATGTAGCAGTGCTGAGATTGTTCTCAGTCTGCTCATTCCCTGTGTACAGACATGAATGTCTGTGCACAGAGATGATGTAGCAGTGCTGAGATTGTTCTCAGTCTGCTCATTCCCTGTGTACAGACATGAATGTCTGTGCACAGAGATGATGTAGCAGAGCTGAGATTGTTCTCAGTCTGCTCATTCCCTGTGTACAGACATGAATGTCTGTGCACAGAGATGATGTAGCAGAGCTGAGATTGTTCTCAGTCTGCTTATTCCCTGTGCATAGACATCTATATTTATGCACAGGGGATGTAGCAGAGAGGACATCGCGTTTTGGACTGCGTCGGACGGAAGAGGATTTTTTTAATTAAAGATGGAGTCCCTAATGGCTTTTTTTTTTTATTTCTAATAAAAATTTTTTCTTGTGTTGTGTTTTTTTTTAAAACAATTTAATAGAAATTCATGGCGGTCATGTCTAATATTGGCGTGACCGCCATAAATTTCGGGCTTAGGGCCAGCTGATAATACAAAGCTGGCCCTAACCTCTTTATTACCCAGCGTGCCACCGCTACCAGGGCCGCTGGAAGAGCGGGGTTCAGCACCAGAGGATGGCGCTTCAATGAACGCGCCATCTTCTGGGGCGGCTGCGGGCTGCAATTTGCAGCGGGGGGTGCCCAGAAAGCTTGGGCATCCCTGCGCTGCGGATTCCAGCCCCCAGCTGCTTAGCTGTACCTGGCTAGACATAGAAATTGCGCGGAGCCCCACGCATTTTTTTTTAATTATTTCATGAATTTCAGAGTCAGAGTCTCAGAGTCAGAATCTCAGAATTTCATGAAATAATTAAAAAAAAATGCGTGGGGCTCCGCGCAATTTCTATGTCTAGCCAGGTACAGCTAAGCAGCTGGGGGCTGGAATCCGCAGCGCAGGGATGCCCAAGCTTTCTGGGCACCCCCCGCTGCAAATTGCAGCCCGCAGCCGCCCCAGAAGATGGCGCGTTCATTGAAGCGCCATCCTCTGGCGCTGAACCCCGCTCTTCCAGCGGCCCTGGTAGCGATGGCACGCTGGGTAATAAAGAGGTTAGGGCCAGCTTTGTATTATCAGCTGGCCCTAAGCCCGAAATTTATGGCGGTCACGCCAATATTAGACATGACCGCCATGAATTTCTATTAAATTGTTTTAAAAAAAACACAACACAAGGAAAAATTTTTATTAGAAATAAAAAAAAAGCCATTAGGGACTCCATCTTTAATTAAAAAAATCCTCTTCCGTCCGACGCAGTCCAAAACGCGATGTCCTCTCTGCTACATCCCCTGTGCATAAATATAGATGTCTATGCACAGGGAATAAGCAGACTGAGAACAATCTCAGCTCTGCTACATCATCTCTGTGCACAGACATTCATGTCTGTACACAGGGAATGAGCAGACTGAGAACAATCTCAGCTCTGCTACATCATCTCTGTGCACAGACATTCATGTCTGTACACAGGGAATGAGCAGACTGAGAACAATCTCAGCACTGCTACATCAGGCAGCAGGCAGGCTCTAGGACCCTGGAGCTGGGGCAGCCAGAACACAGAGAAGACAGGATCTTATCTGTGCGAGTCAGCGATTACTTACAAAGTAAACTAGCAATGCAAATAAATGACAAAACTAGGATTGCTTCAGGCTGAAGCTTCCGAGACACATCTGCGATTTGTAAATCTCACACTACTCGCTATTACTCGCTTCACCATTCATTAACATTGGACTCGCTAGACTCGCAACGAGTAGCGAGTCCTGGGCTCGGACTCGCTAGAGTCAAGCGATTCCGAGTAATTTAGGATTCGCCCATCACTAATTTTGGACACCTTTGAGGGTGTTTTCTATGTGTTTCATGTTGCCTGCCATTGATTTCAATGGGTTTCGTAAGGTTCAGTGAACAATTCTGTCAACACCCCGGCATTCATAGAACCAAATCCGAACCGTCAGGTGGTCGCTCATCTCTATTGGCAATGACTAGCTATAGCCGTCATGTTATATTCGTGGAGTACCACTGTACATGGAGGCAAGTATATATTTTTTAATACTATGTGTGACACGTATGTATAATGTTCAGAGGTGGCTGTTCAGTAGCTAACAACCACTTTAACTAAATTGATCTAATTAAATTTAGGTAATTCAGTAAAAAACACATGGTTTCTAAGCATGTTTCTTTATGCAATCATACAAAAACTGCAAGCAGTTAACTGTGCTGTTTTTTTGACTCCTCAACTGCATCAGACTGTGCTTTCTAGCCTTATAAATGGGACATACATAGAAATCATAGGGTCTCATACCAAAATTCCAATTTATCTCCATCCCCGAGCCCTCACAAAAAACACAAAAAAATATTGTTTGTTTGTGCCACGGTGTGTAGGTGCAGTTACAGAACAGTGTACCTCACAACTTCTAAAAACAGTTAAGGGGTCAAGTATTTTGAAGTGCACACAAAAACAGAGCTCCTACTAAAGGCCATTAGTGTGCCCACTAACCATAATACCCACACTATATCATAACCTCACCATGAATTACTCGTAACATTTTCACCCACAATACTTTCCCATGCACAGTATGATAACCCCACAGTATGCCTCACACATTATGATGTTCCCACAATGCACACTAACACGATGACCTCCATAATATGGCGCCCATCCTTCCATGCAGAATACTGAATTGACAGATAGCTCCTGTCAGGGCAATTACCTGACATTGCTGAGTAGTTGTGTAATAATACTAAGTAATTGTTTGATTTACTGAAGTATATACGTATAAGCATATATACATATATGTGTTTAGCTCCTAAGATGGGTAATTGTGTAATAATACTAAGTAATTGTTTGATTTACAGAAGTATATACGTATAACCATATATACATATACTAGATGGTGGCCCGATTCTAACGCATTGGGTATTCTAGAATATGTATGTAGTTTATTTCTGAAGATTTAAGAATAATGCAATGAATACACGATATCTATCATCTACCTATGTGTCTATTGTGTCTATTGAATATTCTCCTGGGCTTGCCTTAGTTGGTAGAGCATTCGTGTTGTATGAATGGTGCGAACATGTTGTTGTCTGTTTGCCCTGTCTTCTGGAGATTCATTCAGCTGACACTGTCTATGAGATTCGGCATCTTGGGCTTGTCTGTTGTTGGCAATTTGTTGTGGTGTCTCGTGTTGCCGACGACGTCTGTGAGATGCTGCATCTTGGGCTTGTCTCATGGCAGTTTGTGTGTGTGTCTCTTGGTGTCGACGTTGTCATCGCCTTGCTGCTTCTGCAGCTTTTCTGTCATCGTCATTGGCGTATTTGTGCTTACCACCAATTAAACCCATTGAATAAACATGACTGAAGTAGTTCAGACTGTCACTGACACAACGTGTGAAGTAAATGTGACTGAAGAACAGCACACTATGACTGACAGACTTTGTAAACAGGAGCTGAAGTGCGTCACACTATGAGTGGCAGACCTAGTAAACAGGAGTGAAGTGTGTCACACTATGACTGACAGATCTTGTAAACAGTAGTGAAGTGTGTCACATTATGAGTGGCAGACCTTGTAAACAGGAGTGAAGTGCGTCACACTATGACTGACAGCCTTGTAAACAGGAGTGAAGTGCGTCACACTATGACAGCCTTGTAAACAGAAGTGAAGTGCGTCACACTATGACAGCCTTGTAAACAGGAGTGAAGTGCGACACACTATGACTGACAGCCTTGTAAAAAGGAGTGAAGTGCATCACACTATGACTGACAGCCTTGTAAACAGGAGTTAAATGCGTCACACTATGAATGACAACCTTGTAAACAGGAGTAAACTGCGTCATACTATAACTGACAGCCTTGTAAACAGGAGTGAAGTGCGTCACACTATGACTGACAGACCTTGTAGGCAGGATTGAAGTGCGTCACACGATGACTGACAGCCTTGTGGACAGGAGTGAACTGCGTCACACTGTGAGCGGCAGCCTTGTAGACAGAAGTGAAGTGCGTCACACTATGAGCGACAGCCTTGTAGACAGGAGTGAAATGCGTCACACTATGAGCGTCAGCCTTGTAGACAGGAGTGAACTGCGTCACACTGACTGATAGCCTTGTAAACAGGAGTGAACTGCGTTACACTATGACTGACAATCTTGTAAACAGGAGTGAAGTGCGTCACACTATGACTGACAGCCTTGGCGCACTTGGCGCATGTTTTAAAACACGCTTCGCTGATTGGTTGCAGTGGCCGGCGGCGACCAATCAGCGAAGCGGCGCGGCTTGGCAGGAAATATGAATCACACGCCGCTGATTGGTTGCCACTCTCAGCGGTGACCAATCAGCGGCGCGGGATTCAAAATCTCTGCCAAGCCATGCTCCGGTTCGCTGATTGGTCGCCGCCAGCCAGGAATTACAGTACACAATGTGCGTAAGCACAGTGCAGGGCAGCATCCTCAATAAGGAGCTGACCCTGCTGCTTACGCAAATTGCGTACTGTACATGTTACTATCAATGGTGCTGAAAGCTGTAACATTAGTTCTACGGCGGTTCGCTGCCCATAGAACTAATGTTAAAGGTTTCAGCACCATGGATAGCGGCAGGTACAGTACGCAATTTGCCTAAGCAGCAGGGTCAGCTCCTTATTGAGTATGCTGCCCTGCACTGTGCTTACGCACATTGCGTACTGTAACTCCTCCTTACAGTGAGGAGCCACCAGCTGTCATTGACAAAATAGTAAAAGCCAACAAAAGCCGGCAATACTGTAATAAAGCAATTTAACCCCAAACATGCCGCACTATGTGGACAACATGTCTCTAGGGAGGGTGGACACTCCCTGGAGACTTGTTGCCCATATATATTATAACCATTAACCCTTTGTTCATCCCCGAGGCAGCAGGGATGAACAAAGCATACGGCTACCGCAGGCATTCACATGTGCCTTGTGGTAGCCGGATGGGCTCCCATAGGCACCCATTTTAGCATTCCCGCTGCGGTTTTCAAACCGCTCCGAAAAACGCTGCCTGCATGATTTATCACGCAGGCAGCGAAACCGGAATGCGGGAACCGGATTGCATTAAGTTCAATCCGGTTTTATAATGGGCGCCTATGGGCTGCAGATCCTGATCCGGTTTTGAGCATTTTTAATGCTCAAAACTGGATCAGGATCTGCAAACCCCACCGCAAATTTGGCCCTAGCCTATATCTTTATACGCTTGCTTTCTTGTAGAAAAAATATGAAAATAGAGAAAACATGTAAAAGATGATGTTAAAAACGCACAGCAAATGGATGTCACACGGACACAAGGTAGTGGAAAATTTACACTTGCATAGCACTCACATGACATATGGAATGAACCTCGCATGTCACTTGGATCTGACTCAGAGTCGTTTTCAGGAACATTGGATTGAATTTTCAAACATCAGTGAAAGAGTACTCTTGCATAAGGTGTTTGTCAGCCTTTCCTGAACTTGTAGCAAGTTAAGGCCCAGTTACACACACAGATAATTGCTCCATTGTGTACACGGCCACAAAATGGAACAATGTGTCCATGATTTCACTGTAACCAGAGATCTGCGAACAATCTCTGCACAATTATCTGTGTGTGTAACTGGGCCTTTGGTTTATCAGTTGAGTAGCAGCAGGAACTGAGGAAGAGAAATAATGATTAGGAATGAAACTGGAATTGCAGCCCAGGTTCACAAAGCAGGAGCCCTGAACAGTAGAAGAATTCTTTTAAACAAATTTTGCAATTGGAAAAAGTTAACCTAGTCCTATTGTGTAACATCTTAAAAGAATTGTATAACTTCAGACATGTCTCCATTATTTCAATTTCCTGATGATCCTACAGTAAATTGTCACTGTCACTTCATTCTTGCTCCTCCCACTATGGGCTAGTCCCAAACATTATCTTTATCTTGTCCTGGTGTTAAGTTAAACACATTGCAATATCACTAAGGCTGGGGTCACAGTACCATTTTTCACATGCATTTTTGGAGACCTGCGTTTTCAAAAACGCATGTAAAAAACGCACCCATAGGCCCCCATGTTAAAAAACGCATGCCCTAATAGCCAAAAAGCATGTGTGACTGTCCCATGCGTTTTTGGAGCATATCCAAAAACGCATGCGTTTTTGTAGAAAACGCATGCGTTTTTATAACATGGGTTCCTATGGAAAACGCATGCAAAAACGCATGTACAGTTAGCACCTTTTAGTGCCATTCAAAAACGCATGCGTTTCCCATAGGAGCCCATGTTAAAAAAACGCATGCGTTTTTCCGGAAACGCATGCGTTTTTTTAACATGGGCTCCTATGGGAAACGCATGCGTTTTTGAATGGCACTAAAAGGTGCTAACTGTACATGCGTTTTTGCATGCGTTTTCCATAGGAACCCATGTTATAAAAACGCATGCGTTTTCTACAAAAACGCATGCGTTTTTCAAAACGCTCAAAAAAATACTACAAGCACTATTTTTATGTGCAGATTCAAAAACGCAGCCAAAAACGCAGGGAGCCATCAGAGACCTTAAAAAACTCATGCTTTTTTACATGCGTTTTTAAAAGGCACTAAAAAAATGCATGTCAACTGTGACCCCAGCCTAAGGCTACTTTCACATTAGCGTTTTTGAATGCTGCGGATCATCTGCATTCGGCAACGCATGGCAAAACGCATGGGAATTCCGTGAATTATCTGCATGCGTTCACAGAATTTTCTCCATAGGAATAAATTGCCGGCAATAGGAAACCATTATATGGAGGTCAGGAGGAGAGAGAGAGGAGAGAGAGAACTTTGCACAATCCAGAATGGGAAATGGCCTGGGAGTAGCTGAGGATTTGGTCACAAGTTAAAAAAAAAAGAAAAACATTGCATTTGCTGCGGTGGCCTGCAGATGGCCGTGTGTATCCATTCACTGCCATGCATCCTTTGTGCACTTCAGGACGCTTGCGTACAAAGCAAGCCTCCTGAGACACACAAAAACTGTAACATGTTGCGTTCGGAGGGCAACACAATGCATGCGAATGCAGCCAAACACAGGTACCATGCGTCCCCATGTAAAACATAGGGACGCTGTATGCATGCGTTTGGCGACGTTTGAAAGCGCTGCATCCCAGACGCAAGTGTGAAACCGGCGCAACACATGTCACAATTAGAGATGAGTGAACCTTTTGAGGTTTGGCCACGCTCGGCTCGGTTCGCTGAGGTTCCAGAAGTTTGGCAAACAGTGCAACAAACCTCCCAAACCCCTTTGAATTTAATGGGAGGCAAAATCAAAGGCATAGAAAACACCCAGGCCTGACCCAAAAGCTGCCAAACACTTCTCAAAAGGTTTTACAGTGGAGCCCCATCGTTTTGGCATATATAATACGTGCAAAAGATTTTATGTATTCAGCCTACCTTAGGCATGGAATAACCTGGGTGCACGGAGAGTTTCAAGGTGCAAAGCTCTGTGTAGAGCAATAGAGGAAGATAGAAAATTCAGCACCAGTCTTCACGGTCCATGCAAATTAAAACTTCCTTTTATTAATCACTAGTAAAAAGGCCCGATGCAATTGCATCGGTAGCGCGGTGAAATGAATTGTGTGTATACAGGTGGGTCAGTGGGTAGCAGAGTATAGAGGCGGCTCTGTGGGCAGCAGAGTCCAGAGGCGGCGCTGTGGGCAGCAGAGTCCAGAGGCGGCGCTGTGGGCAGCAGAGTCCAGAGGCGGCGCTGTGGGCAGCAGAGTCCAGAGGCGGCGCTGTGGGCAGCAGAGTCCAGAGGCGGCGCTGTGGGCAGCAGAGTCCAGAGGCGGCGCTGTGGGCAGCAGAGTCCAGAGGTGGCGCTGTGGGCAGCAGAGTCCAGAGGCGGCGCTGTGGGCAGCAGAGTCCAGAGGCGGCGCTGTGGGCAGCAGAGTCCAGAGGCGGCGCTGTGGGCAGCAGAGTCCAGAGGCGGCGCTGTGGGCAGCAGAGTCCAGAGGCGGCGCTGTGGGCAGCAGAGTCCAGAGGCGGCGCTGTGGGCAGCAGAGTCCAGAGGCGGCGCTGTGGGCAGCAGAGTCCAGAGGCGGCGCTGTGGGCAGCAGAGTCCAGAGGCGGCGCTGTGGGCAGCAGAGTCCAGAGGCGGCGCTGTGGGCAGCAGAGTGAGTGAGGTGTGGGTGAGTGGGGGCATGTGGGGGAGGTAAGAGGGGTAAGCAGGTACAGAGTGGGGGCATGAGCAGGGGCAGTGTGGGTGATTGGGGGGGGGAAGCAGGGGCAGTGTGGGGAGTGAGGAGATAGGGGGGGTAAGAGGAGTGAGCAGGGGCAGTGTGGGGAGTGAGGAGATAGGGGGGGTAAGAGGAGTGAGCAGGGGCAGTGTGGGGACTGAGGGCATAGTGTGGGGAGTGAGGAGATAGGGGGGGTAAGAGGAGTGAACAGGGGCAGTGTGGGGAGTGAGGGCATGGGGGGGGTAAGAGGAGTGAGCAGGGGCAGTGTGGGGACTGAGGGCATAGTGTGGGGAGTGAGGAGATAGTGGGGGGGTAAGAGGAGTGAGGAGGGGCAGTGTGGGTGAGTCAGGAGATAGGGGGTTAAGAGGAGTGAGGAGTGTGGTTGAGTGTGGGTAAAGCAGGGGCAGATGTGGGGGCAGAGGTGCGGGCCGGCGCACCTGTAACCTTACTTGAGGAGCGGAGGGTGGAGGAGCGGGTTGTTATGAGTCTGCAGGGCATGGGGGGGCGTGCAGGATACAATGCTAGTGCGGCGGCGGCGCCATCCTACCGTGATCCGCTGCGGCGGGCTGCGTCATTGAGGAAGGCGTCGGGTGATGGTGGCGGCGGCCGCGGCGGGCCGAGTCATTGAGGAAGGCATCGGGTGATGGTGGCGGCGGCCGGTTTTCTCCTGGCGCTCCCCCTGGCTGTTGTCACTTGTGCCTGAGGGATCGCACTGTCCTAGTGGAGTTCAGGACCTGTGGTGATGTCACAGTCACGTGACACCAGGTTACCATGGAGTAAGCTGGTGTCACGTGATTGTGACATCACCACAGGTCCTGGAGTGCAGTAGAAGAGGTCTGCAGACACTCGGAGCCTGCGGCAGCCACCGGCAGCGACCGGAATCCTGGAGGAAGCCTGGAGGGAGACTGCGGGGGCTCGGGGAGAGGTGAGCATATTTTTTTTTTTTTTCAAGTGTAGTGCGGGTCTGCGGCTCGTGATGACGCTGCGCGTCATCACTCGCAGTCCCGCGCAAAGCATGTTGGGATTCGGCGACAACGCCCGAATTCCTAACTGCGGATTATATAAGTAGATACTTAAAAAAATCCAAGACATACATATTAAAATGTTATTTCATATAATTTTAATATCTATGTCTTGGATTTTAAAAATCCAAGATATACATTTTTTAAAGTATGATTAATAAAGGAAGTTTTATCTTACATGGGCTGGGGTAATAGAAGGGGTTAATGATAGCTTAGAATTGCCAGCTGTTATTAAGCCCTGGACTGGAGATTTTCAGGCCTCTATGAGACCCATACATCACCAATCCCAATAGGGAAACAGTTTAAAAAACACAGAAAAATACTTTATTTGAAATAAAACACAGACTCTCTTTTTCTCATTTATTAACCCCAAACATACCCTTCCGATGGTAATCCACAACTCAATATTCAGCGAAGCTTCTCAGCTCTGCTACATTTCAGTGAGCTGAAACATTAGGTCACAGTTCCACATATCAGCATCACCCAGCATGGCTACCTGCTCTCTGGAAAGGAGCATTCAGCTGCATGTATTTCTATGGAGCTGCACACTCCTGTCCAGGGAGCGGGCGGCTGTGCTGGGTGATGCTGATGCCAAAGTGGGACCATGTCCTACAGTGTCCACTCACTGCGAACAACTCTCTCACTATGACAGCCAGCTGTGTGAGCTATGACATCAGAGAGTTCATCTGAGGTCACAGCTGACGTACAGTGAAAACTGTGATATCAGATGAACTCTCTGACATCTCCGCTCTTGCAGCCGTGGCTCAGTAAGTGCAAGTGCTACTTGTGATGAGCGACCACTGTAATGTAGCAGAGCCAGAGAGATTCGTTGGACATCTGTTGGATCACTGTCAGAGTTGGGTATGTTTAGGGTTAATAAATGGGTAGAAAAGGGTGTCTGTGTGTTTTATTTCAAATAAAGCATTTTCTGTGTGTGGTTTTATTTTTTACTATTTTCTCACCAGATTGGTATTGTGGAGGTCTCAATCCAGGACTTAATGACAGCGGTCAATTCTCATCCATCATTAACCCTTTCTATTACCCTATTTGCCAACACACCAGGGCAGTGGGAAGAGCTGGGGCCAAGCGCCAGGATTGGCACTTCTAAAGGAGGTGCCAGTTCTGAAGCAGCTGCAGACTGCTGTTGTTAGGCTGGTGAGGGCCAATAACTCTGGCACTTTCAACCCTGAAAATACTAGACCCCAGCTGTCGGCCTTACCTTAGTTGGTTTTCCAATATAGGGGCACCCTACGCTGTTTTTTTTTTTCAAATTAGCAGTGGTGTGAACTCTGATTTGGATTATCAGCCAAGGTAAAGCCACCAGCTGGTCTGCAGGCTGTAGCTGTCTGCATTCCAGCTGCTGGTCAAAAATAGGGGGGACCCCATTGTTTTTTTTTTAAATCAATTATATATTTTGAACTAAATATGAGGATAAAGCACCTATAAATATATATATAGATATATATAAGTATATTGCAATCTGAGAGTCGTCAGTGGTTGATACCTTTTAATGGCTAACTGAAAAGATCTTAAGCATAGCAAGCTTTCGGGACACTGTGGCCCCTTCGTCAGGCTGGTAATGACCCAAAATTCTGAAGACACATACATATATACATAAAAAAAAAAAAAAAAAAAAATGGAAAACAGTGTTATATGCTGTGGTGAATATGACAGGTGATGTAAAGCAGAGCCAGGTTAGGGAGGGGTGGAGAAGCAGGGACAGAGAAACCATATTTCTAAGATAAGCGGAACAAATTGTATTAGGTATATGGTTAGCAACCCGTTCATAATATCCCATGAATGTAAAATGGGGATAGCAGATTCATGCATGTTTATATAAAATGAAAGTGCATCTGGGGAAATCTTGCAGCACACTCAAATTATAGGACTACGAACTCTTGACACTTCTGTAAACTGTCTCACTTACAACTCTGCTCTCCACAACTCACTTAAGGATTTTAAGGTCACCACGGGTTGCTAACCATATACCTAATACAATTTGTTCCACTTATCTTAGAAATCTGGTTTCTCTGTCCTTGCTCCTCCATCCCCCCCTATGTTTGCACTTGTCACGTGCGTTATTACATACTTTTTCACTTCAAATACCTTGTCTCAGTCATGTGTTTACTCCCACACTATTAGATTCCTGAAGTATAGTTATTACACAGCCCATACTTTTTACCATCTACCATGCAGGGTAGATGCTAGAATGTATAGCCCGTTTCCAGTTACTCCAACAGCCAATCACAGATGCCCACTCTCTGTGACAGCATCTGTGATTCAAGATGTTGGGAAGGAAAGGTGTATAACAGTCCGCGCTGCCAGGTCCACTCACTCCAAAGAACACACGGGGAGGTGATGTTCAACCAGTTTTTCTTTATTTCTCCGACGCGTTTCGGTGCCCTCCTGGCACTTTCCTCAGGGAGGGCACCGAAACGCGTCGGAGAAATAAAGAAAAACTGGTTGAACATCACCTCCCCGTGTGTTCTTTGGAGTGAGTGGACCTGGCAGTGCGGACTGTTATACACCTTTCCTTCCCAACATCTTGATGTGTCTCCACGAGTGAGTGGTCGGTGGAAGTCCAGCAGCAGCCATCTGGGTATTATTACCATACGCCTTCTAACCAGTTGTGGGTTGCACAACTGGCATAGGTGAGTTCAATCTTACTAACCACCTTGATATTCAGTGTCGCAAGTGATAGGGCACTATTGCGCCTCTTGTTCCCCCTCCTTTCTTTTATAGCATCTGTGATTGGCTGTTGTGCCCCTCACCCATTGACTGAGGTAAAGCCATGCAGCTGGAGGTGGCAGCTAACTGGTTTTCCTTGGCTGGAAATCAAAATACAGGGAAGCCCATTATTTCTTTTAAATTCTTTTAATAAATAATAATCAAGAATAGGGCGAAGCCCATGCACTTTTTTTTAGCCAGCCAAGGTAAAACCCAGACAGCTGGGAGCTGGTATATTCAGCATGGGGAGTCCCCATAACAGGCTATAGAATAGCAGCCCACAGCCACCCCAGAAATTGGTGCATTCATTACAAGAGTCGATTCCTGGTGAGATATCCGCCTCTTCCCGATGTCCTGGTGCGGCGGCATCGGAGTGTTAGAAGGGCTAAGGACAGCTGATGATTGACATTTTGTCATTAAGCCCAGATTGAAAATGTCATGCCTTTATGAAACCCGCCCATTATCAATCCTGTAAGGAAATTGTTAAGAGACACAGACGCAGAAAAATGTGTGTGCCCAAAAGAGTCTTCTCCCTGCAGAATCTGCAATCAGACTGAGTGCCATGAGGAGCGGTGATGTCATTCATTGAGAAACCATGGCAGCGGAAACAGCGGAAAACAAATCTCAGTCAGTTTTGGGTCTCGGTGTGAACGGTCATCGGAGAGGATCATGGAGGGTTATGTGGGAGTTGTAAAGATGGAATTGAGGTATATGTTTGTGTTTTTTGTTCAAATAAAATGATTTTTCTCTGTGTTGTTTATTATTTACTATTTGCTAGAGATTCATAATGGCTGGGTTTAATATTGGCCCAACATTATGAATCTCAGGCTTAGTGCAAGCTAGCTAAATTCAGCTGGCATTAACCCCTTTATTACCCAGTCTACCTTTGGCAGCTGGAAGAGTGGGGTACAGCTCCAAAAAATGGTGCTGTTATGAATGCACCATTTTCTGGGGGCAGCTGCAGACTGCAATTCGCAGCAGAAAATTAGGGTGGCAGAATGTTTGGGCTTTTCCATGCTGATGATTCCAGCCCTCCATCTAGCTGTACCTGGCTGGAAACCAAAAATACAGCGAAGGTCTAGGTCATTGTTTTTTTAATTATTTGAAGAAATAAAAATAAAAAAGGGCTCTCCTGTATTTCTAGGCAGCTGAGGTTTGGTAGCAGACCATACTTCCCTGCTGTACCTGTGCTGGTGACCAAAAATACAGCAGAGCCCTATGTCGTCGGCGCAAAATATACTCACTAAATATGCAGCATATGCTCACTGTGTGATCACTGCTGCGTATATGCTGCATATTTAGGAGCTAAATATAAAGCCTTTCAGTGAAAACCACGGCAAAATACACTGAAAAAATTGACATGCTGCAGATTTTCCCGCATTCAAAATTGTGACATTTTCACTGAGGGAAAACCCACAGCATGTGCACGGGTCTTCTGCATTTAGGCTGGGGTCACAGTACCATTTTTCACATGCGTTTTTGGAGACCTGCGTTTTCAAAAACGCATGTAAAAAACGCACCCATAGGCCCCCATGTTAAAAAATGCATGCCCTAATAGCCAAAAAGCATGTGTGATTGTCCCATGCGTTTTTGGAGCATATCCAAAAACGCATGCGTTTTTGTAAAAAACGCATGCGTTTTTGTAGAAAACGCATGCGTTTTTATAACATGGGTTCCTATGGAAAACGCATGCAAAAACGCATGTACAGTTAGTACCTTTTAGTGCCATTCAAAAACGCATGCGTTTCCCATAGGAGACCATGTTAAAAAAACGCATGCGTTTCCGGAAAAACGCATGCGTTTTTTTAACATGGGCTCCTATGGGAAACGCATGCGTTTTTGAATGGCACTAAAAGGTGCTAACTGTACATGCGTTTTTGCATGCGTTTTCCATAGGAACCCATGTTATAAAAACGCATGCGTTTTCTACAAAAACGCATGCGTTTTCTACAGAAACGCATGCGTTTTTGGATATGCTCCAAAAACGCATGGGACAGTCACACATGCTTTTTGGCTATTAGGGCATGCGTTTTTTTAACATGGGGGCCTATGGGTGCGTTTTTTACATGCGTTTTTGAAAATGCAGGTCTCCAAAAATGCATGTGAAAAATGGTACTGTGACCCCAGCCTTAGGCTGTGGTCACAGTTTTTTTAGTGCCTTTTAAAAACGCATGCTTTTTTACATGCGTTTTTCATGTCAGTATGAGTTTTTTAAGGTCTCTGATGGCTCCCTGCGTTTTTGGCTGCGTTTTTGAATCTGCACATAAAAATAGTGCTTGTAGTATTTTTTTGAGCGTTTTAAAAAACGCATGCGTTTTTATAACATGGGTTCCTATGGGAAACGCATGCAAAAACGCATGTACAATTAGTACCTTTTAGTGCCATTCAAAAACGCATGCGTTTCCCATAGGAGCCCATGTTAAAAAAACGCATGCGTTTCCGGAAACGCATGCGTTTTTTTAACATGGGCTCCTATGGGAAACGCATGCGTTTTTGAATGGCACTAATTGTACATGCGTTTTTGCATGCGTTTTCCATAAGGCCCCTTATTAAAAAACGCATGCGTTTTTGGATATGCTCCAAAAACGCATGGGACAGTCACACATGCTTTTTGGCTATTAGGGCATGCGTTTTTTAACATGGGGGCCTATGGGTGCGTTTTTTACATGCGTTTTTGAAAACGCAGGTCTCCAAAAATGCATGTGAAAAATGGTACTGTGACCACAGCCTTATATACAATTTGCTTTTACATCACTGTGCAGATTTGTGACAGATCTGCAGCATATCCGCAATAAAATCGCATCAAAATACGTGAGAGATGCGCAGTGTGAGCACAAAGCCTGAAGCACACAGCTGGGGGCTGCAGGCTACAACTGTCTTCTTTATCTGTGCTTAGGCTGTGGTCACAGTTGCCATGCGTTTTTTTAAGTGATTTAACAAAACTCATGCTTTTTTTCATGTCAGCATGAGTTTTGTAAGGTGTGTGATGGCTCCCTGCGTTTTTGGGTGCGTTTTTGAATCTGCACCTAAAATAGTGCTTGTAGTATTTTTTTGAGCGTTTTGAAAAACGCATGCGTTTTTTAACATGGGGGCCTATGGGTGCGTTTTTTACATGCGTTTTTGAAAACGCAGGTCTCCAAAAATGCATGTGAAAAATGGTACTGTGACCACAGCCTAAGTTTGTCAAAATAAGAGGGACCGCACGCCGTGATTTTTATTTTTTACCTCATTGTGTTTATTTCTGCATCTCCAGGCAAAAAAGCACTAAAACTATTAAACGGTTTGTGCTGCGGTTTTGACACATTTTCGTGCAATTTTGGCACAAAACTGCATGCATTGGGTTCAATGTGTTTATCTGCATCTCCTGGCAAAAAAAGCACCAAACCGTGACACAGCTTTTGCTGCAGTTTTGATGTTTTTTAGTGCAAGTTTAGTACAAAACTGCAAGTATTGTGTTCAATGTGTTCAGCTGTATGTCCTGGCCAAATAAACCCAAAACTGCAATGCAGTTATTGCCACGGTTTTGATGCAATTTTTAGTGCAATTTTGGCACAAAACCAGCATGCATTTTATTCATCTGCATCTCCTGGCAAAAGAGCACAAAAACTGCGATGCGGTTTTGATGTTTTTTTTAGTGCAATTTTGGATATGTGGTGACGTAGAATATGTGCTGTGGATTTTTGACATCAAATATCCGCACCATGTTTCAAAGATCTGCACAGAGATGTTGGTGGTCTCTTAGGCTGGGGTCACACATAAGCCCTCAGTCAGTTTTTGGCTTCAGTTTTGTCATTTTTTTTTTCTAAGTCCAAAAACTGACAGAAAAACGCATTGGGTGTAATAAACACCCTGTGCGTTTTTCTCTGGAGCTCAAAACATTGCCCTGTCCGTTTTTGAGCCAAAAACGCAGTAAACAGCGTTTTTGGCATCAGTTAAAAAACGCATGCGTTTTTATGCGTTTTTTTTAACATGGGGCCCTATGGGAAACGCATGCGCAAACGCATGCAAACGCATGCACTTGCGTTTGCGCATGCGTTCGCGCATGCGTTTTTTTAATGAAAATTCCAAAAACGTACAGGAGTGCAGGAGACACAAAAAGCACCCTATAAAAAACGGATTGGTGATGAAAATGACTTCCAAAAACGGATTTCTATGTGTAACCCCAGCCTTAGGCTGTGGTCACAGTTGACATGCGTTTTTTTAGTGCCTTTTAAAAACGCATGCTTTTTTACATGCGTTTTTCATGTCAGCATGAGTTTTTTAAGGTCTCTGATGGCTCCCTGCGTTTTTGGTTGCGTTTTTGAATCTGCACCTAAAAATAGTGCTTGTAGTATTTTTTTGAGCGTTTTGAAAAACGCATGCGTTTTTGTAGAAAACGCATGCGTTTTTATAACATGGGTTCCTATGGAAAACGCATGCAAAAACGCATGTACAGTTAGTACCTTTTAGTGCCATTCAAAAACGCATGCGTTTCCCATAGGAGCCCATGTTAAAAAAACGCATGCGTTTCCGGAAACGCATGCGGTTTTTTTAACATGGGCTCCTATGGGAAACGCATGCGTTTTTGAATGGCACTAAAAGGTACTAACTGTACATGCGTTTTTGCATGCGTTTTCCATAGGAACCCATGTTAAAAAAACGCATGCGTTTTCTACAAAAACGCATGCGTTTTCTACAAAAACGCATGCGTTTTTGTATATGCTCCAAAAACGCATGGGACAGTCACACATGCTTTTTGGCTATTAGGGCATGCGTTTTTTAACATGGGGGCCTATGGATGCGTTTTTTACATGCGTTTTTGAAAACGCAGGTCTCCAAAAATGCATGTGAAAAATGGTACTGTGACCACAGCCTTAGTGAGATTTTGCTTCATTTTTTCATTCTGATTGCATTTTTTTAGCAAGGCTAAAGGCTGGAGAAAGAAAAAAAAATGTTTTTTGATGTCATAGGCATTGTTCACACACAATTTGCATTTTTTTTAGCACTCCTAAAACCACATGCGTTTTTTTAAGAGTGCTAAAAAATGTCCCTTGTGTGTCTGAAAGGATTTTCATCCTTATTGGACTTATTCATTTTTTGCCCAAAAACGCATGCAAAAACGCATGCGTTAATGCAGGGTGCATAAATGTGCCATTTAAAAACGCATGCATTTCCCATAGGGCCCCATGTTATAGAAACGCATGCGTTTTTTAGAAAACGCATGCGTTTTTGTAACATGGGGCCCTATGGGAAACGCATGCTTTAACACAGGTGCCTATATGTGCCCTGCGTTAACGCATGCGTTTCCCATAGGGGCCCATGTTAAAAAAACGCAAGCGTTTTTGGAAAACCACCCCTGCGTTTTTTCCAGCACCCAAAAAACGCTGCATGCAGCGTTTTTTGGACTGGGGGAAAAAAAACGCAGGTGGAGGTGAAAAACGCATGTACACTCAAATGTACCCTGCGTTAACGCACCTGCATTTTTTTTAACACGCCAAAAAACGCAGAGATGGTCAAAAAGACGCATGTGTGTGATCATGGCCATAATGTGACATGGTTCTATGTTGTTTTTATTGTCACCCATAGCCAGCTGCCTGGCTGAAAACCAAAAACACAGTTGAACCCATTGTTTAAAATGTATTTCTTGAAATAGTTAAAAAAAAAATGCCTTGGAACTTCTCCATAGTTTTGGTTTCCAGCCAGATGCAACTAGGCAGCTGGGGACTGAAATTTTCAGTGTGGGAAGGCCCAAGCGTTTTGGGCTCCCCCCCGCTGTGAATTACAGCTCGCAACCACCCCAGAAAATTGCGCATTCATAGAAGCGCCATTTCTTTGGAGCTGTATCTGTCTCTTCCAGCTGCCCAATGACAGTGGCAGACTGGGTAATAAAGGGGTTAATGGCAGCTGAATATTGCCAGCTGACACCAAGCCCGAGATTTATAATGTCAGGCTGATGTTAGACCCGGCCATTATGAATCTCTAGTAATTAATGCACAACACAGAGCAAGCTCATTTTATTTGAACAAAAAACACAAACCTCAAGTTCATCTTTATTATTCCCACATAGCCCTCCACGATCCTCTACAATGACCGTTCACACTAGGACCCGAAAATGAGTTTCAGCTTCTGAGGTGAGAGTGGTGATGTCACAGTCTGGGTCAATGGAGTTCAGCTACAGCTCTGAACTCAGGTAACTTTGCAGGACCCAACCTCAGCAGAATGACGTCACTCATTGAGTCACCAGCAGTGGGGTCACCTAAGTTCACTGCCACAGGGCCTCAGTCAATGACATCACTGCTCCTCATGGCACTCAGTCTGATTGCAGATTCTGCAGGGAGAGGACACTTTTGTTCCCTCTCTGCAGAATCTGGATGTAGCAGAGGTGAGTGAGCTTCGTGGGACTATCGTTATGAAGTATCCTCAGAGGGGTATGTGTGGGATAATAATACATTAAAAAATGAGGGTTGTCTGTCTGAATTATTTCAAACTAGCTGGGTGCCCGATGCAGATGCATCGGGATTCTAGAAGAGCGAGTCTCTGACTCGCAATGGCCGCTTCGCGGCCAATGCTTCACGCTGCTAAGGCGACTCGCCATGCCCGCTGCGCGGGCATAGCGAGTCGCCTTAGATCTGCTCGCAATGGCCGGTGCGCGGCCAATGCTTCGGTCGTATCCACATGACGAGACTGACTCGCAGCGCGAGCGGTCTCAAAAGGGGCAAAAAACCCATTCGTGATTATATAATAGATAAAGAATTTTCTCTGTGATTTATTTCAAGTAAAGAATTTTTCTGTGTCTGAGTTTTTTAATTTCCTTATAGGATTGATAATGGGTGGGTCTCATAGAGGCCTGACATTACCAATGTGGGTTTAATGACAAGCTGTCAATACCCAGCTGTCATTAACCTCTTCTATCACCCCATTGCCAGGGCATCAAGAAGAGCCAGATAAAGTGCCAGGAATTGGCTCTTCTACTGAATGCGTTGTCGCAACCACCCCAGAAATAGTTTTCTGGGGTGGTTGCGAGCTGCCATTCTTTAGCCTGGAGGGGGCACAATAACTATGGGCCTCACCACACTGAGAATTGCCGCCCCCAGCTGCCTGGGTTTTACCTTGGCTGGCAATCAAAAATAGGGCAGCCCGTAGGTGTCCGCTTTTTCTGAACTGAGAATCAAAAATACAGTGAAGCTCTATGTAATATTTTTATAATTATTTATTTTTACACTACTATGTCAGTCACTGGGTGAGGGGCACAAAAGACAATTACAGACAGCGAGTGGGCATCTGTGATTGCATGTTGTAACCAGTGTAGTAACCTGGAAACAGCCCATACATTCTAGTATCTACTGTGCAGGGTAGATGCTAAAATACAGGCCACGGCGACATGGGGCATTCGTCCCAGGTGGTAGATGTAAGTGGACCCACTGGACCACAGGGGTAACCTGGGCCTGCCTGACTAGGGAAGGGCAGCGACCGGGGTCTGTGGCAGCTGAACAGGTGGGCAAGGTGGTAACATGCAGGACACCGCACACTTCAGGAATAAAAAACATAAAGTTTACTTGAACAACAGCACAGTACAAGGTCCAAGACAAGACATGAAGCCAGGCTCCCGATTCTGCATATCAGGCAAGTGGGACATCTCAGACATCAGGCAACGGCATGGCAGGACATCCTCACAGGTTGAAGCAGTCCAGGGTCATCTGGCACAGGCATGTTCGGAGTGCCTCTCTCTCAGGCCTCAGGTGTAGCACTGGCACAGCAGGAGAACATCAGACACTGACCTTGGACAAATGTCATCACAGGATGGACCCAGGGAATAGGTCGGAAATCGGGACACAGGTAGAACAGGGACTTCAAGGACACCAGGCTCCGGATAACAGACATGACTTGAATGGAACTCAAGCAGTCTCACATCGGTCATCTGGGACACCGGCAGGCGCAAAAGCCACCCGGGACATTGGCACGTACAGGAGCCACCCGGGACACGTGCAGGAGCCACCGGGACACCTGCAGGTGCAGAAGCCACCCAGGACACTGGCAGGCGCAGGAGCCACCCGGGACATGCGCAGGAGCCACCTGGGACACCGGTTGGTGCAGAAGGCACCCAGATACCGGCAGGCACAGAAGCCACCCAGGACACTGGCAGGCACAAAAGCCACCCGGGACACCGGCAGGTGCAGAAGCCACCCGGGACACCGGCAGGCGCAGAAGCCACCCGGGACACCGGCAGGCGCAGAAGTCATCTGGGACACCGTCAGGCAGAAGTCTTCAGGGACACCGACAGGCAGAAATCATGTGGGACATCGGCAGGCACATCGGCCATCTGGGATTCCTGGCAAGCACATCAGTCATCTGGGATACTAGCAGGTACAAGTCAACAGGGACACAGTCAGGACAGCTGGACTCCGGACATCAGACACGGCTCCAGGCAGGGAACGTCAGGACACAGGCAAGAATCCACATTCAAGGACTTTGGAACCAACACATAAGCTAGAAGGGTCCAGGGGCAAAGGCAAGAAGACAACAGCTATGCCAGGACTGGTTGCAGGCCGGACTGGAGCTGAAGACAATGGGAGACCAGGAGCAGCATGGCTGGACCAAAAACAAAGGGTTAGGTTCTGGAACCTAATGGGAAGCTCTGGTGACACTCAACAGGACAGAGGAACATTAAATAGGTGATGACCCACAGCTATAGGCTGAGGACCGCAATTCAAGCGCACACACTCTACCTAATAAAAGCAGGGAAGGTGTGGCTGCGTGCACCATAAGCGCAGACAGAACCCAGTGCAGCATTGCCAGCACAGGAACTGAGGCCTGGGTCACCTGGCAGTGGCTGCAAGCCTGGACACACGTGGAAAGTCATGCACCAGCTGCAGAGGACCTCACAACCTGTGGAAAGCTTCCACAGTCGCAGCCTCGGTCCACACATGAGAGTGGTTGTCCAGCGGAACAATGACTCTACAACACATGTAAGGCTCCGCAGCAGAGCAGGGAACTGAGCAGAATCTAAACAGGTAATATACTACAGTATCCCAGCTGGTTAGGGGGGGGGAAAGGAGCATTGGGTAAGAGCTCAGAAATGCATAGTAACGCCAGGGAACCAAGGTACACACGCACACCGGCGTTACATTGAGTTTTCGTTTTATCGGGCCGTTCAGAATTTCGGCAATCATCAACCTGCTGGCTTTAAGGTTGACATTACCTGCTGTATATGAAGCGATGGCTGGGAGGACCACCGCGGTGCAGAATAATGTATGATACACAAGATGGGAGTGCAAACCACAAGGGTGAATTTATTAACAGGCGGGGAAAGGAGTGAAGAAGGCAGGTTCAAGCAGGGGTAAACAGTGGCAAAAACGAGATTTAACAAACTTTTCGTTTTCTCTAGCTGGTCCGCTCAATAGCACGGTTCTCCAACTATCACAAGTTGAGAGCACACAGGTAAATTCACAAAAGCAAAGTACAATACTACTCTACGTATAACCTTTCTGGCCTCGCTACACAGGCCACATGGCTGCCGTGTTCTACCTACTGAAGCCTATTCTAAACCCTGAAAGGTGCACAATATTCAACTCACAGTGATGCAGGGATTTGGATGCAGTCCCGGGGGCCCCCAACAACAGCAGTCCGATCCGAAGATGCACAAGGCTCCTGTCTCGAGTCGATGAGCTGCAAATCTTCTCCTTGCTTCTGACTCTCACTGGATTCCAGGCATGTCTCTGTGTCTCACTTTCATTTCACAAGAAAAACTGCTGTCCTGTTCCAGTCACACAGACGGTCTCCTTCTCTTCACACATCCACCGACTGCTCCAAAAACACACTCTCCGAAGGGGGAAAACAGGACATACCATCATCCCACACCTGGGGGGTTTTCTGTCTCTTAAAGTGGCAGCGTGTTTCTTACTGTCCACCACAGGCACAGTTTTCTTAAAGTGGCAACGCTTCTCTTACTGTCCATAGCAGTAGCACCCCCAATATGCCTCCCTACTTAATGATGGTCGTCCTCGGCCATCACAACATCAGGCCCACAGTGTAATGACGGAATGTTCAATGTGAACACAGCATCTGTGGAGGAGACAACAACGGCAATACAGCAGACTGAGTACATTGTTCAACATATCGGATTGGTGGAACCCCTGCAGTAGACCTCTGAGACCTTCTAAGATCTTGACTATCAGGCCAGGCTTGCCTAACTCCCGGAGGAACACCTGCTGCAGGAGCCACAGTGGAATCTTGGCTGGCCTCTTCTTCACGTGGCGGTAGGGGCTCATCCACGGAATCCCCGCTTCTGGAAGGCTGAGGGTCCCCCACTGTGTTGGGGACTGTCCACCAGTCATCGTCGACTTCACACACAGGTGACGTGAGTTCAGGGAGCGGGGCAGAGACTGTAGGAGATATTGGCGTAGGAGAAGCTTCGGACCGGCATGGTCGCAGCATATTTCTGTGTAGTACTCTAGGGCCGGACGCCCCATTCTCAACTTGCACCTTGTAGACTGGGCCATCAGCATAAACCCGTCCAATTACTCTGTAGGGTTGTACTTCCCATCTCTCACTCAGTTTGCCCTTGGGGCGCTTCTCTCTGACTAGTACTCGATCTCCAGGTTGCAGCGGTATTTCCTGAATCGGTTTAGGGCTCGTATGTTCTTTCTTCTGTAGCTGTTGACCGGCCAAACGACGGATCGTTTGTAATCGTTGTCGATGTTCTTTCACCCACGAAGTGACAGTTCGTTCCATGAAATCCTCTGGCTGCTCCAAATTCAGCTCGATGATGTCTCGCCCAGCTCTTCCAAAGAGCAACAGATATGGGTGTAACCCGTAGTGGAGTGAACTCGGTTATTGTAGGCCCAGACCAATTCTGCTAGGTAATCCGGCCAACATGCTTTCTTATCTTCCTCCAATGTCCGCAGCATCTGAAGTAGAGTTCGGTTGAAGCGTTCACATGCTCCATTGCCTTGGGGGTGGTAAGGTGTAGTCCGAGATCGCTCGATGCCATACATACGATAGAGTTCCTCCATCACTTTGCCTTGGAAACATGCCCCTTGATCGGAGTGGATTCTCTTTGGGCATCCATACACCCGGATAAAGTCTTGGCAGACAGCCCGTGCCGCCGACTCTGCAGTCTAATCTCTAGTCGGGGTGACTACAGCGAACTTGGAGAAATGGTCAGTCATAACCAAACAGTATTGTAGCCCCCGAGCTGAGTGTCCCACGAGGAGATAATCAATCATCAAGATTTCTAGCGGTTCTTTGGTCTGTATGGTCTGAACGGGTGCCCTCTGTTCGGTGCTTTTAATGAGGTCGCATACTCGACATCGCCGGCAAACCTCTTCTACCACAGACTCCAATCGAGGGCAGTACACGTACCGCTGTAACCATTGGTAGGTCTTTGCAGGTCCGAAGTGAGCGCCAAACTCGTGTGCTTCCTTAGCTACCTCTTGAGCCATTTTTCCGGGGATGACCACCTGCCATCTTGTTTCTATTTCTTTTGGCTGTTGTCTCTTACGATATAACACTGATTCTCGAACTTCTAGTCTATCCCACTGGTGTAAGACGCTCTTCATCTCGGCGTCCAGGTTAGCCCTTTCTTGCTTGCCGGGCTTCTGCTTCTCAGCTACCCAGTGTTTCATCTGTTGTAGCCCTTCGTCTGCAGATTGAGCATGTCCCCATTCTTCATTGGTTCTTCCCAGAGACCGGGGCAGTGTGCAAGCCTCCCTACTTAATTGTGACGCAACCACTGGGGGCCCAAACTTGCTAAAGTCTGGCGTTTCTTCCTCCTCTAGTTGTTCATCGAGATCCCCACTGGGATCTCCACCGTCACTCTTGACAGTCCATCCGCATTTGCGTTTTCGGTGGCGGGACGATAACAAATGGTAAAGTCGAACTTTGCAAGGCGAGCCACCCACCGTTGTTCCAAGGCTCCCAATTTAGTATTCTCAAGGTGGGCCAGAGGATTATTGTCTGTTCGGACCTGGATCTTGGTCCCTGTCAGGAAGCCAGCAAATTTCTCTGTCATGGCCCACACTAGGGCCAGGAGCTCTAGTCGAAAGGAGCTATAATTGTGGGGGTTTCTTTCGTTGTCCCGCAGGGACCTACTGGCGTAGCCGATGACTCTCTCATGTCCATTCTGTATCTGAGACAATACTGCACCGAGTCCATGAAGGCTACCATCCGTGTACAGCAGGAATGGTCGGTCGAAGTCCGCGTAGGCTAGGATCGGGGCTGAAGTAAGGGCATTCTTCATAGCCTGAAAAGCCTCATCTTGTCTCTGAGCCCAAAGGATGCCCTGGTTCTTTGACACTCCGGCGGTCCCCCTCAGCAGCTCATTCAAAGGACCCGCCACCTTTGCAAAGTCTTTGACGAACCGGCGGTAATACCCGGCGAGTCCAAGAAATGCCTTGAGTTCTCTCACCGTTTGAGGGACTGGCCACTTCTGGATGGCCGCCACCTTTTCTGCAGAGGGCAGGATTATAGGCACCTTCCCAGGAGCCCTGATGACCCCTACCGTCTGATGAGATGGCACACTCTTCTGCGTCCCACAGACACGAATCAGTCGCTGAAGTGCTTCTTGCGTAGGCTTATGTGTAGTAGCCTGCTTCCAGTATCCGGGTCCCCGTTTGACGAACATAATCTGATCTAATTCACGTAGGACATTCATCCCTAGTATTACAGGTACATCTTCTTTGACGGGCCCGGGGACTAGTAGGATCCCTTTTCTCCCCACTTCTTGCCCACAGATACGAACATTCATCCACACAACCCCTGTGACCGGGATCGGTTGCTGATTAGCGGCAATCACCCGGATCAATGTCTCTTTCTCTGGCCTGGCCAGTGCCTGGAAATGTTGATTGAAGTATGCTTCTGGCATCGTCGTCACTTGTGACCCGGTATCTATCAAGCAATCCACTAGGACTCCTTCGAATTCAGCACGTATGATGGGACACCCAGCGATCAGATGTTCGTCATGATACGGAGCGGCCTCCCTTCTTGCCTCCCCCGCAGAGTGCCGCACTACTGCGGGGGTTGGTAGTTTAACGGAGGCTTCTGTTGGCCTTGAGTGCTATTCCGGCACCCTCTGACAATATGCCCCTGACCTCCACATCCCCAGCATCGGATGTCTTCTCTTCGCTGAGGAATACCTTGTGCCTCTGGTGGCTGCTGAGAGGAAGCCTGCACCTCCAGTTTCCTATTGGTCGCGCTGGGGAATTATTGCGTGCGTACGATGGGCCAGGTTGAAAGGAGGATGGTGCAGCTGGGTAGGGAGGTGCAACAGACAGATCCCTCATTCTTTGCTCCATCTGGGTCAGCTTCTCCTGTACATTGAGAACGGATTTCTGTAAATCCTGCACCACCTGGACCAGCACCTCTTGGCGGTTTGGGTCCACGCTGGACTTGGCGGCTTGGATGCGCACCACCCCAGAAGCGTAGCTTTCTTCTTTACTTCGGGCTACTGTTTCTGCCAGGATTTGACGAAATGTAAGAGCCGGGTTCGCTCGGACCCGTTCTGACAGGGCTCGCCTCAAGGATATGCTGTGTAAACCTAGAATAAACTGCTCCCGGAGTATCTGGTCTGTGGACCCTATGCCGCCGAGTCCAGCTGCCTCCTTTTTCTGCACCTCTGCTAGCACTTCTTGTAGTGCGGTGGCATACTGAGAGATCCCTTCTTCTTCCCGCTGCAGCCTCGAAAAAAATTTGACGCGAAGATGCCCCGCACTAGCAGTCTCGCCATAGATTTCTTCCAGGAATCCAACTCTTTCAGGGTACTACGGGTGGGTTCTGGTTGTAGACAGACGTTTCTACGGGCTTCTCCTTCTAGGGCAGTCAAAGCGATGTCCACTTCAAGCTCTGGGCCGATGTTATAAACCTTCAGGGTGCTCTGCAGTCGGGACACCCAGTCACACAGTGCCATGTTATTGCCGTCAAACTTTGGGAGTACACTAAATATAGTGCCCATTGGGAGTGTCCTTGCAGGGGTTCCACCATTGCCCACATTACCCCCGTTAATATTAGCATTCCCGCCGTTGCTGTCTGCTGCCTCCATCTTGGTGACCGTACCCTGCTCGCAGCGCCACTTGAAGCGATGGCTGGGAGGACCACCGCGGTGCAGAATAATGTACGATACACAAGATGGGAGTGCAAACCACAAGGGTGAATTTATTAACAGGCGGGGAAAGGAGTGAAGAAGGCAGGTTCAAGCAGGGGTAAACAGTGGCAAAAACGAGATTTAACAAACTTTTCGTTTTCTCTAGCTGGTCCGCTCAATAGCACGGTTCTCCAACTATCACAAGTTGAGAGCACACAGGTAAATTCACAAAAGCAAAGTACAATACTACTCTACGTATAACCTTTCTGGCCTCGCTACACAGGCCACACGGCTGCCGTGTTCTACCTACTGAAGCCTATTCTAAACC
Source organism: Allobates femoralis (assembly GCA_033576535.1). NCBI lineage: Eukaryota > Metazoa > Chordata > Amphibia > Anura > Aromobatidae > Allobates > Allobates femoralis. The sequence goes on along the minus strand of JARQOC010000004.1, from coordinate 334,702,449 downwards.
CTGAAAGGTGCACAATATTCAACTCACAGTGATGCAGGGATTTGGATGCAGTCCCGGGGGCCCCCAACAACAGCAGTCTGATCCGAAGATGCACAAGGCTCCTGTCTCGAGTCGATGAGCTGCAAATCTTCTCCTTGCTTCTGACTCTCACTGGATTCCAGGCATGTCTCTGTGTCTCACTTTCATTTCACAAGAAAAACTGCTGTCCTGTTCCAGTCACACAGACGGTCTCCTTATCTTCACACATCCACCGACTGCTCCAAAAACACACTCTCCGAAGGGGGAAAACAGGACATATCATCATCCCACACCTGGGGGGTTTTCTGTCTCTTAAAGTGGCAGCGTGTTTCTTACTGTCCACCACAGGCACAGTTTTCTTAAAGTGGCAACGCTTCTCTTACTGGCCATAGCAGTAGCACCCCCAATATATACAAGATTCACAATGTGTTTTATAAGTTTCTTTTGAAGAAATTTCTGGGTCCGGGTAAACCATGTTCTGACCCCCCCCCCATCCCCTATTTTGGTGGATGCTTCTCCTGAATTTCAGGTGTCTACAATTATTGACTCCCTGGTGATTCGTCGTTCTCTGATACACTGGTGGGGTTATGGTCTGGAGGAGAGAATTTGTGTTTCAGCACCTGATGTTAATGTGGAACGCTTGGTGAGGTCTATTCTCCACCACTATATTTGGACACCAGGTCCTATTGGTCCTGAGGGTCCACCGGCCCATTGTAGAGGGAGGAACACTGTAATGTGGTGTTCCATGGTACATTCACTTGGTGTCATAGCGACTTCAGACTCTGTTGACACTATGGAGTCTGACAAACTTTCTTGTGCCTCACAGTTGCTCAGTCTTTGGGTATCGACGGTTTTTATAGTTAATGATCATCGGTCGGGCAGGAGTTAATTCCCAGCTGTCTAGTTATTTGCTGCTCATTTCACAGGGGGCTGTCTTGCTATGACAGCCACCTCTGCCTTTTAAGAGCTGATTATAGCTCTTGCATTGCTTCAGTGATACTGGTCTTATTGCTGTTATCCAGTATTTTGGTGAACAGTTGTATGCTTTCTGTTGTGCGGGGGATTTCCCCTTGTTGTTTGTGTATCTCCACCTGTTATGGCAATAAATAGTTAATAATTTTATTGGAATAATTGAAGCCATTTCAGAACCCTTCCAAATGCATGGTTATGTGAATCCTTGGACTTTCCTCTAGAAGTTTCTGTGTCTCTGATTTTGTATAAATGTTTTGATTTAGAGGTAGCCGTATAGAAGTTATAGAAGTTCTTATCAACATGTTCGGAACGTCCTGTACAACTTCAAGGCTAGTTAAACTACCGTAACTACCACGCAGAAAATATAATTAAATGTTTTCCAGAATAAAATGTATATTCAGCATAACGTGACGCAATTATCTAGTCACACCCCTCTGCACATCCCTTTAAGGATAAGTAATAAAACTGCTAGCTTTCCCTTTAATAAAGGTCTTTGTCATTAAGCCTCTACATTGACAACGTGTCAGCGTGGATTCTTTCGTGACATGCACACACGTAGCATCCAATTCGGCGGCAGACAATTAAAACGACGGCCTCACCCGAAAGGTGCGGGGGGCATCCATAACACACCCTGTACCTCATTTCTCCCTGTGTGTCGTCGTGTATTTCCATGGTGTGGACGTGCTGCGAGTTTGTGCTTTGGTTCTCCCCATCTTTATTCAGCAATGGAATCTTGTATGGTGAGTGTGCATATAGGCTGTGGAGGTTGAGTGCATTACTTATTGTTTTCTTTGAAACTATTATACTGTTGTGAATTCATTGGAGCTCCCTCCAGTGGTTTTGTTGTTGGTGATGCAGCTGACTGTGTGGGCTTCACAGGATATGGGGATTGGCAATCTGGTTCTTGAAGCATATAATGGTTGGAAGTGGATCGTTCCTTGCCAGTTGTCTTTTGTTCCTGGAGGAGTTCACATCTTTCTGGTTTCTTCTGCTCTGTGGAGATCTTTGCAAGATAAGTGAATGGTTATTTAATATTTTGTGGCACACTTTTGTCTGCTTAAGGTTCTGCTTATGTTTTGTCTTATTCTGAGCTCTGGGTTTGCTATTTAGCTTGTATATTTGTTTATCTGCTCTCAAATAGGAAGTTTTCTTCCTAGGAATTTTACCATTCATTATTATCTGTTATTTCCAGTTCTGCTGGCATTTGATTCATAGAAGTATGCTGATATAGAGTTTGCCGAGTCTTGGTGACTGAGGGTAATTTTTGTAATATCTGCTGTTGGTGGTTTTTGATAGTGTTTTATACTGACCACAATAGTATTGTATCCTGTCTTTCCTATATAGCTAATGTGGCCTCTTTTGCTAAACCTTATACTCTGCCTGTGTTTGTTTTTCCGTCTCTTGTTTCCCAGCTAATATCTGTGGGGGGCTTGCTATTCTTGTGGGGTTCTGCTCTGAGGCAATATAGCTTTTCCTACATCCATCTTTAGGAGCAGTTAGTTCTCCGGCTGTGCAGAGGTGTCCAGGTCTGGTTAGTTACATCCCACAGCTACTTCTAGTTGCGGTGTGTAGTCAGGGATTGCGGTCAGTACAGTTACCAACGACTTCTACGGAATCTGAATGTACTCCTGAGTCATCAGTTCATAACATATACCTGCTGATTTAACGTCTTTCTGTAACTCTCCCACGTGGTTCATGGCTCTTGGACAACACTTCTGTTAATTCTTTTCACTCCTCTGTCTGAAATCTTGCAAGGAGCACCTGGCCATGGCCAGTTTATGGTGAAATAATTTTCTTTTCTCTTCCAGATTATGGCCCCAATAGTTCTCACTGGAAGTTCAGTAACCAATGTCAACAGTATGTTTTGCAACAATAAGGTTGCTAAGGTCTTGAGACAGCACATTGGTTTTACCAATCATGAGATATTTCTCGTGTGGCACCTTGGTAATGAGACACCATTTTATAGGCCATTAGTTGAAGTAGCTGATATTATTTTAAACTAAATTCATGTAAATAGCACCTTTAGAAATATATTTACTTTGAAAATTGGTGACGTGTTTAATACTTATTTCTCCCACAGTACACATCAAAGAGATATTGACTTTCCAATTTCTGTATTGCAAGTGCTTCTGTGTGTAGGCCTCAGGGACAGATACATCAATAGCTGTAATACTTTGAATGATCATAACTCATTAACTCTGGACAGAATGTAAGGGGGTGGAAATGTTCCTGACCTCAAAGATGCCAACCACACTGGCAATATAATGTTGCATGTAAAGTGCTTCTCTATATTGTAAGGTAATGTCATGCAGCAGTCTAGCAGTATTTATAATGTAATGTATGTGTTTTGGTATAGGGTGTGGTGTTGTGTAGTGTGTGGTGTGGGATGATTATTTGATTAGTGTAGGTGACATGCCCCACCAGGGACGTGGGGTACTCGGAATTGGGTCGGACAGTTCTTTGGGGAGGTCACGGGGCCATGACACGACTCCGTGGCCCTGGCCGTGTTATAAAATGGGGAATAATTTATATGGGATTGAGTCGAGACGCCACCGTGGTATTCGGTCATTGGATGGCTGATGCTGCGGTTCAGGACCACTGGGGCAGTTGGTGACACTGCAAAGATGGTACAGGGCAGATGTAGAAACCTTTTGTATGGGGTGATAGTGACTGTGCAGGCCTGAGGGCATGGGAAATAAACTGAGGACACAGCAGGGTGCAGTCCTCACACATTACTCACAGTTCTCCAGGTTACAACAGCCAGCCGGTGCTGTGTCCTCCGGGTCGGTAATCCAGCCACCTCCCGAGTAGATTGGTTGCACTATACCGGGACCCCCTTCTCATGTACCTTTCTGGGTCGTCTCACTGTGCTGGCTCTCACCCAGCTGCCCTGCGCCTCACACACAGTGTCCCAAGCCAGCGGCCTTGGGTCCTGTTGGGTGATGTCCTCTCTGTCCCCTGACCCTATGCGGCCGCCTTTTTAGGGAGTATGCGTGAATATGGCTGCTGCACATTAAGATACTGCAGCCCCTGTTTTGCTAGTTGAGTCTTAAAGTCTCTCCGCCAGTCTGGGGCCAGTCCCCTCTGCGACCTGGTCCCTCCACGCACCACCAGCTGACGGTGGATTTGGGCGACACAGGTGGGTTCTTCACTTCCCGTGCCCCCAGGAACCTTTCTCTGTCCCGCCTGACTCCTCCCACAGACCCTTCATTTACCTGGGATGAGCCTCTTGGTGGCTCCAGTCCCCAGCACATCTGTCCCCTTCTCTGTCTACTCTTCTTCTCCTCATGTTCTCTGTCCACTTCACACTTCCTACTTCCTTCCCCTCTACCTTCTCTCCCCTCCAGCCTGAGATGGGGCCCTCCATCATCTGGGTCCACCCAGATCCCCTGGCCCATAGTGGGGTGGTGTTGGATGCGGGTGTGTGGGTACCGGGTAGTACCCACTCCTTAAATGGGAGTGGGGTACCACACCTCTGACTGAGATGCAGTACCTCTGTGGTGACTACACCCTCAGGAGTGCCACATAGGTGTTGTAGGTATGCAGTAGACAGGTTGAATCTGCCCTTCAGTTCAACAGACAGTTAACAACTGGGATTAGCCTGTAGGGGAGGAGCTAGTGCATAGGGAGAGAGACAGTGTCTGTGGAAATGCCAGTTGGGCCCAGCCTGTGTCAGAGTCAGACCTCAGGTCTGAGGAGCAGCAGAGCTGCTTGCTATTTGTGCCAGGAGAAGTGGGAGACCAGAGAGAGCAGAGGGTGAAGTCAGGGTAGACCTGGTGAGGACACTACATTCTATGTAATATGGGGTGAGAGCCATGCAGAATGGGCTGTTGCTTTGGTGATGGTTGGGGACATGGAAGCTCAAGCAGGGTGGCTAATGGCTGTGAGAGAACCGGCCTCTGTTGGAAAAGACAGTTGAGCGGTTGCAGGCAGGAAAAGAGAGTATAGACCCCGAGGGTATTGTAAGGCTGTAAGATTCTGGCTACTGTAAGGAACAGTTAATGCAGCAGTCTAAGAGGAAGTGATAGATTGTCTTGAAGCATATTATACTGCCTGATGTGAAAAAAGTCATTGTACCTGTTACCTCATTGGTATCAAGTAGAGAGGTTCTTTTATATATAACAACGGAGTGCTGATTAATTTGTGTGAGAACAAATCCACTGAGGAATCCAAATTACTTTAAGAGTATCAGGGCGCATTGCTAAAGACTATACCCGAAAATGACTACGGGACCCCCTGGCACCCCTTACAAGAAAACCGATTAATAAAGGGAACCTGTCAGGTCTGATAATGCTATTATCCTGCAGACATAGAGTTAATCTGCAAGTTAATAGCATGACAAGAGTACATGGCCATTGTACTTAAAGTGTGGCACCAGAAAAAGAACTGTATTCCTTCAAGGAGCTGCTGGCTCTTAACCCCTTTCCCCTGTGTGATTTTCTGTTTTTTTGTTTTTGTTTTTTCCTCCCCTTCTTCCAAGAGTCATAACTATTTTGTTTTCCCATCAATTTAGCGGTATGAGGGCTTGTTTCTTGCAGGATGAGTTGTACATTTGAATGATATCATCTATTTTACAATACATTGTACTGAAAAATGGAAATAAAATCCAAGTATGGTGAAATTTCAAAACAAGTAATTTTCTACAATGGTCTTGGGATTGTATGTTTATCTTTTTCACTATATAGTAAAACTGACATGATAGTTTGATACCTCAGGTTGGTACGAGTTCTTAGTTACCAAATATGTATACTTTTATGCAAGTGGTAAAAAAAAATTCTGAAGTTTGTTTAAGGAAAAAAAAAAAGAATTGTGCTCTTTTGTGCCATTTTCTAAGACTCGTAGCATTCTCAGTTTTTGGGATCTGGGGATGTGTGATGGCATATTTTTTGCGTCTTGAGTTGAAGCTATTAATTATATCATATTTGATTAGCTGCTCTGTTTTAATTGACTGTTATTGCATTTTATTGCAATGTTGAGGCCACCAAAAAGACATAATTTTGGCATTTTGATTTTATTTTGCATTACACAGCTTACCGATCAGATTAATTGACCTTTTATTTTCATAGTTCGGGCATTTTTGAATCCGGTGATACCAAGCACATGTTTTTTTAATTGTTTTATTTTCAATGGGGCAAAAAGAGATGATTTCAACCTTATTTTTTTACTTTAATATTTTTAAAAACTATTTTTCTTTCACTTGGCCTCTTACGGTACCTCAATACTGCAGTGTCCGATGGTTTCTTCAGTACAGAACTGTGATGATGCATGGCTCTGTACAGGGTGGGCCATTTATATGGATGCACCTAAATAAAATGGGAATTGTTTGTGATATCAACTTCCTGTTTGTGGCACATTAGCATATGGGAGGGGGAAATCTTTTCCAGATGGGTGGTGACCCTGGTGGCCATTTTGAAGTTGGCCATTTTGGATCCAACTTTATTTTTTTCAAAGGGAAGAGAGTCATGTGACATATCAAAGTTATTGAGAATTTCATAAGAAAAACAATGGTGTGCTTTGTTTTAACGTAACTTTATTCTTTCATGAGTGATTTACAAGTTTATGACCACTTATAAAATGTGTTCAAAGTGCTACCCATTGTGTTGGATTGTCAATGTAACCCTCTTCTCCCTCTGTTGACTCACTGATAGCAACACTGCAGAAAAATGCTTCCACAGGCTTCCAGTATCCGTTGTTTCAGATGCTGCACATCTTGTATCTTCACAGCATAGACAATTGCCTTCAGATGAGTGATGAGGCAAACTTTTTGTTAATGGTGAAGTTAACAAACCAAACCACCGCTATTGATCTGACACTAACTCACAGTGGATAGATCCCTCCAAGACTGTTGGAACACAAAAATTGATAGTATGGTATGGTATATGGGGTACAAAGATAGTGAGGCCATTCTTCATCAATGGAAACCTCAATGCCACTGGATAACTGAAATTCCTACATGATTCAGATATCCAGTGGCATTGAGGTTTCCATTGATGAAGAATGGCCCCACTGCCATGGTCACCACCCATCTGGAAAAGTTTTCCCCCTCTCATATACTAATGTGCCACAAACAGGAAGTTGATATCACCAAACATTCCCATTTTATTTAGGTGCATCCATATAAATGGCCCTCCCTGTACTACAGAAATTATAATTTCCCATGAGACTCACCCAGCATTCACAGGAAGTAAGTCATAACAGCGACAGGTGTCATTATCTGAAACACTCGCTGTCATAGTAGTAGAATAGGTGCCCTGTGATGGCCGATGACGAGGAATAACAAGAGTTGGTGGATCAGACATCCACCCACACCTGTTAGCTGCACATGTTGGCTTATCAGATCAGCTGATGTGTATAGGAAATGATGAGCGCTTAGCGCATGAGCTCGCATCAAAGGGAGGGACATGACCAAGGATGTACCTATGGGTCCTCAGTCATGAAGGGGTTAATCATGCATGTATGCTGGCATAGGTGCATTTATCCCTCATTATACTGTGATCATAAACTATAAGCATGCCCCAGCACTTTAAACTGGCTATCAAACTATTAAAGTGCCAGGGTGTGTTTTCACTTGCTTCTCTCAGTGCTATCAGCAGTGATTCTATGGCTGCCTGCATGACTGAAAGCTTGCAGGCTCCCAGGAGAAATAAAGTTCATTTTCTCATGGGTGCTGCACTTTCAGTACGGCAGTCAGTCTCAGTGCCATCAACCTACAGATTAACCCAATATCTGCAGGTTAATACTGTTATCCGAAATGACAGGTTCCCTTTAGTACTAAATGCTAAAATACTGTTTTTGTATAATATTCAGAATAATATTCATAGTGCAGCCCCACTAGTAGAGACAGAGAAAATACTATTTACATTGAATCACCATCTGGCTTTCAGCCCAAACGCGTAATTCCTGAAAAGTCATACTTCAAAACTAAAAGATAAAAGATTTTAAGAATGAAAACTGAAAATGAGTATCACAGGTAAAAGATCAAAAATCACATTTGCACAGATGAAATTAGAAACTGTATAATTCTTTTGAAGCAAGACATTATTATAATTAAGCATTCTTGTACTAGTTCTAGTCTTCTTATTGGTACCTTTTTTCCACATGTTTTTTAAGAATGCTTTACATTTTTCAAAATCTCCAAAAATACAAACTACCAGAAAGCTATAGAAATGAATAAAGTTTTTATAAGAAATATGTAAGCAAACTGTGTATAAGGGACACTACTGCAATCTGTCATTATCTAATATATAATTCCCCTAACGCACTTCCGTACGTTTCGGCGCTACTTCCGTCGTAGTGGCCGTGGGTGCGCGGCGCCCACGCGACTAGCGTAGCATCGCCCGCGCAGCGGGCATTGCGTGCCGTTGCAGGGGCGCAAGCAATGGCCGCGCAGCGGCCATTGCGAGTCTCCCGCCCCGGCGACGACCGACGAGAGTCGAGCGCCGTGGCCGAAAATAGAACCAAGGGCCCGGCCATGCACAGCTCTAAAGACCGCTATGTATCTCAATGGGAAGTGAGGCGCTATGCTCATTGGTCGGCGCCAGCACACAGCGACCAATGAGCATAGCGCCTCACTTACAGCGGTAAATTTGAAGCTCAAAGTTCTCCATTATATCTCAATGGGAAGTGAGGCGCTATGCTCATTGGTCGCTGTGTGCTGGCGCCGACCAATGAGAATAGCGCCTCACTTACAGCGGTAAATTTGAAACTCAAAGTCCTCCATTATATCTCAATGGGAAGTGAGGCGCTATGCTCATTGGTCGGCGCCAGCACACAGCGACCAATGAGCATAGCGCCTCACTTACAGCGGTAAATTTGAAGCTCAAAGTTCTCCATTATATCTCAATGGGAAGTGAGTCGCTATGCTCATTGGTCGGCGCCAGCACACAGCGACCAATGAGAATAGCGCCTCACTCCCCATTGAGATATAATGGAGGACTTTGAGTTTCAAATTTACCGCTGTAAGTGAGGCGCTATTCTCATTGGTCGGCGCCAGCACACAGTGACCAAAGACAATAGCGCCTCACTTCCCATTGAGATATAATGGAGGACTTTGAGTTTCAAATTTACCGCTGTAAGTGAGGCGCTATTCTCATTGGTCGGCGCCAGCACACAGCGACCAATGAGAATAGCGCCTCACTTCCCATTGAGATATAATGGAGGACTTTGAGTTTCAAATTTAGCACTGTAAGTGAGGCGCTATTCTCATTGGTCGGCGCCAAAGCACACAGCGACCAATGAGAATAGCGCCTCACTTCCCATTGAGATATAATGGAGGACTTGTGAGTTTCAAATTTACCGCTGTGAGGCACTATTCTCATTGGTCGGCGCCAGCACACAGCGACCAATGAGAATAGCGCCTCACTTCCCATTGAGATATAATGGAGGACTTTGAGTTTCAAATTTAGCGCTGTAAGTGAGGCGCTATTCTCATTGGTCGGCCACACAGCACCAATGAGAATAGCGCCTCACTTCCCATTGAGATACATGGAGGACTTTGAGTTTCAAATTTACTCAAAGTCAAACTCAAAGTCCTCCATGTATCTCAATGGCCAGTGAGGCGCTTCTCTCATTGTACTCATGACAGTAGCAACATTAACCCCTTACATTCCGTTTTATCTGTAATTTCTATAACACAGTGTGTAGTTGTACTGCCACTGCGAAGTTAACCCCTTATAGCCATTTCTGCCTTAACTCCATACTTTGTAGTCTCTATTACTACTGCCAGTAGGAACATTAACCCCTTATATTCCATTATTGTTGTTATTTCTATTACACAGTGTATAGTTGTAATGACACTGTGAAATTAACCCATTATATACCAATTCAGCATTAACTGCATATTTGGTAGTGTTTATAACTACTGCCACTGGTACATTAACCCCTTGAACACCATTTTGGATAGAATTTACAGCGCTGAGTCTGTTGTGGGAGTGCCTGTGGGACATTAACTCCTTCAATAACATTTTTGATTTTCATTATAAGTTCCTACTCTGTTATAGTCCTGTTAGTCGGACATTAACTCTTTCTACACCTCCACTATATTGCTACCCTCACAGTTCTGCCTACATCGCCTACTTAGTCATATATCTGGTGTTTAAGTCTATTATTTAAAACTCTTAAAAAAATTATATACAGATTCTAGACTCCCGATTCTTTAGAATCGGGCTCACAGCTAGTTCAGTATAATTGTTATGGTCAGTAACAATTACATACTCAGTTATACAAAAACTGTTTTATAATTTTGAGTTCCTCCATTTTTATGCAATGGTATTTATGTTGGCTCAGCGTAAAAAAATAACCTATGGGTTTATTAGACTTGTGGTCCAAATAGCTGTTTTTTATAGCTTCTTTAAGAAACTTCGGGCAGACAGCCATTACATTTCATAAATTCAGAATATTTCTAGGTGTAATAAAAGTTGTATAAGAATTGACAACCACTTGCCAACATTTTATAAGAATGTGCCTACTAAAAAGACAGTTGTTAAATCATTAAGGAGTACCATGCTATATTTCTATGGATTCAAACACAAGTAATGTCAAACTTTTATTAACCCTTGACCCTTGGGCCTGTTTTCACCTTCCTGACTGAGCCAATTCTGACCAGTGTCACTTTATATCAGGGTTGGGGACTAGTGATGGGTGAACCCGCGGATGTTCGGGTTTGGCAGACCCGCCCGGACTTTTTTTTAAAGTCCGAGTTCGGGGCCGAATATGACTTAAACCTGAGTCTGAATCCCCGAATTTGGAGTATAAATTTATGGGATGGAGGATGGTGGCTGTAAAAGAAAGCAAAGAGTTATTAAATATCATCATTATACACACCAGCATCCCGCTATCCCACTGTCTTGTGTCCCTCCGTCCCACTGCTTGTACTTCCGGTGCCACTCATTAACTTCTGGGATATTCACTGCAGAGGGCGGAACAGCCAATCACAGAAGCTGTCACACAGAATGGGCGTTTGTGATTGGCTGCTGGAGTAATCTGGACTTAGCTCATACATTCTAGATGCTAGAATGTATGGGCTGGTTTCACGTTACTCCAGCAGCCAAACACAGATGTCCATTCCCTGTGACTGCGTCTGTATATGGCTGTTGGGCCCCTCACACATATTGTAGTATAAAAATAAATAATTAAAAAAAAATGACACAACACTCCATGGTATTTTTTATTCTCAGCGCAGATAAAACAGGCAGCTGCAGGCTGCCACCCCAAGCTGCCTGGCTTTACCTTGCCTGGCAATCAAAATACAGGGAAGCCCATAATTGTTTTCTAATTATTTAAATACATAATTTAAAAAATAAGTGGGCTCCCACAGTATTTTGATTGCCAGTCAAGATAAAACCAGGCAGCTGGTGGCTGAGATTCTCAGTGTGGTAAAGTCTAAGTATTTTGGGCCCCCCACACTGAAAACCACAGCCTGCAGTCACCCAGGAAAATGGCATATTCATTGTAGCACCATTTCCAAGCACTTTACCCAGCTCTTGCAGTGGCCGTGGTGTCACGCTGGGTAATAAGGGGTGTAGTGAAATATGTATCTCAGGGACTGGACACTAGACCAGTAAGGGGTTAAATCCCATGTTCATCCACAAGAGGTCACAACCTGCTTTATATAAGCACACACTAACTTCGCAGTCACACTGACTCTAGTCTCCCCAGGGGGCATCCTGCCAGCAGGGCAATAAATTCACACATATTGGGAGCCTCAAAGAGGAAGAGAATTGATAAGAGAGAGAAGCCATCTCAAATAGTGAGCTTCAAACAGACCCACAGATGGAAAGCAAAATCAGAAGTCAGAAGACAAAGAACATTTTAAAACATAATATATGCATGGCTAAATTAGTGATGTCCAATCATAGATCCAGAAGTTGAATGTTAAACTAGAAGGCCGGTCTAGAATTTGACCCCCCCCAGTCTGAGTCTATATCTGGACTCACGCAGCTACAGGTCCGTGTCACAGAGATGGGTCAGTCGAAGCTGCTGTGAACCTCTTTCCATATATTTCTGGTCTCCCCATAGGGCAACAGAAGCAAAGTTTAGGTTTCTGTAAGTTTCTCCTTTTTATTTCATTGTTTGCATATGTGTATGTCATTTTATTATTTCTATTTTTATATCTTTTTATGTAAGCACTGTACTTTTTATATTAAAGATTAAAACTTTAATAAGTCTGAACCTTGTATACTCTAAGAATTCACAGCCCAAGGAAGGTGCTATGCTGTTGATTGTCTGATAAGTCTTTGTTTAGGGGAACTCATGGCCCCCCAAAATCTGATGAGTGGTGGCAGCGTGTGTGAAGCGGGGTGCACGGTGTGAGTCGGGGTGTGATTGATGCTCCCTTTCAGCATAGGACAGAGGTCGAGTGCTGGACCGAGTGAGGGGGATAGATTAACCCTTGCATGCGCAACCCCAAGTCATGTGCTGAGAAGTGGGTACGTGACAAGGGGTTAATACCAGCTTCGTATTGTCAGCTGGTACTAAGCCTGAAATTTATGGTGTCAGGCCAATATTAGACTCAGCCACCACAAATTTCTAGTAAACATTTAAAAGAAAACACAACGCAGAGAAAATTTTTTATTAGAAATAAAACACAACACATTTAGGGACTCAATCTTTATTACAAAAAAAAAATCCTTCCCTCCGACGTAATGCAAATACGAACATCTCTAGCTCTGCTTCATCCCTGCAAGAAGACACACACATCTGCTCACAGAGGGGAGCAGGCACAGACCAACAACCGAGTGCCATATGAAAGGTTATCTGAGTTCATGCATGAGCGTGAACTGGGATGACCCCAGCATGTTGGCACCCGGAGCCCAGCCGTAAGTGAGTGAGAGAAGCCCTCACTTTGCTGTGCTCCGGGTGCCCTGTGAAATGTTATGCAAGTTCATTCTCATGCATAAACTCAGATAACCTTGCACACGGCACTCAGCTGTCAATCTATACATGCTCTCTCTGTGAGCAGATGTGTGTCTTTTTGCAGAGATGAAGCAGAGCTGAAGATGTTTGTATTTGGATTACATCAGAGGGAGTTTTTTTTTTTTTTTAATAAAGATTGAGTCCCTAAATGTGTTGTGTTTTATTTCTAATAAAAAACTATCCCAGGGAAGTCCATGTTCGGTGTTCAGTACGGACCCTGAACTTTACAGTTCTGATTCGCCCATCACTATTGGAGACATAAAGTGATTTTTTTTTTATGCGGCTCCTGAACAGATTAACGGGGATCACAATGCTCAGATGGCAGCTGAATATTGCTGACTGCTGTCCCTTTGAACCCCCACATGCATATAGTGATCACTACTGAATGCTGCGGCCACATAAACCTAAGGATTACGTCCTCACGCTCGCCAGTGCCATACTTTGTGGGTGGGGATAAGCAAGCAATGTGTTAACATCCCACAGAAAGAGAGGAGCAGCTTCCTCAGCATCTTCAGTGATGTCTATGCCTCTCAGTGATGTATATTCCCCCAAGTTCTGTCTGTGCCTCCTACTGATGTATATTCTCCAAGTGATGTATATACACCCAGTGATGTATATGCCCCCAGTAATGTCTGTGCTCCCATTGTTGTATATACCCCCCAGTACTGTATGTGACCCCCTGTGATGTATATACACCCCAGCGCTATATGTGCTCCCTTAGTGATGAATATATCCCCAGTGATGTATATACAGCCAGCTGTTTGACTGATGCCATCAGAGGGTTCATCTGAGGTCACAGCTAGGTTGCGCTAGCTGTGTCCTTTGATGAACTCGATTCTGAAGTCACCACTCAGCTCACACAACCATATGTCAGAGTGAATGTGATACTTGCAATGAGAAGACACTGTAAAATCTCCCTCTGCTCACTGAAATTTAGCAGAGCACAGATGCTTCATGAAGCATTGAGCTGGCATTATCATCAGAGGGTATGTTTGGGGTTAATAAAGAGGTGAAACATGGTTGTCTTTGCGCTTTATTTGAAATAAAGGACTTTTCTCTGTGCTGTGTTTTTTTACACTGGATTGGTAATGTGCAATGTTATAGACGCCTAACATTCCCATTCTAGATCTTAGTGACAGATGGGTTAATGACAGCTGAGGACTGACAGCTATCACCCCGATGCCACAGCACCAGGGCATCAGGAAGAGCCGGGTTGTGGGGCCGGCTTCAATATCCACACTGCACATGCACCGGACTTAGCCCGTATCACGTGATCAGCCCCACAATGTAACAGACCAGATATGATATTCCGGCCAGTGCTTAATAGGAGCAGAAGAGGTGGCAACTTCAAAATTAGGAGGAGATCAAGAAACGGAATGATGGCGCCCAGAGTGGCGTGTGGAGACCAAGCAAGGAGGAGAAATGCAGTCTCGGAGCCCACCTTTCCAGTCTCCAACTGACTGGAGACTGTATGTAATTATATAAGTTATTTTTCTCCCTCTTTATAGGGTGCCTTTAGAGCAGAAAGGGATGGTTAGGGAACATCTAGGAAGATGCAGAGACAGGTAGAGAAAGGTTAGAGGGGTATAGCGACCTGACAGTTTCCCTTTAAAGGGAACCTGTCAGGTCGCTCTACCCCTCTCTCCTATCACTACCTGTCCCTGCACATTGGTAGCTGTTCCCTAACCACCCCGTCTGACCTAAAGGGGCCCTATAACGATTATGAAAAATGACTTTGAACTTACATATGGTCTCCATCTAAGAGACTAGATAGGCGAGCTCCATTCTCCCCTCCTCGCTGTGTCTTAGCACGCCCCACTGGGCGTCCTCGCTCCTGGTGCTTTGTCGCCTCCTTTTTGTATTTCCTGCCCTCTCTGCTGCTCTAATGCCCGGCTGGAACGTCATATTTGGCCGGGTGCATTGTGTGCCTAATCACGTGATCGGCCCAATGCATTGTGGGCCTAATCACGTGATCAGCCCGATGCATTGTGGGCCTAATCATGTTATTGGCCCGGCTTTGATATGCGCATGGCGCATGCACTGGGTCAATCACATGATTAGACCCATAATGCATAGGGCCAATCACGTGATTGCTGCTTTAATGCTCAGCCGGATCGTCATATCAGGCTGGGTGCATTGTGGGCCTAGAGAGGGTGGGAAATACAAAAAGGAGGCGGCAAAGCACCAGGAGTGCGGACGCCCAGCGGGGTGTGCTAAGAGACAGTGAGGAGGGGCATATGGACCCTGCCTATCCAGTCTCCTAGATGGAGACCATATGTAAGCTCAAAGTCATTTTTCATAATCGTTATAGTGCCCCTTTAGGTCAGACAGGTATGGGTAGGGAACAGCTACCAAGGTGCAGGGACAGGTAGTGATAGGAGAGAGGGGTAGAGCGACCTGACAGGTTCCCTTTAAGGATAACAAAGTCAATGTTTTGGAGTGGCCATCACAAAGCCCTGATCTCAATCCTATTGAAATGTTATGGGCAAAGCTTAAAAGGCAGATGCAAGCAAGGCGACATACAAACATAGCACATTCACACCAGTTCTGTCAGGAGGAATGGGCTCAAATTCCTACAAACTATTGTGAGACGTTTGTGGAAGGATATCCAAACCATTTGACCTAAGTCATACAGCTTCTTTTTTTTTTAAATCAGATAAATTTTTATTAAACATAGCAAAACATAGAACAGATATTACATGACAATGCTTATTTTACAATATTACAGTAAATTCTCCCCATTTCCCATATATCCCCACCAGAGACCTTTCCCAATGCAATTAAGACTTCATCCGTTATTAACAATATCCAACAATATTTACCTATTGCCTTAAGTCATAAAGATCTACACTCCGCCATACAGTTTACTGTGAGTCTTACACTACAATAGTACAGTATATATAGGTGTTACTTCTAATTAACTGTATCCAACTATGACTGCCATAATTTATGGAAATTTTTCTGTTTATTCCTCTTGGTGTAAATACTTCTTTCAAGTTGAATTATATGTTTCGTTTGGGCAATAAATTTGCGTCTGGATGGGGGTTCCCCTCTGATCCAATATTTTTCAATTAATTTTCTAGCAATAAACAATAATCTCGCAACTGCTATTTTGGTCATGTTGTCTGTTTTTATTTCCTCAACATACCCTAATATACATATCAGTGAGTCCCTAGGGACAATGTACCTATACACCATTCCAATACGGTTCAACACTAAGATCCAAAAGGAGGACAACCTGGGACAATGCCAAAGCATATGCAGTATGTCTGCCTGAGATTGCAAACACCTTGGGCAATTGAAGTTAGACTTCAACCCTGCTTTAAATAACATATCAGGGGTATTATATGCCCTGTAGATCACATACAGCTGTGATGTTCTCCCAGGCTCGCTCATGGATATCTTGAGTATATATTCTAGAATAGACTCCCACCTATCGTTGCTTATCTCTCCCAAGTCTATCTCCCCCTTCCTTCTAGCTTTGATAGGGTGTCCTCCCAGAAAGGTGTGCAGTAAGTCACTATACACTTAAGATATCGCCCCTTTCATTGCACTATTTTTAAGTATAAAATCTAACGTGAGGTCTATTTATATTACTATAGGCCCTCTTCTACTTTGTGTCTGAAATGCATGCTGAACCTGTCTATATTGAAGAAGGTTAAGCTTTGGGAATTTAAATTCTTCTTGCATCATTACATATGATTTAAGCTTCCCTCTATAAATCAACTGATAGATCAGACCTAATCTGCTTGATTTTTGCCACATCTTATGTATTAGATTTATGGTATGGTAATATAATCCCCATTTCTTGAAGATTCCCGCCTCCAGCTCCATACTCAATGGCGAAACCTTTATTAAGTGTTCCAAACTTACAGGTAGCTGTCCCTTTCCCAGAGTCTCCCCCCAGCCCTTGAGGTGTTGAATTTAAGCAACAAGAAAGTATAAAGCTATTTGGCAGCGCTAGTCCTCCCTCCTCCTTAGGTATCTGCAGATTTTCCTGTTTACGTCTTGGATTCTTATTACATCACACTAATTCTCTAAATAGTGAATTTATCTTGCGGAACCTGCTCATTGGCATCCAGATGGGGGAATTATGCAACACTTATAGCAGTTGCGGCATCACAATCATTTTGAGGAGATTCACTCTGCCCACCATCGATAAATGCAACTTATTCCAAACTTTAATTTTAGTGAGCAGTCTTTGTAATGAAAGGCATAAATTAAGCTCCACAAATGTCATCAATGGAAGAGCTATATGAATCCCTAAGTATTTAAATTGTTGGACCATCTTTAATTTGGTATATAGTTCCACTTTCCTGGTACAGTCACTCTCTTCATTTATCCCCAGAACACATGACTTATCCCAGTTAATGAGTAGCTCCGATATCCGTCCAAATCCCTCAATTAGCGTCACTACATTTCTCAAGGCTTCCCCAGGATTTTCCAGAAATAGGAAATAGCAGAGTGTCATCAGCATATAAAGCTACCTTCTCGTCTGCTTTTCCATATATAAACCCCTTCACCTCCTGCGACCTTCTTATTTGGGCAGCTAACGGCTCCACAGCTAGTGCAAATAGCAACAGGGACAATGGACACCCCTGTCTCGTGCCTCTATACAGAGGGTAACTTTACGACAGTTTACTATTCACTTTCATTCTGGCTTTTGGAGAGGAGTACAACAATTTTACCCACAAGGTAAACAGTGGTCCAAACCTAAAGCGATCCAGCACTGACCACAGGGAGTTCCATTCCATGCTGTCAAAGGCTTTATGTCCATCTGACTTACAAAGCCATGTACAATCTATCTCCCCTATATATTTCTGAACTAATCTACTGATATCCAGCTCGTAATCTTCGATCCTCCCAAAATCTCTTTCTTTCCTCCACACTTGTACGTTCCTCATCTAACTGCCTGCAAGACTTCGCCCAAGCATCCCCTTCTCTGGAATTCTGCACCTCAAAATGTCTGACTATCCCCTGTTTTCCATGTGACCACTGTGTGGCTTGCAGTAATGTCTTACGTGCTACCACGTTCAGTACTTCTGATGGCTCAAGGGTGTTTGACATCCGCCACATTATCTCATGCACCATGACCAATGTTGTGTATTAGGCGACACGTGGTTGCAATTTGATATATGTGGGTTTGACTACCCGAGAGCTAAAGAGGCGAGTACGTGAGCACGTGTTGGGCATTATTGCGGCCAAAAAAGAGAAAGATGAAGACCTCGACCAACTTAAAACTCTCCCCCGACACTTTCGGCAATATCACAATTGTGATCTGAGAAGTTTAAGTGTACGGGGGATTGATGTTTTCCATCCTGGTATCTGAGGTGGCAACATTAAAGTGATGTTGGCGAGGAGAGAGGCCAGATGAATAGTACAGCTGGACACGCGCGTCCCGAAGGGACTTAACGAATCCCTAAGCTTCGCACCCTTTTTGTGACTTTCCAAACCTCTGTGGTATCCCCTGTTTTTAAAACACTTTTTATATACGGTACTTGTTTCTCCATTCCAATGATTGTGCAATGTCCTCTTGATGTGTTCTTTGTCTATGTCTTCGTAACTATGTACCCTTTTCCTTTTATAGATAACTCCTATGGCCATGAGAATAAAGAAAGACTTCTAATATGATTGGTCTAGTTCTATTATGTGATATTGTGCTTTTTTGTTCCCTTATGCTGTTCCCAGGACGCCATCCTGTCTAAACTACATTTCCCAGTGCCCCTTGCGGCTCCCTGTGAGGCTTCCGCCGCTACTGGCATGCGTGCCTGCCCTTCCCCTCCAGCGAAGGCTGTAGCTACTACGCATGCGCGGATCACGGTGACGCGTCCCGATCTCGCGCATGCGCAGTTTGGCCGCCGACGCACAGTGAGGAGAGGCTGGGCAGCGGCGCATACAGCCGCAGGTGTGTGGTGTGAAGCTAATTATGGGAGGACCGCCTTATGGACCTGGTTAATGTATAAAGGTGAGGGTGCACAGTGGAGGATGGACACTGAACTACTGGAGGTTACATGGTGCCTCTGACCCTATTCCCCTGAGGAAGTGGACCATTGCGGTCCATGAAACAGCTGTTGGGTTAAGTGGTAGTGGGGGCTTTCTCCAGTCTGCACTAGCATACCACTAACATGGGTACTTGCAATATGGACATGGGTGAGAGGTGGATGGTCTAAATAGACTACTCCTCTTTTGATGGTTTAGGCACTTTAATGTTTCTAAGTATGTACATGCTTTTTCAAGGGAAATAGGTATTATAAGTGGTTTATATACTATGTTGTGTAGAATTGCTGAGGAAACACAGTGTACTGTTTTGTCCAAATCATCTAACCATATGTGTAGACTACCCTACCTTATCCTATGTATGCAATTATGTATGTACTTATGATACTGGTACATAAATATGTGCCTTCTATGGTTTACTTTTTATCCCTTGTCCTGAGCTTGTATTAACTTTGTAATGACTTTGTAGATTCTGTCAGTGTCATACGTTTACAAGGTGCCTTTTTTTACTCACGATTTATATATAAAATAAAAAAAGACAATTAATTTTCAACTCAATTTTCTCTTGTGTTTCTCATGTTAGGAGTTGTAATGGCAGGGTCTCAGCACCATTTAGTGCTGGTTCCTGCAGTATGTAACCTATGGATTATTTGTTATTCATATGTATTTTTTCTGTGGTTTCCACAGCGCATCCCTCACCGAAGATGGATTATAGAGCCCATGACGATGCGTGCCTCGCTAATCTGACAAAGGCACTGTAGGACGTTGGCACTGGTAGTTTGGAGACCAGTGGTGAGGAGGTCCCTAAGGAGGCGATAGTTCGCTATAGGGATTTGTTACGTTGGCGGACAAGGACTTGGTGGGATAGGGCATTTCTGGACCAGTACATCCTTAAGGGCTTGATTCCGCGCGGTCTACGGATTCAGGTCTTCCCTTCTTTTCCCATTGAGGATGAAACATTCAAGGCAGAATGGGAGGAACTAGCTGACCAGTGTTCAGCGGGTTTTCTCCGTCTCTTGAGTGGCCAGAATACTTCTGTAATTGAAACCATAGAGGCTGAGATGGACTTATTGCTTTCGGGAATTAAAGAGAAACTTTCAGGGGATTTCCTTGGTAGATTTAATAACAGCATTGAGAATGAGCTGTCAAAATTGGAAAAAGAATTTAAAACGCAAAAATTAAAAAATTTCAGAGAGATCTCAATGATTTAGCACAAAATAAAGTCTACTGGTGGAAAAATCCTGCAGGAAGGTCCCGCCCATGCAGTAGGTCCAAATCAGGGTCAAGGTCAAGGTCGGCTTCACGTACACACCCGGGAGCTGGGGTCAGTGGCAATAGCAGCAATGAGAAAACTGGAAATGGTGCTAGAGAGGGCCAGTCGGGTTCAGGGGTCGTCACCAGGTTTATGTCCAAACAGTTGGATGGACGAGGGCTTCAGGTAATCAACCTGTCAGAACGTAACCTGAGTCCTGATCAGTTGGACGTCCTGTCAAGGGGCCTCTCGTTCTCTCCCACTAACCGTTTTGATTTCTTCACAGCTTTAAAAGATGTGCAAATCTTTGCCCGGAAGCTGATCCTGAATAAATTACACAGTCGAGGGGACATCGGTGGTGGGATTGAGAGAGAGGCTCTTCTGGCGTTGGAAGAATTGGAACTGGAGGAGACCCTGGACCAGACTGGTAAGTTTCCGCAATCCATTTTTCCTAAATCTTCAAAATTTCCACCTCTTACAATCTGTCCGGCTGTAGAAATATTTACTAGAGTTGTTGTGGCGGATTTGAAACAGGTGACAACATCTCGGAAATTTGCCAACCTTACTTCCCGACAAAGGGGAGCATTACGGGAGTTAAAAAACCTGAATGATGTAGTCTACAAACCGGCGGATAAAGGTGGAAATATTTTTGTGTGGCCGGTCAGCCTTTATGAGAGAGAGGCATTGCGCCAACTCCGCGACCGGTATACGTATTGCAAATTGGACTTTAACGCTTTGGTCAGCTTCTCTGATGAGTTGCAGAAGATTCTGGGGAAGGCCTTTGAATCTGGGATCATAAATAAGAAAGTCTTGGAGGGCCTGACCGTGAAATATGTGAAGGTCCCAACATTTTACCTTCTCCCCAAAGTCCACAAGGACGCCGTCTGTCCGCCGGGGCGTCTGATTGTGTCTGGCTTGGAGGGCATGTGTGGACCCATTTGTAAATTTATAGACTTCTATTTACAACCACTGGTGGAGACACTGCCCTTCTTCGTCAAGGACACAACGGACGTTCTTAACAGGATAGACGCCGTCTTTGTGGATGCTGAAATGCTGATAGTCACAGCCGATGTTGAAAGCTTATACACCTGCATCGAGCATGAGGTCGGCATACGGGCCATGGAATACTTCCTTAGTATGAGCGACAGGGATGACCCTCTTTGTGGCTTGATTGTCGAGTTGCTCCGCTTTGTTCTTACACACAATTTTTTTTACATTTAAGGACGTCTTCTACTAGCAGAAACGGGGGACTGCCATGGGGGCGGCGTGTGCCCCGGCATATGCCAACCTCTTCCTGGGTTACTGGGAGAGATTGGTATTTGGTAACGGGGGGTCGCCGCTATGCTCCCATGTCTGGTTGAGGTATATAGATGACGTCCTTTTCTTTTGGCGTGGCACGGCGGAGCAGCTACTACTTACTACTGGCTCCTCCCCCCAGGCCTGGATCTTTATATGAAATCTTGTTTAAGACAGCAAGTGGAGCTCCCCTTCAGGCCTGGGGTGGAAAGTGTTGTGTGCTGTGTGTGCCATGGTGTACATCCTGCCCTGCACCGGTGGATCCTGTGGCAATCCCTGCAGGGGTGCCACACATCCCTTTAGGAGAACTTTAACTTTTTTCTTTAATTATTTTTATTTATTTTTTTAGAGTGAAAACCTTTATTATTGTAGAAGGTCAGCAGCATGCAAGGCCACCTCTTCTACCCTTATCTGCCAGCAATTCAGATAAAAATAGCATATAGTCTTATAGGTCTGTTCACACGCATAAAACACTAGAATATTGATTTTGTTCTTAAAAATGTGCAATTCCTTTATTTCCTTTCCTTCCATATTTTCAGAATACAGATTTTGGCATGTGCACTAGTGTGTTATAGCATTAATCTTGGACCTGTCTGTCCATTGCCCACTAGCCTTATGCAACATTCCAGATGAATTACAGAACCCTGCAAAATTGAATTTTTTGAAAAATACAAGATAAGTTTTTAATGTAATTTGGTGTGCTGATTACGAAAATGACCTCCATTTTTTTCCATCACGGAAGGATTTTTTGTAAAACCAAGAGCGATATTTTTGCTAAAATCCTATTTAAAAAGGAATTCTGTCGAACAATTGTACATGTAATATCTGGCAACAGTGGTTTTTATCCTTTTAAATTTATGTATAATCAATTTCTTAAATCTTCATAAATAAACTACATACATATCCTAATATGTATTAGAATCGGGCCCCCCTTCATTATACAGAGGCTCCCTTTCTCTGCATTGATCTCACCCTCCTATGTCCGCAGGCACCCGGGGTCCTCCGTCCACTCTGCTCGCTGTATGCTGGGTTTGCTGAGAGCGGCGCAGCAGGGATGACGTCATCACTGCGCCCGGCGGTCACATGTAGAACCCGCCTGCATACAGCGAGGAGAGTGGACAGAGGACCCCGGGTGCCTGCAGACATCGGAGGGTGAGATCAATGCGGAGGCAGGGGGCCTCTGTATACCGAAGGGGGGGGCATGTGCCAGCAGGGGGGCCTCTGTATACCGATGGGGGGCCGTGTGGAAGCAGGGGGGCCTTTGTATACCAAAGGGGGGCCGTGTGCCAGCAGGGGGGGCTGTTTACTGTGAGGGGGACACAGTAATGTAATATGCCTGCTCCCCCTGTTGCTGATAGGGGGATGCAGTGCATATTCATTGCCCTAATGAGCAGCGTCACGTGACTGCCTGGTCACTCTGCAGCCTCCCCCCGCCTCCTCCAGCCTCCTTCAGCGCCCGATCACAGCCCCTGCCCACTCAGCAACTGTATGACTCGAGTATAAGCCAAGGGGGGCACTTTTCAGCACAATTTTTGTGTTGAAAAACTCAGCTTATACTCGAATATATACGGTACTTTATCTTACTACGGATGTTAAGTACACAATCTTCTAGGTTAAAGGGGTTAAAGAGAAATAAACAAATAAAAGCGATTGCTGTTTAAAAAATTTTACTAGTTACAACGGTGCAAGTTTAGACTTGTTCGTTGCGTCTTTCCGATGCGTTGGGAAGGTGTTCGATGGGGTATTTCGTAGGTTTCACCGTGGTAAAAACTGAGAGGGAAGAAATTCAACAGAGATAAAAAAAATTGGTAGTAATTGTTCGTAAAAATACAATTAAATTTCACTTTCTCAAAAAACGTGACGTGATACAGAATTTTCATTATTTTTTTTTTTTTTTAAATCTGCACCAAAAAATACATAAATTTCAGCTATCAATTCCCTTGGTTTTTTTTTCATCGCAGGCCTGTGAATTATTGGTGAGCTGATTAGACTATTTCCTTTTTCTTATTTCTCCTTCAAATATGTCAGGTTCAATAACCACTCTCCCTAACCACAAGCACAGGTGATACCTGTGACATGGGGAATGGGATTGATAAATCAGGTACCTTCTGCAGCCCGCACCATAGAGGGATAAATGAGGAGCTAGACAACAAGATTGGGCAAACAATAATATCCAGTAAGCTATTGGGTGCTGGCGATGGAAGAGGCGGGACCCTAGGAAAAGGAAAGACACGTCACTACGAAAGCCAGTGCCATTTTGGGAATGCCATACAACGTAGCAACACTGTGTACCGTGTGCCTGCATGGAGACCTGATGAATCCACCCCAAGAGATGCCTGCTCTGAAGGAGCTGATTTTCCTCACCACAGTGGCCGAGGGTGCTTCACCACAACTGAAGGAGCCCACAGAGATGATACCCACATATGTGAATTGGAGCACCACTGCGTTCCCTGATTTGCAGCAAGTTCAGGATCCAGTGCTGATCCCACATGCCTGAAGAGGTCTCACTGGAATGGTGCTCAGAGTCAGGAGGTGAGCTGTTCTGTATGCCAGCCAACACAGGTCGGAGTCAAGATCCTGCAGCATGCTTAAAAGAAAAAACAGATATTGCGCCACACTGCAACTGGAGGAACTTAATACACGGTTTTACTATGTTTGTACTAACCTTTACTGGTTGTGCAACACCCCGCACAACCAGACTGATGGCTTAATGTGGATCACTGTAGTGACAAGGGCCAATAAACCCTCCTCCTCAGATACTCCGGGCCTGGTGGTCGGCTCCTTAGTTCCTCTGGAGATGGAGGTGGGCTCCTTCACTCCTCCACCCGAAGAGGCAGACTCGCTGCACTGGCTTCCGTCCCAGCTCCACACTGTGTATCAGTTGATCATTCAAGGGTGGGTCTTTATGATGTACTGCCAGGTACTGTGGATCTTAGAGCAGCTCACACACCGCACTCCCATCAAGGGAGAAGGGGATTAGCAAATAGAAAAAACAAGCGGTGTCAGAGGATTGGAGCGCTAAAGAAACCACGGGTTGGTGATTAGATTACCGATAATTTATTGCACGAACAGCAGGGGTCCAGTATGCCACAACGCGTTTCGACGCACAGATGCGTCTTTCTCAAGTGGATGAGGGATCCCTGATTACCTCTTTCTTATAAACCTACCCCCCACCCCAGATTGGATAATGGTTGTGACAGATTACAAAAGCTTGTTACTAGTAACTGTTTCACTGCTGCCCATTATATATCTATATATAAAAAACACATAATAATCCAAAACATATAAAAATCGCAATCGAGAGCCTGATAAAAACTTATTACAATGGCATGTAATACAATATATATAAAAAACAGTCATAATAAAACCATAAAAATGAAATCATAGGAGATCATGTACCTAATCTTTTGGCACCTATACTACTATATCTGGTTTCACTGTCCACATTAAACCAAGGAAATTTCTCTTGTTTTCGCTGACGAGTTTTTTGACAACTTTTTTGACATTTTTTGACAAGTTTGACAAGTTTCTTTGACTAGTTTTTAGCCAAGTTTTTAGCCAAGTTTTTAGACAAGTATTTTAGACAAGTTTCTTTGCCAAGTTTTTAGCCAAGTTTTTAGCCAAGTATTTTAGACAAGTTTCTTTGACAAATTTTTAGCCAAGTTTCTTCGACAGGTTTTTAGCTAAGTTTTTAGACAAGTTTCTTAGACAAGTTTTTAGCCAAGTTTCTTAGACAAGTATTTAGACAAGTTTTTAGCCAAATTTTTAGACAAGTTTTTTAGACAAGTTTCTTTGACAAGTTTTTAGCCAAGTTTCTTTGACAAGT
This sequence comes from Allobates femoralis, assembly GCA_033576535.1. Lineage (NCBI taxonomy): Eukaryota > Metazoa > Chordata > Amphibia > Anura > Aromobatidae > Allobates > Allobates femoralis. The sequence goes on along the minus strand of JARQOC010000004.1, from coordinate 334,677,175 downwards.
TTCTTAGACAAGTTTTTTAGACAAGTTTCTAGCCAAGTTTTTAGCCAAGTTTCTTAGACAAGTTTCTTAGACAAGTTTTTAGACAAGTTTTTAGCCAGGTTTTTAGACAAGTTTTTAGCCAAATTTTTAGACAAGTTTTTTAGACAAGTTTCTTTGACAAGTTTTTAGCCAAGTTTCTTAGACAAGTATTTAGACAAGTTTCTTAGACAAGTATTTAGACAAGTTTCTTAGCCAAGTTTTTAGCCAAATTTTTAGACAAGTTTTTTAGACAAATTTCTTTGACAAGTTTTTAGCCAAGTTTCTTAGACAAGTATTTAGACAAGTTTCTTAGACAAGTATTTAGACAAGTTTCTTAGACAAGTTTTTAGCCAAGTTTCTTAGACAAGTATTTAGACAAGTTTTTAGCCAAATTTTTAGACAAGTTTTTTAGACAAGTTTTTAGACAAGTTTTTAGCCAAGTTTTTAGACAAGTTTCTTAGACAAGTATTTAGCCAAGTTTTTAGCCAAGTTTTTAGCCAAGTTTCTTAGACAAGTATTTAGACAAGTTTTTAGCCAGGTTTTTAGACAAGTTTTTTAGACAAGTTTCTTTGACAAGTTTTTAGCCAAATTTTTAGCCAAGTTTCTTAGACAAGTATTTAGCCAAGTTTTTAGACAAGCTTTTTAGACAAGTTTTTTGGCAAGTTTTATTGGCAAATTTTTAGACATGTTTTTTAGACAAGTTTTTTGGCAAGTTTTATTGGCAAGTTTTTCGGACAAATTTTTAACAAGTTTTTTCTAGAGTCAGATTTAACCCCTCTGGAGAAAGAGTTCCTAATTTATAAATCCAAAAAGATTCTTTTCTACATAACCTATCAAATTTGTTATTGGATTTTTCGTCTATTTGGTCTATTATAGTTAGACGCAGGCTAGAATGGTCTCGGTTGTGTATCTGTGCATAGTGTCTGGAGACACTATGCAACATATACCCGTTTTTTTATGTTGGACCGGTGTTTGTTTAATCTGGCCTGCATGGTCTGTATAGTCCTCCCTACATATTGATGCCCACAGGGGCATTCAAGGAGGTAAACCACGAATTGAGACCGGCAATCCAAAGTTTGACTAATATTAAAAATTTGCTTAGTCGTATTAGAACAAAAAGTTCTACTTCCATGCGTTATAATATTGCAACATTTACACCGGCTCGATTCACATTTAAAACAACCCGGTTCTTTTTTAGGGTTAATTTTTCCATTGTGGATACTCTTGTTGCATTCCATCTCCCTTATTTCTGATCTACTTTTAACTCTGCTAGGAGCAATCATTGCCTGAAGGTTCCTACCCCTTCTAAAAATTATTTTAGGGGCATCTGTGATGTAATTCGACAGTATCGGATCTCCTTTAAGGATAAACCAATATTTACGCATAAGTTGGTATATAATTTTATATAAATGACAAAAAGTGGTAATTAGATTGCAGCAATAACCATCATTTACAAGAGAAGTTATGTTGTTAATACTCTTCTTTTTATTGGTTCTATTGTCCTCCAACTTCTTTAAGCAACTTTGTTGGGTGTGTTGTTTAGATCTTCTGTATGCGTCGCCTAACAGTTTACTTGGGTATCCTTTTTCTTTAAACCGTCTTTTCAATATTTTAGCCTCCTGGATGTAATCGCTATTATGGGTACAGTTTTTCCTTATCCTCCAATATTGACCATAGGGGATATTTCGGATCCAGTAGGGCGATTGTGTTTTTTATATATAGATATATAATGGGCAGCAGTGAAACAGTTACTAGTAACAAGCTTTTGTAATCTGTCACAACCATTATCCAATCTGGGGTGGGGGGTAGGTTTATAAGAAAGAGGTAATCAGGAATCCCTCATCCACTTGAGAAAGACGCATCTGTGCGTCGAAACGCGTTGTGGCATACTGGACCCCTGCTGTTCGTGCAATAAATTATCGGTAATCTAATCACCAACCCGTGGTTTCTTTAGCGCTCCAATCCTCTGACACCGCTTGTTTTTTCTACCTGCAGCATGCTTGGCCATATTAAACCTGCTGCCGGTGGATCGTCAAATTGAGGAGAAGGAGGATAGGGAGGAGGTAAAAGTGGCAGAAGCCCCTGTTTTCTTGCCTCCTGTAGCACCCACGCCTGAGGCCTTCTACGGTCATGTGGGGCCCACTACCCTCTCCCAGCAAGTATCCTTATAGGCATGAACAACCCCATGGCCCTTGTCATTTCTGGAAGAAAGTAGGCTCTCAGACTCCCTCACCCAAGAGTGGATGCAGGGGCCTAACTGTAATCACTTTGAGGAGCATTCTACCAGAGGCCGGGTGGTGAACTTCTTCCAGAAGAGGGGGTTTGGGTTCCCAGCCAAAGATAGGACTGATGACAGGAGCTATGTCAACTGGTCCACCCTGCTGTGTGACCATCTGCCTTTACAACTCGACACCCTCTATTTTTGGGAAGTGGTCACCTTCATGAAGGTGAAGAGCAGCAACGGGTGGTACGTGGTAGTGGTAAATTGGATCGCCATCACAGAAGATTTCCAAGAGTGGCAGCAGGAGGCTGACATGGAGAGGATGGAGCATTGCTTGCTATCCAGGCCTGACTATATTAGCCAGTCAGCTGCATTGAAACCCACAGGAGTAAAAGACTCTGAAGGGCCTGTCTGAGTTGCCCGATTTTCTTCGGTGTGTGCTAGAGGGATTGACCGTCCCCTAATTCATCCGTCCTATTCTCCAGAGGTGGCCATGACAGGGTGTGATGGGGAGCAGGTGATGGTGGAGAATGCTCCTTGAAAAGTAGTCCCTGTGACCCACCAAGACCATCCGGGAGTGGCCTACAGAGTGGAACAAAACAAAGTATTCACTGATCTCAGGGAGACCAGTTCAAGAAAACACTGCAAGACCACTATAACCACCATATTAAGTGGCCCTTTGAGTCAATATCCAGCTCTTTACAAGCTTAAAGGTATGACAAGGGAATACCAAGGCCAGGTATACATCCACAGACAGTTGTTTCAGGGTGTTGCCCCTCATCAGTGTGGAGTAGGATTCTGGCTAGGTGGGAGCAATGCCTAGTAGACCAACAAAACAAAGTATTCACTGATCTCAGGGAGACCAGTTCAAGAAAACACTGGGCAGACGGCTAAATTGCTCAACACAGTGAATTCCTAGGCCCATTGCCCTCTGGGAATTTTTATTATGTAAATAGAGTCTGTGGAGCCTCGTTTAGGAGTCTCAACACAGGACTAGCCAGATCTTCCTCCAGGGAAGGACCTAGCCATGGGGTGGCACGTCCATCCCAAGCAACATTAAGTAAGTTGCGGAGTGGGAGGACTCTGAAAACTGCTCTAAAAAAGTCATGTTGTTGGTTCGCTGACCCATTGAAAGAAATGCCCCCGATGAGATCCTGCATCATGCAGGATGTGAAGTTGCAGGCTGATAGCCTTAGTCCTGGAGTTGCCATGTTGGCCAGATAAGGTCTGTTTTTGTGTGGAGTGTTGACAAAAGTGAGACCTTTTTTTGTTAATTTTATTTTTCCCCTTCACAAGTTTAGCACTAGTTGTGCATCCCCCTCCTGGATTAGCGGGACTGCAGCCTTCGGGCAACTCAACAAACCTCTAAAAGGACTTTGCCCTTAATAGACTGGGGATATTGTAGACACCTCAACATTACCAATTCAAGGGTTGATGACAGATGACAATACTCATCTGTCATTAACCCCTTCTATTACCCCACTTGTCCCTGCGCCAGGTCAACACGATGAGCTGGGATGAAGCGCCGGAATATGGTGCTTCTAATGAATGCACCATATTCTGGAGCAGCTGCAATTTGCTCATTTTACCCTGCGGGGGGAGGATGGGAACACTAACAATGTGCCTCCCCAGGATAAGACTACCAACCATTAGCCATGTGCTTTTTTACTGGCTGGTATCAAAATTACAGTAATCTGACGTCAGTTTGGTTGCCATACTGGCAACTAATCACAGATGCCAGCAGAGAGGGTGGGCAGGTCTAAGTCAGACTTTAAGTAATAAAGGGGGGAAAGCAGTATGTTTGAGGTTCATGAGCAGGTCTGGAAGCAGGGTGACAGCTATGCTGAAGCTTAGTATATAATCTTCTTGGAAGCTAATGGCTGTAAAACAGTTTGAGCCATGTTTGGCAGCTTTTGGGCTCCTCTGAAGGTGTTTTCTAATTCAAATACATTTTTATTGGAATTATTAACAATATAATAAAGCAGATTAGACAATTGCACATTGTATAGAAAGAACATTAGTACATAAACCAACAGAAGGAAACAATACACAAGGTCCAACACAATTATCTTGTTCAGCAGATTCCAACATGGGAAAAAAGAACAAACTGAAATAAATAAATAAATAAAACCGGAGATCCCCCTTAGTACAGCCTCGTCAACCATAATCCCACCAAGTCTAATAAAAGAGAGTTAATATTTTAAAATAATATGTGACAACGGTCTCGTTCACTCCGTATGTGAGTGCCAGTAATTGTTCCAATGCTTCCACTTAGCCTTGCATTTGTATACAAGTTGTTCCGTATAGAAAAAATGTACTCATATGTATTATGGCCCGCAATTTTAGTGATGGTCTCCTGGGCCACAGGGGGAGAAGGATATCTCCAATGTGAGGCAATGGACTTGTTCGAGGCAAGAAGGATATGAATTATTTGCTTCTTGTACGCATAGCAGACCTACAGTACCTAGGCAGCACAGGCACCTAAGGCTGGTTTCATATTTGCGTTCGGAACGCAGCGTAACCGAACGCAGCCAAACGCATGCGCACTATGTTCCTATGTTTAACATGGGAATGCATAGTACCTGCGTTTGGTTGCATTTGCATTCGGATGCGTGCTTTACACGCACCCTCTGAACGCAAAATGTTGTATTTTTTGTGTGTCCGCAGGCGCTTGGTTTGTCAGTAAGCGTCCACAACTGCACAAAGAATGCATGGCAGTGAATTGAATCTGCAAGCATTAGCAGAGAATGCTGCGTTTGTGCTGCCTGGTCTCTCTCTCTCTGTCTTATAATGGTTTCCTATGGACATTGTTATGTGAACACATGCTGAAAATCACCGCTGCGTTCACATAACAGTGTCTGCATTCGGCACTGCGTATGCGCCCCAAAACGATGCCGTGACGAATGCAAATGTGAACCCTGCCTAAGTCACCTGTGGGTTTAGACAAACTTCAAGCCCTGTAACATCAGAAATTAACCTTTTTATTAGATTCCAAAACTGAGCAAGAGTTTTACATTCCCAAAAGACATGGACTAAAGTTCCCACACTTCCACAACGCCTCCAACATACAGAAGAGTTCTTGTTATAAATCATTTGTAATCTAATAGATGTGAGATACCATCTAGTGTAAATTCATAAAATGTCTCAATCAACGGGAAACATGGGACACTCTTGTAAATGCAGTCTAGAATTTTTTGGAACAATGCAGTGGGCAAATCAGCTCCCAGCTCCTTAGCCCAGGCATCAAATAGGACGTTCTTACCAATTCAACATCCAAATTAAAATGATGGTATATGGATCCTGTTTTCCACAACTCCACACTCTTGGGATATCGCATCATATGGAAGACATTCTTTGCTAAAAAGAAATTCAATTTGCGTTTTACCATCATATCCCGAAAGTCAGAATTGCCAAGGTTGTATTGTTGTTGAAGAGTATCAAAAGGGAGAAGATTGTTAGTCCCATCAAGTATATCCGAAGTTTTTGAAATTCCAGCCCCAATCTCTATGAATCTATCTTTAGGCCTTGCTCACACATTGCATATTTTTGTGCGCTTTTTCACGTGCGCTTTTCAAAATACGCAATGTGTTTTGTGTCTGCCAGCAAAGTGAATGGGAAATTCACTTTGCCGTACAGACACTGCGTAAAAATACGCAGTGCTTTTTATGGGAGAAAGCGCAGCTGAGTAAAGAATTGAGATGTCAATTCTTTACGCAGCAGCTCCTGCGTTTTCTCCCTCTGACGTCACAGAGGGGAGGAAGAATCCTGCTTCCTCCTCCCCTCTGTGACATGTTGGACCGCCCCATTAGATTTCGCAGTGTATTTAATATACACTGCGAAATCTAAATTAAACAAAGCCAAATGTATGTAAAATAGAAAAGAATTCATACTTACCGTATATACTCGTGTATAAGCCGACCCCCCTACTTTTGCCCCCAAAACCTGGGAAAACCTATTGACTCGTGTATAAGCCGAGGGTGGACGCCAGCACAGGTATACAGCCCCCAGCATGTGGTATACAGCAGCCTCCCAGTGGTATATACAGCAGCAGCCACAGTGGTATATACAGCAGCAGCCCCAGTGTGTATACAGCAGCAGCCCATGGTGTATACAGCAGCAGCCCCAGTGGTGTATACAGCAGCAGCCCCAGTGGTGTATACAGCAGCAGCCCAGTGGTGTATACAGCAGCAGCCCCAGTGGTGTATACAGCAGCAGCCCCATGGTGTATACAGCAGCAGCCCCAGTGGTGTATAAGCAGCAGCCCAGGTACAGGCCCCCCCCATGGGTATACAGGGCCCCCCCTTGCTGCCGCAAACCTGTAAAGTAATAATCATTATACTTATCCCTGTTGCCGTTGCAGCCGCCGCCATCGCGCTCCTCCGGCTTCATCCGGCTTCTTCCGGCTTCCTCCTCCGACGCACAGACAATGACGTCATTGCCTGCGCCCACCGGAGGAGGAATCCGGAAGAAGCCGGATGAAGCCGGAGGAGCGCGATGGCGGTGGCGACGGCAACAGGGATAAGTATAATGATTATTACTTTACAGGTTTGAAGCAGCAAGGTCGGGCCCTGTATACCCATGGGGGGGGCACCTGTATACCGATGACTCACGTATAAGCCGAGGGGGGACTTTTCAGCCCAATTTTTGGGCTGAAAAACTCGGCTTATACGTGAGTATATACGGTACCTTTCCGACGCCTTTTTGCGGTGTCCGGTGCCGAGGCCAGGCAATGTGTAGTTCTGCCAGGACCTGCCGTGATGTCAGAGGGGGCATTCCCGATGCTGATTGGCCGCTCGTGGTCATGTGATACATATCACATGACCGCTAGCGGCCAATCAGTGCCCGGAACGTCCTCTGACATTACCACAGGTCTTTTTTCACTCGGAATCTGTGGCTGCTCACCGGTCCTGGCTCCCGGACACCCGCCATCCACCCGCCGGAGGGTAAGTATCCATGTTTATTATTTTAAAAACTTCTGGCTTTATTGAATTTAGATTTCACAGTGTATAATAATAATAATACACTATAATAATAATAATACACTGTGAAATCTTTAGGGGCAGGAACAGATGTGACAGAGGGGAGGAGGAAGCAAGATTCTTCCTCCCTCCGCAGCACATAAAAACGTGGTGTGTAAATGCACCCACGTATTTTGTTGCGCCTTTTTGCACGGCCAAAAATCGCGGCAAAAGGCGCGCAAAATGGCGCAACAAAATTCACAAAAGTGTGAACGCAGCCTTAGTCAAGATATGGCTTAAGGAATCTATAGAAATCAAGATCAGTGGCAAGACCCAAAAGGATTTAGTCGATCTAAGGAGGAGTAACCTCCAGGAGCGAATAGCCTCCTTCACAGTGACAGTTCCAGGTAGCATTTTTTTTAAGTCGCATAAATACGCAAATATCACTGATCTCAGCAAGCCATTTTTACCCGAAGAGTCCTCCAAATCCATCCAAGATGGTATATTTTCCATTTCCCACCAGCATTGAGTAAGTTTAATAATAATAGAAGCATCATGATATGCTAAGAGGTTGGGTAATCCCAAACCTCCTCCCTCCTATCCCTTTCGAGTATAAACCTAGCCACTCTTGGCTTCTGATTGCCCCAAACACATGCAACCATCTGGCTCTGAAGTTTCTGGAGTCACCTTTTAGAAATATCAAGGGGAACCGATCTGAACAAATATAAAACCTTAGGCAAGACACACATCTTATGTGAGCAGATTCTACCAAACCAGGACAAGTCTAGTTTTGCAAAATGCAATAAATCCGACTGAATCATTTTATAAATATCTGTTAAATTAATGTCTATTATTGATGACATTGGTTTAGTTTGTTTGACTCCCAAATACTTCATATTGTTACTGTCCCAAAAAGAGATCTGTTTTGTCCTTTAGATTTTCCATTAGATCCCTATCTAAGTGATAGTGCAACACCTGAGTTTTTGTCAGGTTCATTTTATATTGGGAGACCTTGGAAAATTCCTCCAGGGTCCAGAGCAGGGATCTCAAGGAAGTTAGGGGATTAGTTACAGTTAGCAAAACATGGTCAGCAAACAACAAGATCTTATATTGCCTGCTGCCTAACTTCACACCTTCAATCAGAGAGTCTGTTCGAATCCTCTCAGCCAGAGGCTTAATGAATAAGTCAAAGAGTATGGGTGAGAGAGGACACCCCAGGTAAGTTCCATTCATTAGATGGAATTTATTAGAAAGGGTGTTATTTGACAAGACCCTCCCAACGGAAAGGTATAAAGGGCTTTAATGAAATTTAATATTCCTCCCCTGAATCCGAACCTGCCCAAGGCCTCAAAGAGAAACCCCAGTGAACCCTGTCAAACGCCTTTTCGGGTCGAGAGAGATCACCAGGATCGGAACTCCAGCTCCCTCTATATGAGACAAGATGTTAATCGCTCATCTGGAAGCATCTGAAGTCCCTCTTCCTGGCACAAAACCATTTTGGTCGACATGAACAATTTGTGGGACATCATTTGTAAACGGATAGCCAAAGATTTTGCTATGATCTTCAAATCCAAGTTGAGCAATGAAATCGATCTGTAGTTTCCGACAACATTCTCTTCTCCCCTTAGATATTACTGTAATAATAGCTTCCTGCATTTCTGCAGAAAGTGCAAATCCCTCTTTACTTGCAGAATTAATTGAGGATGTAAGATAGGGAGAAAAATTTTCCAAAAAGGTCTGGAAGTACTCATTATGTAGTCCATCAGGACCAGGGGATTTGCATTTCTTTAATTTGGTTATAGCATTTCTAATTTCAGCCTCAGTAAAGGGAACGTTCAGGAATTCTAAGGCTGGCTTCACATTGCGGGTCAGATCCGATCCGAGGCTGTCAGGGTGAACCTGACAGCCCCGGATCGGATCAGCACACAGAACCGGAGGGCTAATATGCCCTCCGGTCCGGTATGCAACCGCACGCAGCTGCCGCCACTGATGAATCAGGACCACGGCTGGCAGGGAGCTAGCCACGGTCCTGAAACAACTGCGGCGTGTAGCCTACCGGACCGGTGCAATCCGGCCCCATAGGCTCCCATGTTAAGGTACCTTTACACGTGGCAACTTTTCTAGGAATTTCACTGGCTACTTACTGGTTGCAGTGAAATCATGGACACATTGTTCTATCTTGTTGCTGTGTACAATTGGAACAATGTCTACATTATTTCACTGCAACCAGTAAGTTGCCAGTGAAATTCCTACAAAAGTTGCCACGTGTAAAGGTACCTTTAGGGAGCGCCGGATTGCCCCGGATCCAGGAGGATCCGGGCGAATCCGGGGCAGTCCGGGTATTGCCAATTAGAAGGGATATTCTCCTCTTGGACACAAAAACGCTGCACGCAGCGTTTTTGTGTCTGTGAGAGAATACTGAATTCTCCCAGACAGATAGAAACCGGATGGCAGAGAGCTGCCATCCGGCTTCTCTCCGGACCCATAGGCTACTATGGGGCCAAAAACCGGTCCGGGGCTGTCCGGTTTATACGGACAGCCTCGGATCGGATCCAACCCACAGTGTGAAGCCAGCCTAAGTCCTCGGTAGATAATGAGGGAAGGTAAATCGAATTAAAAAAAGACGTAATATTATCAGAGGATGGGCGAATTTCCATAGGATTATTCTTCAGATTATGCAAATTCTTATATTAATCCGTAAAGATGTTAGAAATCTATTTTGGACTCTTACAGACCTCACCACTTCAACTTATCATCTGAAGAATTGTAGTTTTTGATCTAAAGATCTTTTTCGCAAAAAATTTTGTCAATGGAGTGGTAGAAATTAGCTCACTAAATTCGAACAATCTTATCAAATTCCGAACTCAATAAAGATTTCAGTTCAACACGTAAATTCAGAATGTCCCTCTGGATCATCACTGATGGAGAATCTTCTTGCTTTTCCTATAATAATCTTATTCTATTTGTTAAAGTTTCAGTATCTTTTAATCTAGCCCTTTTCAGTTTACAATTTAGCTGTATCATCTGACCACATATAACAGCCTTATGGGCCATCCACACTGTAGAGATTGACATATCCGAGGAGCTATTCTCCTGAAAATAATGATCCAAGGAACTCTGAATCGAAGCTATATATTCCGGATGTGCGAAAAGGTATGAATTTGCTCTCCAATTACGATGCCCCTGACACCTTGGTGAAGACAAAATCTCAAATATGATTGGCGAATTGTTGAACCAGACCCTAGGCAGAATTGATATTTAGCCAAACCTCAGTAATGTGTAGATATCAGTAATCACCAGGTCTATTCTAGCGAGCAGTTTGTCTCTGAGTGTACTCCACTGATGATGTATTTAAACAGCGGAATACATCATATAGCTCTTCCCTCTTAAACCAGGGATCCAGAGTTACATTTATACTTCTACCCTTGTTAGAAGAGTCAAGACGGCCATTTGGCACATCGTTAAAGTCTCCAAAAATGACCAAAGAGCCACGTTTCACTGCATTCACTGTTCTCAATATTTTGTTCAGAAATGCAATTTGGCCCTCATTTAAAGCGTATATATTAACAAGCATAAATTTGGCATCGTCTATTCTACACAGGAGGATCAAAAAGCATCCATCATGATCTCAGATAACTTCCATTTCCTCAAACTTAACGTAACCTCCAACTAAAATGGCCACACCAGATTTTTTTCTTCTTATAAAGGCCAAGTATATATATGAAAACAGTTTGTGGGAAAAACTATGGAGAACTCTCCAGAGTAAACTTCGTCTCCTGGAGGCCAGCCACATCAACCCTATGTGTTAGTAGATCCCGCCAGACCAAATACCTCTTAGGCTGGAGGCACACAGGCGCAAGACTCGCGCGAGTGTAATGCGAAAAAAAATTGCAGTACCTGTATCGAACCTGTATCTTTAAATGATACAGGTCACATCAATGCAATTTTTTCACATTACACTCTCAATGCGATGGAAATGCGTGTGCCCATCAAACTCGCACCCATACACCACATATACAGTATGCAATACTCGCACTCGTGTTTTAAATTTCCTGCGGTGCCATTACAGTAACCAATCATCTTGTACCACTGTGACAGCAGCGGTACAAGATGATTAGTCAAGAAATAGAGGAATAGTCAAATTTAATTAATTTCTGCCTTCCTGTGGCTATTAACCACATCATCAGCCTCTGCGCGGCATGTCTGCAGAGAGGCTGCTGATGCGGCTCATAACACGGTGTGCAAGAGGTTAATAACATGCTGGTGTGGTGGTAGCATGTGTCAAGACAGTGTCCTCACTCTTGACACATGGTGTCATCACACCATGGCTCTTGAGGGCTTAAATACTAAGTAAAATTAAAGCCGCTAATTGTCGGGTTAATTTTCAGAACAGAAGAAGCCGGCGGCGGGTCTTTACGCAAATAGCGTACAACACATTGGTACAGGCTCCTGCATGGAGCTGTCCGAGGTGCTGTACGCTATTTACATACAACACAGACCCGGCATCTCCGTGGCTGAGCTGTCCAAGATGCTGTACAAGATGACTGGTTACTGTAACGGCACCACGGGAAATTTAAACTCTGTGACTTTGACAGCCGCAAACTTTAAATTCACTGCAAATGCTGTCTGCGGTCCTTCAGGACCATGGACAGCATCCCAATCACATGCAGCACACACGCACTCACACCTCACACTCGCAGCACACTCACATGAATACAGGCAGGCACACTCACCACAAGCACCACACTCGCACCATACAAACCCAAAAACACACATTACACTCTTATCACTGTCATGCATCAAACACGCTCCGTGTTTGATGCATGACAGTGTGCCTTCAGCCTTACAAGAAGAATTGAGACCGATCACATTCATGGAAATAAATTTATTAGCCATTATCAAGTAATTTCACATAAGTAAAATGAAACTGAGGAGGGAGCAACGGACAAGATAGGTAAAAAATCTCAATAGTAATCTACAATTAAATGAACCTAACTAGGCTAAAGAACCAAAGAAACAGAACTAAACTCTATAAATAAAACAGTCCGTTCTTAGCAGAGTGGTTCAAAGGAACCGATTAAAAACACTTCTGCAAAGGCTAATGTTATGGCCTACTGTGCCAAAAAAAATTTGACTAGTTAAACAAATTTAATTAATAAGAGAGCCACTGAACAAGTATTCAGAAATTATGTGTCAAGTAGGTGAAGATTTTTCAGGACATCTAAGCCCCTTTCCTCATCAGCAACTGTAATTGACTTACGATAATGAGTGAAAATCACCGCCTCAGAGGGGCGCCCCCAATTATAAGGAATGCTCTTAGCCCTGAGAGCATCTATGACAGGTTTAAGAGCCCTTTTCTTTTGCATGGTATTCTTTGAGACATCAGCAAATATTTACATTTTTTCATATGGAGACGGAAAACTCTTATGAATTCTAAGATAGTTGGATATCAAATCTAGTTAGAGTAAAAGTGAAAGTGTGGCGCCCTGCTCACACAGGTAGCCACAGACTTCTCTAATGCACAGCTGGGTTTCCACAGCAGGTACCTACTACATACAACACCTTCCACCCTGGCACAGTAGGGGGAGCCCAACTTGCTACCCTTAGGCAAGATCCCCTATAAATACTGCTGCTGGGGGAGGAGTTAGTCAGAGTGTGCAGACGCTAGGAGAGCTGCGAAGACGTCCTGGTGGTCGGTGCTGCGGTTAGGCCCAAACCAGTGACCCAGAGTGACCCTTCTACGTACCGCAAGCCTAAGTGGGGACAGAAGGCGAGGAGCAGATAGCCAAGAGGGAGTGAGGAACTAGAGGAAGTTCACCCAAAGAGAACCACCGGATATTGGGGCTCTGCACTTGTGGGATACTATAGGACCACAGAAAACCCCGTTGCACCACGGAGGCTTCGGCTACCCAGTTTCCTCTGTGGGTCAAGAGAGGGAGCCAGACACAGCAGGACACCACCGCAGTGATCAGAGAAGGTAACCCGGAGACCTCACAGGAGGAGAGACTGACACCAGAGTCAGGAAGAGAGAGGAGGCAAGTCAGGCTGCAAGCAGGCTGTGCTTCAATCATCACTACAGAGGAGAGGATGCCTTATACCCACTTGCTGTGGGGACCCATTGTGCAACCTGTCCACCCATGAGTACCCTGGATGTTTTTACCTGCTAAACATCAGTAAAAGGTAAGAGAGACTTTGCAGTGTGCGTGCATTATTCCTCTTCATTCCCAGTGTCCCTCATAGACTGCTCCAGCGCTCCCTATACTATCCTAGCTCCACTACAAGCTGTCCCTTATCACAACGATGCACCGCAGGTCCAGTTCTGCCTGCGGAGGACTTCACCATCTTAGCCGCGATCCCATCTACCTCCGGCGGACTGTGGCGGTGCTGGTGCAATTCACCCGAAACTGCAGGTGGCGTCACGACAACAAACTGTATATAATCCCCTGTAAATATCTCCCCCTTTTGAAGAGAATAGTCCCCCAGGACATGGGATTAGGTGCGGCCACCATTCCCCGTGACACAGTTAACCCTTGCCGCCTGATACCAGAGTACCCCACACCCTGGGGCTCGACAAAAGTGACCACAACATCTCTAGGAATGCTGTCTGAGAGATGGATAGGTTTAGGTATTCTATGGACTCTTTCCATAGAAAGCTCAATATCTGTCAGAGAAGGGGATATTTGCTTCAAAAGAGCCTTTAAATATGGGATAATATCTGCTGGTCCTATCATCTCCAATATCCCCCTAAATTTCAAGTTGTTACTTCTATCCCTATCTTCTCCCACAGCTAGTTTATCAAATAAGAAGTTAACTTTTCTTTTTAATTTGGCCTGCAGAGTCTTCAGATCTTCACTGCTTTTTCTCAAGTCTACAATATCATTTTCACATTGCTCAGTTTTGAAATCAATAGATGCATGAGAATGTCTAAGCTCTTCAAATTGCGTGTTAATATCTTTTTTAAGGGACTTTCTGAATTCCTCAAACAGTCAAGAAGAATTCCTTATTCAACAGTTGATCCACAGGAAGATCCTTCATGGAGTCAAGACTTACTCGTTTCCTTCTGATCCTCCGTTTCAAAGGAGCATGATGTTGCTGGGAGTCCCCCCCTTCCCCTGAGTCCTCTGATAGACCACAGCTAAAATCAGATCTTACTGGGTTGGCCATTTCTTTTCGTTTGCTATTAGGTTGCACAGGTTCGTGGACCATCAGCACTACAGAGGAGACACAGAATTCATCCCGTGAATTATCTCTAGTATCCTTCTTGGAGTTTTCTCCCGCAAGACTATGACACTTAACAACTGACAGTTTGCTCGTCGATTTACTCTTTACATCCGGAATATTATGCCAAATATGTTTAGCGGGCAAACTGTCAGGTATAGTTTTTGGCTTAGGAGGCATAGTTGGTGAGCAATTAATAACATAATTTAATAGACTAAATAATATAACTAAGAGCTACAATCCCAGAGAATTAAAGTCTGAATCTCTATCGATCTCCACTTATACAGTATATTAATAGAAAGATTGTAAATAAAGCAATGAATATCTCTAATACCAGTTTCCCCAAATCAAATCTAATACAGTTAGGGCCAGAAATATTTGGACAGTGACCCAAGTTTTGTTATTTTAGCTGTTTACAAAAACATGTTTAGAAATACAATTATATATATAATATGGGCTGAAAGTGCACACTCCCAGCTGCAATATGAGAGTTTCCACATCCAAATCGGAGAAAGGGTTTAGGAATCATAGCTCTGTAATGCATAGCCTCCTCTTTTTCAAGGGACCAAAAGTAATTGGACAATGGACTCTAAGGGCTGCAATTAACTCTGAAGGTGTCTCCCTTGTTAACCTGTAATCAATGAAGTAGTTAAAAGGTCAGGGGTGGATTCCAGGTGTGTGGTTTTGCATTTGGAAGCTGTTGCTGTGACCAGACAACATGCAGTCAAAGGAACTCTCAATTGAGGTGAAGCAGAACATCCTGAGGCTGAAAACAAAAGAAAAAATCCATCAGAGAGATAGCAGACATGCTTGGAGTAGCAAAATCAACAGTTGGGTACATTCTGAGAAAAAAGGAATTGACTGGTGAGCTTGGGAACTCTAAAAGGCCTGGGCGTCCACGGATGACAACAGTGGTGGATGATCGCCGCATACTTTATTTGGTGAAGAAGAACCAGTTCACAACATCAACTGAAGTCCAGAACACTCTCAGTGAAGTAGGTGTATCTGTCTCTAAGTCAACAGTAAAGAGAAGACTCCATGACAGTAAATACAAAGGGTTCACATCTAGATGCAAACCATTCATCAATTCCAAAAATAGACAGGCCAGAGTTAAATTTGCTGAAAAACACCTCAAGAAGCCAGCTCAATTCTGGAAAAGTATTCTATGGACAGATGAGACAAAGATCAACCTGTACCAGAATGATGGGAAGAAAAAAGTTTGGAGAAGAAAGGGAACGGCACATGATCCAAGGCACACCACATCCTCTGTAAAACATGGTGGAGGCAACGTGATGGCATGGGCATGCATGGCTTTCAATGGCACTGGGTCACTTGTGTTTATTGATGACATAACAGCAGACAAGAGTAGCCGGATGAATTCTGAAGTGTACCGGGATATACTTTCAGCCCAGATTCAGCCAAATGCTGCAAAGTTGATTGGACGGCGCTTCATAGTACAGATGGACAATGACCCCAAGTATACAGCCAAAGCTACCCAGGAGTTCATGAGTGCAAAAAAGTGGAACATTCTGCAATGACCAAGTCAGTCACCAGATCTTAACCCAATTGAGCATGCATTTCACTTGTTAAAATCCAGACTTAAGACGGAAAGACCCACAAACAAGCAAGACCTGAAGGCTGCGGCTGTAAAGGCCTGGCAAAGCATTAAGAAGGAGGAAACCCAGCGTTTGGTGATGTCCATGGGTTCCAGACTTAAGGCAGTGATTGCCTCCAAAGGATTCGCAACAAAATATTGAAAATAAAAATATTTTGTTTGGGTTATGTTTATTTGTCCAATTACTTTTGACCTCCTAAAATGTGGAGTGTTTGTAAAGAAATGTGTACAATTCCTACATTTTCTATCAGATATTTTTGTTCAACCCTTCAAATTAAACGTTACAATCTGCACTTGAATTCTGTTCTAGAGGTTTCATTTCAAATCCAATGTGGTGGCATGCAGAGCCCAACTCGCCAAAATTGTGTCACTGTCCAAATATTTCTGGCCCTAACTGTATATTGTCAAATGTCGCTCAAGACAGATTTTTAATAAATCTGCTTAAAAATTTAGTTTAAAATCTAAAACCAAGTCCCTATAGAATTATTCCTTCCCTTTGAGGAACTAAACTTTACAAGAAAGGGTATGATAACTCCCTCTCATCAGGAAAGATTCCATGTACAGGATAAAATTTCATAAATCTGTATTATTCAACTTCATTACAATACTTCAGAACATTCCCTCCAGGGGGACACATAAGATCATATTTTATCTATATTTCCTTCAATAGTAGATGCTCAATTAACATCATTATTTAAAATATTTCTGTATCACAATCTCTTTGATATATACATTTTCCACAAAAATATCCAGGATCATATAGGCAAGCTAGATACACATTTACAATCTATTACCATATATCAGCAATTCCCCGTGTCATTAATAGGTTTTCCTTGCGACTTTCCTTGCCATATGTAATTCACCACATAGCACTATTATATTTCACCTCCCACCAGGATTATAATTATGGTGTATATTCAATGGACACCTCAAAAGCACCTATTCCTCAGAAATGGTCCTAGGGTTACCAGAAATAAATACAATATGATGTTAAAGTCAGTACCTGATCTCAAGCCAAACTGTACTCACGGTCCCTCCTGGACAAATATTTTAAATATGTTTTAAGATAATGATGTTAATTGAGCATGAACTATTGAAGAAAATATAGCTCGAGCCGATCTTATGTGTCCCCCTGCAGGGAATGTTCTGAAGTATTGTAATGAAGTTGAATAATGAAGATTTATGAAATTTTATTCTGTACATGGAATCTTTCCTGATGAGAAAGAGTGATCATACCCTTTCTTGTAAATTTAAAAATGTAGTTGTTTATAGACTGCAAGGTCCCCTTTAAATAAATTCCTGCAGGTCCAGTCATCATCAGTTATAAAGAAGTAGATAGGACAATCAGGACAGATTCCCCAAATAAACTAAAGAAACCAATGTAGAACTTTATTTAAATAAGTGTTTTCTAACATCTACTATATAATCTCCTAATCGTGTCTGTCTGACGCTGAAATTGCGCGCCAGCGCCACCAATGAGTAAGGAGTATGCAAAACAGCTGCGCGCCGCAACCGCGATGCAATCAGCGACTTGCGATTTGCCTCACAGGCACAGACACCGCGCTGTCAGCCTCTTCCTGCCCGCACCCACCCACTGGAGCAGGTGCGCCTACCTCCGGCCCCCTCTTGCCCGCCGCTGCCACCCGTCGCTCCATTCCCGCCACTCCATTCCTGCCACCCGCTGCTCCATTCCCGCCACCCGCTGTTCCATTCCCTCCCCCCTTGCTCCATTCCCTTCCCAGCTGGCTCCATTCCCCCCCTCCGTGCTGCTCTGTCTCACCCGCACCTGGTGTTTACATCGCCGCTACAGCAGGTAATGAGCAGTCATGTGACAGGCTCTGTGCACGTCACTTCAGCCCGCCTATCACATGACCGCTCATTACCTGCTGTAGCGGTGATGTAAACACCGGGTGCGGGTGAGACCGGAGCGGATGGGAGGGGGGATGGATGTGCGCTGACCACTGGCCCTCCATCCTGCGCTGACTACTGGCGCTCCATCCTGCGCTGACCACTGAACCTCCATCCTCTGCTGACCACTGAGCCTCCATCCTCTGCTGACCACTCTACCTCCATCCTCTGCTGACCACTGAGCCTCCATCCTCTGCTGACCACTGAGACTCCATCCTGCACTGACCACTGAGCCTCCATCCTGCACTGACCACTGGCCCTCCATCCTGCGCTGACCACTGAGCCTCCATCTTCTGCTTACCACTGAGCCTCCATCCTCTGCTGACCACAGAGCCTCCATCCTCTGCTGACCACTGAGCCTCCATCCTCTGCTGACCACTGGCCCTCCATTGTGCACTGACCACTAAGCCTCCATCTTCTGCTTACCACTGAGCCTCCATCCTCTGCTGACCACTGAGTCTCCATCCTCTGCTGACCACTGAGCCTCCATCCTCTGCTGACCACTGAGCCTCCATCCTGCGCTGACCACTGAGCCTCCATCCTGCGCTGACCACTGAGCCTCCATCCTGCGCTGACCACTGAGCCTCCATCCTCTGCTGACCACCCTGCTTCCATCCTGCTCTGACCACTGAGCCACTGCGCAGTGCTAACCACTGAGCCACCGCACTGTGCTAACCACTGAGCCACCGCACTGTGCTAACCACTGAGCCACCGCACTGTGCTAACCACTGAGCCACCATACAGTGCTAACCACTGAGCCACCGTACAGTGCCAACCACTGAGCCACCATAAAGTGCTAACCACTGAGTCACTGAATACAGTGCTAACTACTGAGGCAGCGTTTACTGTGCTAACCACTGAGCCACGTATACAGTGCTAACCACTCATCCACCATATGCAGTGCTAACCACTCAGCCACCATAGAGTGCTAATCACTGAGTCACCGTGTACAGTGCTAACCACTGAGCCACCTTATACAGTGCTAAAAACTGACTCACCATACTGTGCTAACCACTGAGCCTCCATATAGAGTTAACCACTCTGCCTCCATATAGTGCTAACCACTGAGCCACCATACTGTGCTAAACACTGAGCCACCGTACAGTGCTAACCACTGAGCGACGAAATACTGTGCTAACCTCTGAGCCACCATACTTTGCTAAACACTGAGCCATCGCGCAGTGCTAACCACTGAGCCACCGTACAGTGCTAACCACTGAGTCACCGTACAATGCTAACCACTGAGCCACCATACTGTGCTATCCACTGAGCCACCGTACAGTGCTAACCATTGAGCCACCATACAGTGCTCGCTGTAATGGGACAAAATGCCGGAATGCCCGTGCTGCCACCAGGAATCACCAGGAAACGAAGAGTTAACTGGGCAGATTTTTCTTTATTGTATCCTACGCGTTTCGGAGCCTCTATCCGAGCTCCTTTCTCAGGAAGGTTCCCTGAGGAAGGAGCTCGGATAGAGGCTCCGAAACGCGCAGGATACAATAAGAAAAATCTGCCCAGTTAACTCTTCGTTTCCTGGTGATTCCTGGTGGCAGCGCGGGCATTCCGGCATTTTGTCTCATTACAGCGATCCTGTCTCCACGTTTATCGTGAAGGTGCGGCCCTGCAGCAGCCATTCTATAAGCCATCTTACAGGCGATTTTACCGGTTGTGGGTGACACAACCGAGCCAGGTGAGCAGTTCCTAATATACACCACTATAACCCTTTGTAAAAAGGATAAGACCCTATGCGCATTTGTCTCACATTTACAGGTTGACCATACAGTGCTAACCACTGAGCCACCATACAGTGCTAACCACTAAGCCACCGTACAGTGCTAACCACTGAGCCACCGTACAGTGCTAACCACTGAGCCACCATACAGTGCTAACCACTGAGCCTCCATCCTGCGCTGACCACCCTGCCTCCATCCTGCGCTGACCACCCTGCCTCCATCCTGCGCTGACCACCCTGCCTCCATCCTGCGCTGACCACCCTGCCTCCATCCTCTGCTGACCAGCCTGCCTCCATCCTCTGCTGACCATTGAGCCTCCATCCTCTGCTGACCACTGAGCCTCCATCCTCTGGTGACCACTGAGCCTCCATCCTCTGCTGACCACTGAGCCTCCATCCTCTGCTGACCACTGAGCCTCCATCCTCTGCTGACCACTGAGCCTCCATCCTCTGCTGAAGACTCTGCCTCCATCCTCTGCTGACCACTGAGCCTCTATCATTTGCTGACCACTGAGCCTCCATCCTCTGCTGACTACTGAGCCTCCATCCTCTGCTGACGACTGAGCCTCCATCCTGCGCTGACCACTGAGCCTCCATCCTGCGCTGACCACTGAGCCTCTGTCCTCTGCTGACCACTGGCCCTCCATCCTGCACTAACCACTGAGCCTTCATCCTCTGCTGCCCACTGAGCCTCCATCCTTTGCTGACCACTGAGCCTCCATCCTTTGCTGACCACTGAGCCTCCATCCTACACTGACCACCAAGCCTCCATCCTGCGCTGACCACTCTGCCTCCATCCTGCGCTGACCACCCTGCCTCCATCCTGCACTCACCACTCTGCCTCCATCCTGCGCTGACCACTCTGCCTCCATCCTGCGCTGATCACTGAGCTACCGCACAGTGCTAACCACTGAGCCACCAAACTGAAACTGTGCTAACCACTGAGCCACCATATACAGTGCCAACCACTGAGCCACCATAGAGTGCTAATCACTGAGTCACCGTATACAGAGCTAACCACTGAGCCACTATAAGTGCTAACCACTGAGGCTCCGTTTACAGTGCTAACTATTGAGCCAGCGTATAGTGTGCTAACCACTGAGCTCCCGTATACTGGTGACTAATCAACCACTGAGCCCCCATATACTCTGCTAACCCCCCTCCTGCCCGCACCCGGCCACTCTTCCCCGGCCCCCTCCTGCCCACACCCGGCGGCTCTTACCCAGCCCCCTCCTGCCCGCGCCCGGTCGCTGTCCCCCGACCCCTCCTGACCGCACCCGCCCACTGTCCCCTCCTGGACTCCGGCACCGCTGCACACCGGTACTGCTGTAGGTATCTACTATATAATTGTCTACTTCTGTCTGTTTGTCTGTAACGCAAATCCTGCATTGCTGATTGGTCAGGCCATCCGTCCACGACCAATCAGCAACAGGGACAGTCCGCCTGCAAATTGGTGCAGGATTTCAACCACGCTTCACTGATTGGTTGCGTCCGGCCAGTTGCCAGCAATCAGCGATATTGGTGCAGGATTTAAACCCAGCTTCGCTTTGCATTATTCTTAAATCTTCATAAATAAACTACATACATATTCTAGAATACCCAATGCGTTAGAATCGGGCCACCATCTAGTACAACTATAAAAGTCTCTTATTGCAGAAAGAACTATCTTTCTTATCCCAACAATATGGCCAACTACCTATAAGTATCAGTGCAATGTGCTGATCTATATGAATATGCAATATAACCGTAAATATAAAGGACAGCAGGTTGCTCGTTCAGTCTAGAGGTGAGAAGGATGCAAAAAATCCAATATCTGCGGGGCTGGAGGGCGGTGGGGACCTGCCGATCCCATTTGCTAGAAGACTTCCTCGTTCCTGGTGTCCGCAGGTATCAGACAATCCAGACCGCTCATGCATGCAGAAGATCCGCAGGCACCAACAGCAGCGGAAGCTCAACAGCCTGCAGTGCTCGCCAGAGAAGAATGATGTCAGCACTTCAGTAAAGCTTGTTATACAGCGGGATAGCACTCTGCCAAGAAGTGCTGAGGAGAAAATGGTCCCTCTTCTCAGATTCGTCAAAACAGCCACAATAAAGCCAAATGGAGCAAATTTTTCTTTCTTTAGTGTCACATCTAGATCATACTATTTCTGGTCATACTAGCTGTAGAACAGTCAATGCCATAACATGTTTTAATATGGCAGCGATGTTTGATAATGACAGATTCCTTGACATTATATGTGAAAAGGGAACAAGAAGTAGCCAAAATTACTGAAAGTTTATAAAGACTTCAAGATCTCAAATGAACGATAAGTAACACAGCCTAATTAAGATATAGCAACGGCTGTATATGAGAATATGTCGCAATACAGATTTTAAGATAACCTGTTGTTAAACCAGGCTCTTCTGATTAATAAAAACAAAATTTTTATATTATGTCTCTAGGGGGGTGGACACCCACTAGAGACATGATGGGCACAGTAATTATTAATATTTATTCTATTTTCACAGTGTTAACACTTTGCTCATCCCTGCGGCAGCATGGATAAGCAAACTGTACGGTAATCGGATTGCTATGGATTACACATCCGGAGCAATCTGGTTATCGCACTGCGGTTCCCTCCACACATTTTTCATAAAAAATGTGTGGGAACGCAATTGCGTTCACCGCATCGGATCAGTTTTTTCTAACATTTTTTGGGAAAAAATGACAAAGTCCAAATAAAACCAGAGCAGCACAGGAGGGTCAAAAACCAGCCAAAAAACACCCTTTAAAAAAACGATCCAGTATTTGAGCCATTTGCAAAAACTGATGCCCAAGTGTGAACCCAAGCATAAACAACCCAGAGAAATGCAGTAAATTTAAAATGTTTATGTTATTGAAATAGGCTAGGGCCACACTTGGGAGCCTGCATCCAGTAACTGGATGCATTACTGGATCAAGTTTTTCCCCTTGCCATTGTTGAGGCATTTTTACCGGATCAGCTACCTGATCCGGTACCTTATGGTACCTATATGTACCATCCGGTACCTGATCTGTTTCCCATAGGGTCCCATGTAAAAAAAAAAAAAAAAAAAGGATCAGGTTTGGTCAAACACCAAAAAACGTTGCAGTCCCTATTAAAACCTGACACCTCAAAAACTGGATCCAGTAGACAGATTGCACTTTGGCAAACAAATGTTAACATTGGAGTCCATGGGCCAGGTACCTGATCAGGTTTTCTGGATGAAAAACAGGATCCAGTAGCAGGATTGCAAACGCAAGGGTGGCCCTGGCCATATAATGAAAACATTACATGGAGTGCCTCCTGGTGCTCTCTGTAGAAATGAGACTGCTCTTATCAGACAGGAAGTCTCTCAGATTTAGGAAGATTTTTTATTTAATTATTCTTTATCATAGTACACCCTAGTATATCATATTATATGATATACTATTATACTTTATCATAGTATATCATAGTATACAGGGACATTGTCATAGAGCATTAGCAAGAGAAATAAAATACATTTTTTCCATAGTCTATCCCACCCATACTAACTTGAAAAGTAATCCAGTGCTTAGGATAGATGGAAAAAATAAACAGAATTCTTTTAAAAGTAGTCCTGTTAGTTTATAGTATCCAAGCTGGCTATCATATACAGGTTACCCATAGGTTCCTGTAAGTATGATAGCTTGCATATTATGATGCTTGGCATAACACCTTTTCCATTTTCCAAGCTCTATTTGTGTAATGAATGTATTCTCTTACATGCAGAGTCTCTGATTTTTTTTTACATCAATAATGTAGGAAAAATAACAATTTATATAGCAATGACTTATTTGCTCCCATGGTTTACACATTTGCAAAACTCCCTATGATGCAAGTTTTTTTTAAAACACTTGGTAGTTTACGGGTAAAGGGAACCTGTGACCGGAGACTATATGTCAATATTGACTAGTCCAAGGCCAGGTCCTTGGTGGCTTCACCTCACACCTATTCCATGGGAAAATCACAACTAGAGATAAGCAAACTTTCCTCGAACATGTTTGCCAATTTAAAATTCGGCATGAACATTGTAGAATTTGTTTGGTATCGGAAACCCAAGCAATTTTCAAAAAACTGGCAACATGGCTTTGTTCAGGAAAAAAGTGCAAAATTTAAAATGGCCCTAAAACGTTCCCAGATTATTTGGGGCAAAACAGCTCGCCAGAAGACCCATTGGCCAAAACAACACATAACCTTATGGTTAAGAGTGTTCCCGCTATCAGGTCTACCGGCTTGTATCAAGCTGTAGAATTTCGTTTAGCTTTAGATTAATTTTTTAAAGCTTCCTGGAGTTTGCAAGTATTTTGACACATGTAGGGTGTGAATTTTGGAAACAGTGCCAGATGTGGCAGCAGCTGTGAAGTGCAGGAAACATACAATGTCCTTAAAACATCTGTTTAAGGCTGGCTTCATATTTGCGCACAATGCGCAGCGTCCCTGTGCGTAGCAAAACTCAGGCACTATGCGCTCTTATGTTTAACATGGGCACGCATAGTGCCTGTTTGTGGCTGCATTCAGCTGTGTTTGCGTTCGGCTGCTCATAATTTATGCGCAGCCGAAAGCAAAATGTTGGATTTTTTGTGCGTAGCTGTGTGCTTGTTTTATTTGCAAGCAGAGAGCTGCGCACAAAAAATTAATGAAAGTACATCTGTGCGCATTGCCATCTGCTGGCAAGCGCACAAACACAGCAGCGGAAGATGACCTCCTCCGAGGTCATCTGCCGGTGAATCTTGTACAGCAGTTCTCTTCTTCTTCTTTCTTTTTCTTCTTTGTTCTTCTTTCTTCTTTTTTCTTTTTTTTCTCTTCTTTCTTCTTCTTTTCTCTCCCTGCCGCCACCGCTGGTTCATTTAAAATAGCCGGGGGGATGAAGTCAGCTGTTCATTTGAAATAGCGGGGCGGGAAAGCCAACTTCTCCGCCGGCTTTCCCGCTGGCTATTCTAAATGAACCAGCGGCGGCAGGGAGATTAGTGGCGGCGGCTGGGAGGAAGAAATCAGCAGTGGCTGCCAGGATCTCTCCCGCTGATCTCCGCCTCCCGGCCGGAGATGTTGATTGGGTGGCCGGGCAGAGATACTGTAATTTTCTCCACTGCGTTCACATGAAAATGTTTGCGTTCGGCACTGCGTATGCGTATGCACTGCATATGCTGCAGTGCCGAACGCAAATGTGAACCCAGCCTTAGAGAGCTTAATATTTTTTGGAGATTTTTAAAAAAAAAAATTTCTTTTAATATTCTTTATTATTAGTTTTTTAGAGCAAATCTTTATTTTTGCAGAGGGTCAGCAACATATGGCCATATGCTTCACATACATGGTCTTATAGGTTTGTTCACATTCTTGAAACACCATACTATGGATATTGCTTCTTGAAAATGTGCCATCACTATTTCATTTCATTCCATACATTTACAATATACATTTTTGTTATGTGCAGTGTCCACAAGTGTGTTATATGTATAATTAATATTGAACTTGTCCTTGCATTGCTGCCTACTAGCTTTATTTTGCATTCCAGATGAATTGGTGAATGGTGACCTGAATAAAATTATTAGTTTTCATCATTATTTATCCTCCAAATATGTCGGACCTCAATAATCACTGTACCTAACTGCAACCAAGGTGTTAAGTTGTGGCATGAGAAATTGGATTTGTGAGTGACGTTAGTTCTGCTGCCCACCTCTTGGTGGGGTTAATGAGAAGATAGGCAACAAGATTGCGCAAACAGTAATATCTTGTAAGTGGTTGTTTGAGTCTGACTCCTGGCACAGGAAGAGGCAGGCCCCTAGGCAAAGCAAAAAGGCGTCACTGCAAAGTTCAGCAAGTCAGCGCCATCTTAACAGTGCAGTACAACACAGTTAGGCTACTTTTACATGTAGCGTAATTTGCGCGTATTTATGCAGTGGCTTGTTTTGTGTGCATAGAGAGTAAAAAATCGTGACTGCATTCACACGGCGTGCTTTTTCTGACGCGCTTTTCCCCAGCCCATTTTATAATGTGGCCTATAGGAAAAGCGCGCCGAAAAAGGCACAAAGAATTGACATGTCAATTCTTTTTGTGCACGCACTTTTCAGTGAAAGCGTGTGCACATAAATATGAATAATACGCGGCGTGTGAATGCATTTCAGCAAAAGCCATAGTTTTTGCTGGAATGCGTTTCCAGCGATGCCTACAACTGCATTTACACAAGTGGTTAAAAGCACTGCGTAAATGCAGGAATACGCGCAAATTACACTACATGTGAACGTAGCCTAAGTCAGCTTCAGCTACCCTCTGCTACAGCTGCTGTTTGCTACCGTGTAATAGCAGTACTCAGTTTGTCGATTGATCCCAGCAATATTCCTGCTATGAAGGAGGTCATCTTCCTCACCACCCCAAGATCAGAGAGTGCCTCAGCGGCACCAGAACCAGAGCTGCCTGCAGAAGACACATATGTGACCTAGACATTCACTGTGCTATCCCCATGGGCAAGGTCCAATGCCAGAGGAGCTCACAATCAGGAGGTAACCATTTCCCTATGCCATCTGGAAGCACCAGGTGTCAGACTGCAGAGTATCTTGCAGCATGCCTGGCTGTATCCCACCTGCAGCCGGTACCGCATCTAATGGATTACCAATTCCACCAGAACCAGGAGCATTATGAGGAGGTTGAAGAAGAGTAGGATATAGAAGAGGCAGAAGATGCTATCTAACAGCCGTGTGTATCACTCCCACAAGAGGTCTTCGACTGGAAAAATGCCATGTGGGGACATCTACCCTCTCCAAGGAACTATCCGGTATGGCGTGAACCCACCCCGTCCTTTGTCGTTTATTGAGGAGATTTGGTTTGTTAATAACATCGCTCAAAGTGGTTGCATGGGCCTAAATCCAATAATTTTCATGACCAATGTACCCAAGGCAAGGTAATGGCATTTTTCCAGCAGAGGGGATTCGGCTTCCTAGGACAGGCCTCCCTTGGTTAGCCAGCCAGCTGTACCCAAACCCACAGGGCCTGTCGGTGTTTCCCAAGCTGGTCCATAGTTGGGGTGGTTGTACCCTAATTCCTCCATCATCTTCTCCAGTGTTGGCCATGATGGATTGTGCTGTGGGCAGGTGGTGGCAGAGAATGCCCCTGCAAGACTATCCCCTGCAACCCACACAGACCGTCAAGCAGTGGAGTACCGTGACCAACTGCGACCTTCAGCCTGAGAAAGCTGGTAGAAGTATTAATGTCAAGCACAGTTTATTTTCCTAAAAAATAACATGTTGTTGGGTCGCTGACCCATCCCTTAGTTGGTATTTTGTCCAGAGAAGGACTTTGAGTTGTTTTTCAGTTTTTCCTTGACCAAGGCCTGTTTTTTGATCATTTTATTTTTCCCCTTCACAAGTTTTTCACCGTTTGCCCTATTCGATGCAGGATGAGTGGGCATGCATGCAGCCTTTAGGCTACAACTCAAAGACCATAATGGAATTTCCCCGATTTTAAGAATCTGCTGATCCCTGTGGGATATTCATGATATATACTATATATATACGATTTTGCCTCCCATTGATTTGAATAGGATCAGAAGTTCGGTGAACTGTTCGCCGATATATTCGTTGAACATATTCCCATTAGGTGAACCGAGCCGAATCCGAACTTCAAAAGGTTTGCTCATCTCTAGTCACTTAACATCACTAGAATAACGGTGACCGTCGTCCTGTTGATGCCCCTCTCAAGGTAACCCAGTTTATATGCCATTAAAGCCTGTTACTGCAACTGAACATGGGTGAGTGCCGCTTTTTCTTTGGATCCTAATTGATACAAATGATTATGCATATAATGAGTATCCAGTGAATAGCATATACAATAAAAGATGGACTAAATGCACAAATGAGAAAGAAACCACTATTGAGAAGGCTGTGTGGGGCCCAATCTGTTGCCCAGGGACGGATTAAGAGTAGACAAGGCCCTGGGCAGTTTAGAAAGTTTCCCCCCAATGTGTCACATCACATATCACATGACCCCCTTTAAATAGATCATGTGACAGGTCACGTGTTAAGTATCTAGGTGCTCTGGTGCACATCTGTAGAAGCAAAAGTACAGAGACAGTGGTGTGCTACACACACCTCCCAATTTTTTCCCCTTATAACACTAGACGTAACATATCGCTTTACATATTGAGCAAAGGTGGGAAATTAATTTTCCTGAGGGGCCACATGAGAGACCAAACCAATAGACTGAAATGAATACTGCGCAATATTAGTTTTAACTTATTAGTTTATCGTATACTTTAATTTATCTTATATTAAATGTATCACTTTATATTGAGCAGAATTTAGTATTCTGACACTGCTCTCATATACCGCATGAGCCCCTGCATAGCCCCTATATACAGTATGACCAACACTCAGACCCCCTATACACTGTATGAGCCCCATACCGGCTCCTACATACATTATGAGACCTTACATTGCTCCCCTATATACAGTTGAGCCATTACATAGCTTCCCTGTATACAGTATAATCCCACACATAGCCCCTCTATATATAGTATGAGTCCTAGATAACATATAAGCCCTCACATAGTTTTCTATATACAGTAAAAGGTCTCACATAGACCCCTAAATACACTATGAGCCTCCACATAGCTCTCTTCATACAATTTGAGCCCTTAAATAACCCCTTATTCCCAGTATGAGCCTCTCATTGCCCCCTATTTATAGAATGAGTCCGTACATAGCGCCTATATACAGGATGAGACGTCAAAGAGCCCCCCTATACAGGATGAGCCATCACATAGCCCCTATATACGGGATGAGCCCTCAAACAGCCTCATATATAAAGTATGAGCCTTTTTACAGTCCAATTATTCAGTATGAGCTCCTACATAGCTTGTCATATACAGGATGAGCCCTAACACATCCTATACACATTAAGAAAAAAAAATAAAACAGCAACACATATCTTCCTCCCATTGACCAACACTCTGCACCCCAGGGATCCACTTCTTCTTGTTTCTGGTGTGTCCATGCTGGCGTGCTCTGGCTGATGATGTTGTGTTGATCGCAAGGGCTGGAGTACCAGCAGCTGGACCAGGGTCTACGTTCACGGTGCGGTGCCTATTAGCTGTAAGGGGAATTTGAAACATAGAGAAATAAATAAAAGTAAAAGATAACTTTATTAATTTTGAACATAATGGTTGAACCAATTTGTAAATTAAGCAAACTTTAAAACCCTTATATTAGAACCACTTAAAAATGAGTTTGATTACTCATCAATGGACAAACCAATAACAGACAAACACAAAACAAGCAAGGCACTTCAATTGTCCGATCACTAGTAAACCACACCAAAGGTACCGGTATTTAGAAGCAGAGCAAAAGAAAGCCATGAAGTGCAAGTATCTGTATAATTAAAGTAAACCGTACCACGGTAAATAATACACTATGTTCAGATACACAAATCAATCGTAGTAATAAAATCAGATTGATCTCACCCAAGGGTCCGGGAGTTGCTCAGGCCATGTATGGATGCAGCAGGGTAGGTAGTTGTCCAAAGATACTAACCCTATAATAGTCCCTGCTTCAAAAAAATAGAATTATTCTTACCGTTAATTCCGAATAGTAGCGAGAATACTCGCTCATCCCTAATGTACACACATATATATACACACATGTACACACAGACATGCATACATATAGATATGCATACATATACACACAGTATAATGTCTCCACATACACTTACATATGCACACACTTACACACACACAGACACATACATACACGCAGTGTAATGTCCCCACACACATACACACACAAGCACACACATAAATGCACGTGCATACACACAGATATACACATGCAGATACACACATATGCACACATCATACACACAAACACGCATACACACAGTATAATGTCCCCACACGCACATACACACATGCAAGCATGCACATACACTCGTGCATACACACACAGTATAATGTCCCCGCACACATGCACATACACACAAGCATGCACATGCACGCACACACACACATGCCTGTGCACACACAGATATACAAATGTAGATACACACACGCACATACAAACACAAATGCACACACAGTAAAATGTCCCCACATGCATATACACACAAGCAAGCACGTGCATACACATACAGTATAATGTATCCACACACACGTTCAAATACACATACATGGAAGCACACACATACACACACAAGCATGCACATACACACAGAAGCATGCACATACACACACACAATAACAAACATACACACGCAAGCACACACAAACACACACACATGCATACACACACACAGATACACACATGTAGATACACATATACACGCATGCACATACACACAAACATGCATACGCATGCACATACACACAGTATATCACCCACACTTGCACATACACACATGTAAGCACGAACATACAAACACACATATGCACACGCATACACAGACACATACTCACAGTATAATGTCCCACACACACACACAGATACACAGACGCACATAGACACATGCGCACACGCATAGACACATACATACACACAGTATAATGTCCGCACACACACAAACATGCACATACACACAAACATGTATGTGCAAACACACATGCAGATACACACAAATATGCATATACACATGCAAACATGCGTGTACACATGCAAGCATGCACATACACACAAACGTGCATATATACACGCAAATGCACACACATACACAAACACGCATGTACATACACGCATACACACACAGTATAATGTCCCCACACACACGGATACGCACATACACACAAACACACGCACGTGCAAACACACGCAGATACACGCACACACAAACACCTATTCACGCATGCATACATACATGTACATACACACATACTCACGTGCATACACACACATATACAGACACATACACACACATGTACACATATGCATACATACACAAATATTGAAAGATACACATGCACATACATACACGTGCACATATGCGCACATAAACATATGCTGCATACATACAGGCATAAATGAATACGTACGCATACACACGTTTGCATGCATACACACATGGACGCCATCTTTGGACACTCAGGTATACAAAGATGGTGGCCGCGTGACACATCACTCTGCTCTACTGCAAGATTACATTGTTATGTCAGAGGGGAGGGGTGGGAGCTAATAAAGTGGATAATGAGGTGTCTCATTTTGTATGTAATAAAACATTTCTCTGTGGGGTTTTTTCACCCTTTCTGAAAGTATTGCTAATGGCCGGCTGTCATACTGACGGCTGACAGCAATACAGCTTGGTATCAGCTGTCAAAAAAAAAATTACGTCAACCCCTTTATTACCCAGTCTGCCACTTCTACACGGCAGCTGGAAAAGCGGGGTAACCACCAGTTTTGGAGTTTCTCATAGAGGTGCCAATTCTGGGGTGGTTGCTGGTTGCAATTTTCAGCATAGGGCGCCCAGAACGCTTGGGCCTAACCATGCGGAGAATTCCAGACCCAGCTGTCTGGGTTTGGAGACAAAAAGCTAAATGCGACCAAAAACAACAGTACACTGCAGTAAAAGTATTAAATGCAAGTGCAGTAAAAAAAATAGTGTAACAAATACAGGGTACTTAGTCTATCCGTTTTTTTGCGCAAAAAAAGTTATATCAAGCCACGTCACTAACTTCAAAGTGTACCCATCTCTGACGCGGTCCTAACTGTTGTATTAAAAAACCTGACTAGTGTGTATACTTACCAGTGAGCAGGAACCAGCAAGACCTGTGTCTGAGATGGACTGAAGGCGACGGGGCTCTATGTGTGCAGGGCCCAGAGGGGGGGCGGGAACTCCATCTCTTGCAAAGCAAGAGGCAACTTAATTAGAAACAAATGAGTCCTGCACACAGAGAACAAGTCTGTAAGGACATGTTCACACCGCCAACATATTTGGAGACAAAAAGCTAAATGCGACCAAAAACAACAGTACACTGCAGTAAAAGTATTAAATGCAAGTGCAGTAAAAAAAATAGTGTAACAAATACAGGGTACTTAGTCTATCCGTTTTTTTTGCGCAAAAAAAGTTATATCAAGCCACGTCACTAACTTCAAAGTGTACCCATCTCTGACGCGGTCCTAACTGTTGTATTAAAAAACCTGACTAGTGTGTATATTTACCAGTGAGCAGGAACCAGCAAGACCTGTGTCTGAGATGGACTGAAGGCGACGGGGCTCTATGTGTGCAGGGCCCAGAGGGGGGGCGGGAACTCCATCTCTTGCAAAGCAAGAGGCAACTTAATTAGAAACAAATGAGTCCTGCACACAGAGAACAAGTCTGTAAGGACATGTTCACACCGCCAACATATTTGGAGACAAAAAGCTAAATGCGACCAAAAACAACAGTACACTGCAGTAAAAGTATTAAATGCAAGTGCAGTAAAAAAAATAGTGTAACAAATACAGGGTACTTAGTCTATCCGTTTTTTTGCGCAAAAAAAGTTATATCAAGCCACGTCACTAACTTCAAAGTGTACCCATCTCTGACCGCGGTCCTAACTGTTGTATTAAAAAACCTGACTAGTGTGTATACTTACCAGTGAGCAGGAACCAGCAAGACCTGTGTCTGAGATGGACTGAAGGCGACGGGGCTCTATGTGTGCAGGGCCCAGAGGGGGGGCGGGAACTCCATCTCTTGCAAAGCAAGAGGCAACTTAATTAGAAACAAATGAGTCCTGCACACAGAGAACAAGTCTGTAAGGACATGTTCACACCGCCAACATATTTGGAGACAAAAAGCTAAATGCGACCAAAAACAACAGTACACTGCAGTAAAAGTATTAAATGCAAGTGCAGTAAAAAAAATAGTGTAACAAATACAGGGTACTTAGTCTATCCGTTTTTTTGCGCAAAAAAAGTTATATCAAGCCACGTCACTAACTTCAAAGTGTACCCATCTCTGACGCGGTCCTAACTGTTGTATTAAAAAACCTGACTAGTGTGTATACTTACCAGTGAGCAGGAACCAGCAAGACCTGTGTCTGAGATGGACTGAAGGCGACGGGGCTCTATGTGTGCAGGGCCCAGAGGGGGGGCGGGAACTCCATCTCTTGCAAAGCAAGAGGCAACTTAATTAGAAACAAATGAGTCCTGCACACAGAGAACAAGTCTGTAAGGACATGTTCACACCGCCAACATATTTGGAGACAAAAAGCTAAATGCGACCAAAAACAACAGTACACTGCAGTAAAAGTATTAAATGCAAGTGCAGTAAAAAAAATAGTGTAACAAATACAGGGTACTTAGTCTATCCGTTTTTTTGCGCAAAAAAAGTTATATCAAGCCACGTCACTAACTTCAAAGTGTACCCATCTCTGACGCGGTCCTAACTGTTGTATTAAAAAACCTGACTAGTGTGTATACTTACCAGTGAGCAGGAACCAGCAAGACCGGTGTCTGAGATGGACTGAAGGCGACGGGGCTCTATGTGTGCAGGGCCCAGAGGGGGGCGGGAACTCCATCTCTTGCAAAGCAAGAGGCAACTTAATTAGAAACAAATGAGTCCTGCACACAGAGAACAAGTCTGTAAGGACATGTTCACACCGCCAACATATTTGGAGACAAAAAGCTAAATGCGACCAAAAACAACAGTACACTGCAGTAAAAGTATTAAATGCAAGTGCAGTAAAAAAAATAGTGTAACACAAATACAGGGTACTTAGTCTATCCGTTTTTTTGCGCAAAAAAAGTTATATCAAGCCACGTCACTAACTTCAAAGTGTACCCATCTCTGACGCGGTCCTAACTGTTGTATTAAAAAACCTGACTAGTGTGTATACTTACCAGTGAGCAGGAACCAGCAAGACCTGTGTCTGAGATGGACTGAAGGCGACGGGGCTCTATGTGTGCAGGGCCCAGAGGGGGGGCGGGAACTCCATCTCTTGCAAAGCAAGAGGCAACTTAATTAGAAACAAATGAGTCCTGCACACAGAGAACAAGTCTGTAAGGACATGTTCACACCGCCAACATATTTGGAGACAAAAAGCTAAATGCGACCAAAAACAACAGTACACTGCAGTAAAAGTATTAAATGCAAGTGCAGTAAAAAAATAGTGTAACAAATACAGGGTACTTAGTCTATCCGTTTTTTTGCGCAAAAAAAGTTATATCAAGCCACGTCACTAACTTCAAAGTGTACCCATCTCTGACGCGGTCCTAACTGTTGTATTAAAAAACCTGACTAGTGTGTATACTTACCAGTGAGCAGGAACCAGCAAGACCTGTGTCTGAGATGGACTGAAGGCGACGGGGCTCTATGTGTGCAGGGCCCAGAGGGGGGGCGGGAACTCCATCTCTTGCAAAGCAAGAGGCAACTTAATTAGAAACAAATGAGTCCTGCACACAGAGAACAAGTCTGTAAGGACATGTTCACACCGCCAACATATTTGGAGACAAAAAGCTAAATGCGACCAAAAACAACAGTACACTGCAGTAAAAGTATTAAATGCAAGTGCAGTAAAAAAAATAGTGTAACAAATACAGGGTACTTAGTCTATCCGTTTTTTTGCGCAAAAAAAGTTATATCAAGCCACGTCACTAACTTCAAAGTGTACCCATCTCTGACGCGGTCCTAACTGTTGTATTAAAAAACCTGACTAGTGTGTATACTTACCAGTGAGCAGGAACCAGCAAGACCTGTGTCTGAGATGGACTGAAGGCGACGGGGCTCTATGTGTGCAGGGCCCAGAGGGGGGCGGGAACTCCATCTCTTGCAAAGCAAGAGGCAACTTAATTAGAAACAAATGAGTCCTGCACACAGAGAACAAGTCTGTAAGGACATGTTCACACCGCCAACATATTTGGAGACAAAAAGCTAAATGCGACCAAAAAACAACAGTACACTGCAGTAAAAGTATTAAATGCAAGTGCAGTAAAAAAAATAGTGTAACAAATACAGGGTACTTAGTCTATCCGTTTTTTTGCGCAAAAAAAGTTATATCAAGCCACGTCACTAACTTCAAAGTGTACCCATCTCTGACGCGGTCCTAACTGTTGTATTAAAAAACCTGACTAGTGTGTATACTTACCAGTGAGCAGGAACCAGCAAGACCTGTGTCTGAGATGGACTGAAGGCGACGGGGCTCTATGTGTGCAGGGCCCAGAGGGGGGGCGGGAACTCCATCTCTTGCAAAGCAAGAGGCAACTTAATTAGAAACAAATGAGTCCTGCACACAGAGAACAAGTCTGTAAGGACATGTTCACACCGCCAACATATTTGGAGACAAAAAGCTAAATGCGACCAAAAACAACAGTACACTGCAGTAAAAGTATTAAATGCAAGTGCAGTAAAAAAATAGTGTAACAAATACAGGGTACTTAGTCTATCCGTTTTTTTGCGCAAAAAAAGTTATATCAAGCCACGTCACTAACTTCAAAGTGTACCCATCTCTGACGCGGTCCTAACTGTTGTATTAAAAAACCTGACTAGTGTGTATACTTACCAGTGAGCAGGAACCAGCAAGACCTGTGTCTGAGATGGACTGAAGGCGACGGGGCTCTATGTGTGCAGGGCCCAGAGGGGGGGCGGGAACTCCATCTCTTGCAAAGCAAGAGGCAACTTAATTAGAAACAAATGAGTCCTGCACACAGAGAACAAGTCTGTAAGGACATGTTCACACCGCCAACATATTTGGAGACAAAAAGCTAAATGCGACCAAAAACAACAGTACACTGCAGTAAAAGTATTAAATGCAAGTGCAGTAAAAAAAATAGTGTAACAAATACAGGGTACTTAGTCTATCCGTTTTTTTGCGCAAAAAAAGTTATATCAAGCCACGTCACTAACTTCAAAGTGTACCCATCTCTGACGCGGTCCTAACTGTTGTATTAAAAAACCTGACTAGTGTGTATACTTACCAGTGAGCAGGAACCAGCAAGACCTGTGTCTGAGATGGACTGATTAAGTTGCCTCTTGCTTTGCAAGAGATGGAGTTCCCGCCCCCCCTCTGGGCCCTGCACACATAGAGCCCCGTCGCCTTCAGTCCATCTCAGACACAGGTCTTGCTGGTTCCTGCTCACTGGTAAGTATACACACTAGTCAGGTTTTTTAATACAACAGTTAGGACCGCGTCAGAGATGGGTACACTTTGAAGTTAGTGACGTGGCTTGATATAACTTTTTTTGCGCAAAAAAACGGATAGACTAAGTACCCTGTATTTGTTACACTATTTTTTTTACTGCACTTGCATTTAATACTTTTACTGCAGTGTACTGTTGTTTTTGGTCGCATTTAGCTTTTTGTCTCCAAATATGTTGGCGGTGTGAACATGTCCTTACAGACTTGTTCTCTGTGTGCAGGACTCATTTGTTTCTAATCCAGCTGTCTGGGTTACCTTGGCTGGCAAAAACTTACCATCAATAGCCAGATACAAAACCAGCACTGCACTTAGCAGGATGCAGTCAGACCCCCTTATGTAGAGCACGCCCAGGTGCAGGTAGATAAAATCACCTCTACCTACAATACATGTGGGAGGTGACTTGCCATTGAGCTTGCATAGGATGCTAATCACACTGATACACATGATGCGGAGTGCCTGATAGCTAGCCATTGGCCCTGCCACCTGACCAAACGGGCCGCCCAGCACGATATATCCACACCACTGGATGAACAGCACCCCAAGGGGCCCAACCGCACCTCGCAGACAATAAAAGAGTGCAAAAGGTTTCTTATGATGAACAAAAAAACTTTTATATGGGGTATTGGTTCATGTTTTGGCCAAGACACTTAAGCTTTTCTGATGCAGTTTTTTCTGTTGCTGCCTTTTATGAGTAGTTTTTTTACCTTGGCTGGCAATAGAAAATATGGCGGAGCCCACGTCAACTTTCTTTTAGTTATTTATTTAAATAACCCAAAAAAATATAAGGCTTCCTTGTATTTTTTATTGCCAGCAAAGGTAACAACATACAGCAGGAGTTGTTTGTACAGCGGGATGATTGATTTACCTGCACTGGCAAGAGAAAATACATCGAAGCCCTACATATTTTTTATCAGGAAATTAAATAGATTGCCAGATAGACACTTAATTATTAACCCCCCCCCACACAGAAACAGGTTTTTAACTAAAAATACACACATTGGGACACAGCACGGTGGGGGAGAGGGGGAAAGACAGCCACCATCATCATGTCACTGCCCTCCCGATGTGATAGCATCGGGCCCACATCTAATAATTATATAAGCACCAACTGCCATCTCTCTCAGTAAAGGAAAATCTGCATTTACTTAATAATCTCTAAGGCTACTTTCACATCAGTGGTTCTCAGCATTTGCGGCATATCATGCAGTTTTGCCTGATCTGCCAAAAGCCAGAACAGTTGCTGCAAGACTGCGTTCAACCTAATGCATTCCTTATGGGAATGACCTTTGGGGTTTTATTGGCTGTAGCAACAATCATCAACATTAACAGAGATAAACACTTGAAATAGATTACTCTGTTTGTAATGACTCTATATAATATATGCATTTCACTTTATGTATTGAATTACTGAAATAAATTAACTTTTCATGATATTCTAATTCATCGAGATGCACCTGTAGTAACACCGGCTGGTTTACAGAATGATTTACATGATGGATGAAGGGAATTGGAATCTAATCTTAGAGCTGTTTGATACAGTCTGCAGACCTGCGTATCTAATCACTGAGCTGTGTAATACAGTGCTGAGTTGTGTATCTAATCCTACCGTGTGATACGGTCTGCTGAGCCTTGTATCAAATCTGCTAGGCACTCTCTCTGTATACAGGTCATGTAATACTCTGCACTTTTTTGGGGTACAAAGAATGAGAAGATCATTAAAAAGGGGACGTGGCTGAGGTGCTGTTGCTGGTGGTGGAGCTGCTGCAGAGAGAGGATGTGGACGACCTGTGCATGCTAGACGCTCAAATGAAACACATTCCTCTGATGCACATAGGCAACAAGACGTTCTGTGTAATTTCATAGGCCCAAGTACACCTGCTTGAATGGTGAGGCTAGAACAACTAGAGGTGATTTTAGATGTAATGACTGAGAGTGTCTCCAGTTCTCCTGCTTTGTCTTCCACCCGATCGCCCCTGAAATCGCAGAATGTGCACCTGCGGCCCATGGACATCTGTCTTCCACCTCACCACCTTGAAAATGAGCCAAGCAGTCTGAAGCTCAAGCCATGCAACTGTCGCTTCTTGTTTTTGATGACTCCATTACCTGGGGTTTAATGGGTCATTGACCTAGCCCTGCCCCAGAAGTGGCAGAGATTGAGTTCACTGATGCCCAACCACTTCAGTTCAGTTTGAGGATGAGGACGTGGGAGGGCCAGTGCACATGGTCAGCGGACCAACGCAGCACATCTCTGATGATGATAAAACACAGGTGCTAACGTCTTTGACTTTCTGAAGTGTGCAGACTGACAATGAGGGCAGGGGTTAAGAGTGAGTTGAAGATGATGCTGGGGATGATAAGCTCCTAGACCCCACATGGAGTCAAGCTGTGATGTGCACAGTTCAAAGCAAGAGGTGGCAGTCACGCTGCGCCAGCTGCAATGCAAAAGAGGGGGAGCAGGACGCAAAAGCAAAGCGGCTTGCGCCTAGCCAGTATGTTAGCTGCTATTGCCCACTGCGTCAATGATCTAAACTCACCAAAGGCAGCTCAGAGGGAGCTCCCTGACATGGCATTTTCTCAGGCAATGTGCTGACAAGATACAGGTGGTTTGCACACTGTGCCATCAGAGCCTGAAGCGAGGAATAACTGTTCTTGATCTGAACACCTGCATGATGAGTCATTAGAATGCAAACCACGAGCTGCAGTGAAGTACACAACTGAAAAAACAGAAATGATCTAAGTTTCCTCTTGCTCCCTCTTCTGTTGCAGTCTAGACCTTTCCCTCCCCCTCATAGCAACAGAGCCTCCGTACTCCTCGCAAAGAGAGGATGTGACAGCATCACCACCAACAATGTAACCAAGCATCTCCACTCTTTCCCATGGAAGTGTTAAGCTGTCCATCTCCCAAACACTGGAGTGAAATAGGACATAACCACTACCTACCCAAGAGCCCTGGTCCTGAATGACACTATTTCAAAATTCCTGGCCTTTGAAATGCCGCCATTCTGGCTGGTTGAGACAAACACTTTTAAAACACATATGGCGGTGACTGCCCCACAGTAAGGGTACCTTTACACGCCGCTACGACAGGATGGATACAACACGCTACAGGCTACAAATGTAGCTTGTAGCGTCAATATAGCCCGTAGTAGCGGCGTGTGAAGACGGTAGGAGGCAGCCGGCAACAGATACATCTGTTTCCGAGCACTGCTCGAAAACAGATGGCTACAAAGCCGATTGTAGCGAGCTGTATCGGCGTGTAAAGAAGGAGCAGAAGGGATGTCTACACACCAGGCTAAGTACCTGGTATGTAGCTGGGGCGTGACACAGGCTCCGGGATACCGCGCCCCTTCAGCGATCATTGGAGGAAGCTCCTGCTTTATGATTGGCAGTCGCTGCATAGGGAGGCATATTTAAGGAGCTGACCAGTCACACTACACAATTGCTCGAGCGTCATGTATTAATCAGCCTCCTGCGGTGCCTGCCCAATCATGGGTTTCTTGCTTTGTCCTATCATCGTACGGACGTCTCGTAATCCACAATTGTGGCACGCCTATGTGCTGTCCCTGCTGCACCAGGTCCGCCCATATTAGCTTGTTGTAGCGGTGTGTAAATGAGGTAAGGTACGCTACAGATGGCTACTTGAGACACCCGGCGATGTAGCTAGCTATAGATGTAACGTAGCGTAGCGCACCTTGTGGCGGCGTGTAAAGGTGTTGCGTTTACCGTTTGTAACCGTTTGAGCGTGCTCGTGCACGTGAAGTAGCGGGTTGTATCCATCCTGTCGTAGCGGCGTGTAAAGGTACCCTAAGGGTTTTCAGCCACCACTACTTTTCCAGGTGGGCCATCCCTGTCCTGCACTATCAAATTATGGACAAAACAGTTTTAGAGGATAAGGATGAGGATAAGTAACCGTGTTTGTAGCAGGGTTGCACCTAAAGCAGCTCAGGGGCATCACTGGAACATGGCTGGGGGGAATGCAGAGGAAACAGACAATACACTTCTCACTGAGGACAGCTTGTCATTGCCACATGGTGCAAAGCCTACATGAATACATGCTGCAGTGTCTGCACAATGACCGCAGAGTTGCTCAGATTGTTACTGGGTGGCCAACCTGCTAGATCTTCACTACAAGGACAACATGCCATCCTTACTTCCGTCACTGAAGTGTGATTGGAAAATGCAGGAATGCAAGTGCATGCTGGTAAACACACTACTGATGGCATTCCCACCTGACTGCATGGGCAGAGAGTGGAAACACAAAACAGAGGATGAATTTGCCAATGCAGCTGGGCTACTAGCACCACCTTGGAAGGATAGCCTGGCTGAAATGTGGAAAACCTTCCTCAGCATGCCACAACTTCTAGCACCTGGAAGAGTAGGTGTCCACACTTCTCCAGGTACTACGTGATAGGTCTGCCTAACTTAATTCTGTATTTCCCAATTGGACACATGGCTCGAACTTGTCTTTTACGCCTTGGAAGTGCTGGCTTGCCTTACACCAAGTGTCCTGTCTAAATGTGTGCTTAGCATATAAGGAGGTGTGATCACAGATAGGTGCATCCACCTGTCCACCACCATTATGGGCAAGCTCACATTCATTAGGCTGAGTTCACATTTGCATATTTTTTCCTATCCGTAGGATCCTACTTTTTGTAGGACCCCACGGACAGCAACGGACACCACAGGAGGCGACTTCTTCTGTGTCTGGGTCTGTGATTATCATGGGTCCAGACACAGAAAGCGCTGTGCGGGGCCCTTTCACTTCCACAATATATATACATACATTGCGGAAGTGAAATGTAGTAAAAAAAAAAAGGGTTAAAAAATAAAATCTCTCTATGCTCACCTGTCCGGGATCCACCGATGGCTCCAGCAAGCTGCAGTGTGATTACAGGACCTGCCGTGACGTCACAACCCAGCAGCGTCATCGGGTCCCATTACCGCGGTAATCAGTCATGTGACCCGATCAGCTGATCAGGATGTGACGTCACGACATGTCCTGTGGTCACACCGCAGCTTGCTGGAGCCATCGGTGGATCCCGGACAGGTGAGCATAGAGATTTTATTTTTAATCATTCACTTAATTTCGCTTCCGCAATGTACATATATATACATTGCGGAAGTGAAATTAGATGGTTAGGAGCAGTTTTAGTGTACTGAGTATGTATGCTCAGTACACTAAAATCGGGTCCGAGAAATGATCCTGTCTTTTCTCGGACCTGTGCTCCATTGGTCCCCATGTTAAAGGCCGAGGATCGGATCGGATTTGGCCTAATTAGCATCCGATTTTGTCAGATCTGATTTGTGTCCGATTTTTTTCTGTGCCCAAAATCGGAGCAGTGTCCGATTTTAGGTACAGCTAAAAATCGGACACACATCGGATCCCACAAAATCGGATGGCAATTAGGCCAAATCCGATCCGATCCCCATAGGATATGATTAGGCCAGGGCGGGGGGGGGGTACTCGGTCACCGGGTCTGCTGAGTAGGGAGTCACAGGTGGACGGTATCCCGGTGCCGTGCCCTGGGGATCATTTGAAGGGGGATGAAGGAATTATTTACAGGGGAACGTGACGCCACCTGTAGTGTCCGGTAATTTGGTACCGGCGCTGCCAGCCTGCCACTGAGGTGATGGAAGGGCAGCCAAGTGTGGTACAGCTCCCCACAGGTGAAGCTTTACCTCAGGGCAGCAATAAAGGAAGATGGAAAGAGGATGATGGTGAGGAAGGGCAGTGATGGGGTCCTTTCTGGCACGATGGTGAATTTAGCTGTTAAATAGGCACACAGACACACAGAGATGGTTGTTCCGGTACCTTTTTACTGGTGGTCACATAACAGGTACAATCCAGAGTAATAACCAGGTCCCTGGTGCAATTTAGGATTAACTCCTTGGAAGGATATGAGGCCTCCTTTAGCTCTGTGCTCTGCCTTGAGGGATGAATCCTGCCTGAGTCTGAACCCTCCACTTCTTTATTACCTTAAACTAACAGTGAGGTCCTTCTGCGGGGTCCCGGTTCCTCCTGAGGCTCCTGGTCCTATGTTTGGTTAGTTTAAAGTCTCTTTTTCTCTATCCTCAGGGTTAAACTTCTCCTGAGTTGGCTGGGCTTTTTGCTGTGGCTCTGCAGGCCCACAGCATCGGACTCCAGTGTCCGGTTGTGCTAAAGGGGTATATATTTGGCTCCCTTTTCTTGTTCCCTATCTCCTTTACTTGCCTCCGGCTCCTTCCCTGGGGTATGAACAGCCGACAATCGTCCCCTTGGTCCTGGCCTAAATCTCTCACCAGAGACCAGCAGCTCTGCCTCCTCCTTTTTTCTCTCCTCTCACGAACTAACTGCCAACTGTTTCCTGGGACTAACTGTCTCCTCCTCTCAGCCTGGATCTTCTTAAAGGGGACCTGCAGCCAGTAGAGCTCCCCCTTCAGGTCTGAAGTGGTAGATGTTGTTTGCTGAGCAAACCAAGGTGTCAGTCCTTCCTTGCACCAGTGTAACCTGTGGCAATCCCCTGCAGGGGTGCCACATTCCCCCCAGTTAAACACAGTCCTCCGGGACTGAAACATATTTTTTCATTAACTTGTCATTACTATTTACACTTTGATTTTGTACAAAGTCTTAAAAAATGAAAAATGTTTACAAAAACCAGGTAAAAATTGGAAAACAGGCTACCAGTCCAAACAGCGTTAGTCCATCCGCTGCAGGCTGTTTAGGGGAATGTTAAAACAGGGGTTTGCCACTACCAGTCCTGTGGCTATGGTCCATTTTGAAAATAAGAAAAGGAAAAGTTCAAAAATTCAACAGGTCAAGTCTCTTAAAAATTAAAAAGCATAACTATATACAATACGGGTGTATATGCTTAGGAGGCCTGGCTTCACTTATACCACCCTCAGGCACTTTCTTTTCCTAGCTTGATGTGCATGGGGGCTAGTCCAGTTCCTCCACCCTTCTGTACACTACCATTAATAACATATTTACATTTTAAACCTTTTTACATTTTCCCACATTTTATGGCCTACTTTCTGTATCTAAATGGGGGCTGACTAAGGTTACTACGGGTTGACCTGCGTAGGACTGGTGTGTTACTAATGTCTGTACCTGATGCGGTGTATGCTCTATCTCTCAGTCTATCAGTTCTACGTGTTGCTGTAATACCATAGTATTGGCGTAGTCTCTCTAGTGGACTGGCAGGTTCACCGATTGCAGGGATCTCTGGTTCCGGTACAATGGGTGGTTCTTCTATTCTTAGCGTTTCTACTGCTGATGGAAACATTATAGTTGGAATTAGATATATACCTTCTATTTGAGGCCAATCTGCTGGTAATTCTCCAATGATTGTCTGGACTGTCTTTGGCTTCTCTTTCTCTTCTGGTTTTGGACAAGGTACATCTTCTTTTGGTTGAAGCTGTTGAGGGCACTTTTTCAAATGATCTCTGGATACTGTTGCTGTATTTTCACCATGATCTTTACTGATTAAACAGGTTTTCTGGTTATCAAAATTGGATGGTAATACAGTGTATGGTTCTTTTTCCCACTGATCATTTAGTTTGTGCATTCTCCTTTTTCTTCTTAAAACCAATTCTCCTGGTGTGAAGGGCGTTCCTTGAGCACTTTTGTTGAAGTTGGTTTCTTGTCTTCCTCTAGATCTTTCCAGACTTCTCTTAACGCATTCTTGAATTTTCTGGTATTGTTCCTTTCTTCTAGTATCCCAATCTGTATCTGTAGTATCTGCTTCAGGAACTACTATGCCTATTTCAAAGTCTACTGGCAATTTTCCTGGTCTTGCTCTCATGAGGTATGCAGGGGTGCAATTTGTTGAACTTACTGGGATGTTGTTGTAAATGTCAACTAGATCTGGTAACTTCTCTGGCCACTGGTTGCGTTCTTCTAAGAGTAGAGTTTTTAACATTTCAATTATCATGTGATTCATCTTTTCGCACATTCCATTTGTTTGAGGATGGTACGACGTGGTGCATATTTTCTTGCACCCGTATAGGCGACAGAACTCTTGAAATATTTCAGCTTCAAAGGCAGGTCCTTGGTCTATCAATACCGGGTCTGGATCGCCATGAGGTATGCAGATATAAGCTTGAAATGTTCTTGCTGCTGTCTCAGCTGTTAAGTCTTTTACTGGAGCTACCACAAGGAATCTGGAATAGTGGTCTACCATGGTAAAAGCATAAGTGTACCCTGATTTGCTGGGTGCGAGTTTGACATGATCTATGGCTACCAGTTCTAATGGTTCTTTGGTGATGATAGGTTTGAGGGGTGCTTTCTGGCTGTTACGGTCTTTTCTTCTTAA
Source organism: Allobates femoralis (assembly GCA_033576535.1). NCBI lineage: Eukaryota > Metazoa > Chordata > Amphibia > Anura > Aromobatidae > Allobates > Allobates femoralis. The sequence continues at coordinate 334,633,101 of JARQOC010000004.1, read as the reverse complement.
TGAGCATGGTCCACAATTTTTACACCATCTCTCTATGGAGGCTCTCATGCTGATCCAATAGAATCTTTCACGTAACAGTATTTCCAATTTTCTCCATCCAAAGTGTCCCGATCCATCGTGGTACGCTTGCAATACCATTTGAACATCTCTCTTTGGAACCACAACTTGCCATACCATTTCATGCGTCCTTGGGTTGATGTACTGCCTGCACAATTGACCTTGATAGATGAATAACTGGCTTCTTTCTTTCCACAAGTGTTGGGCTTCCAGTGGAGCATTATTTTCAAGTTTGGAATCTGGTTGGGTTATCAACTTCTTTACAAGACTTACTGCCGGATCACTGTCTTGAGTCTCTTTCCATCCATAGTGAGGCAATGGGTTTAGTTCAGCAGTCTGACGATTTTGGTAGACGCGATCTTCAGCGATTTGCCATTTTCTACTTTTATGGAAAGCTCGGAGTTCTATTTCCTCTAAGTCATCTTCTTCTTCTTCACTTCCTTGTGGATGTACTTGAGGGTTTCTAGAAAAGGCATCAGCATTTGCGTTGTTACGACCTGCTCGATATTTGATAGTAAAGTCATAATTCGACAGTCGAGCCATCCAACATTGCTCCAAAGCTCCACGTCTTGCAGTATCCAGATGTGTCAACGGGTTATTATCTGTGAAGACGGTGAACTTCGAAGCTGCGAGGTAATGCTTGAACCTTTCTATTACGGCCCAGACCAAGGCCAGAAACTCCAACTTAAAGGAACTGTAGTTTTCTGGGTTCCTCTCAATGGGTCGAAGTTTTCTGCTAGCATAGACAATTACTCGCTCTCTACCATCTTTCATCTGGGAAAGGACTGCTCCCAAGCCTACACTGCTTGCGTCGGTGTAAAGGACGAATGGTAGATTATTATCGGGGTAAACCAGGATTTCCTCCCCGGTTAGAGCCTGCTTCATCTGTTGGAAGGAATTTTCTTGTTCCTCTCCCCATTCTAATGGTGGTTCTGAAAATCTTCTCTTCTTAGATTGGCCTATCAGAAGATCTTGTAGGGGCGCAGCCATCTTTGTGTAGCCCTTAATGAATCTTCTATAGTATCCAACCAACCCTAAGAACTGACATACCCCGGTGATGGTGGTTGGTCTTTGCCAATCCTGGATTGCTGTTACCTTTTCCGGGTCTGGGGCTACTCCATCTGCGCTGACCACGTGTCCCAGGTATTGGACTTTAGGTTTCAGCAGGTGACATTTAGATGGTTTGAGCTTCATCCCGCACTTTGCTAAAGCCTCAAATACCTCTGCCAGGTGTTTCAGGTGTTCCTCGTAGGTTCTAGAAAACACGATAACATCGTCCAGGTATAAGAGCACTGTTTCGAAGTTCCGGTGTCCCAGGCAACTTTCCATGATTCTCTGAAACGTTCCTGGTGCATTGCATAGCCCGAATGGCATGCTATTGAATTTGCATAGTCTCATTGGCGTTGTGAATGCAGTCTTCTCTCGGTCTTCTTCTGCAACAGAGACCTGCCAATACCCACTAGTGAGATCTAATGTGGAGAAATAATTAGCAGGTAACGGGTAAGCATCTTTGTGAGTGATTTTATTGACCTCCCTGTAATCTACACACATCCTCATTGTGCCATCCTTCTTCCTGACTAAGACTAAAGGGGCTGCCCAGGGACTACTGCTATCTCTTATAACCCCGGCCTCCTTCATGTCCCTCAGCATCTACTTAGCATGTTGGTAGTGACCTGGTGGAATGTGTCTGTGTCTCAACTTGATTGGAGGATGATCTCCTGTGGGTATGCGATGCTGTACCCCTTTAATCCTCCCAAAATCTAATGGATGCTTACTAAATATCTGCTGGAACTCCTGCACTACCCGGTACACTCCGTGCTTCTGATGAGAAGGGGTGGCATCAGTTCCGACATGCAACTGCTGACACCACTCCTCCAGCTGTCCCTTGGAGTCGCTATCCTCCGCCGGACTAGGCGAGGAAACAGGTTCCACTGCCTGTATGTTGTTGTTACAAACAGTATACAGCTTTGCTACAGTAGCATACCGGGTAGCTTTGCTTCCTCTGCCCCACAATTCAACACACGGATTGGTACTCGTCCCTTGCGTACATCCACCACCCCTCTGGCTGTCAGTAGTGTAGGTCTGTGCTCCGAAAATACTGGCTCTACAACCGCCTGGTATTCCTGTCCTCTACAACCTATCGCTGCTCGACACCATATCATCATTTCGCTTTTTGGTGGTAGTACAATGGGAACCGAGTCTGTTACCCGCACACTGCCACTTTCTCCCCCAGACAGATTTACCTGTTGCTTGTGGATGAGGGCTCGGATCTCACGTTGGATGATTCTTGTCCGCCCATAACTAGCAGTCTGAGAAATCTGTCGGAGTAAAAACAGCACTTCTCCAAAGCAGTTTTCAATAACATTTGTACCAATAACCATGTAAGGGCATTTTTCATTAGGATTATCTTCAACCACAAATAACCCTTGACCTTTCAACTTCTCCCTCCCCAACTTTATTGTAGCTGCTCTGTATCCCACCTGTTTCTGTGGTTGGCCATTAGCTGCAAAAATATAAAAATTGGGGTTTGGGGGTTCAAGATCATCATCAGACCAATACTGCTTGTAAAGGATATGTGGGATCGTAGTGACCTGCGACCCGGTGTCCAGTAGGGCCGACATGGGGATTCCTTCTAGTGTAATGTTGAGGTACGGACGGCCTCCCACGTACCGCTTACACCAGTCCTTTGGGCCCAGCTGCTCTACTCCTGGGAGCTGGCCCTCGGACTCAGGAATCTCGTGTTTAAAGGACATCCTCTTGCAAAGTGTCCTGGTTTGTTGCATCGCAGGCAAATGGGTTGTCCTGAAGAATCTGTGTAGTCCATGATTCTGCGTTGGAATTGTGCGTTGGTCCCCTGCGCGGGCGACATGGATCTACGTTGGAATGGTGCGTTGGTCCCCTGCACGGGCGACATGGGTCTATGTTGAAATGGTGCGTTGGTCCCCTGCACAGGCGACATGGGTCTACATTGGAATGGTGTGTTGGTCTCCTGCCCGGGCGACTTGGCTTTTCTCTGCATCCATGGGACATCCTCAGGGCTATCAGCTAGTTGGATTTTGCTTGGTGGTGGTGCCCCAGGCATATTTTGCAAGAGCTTTAATACATAGTCCATGTTTTTAGTTAACTGCAGCACTTAGTTTTGCATGTTATCATTTGCTACAGCTTGACTTTCTGCTTTTGCAGGTTCTGCAGAAATAGGTGATAGTCTGACATCAATCCCTCTGTAAAGTGCTCAGCAAGCATTTTATCCTCTTCCAGTACACTTACCGGGTCTACCTGTTTTAAGGACCGGAGTGCCCCTTGTAAATGGAGGGCATAGTCTCTGATGGTATCCTGCGGTCTCTGCTTACACGATAGAACAGCATCCTCAATTCAGACTGTGTGCGCTTTTCAAACACTAATTTTAGCTTTTCACATACCTTAGCAGCAGAGTCCTTGTCAATATCACTCCAGGACTCTGCCTCCAGCTCCGCTGCGCCTGGTAATTGTCCCAGCACAACGGTGGCCTGCTGCTTCTGCGTCATAGCATACATGTCCAGCATTGCACACATCTTATGCTTAAAGGTTGCTAACGTACCAGGTTTACCTTCATATGTTGGTAACCATTTGGCACCTGGTACATACGGCAGGGTTATGGGCCTTATTTGGGCTGCTGCTCCAGGTACTGCGTTCTGGCCATCTCCCCTGTCAGGGACCCGCACATCATCCGTATCACTCATGGTGAGGCCCCCCTAGTTAATGGCTTCCAACCTATAAGATGAAACTGATTTCTCCAGCTGTCGGCGGCTCTGCAGATGGTGCAGGCACCTCAGGTCTTTCTCTGGAGCAGGAGCTGCGCTTTGTCAATCCTCGGCAGAGTGAAGGGGCGGGGCTTATCTTCCCTATCTTTCTCCTGCTGTGAAGCAGCTGTAATTTCTGAGGCGGTGTAATGGTGGCCACACAAACAGTCAATTAAATAAAGTCTTAAGGCGCACTTCACCTGGTAAATACCAGGCTGGTTCGGATCCTGTTCGTGATGCCAAGAAATGATTAGGCCAGGGCTGGGGGGGTACTCGGTCACCGGGTCTGCTGAGTAGGGAGTCACAGGTGGACGGCATCCCGGTGCCGTGCCCTGGGGATCATTTGAAGGGGGATGAAGGAATTATTTACCGGGGACCGTGACGCCACCTGTAGTGTCCGGTAATTTGGAACCGCCGCTGCCAGCCTGCCGCTGAGGTGATGGAAGGGCAGCCAAGTGTGGTACAGCTCCACACAGGTGGAGCTTTACCTCAGGGCAGCAATAAAGGAAGATGGTGAGGAAGGGCAGTGATGGGGTCCTTTCTGGCATGATGGTGAATTTAGCTGTTAAACAGGCACACAGACACACAGAGATGGTTGTTCCGGTACCTTTTTACTGGTGGTCACATAACAGGTACAATCCAGAGTAATAACCAGGTCCCTGGTGCAATTTAGGATTAACTCCTTGGAAGGATATGAGGCATCCTTTATCTCTGTGCTCTGCCTTGAGGGATGAATCCTGCCTGAGTCTGAACCCTCCACTTCTTTATTATCTTAAACTAACAGTGAGGTCCTTCTGCGGGGTCCTGGTTCCTCCTGTGGCCCCTGGTCCTATGTTTGGTTAGTTTAAAGTCTCTTTTTCTCTATCCTCAGGGTTAAACTCCTCCTGGGTTGGCTGGGCTTTTTGCTGTGGCTCTGCAGGCCCACAGCATTGGACTCCAGTGTCCGGTTGTGCTAAAGGGGTATATATTTGGATCCCTTTTCTTGTTCCCTATCTCCTTTACTTGCCTCCGGCTCCTTCCCTGGGGTATGAACAGCCGACAATTGTCCCCTTGGATCTGGCCTAAATCTCTCACCAGAGACCAGCAGCTCTGCCTCCTCCTTTTTCCTCTCCTCTCACAAACTAACTGCCAACTGTTTCCTGGGACTAACTGTCTCCTCCTCTCAGCCTGGATCTTCTTAAAGGGGACCTGTCTTAATGCAGCCAGTAGAGCTCCCCCTTTTAGGTCTGGAGTGGTAGATGTTGTGTGCTGAGCAAACCAAGGTGTCAGTCCTTCCTTGCACCAGTGTAACATGTGGAAATCCCCTGCAGGGGTGCCACAGATACATAGGGTCAAATCGGATCCGGACAGCCACGGATGCTCCAAAATCGCAATGTGAAACCAGCCTTAAAATTAACCAAGCGTGGATCCCACAGAGCTTGCTTGTACCTTTGGCTGCCTAGAGAATTCTATCAGCCGCAGTAAATGTTATGTTCCGTCACAGTTTGTTTGTTCTACCTGCCATTCCCAATGTTTTGGGGCCTTCACAAATTAAAAAAAGAAATAAAACACAATGCTGGCTACCTCTTCCGCCTCTTCCACTTTACACCTGTTATTTTAAAAGAGGTTCTGCGTGCTCTGTGGGGGTACTCTAAAAACAGACTCTGTAGCGGCGCTCTTAAAAAAAATTTTCTAACACCCATTTTGCTTCCTTTTGCAGCCCCCTAGCTCTTAGATTCACCGAAAGAGGACATTAAAATCAGCACAGAAAAACTCACCAAAAAACTGCCAGGTAAATATCCATTTCATTCAGCAGCAGATTGTCAGCTCCCCTGGAAGGCAAACCAGGTGTCATTATACCAGTGCACGATCACTTGCAACCCACAGTTTGGGGGCGGTTGTGGCACCAGCGACCAGCCATACTGTCAAGGAAGCAACCGGTGGCATTCAGACACAAGGCTGCCTATGGGCTCAGTCACTCCTGTGTATGTGAAGCATAGTATTAGAACTCAGCCTGTTAGTAACACCCAGAGCAGGTGGGCCGGTCCGTACTGATTAAATGCCTCACAAGTGACTTATGCCCCAGAGGGCGAAACCTGAACTGCAGATGAAAAAAAAAACCTAAACTCTAAAGATGAAAAATGTGAGGATTTAGTTGGATATTTTGGCCAAAATAACGTAAGCTCGTGGACCCTCGTCACGGTCCCTCACGTCCCACGAGTCCTATCTCATATGTTTGCGACATATGTATATTAAATAACTAGATTCACCTGGTTTGCCGTCCAGGGGAGCTGACAATCTGCTGCTGAATGAAATGGATATTTACCTGGCAGTTTTTTGGTGAGTTTCCCCCCCTAGCTCTTACTACGACTGTTTTACAGACTTTTTAAAGCACAAAAGTTCGGGTTCCCATTGACTTCTATGATGTTCCGGGTCAAGCTCAGGAACTGAACCAAACTTTTAACTACAGCTTGGCTGAACATGGTGTGATGAAATGGACCCCTTTAATGTATGATTATTTGAGGATTTCTTATTTATCCAGACAATATTGTATTTTGGTTTGCAAACTTGCAATATGCCACTCATGGGTTAATTCCTTAAAATCTAGTTAGACAGTATTTTGTATATTGTTTACCCATTGTTCCTACCAGTCTTGTCGATGTTTGATGATGTTGATGTATGTAATGCAATTATCTCTCCTCTAGAAGGTCAGAGGAGCTTAATCCTGTTAGGATCCCATTGTATTACTATGTGGATTGTTGACTATGTAATTGGCCTAAGCCACCATTGTTTAATGTCATGGATTGCAGACTAAATGTATCCTGCTAGGTGGTATGTCAATCAGTATGTGGCTCTCCCTTGATAGGACTACAATACTACTAGAAATGTTTTAGGCTTGAGATCCAGCTAATGAGAAGACAGTTTTATTCCACCAATTGTGAAGTCCCCAATATCCTGCAATGAGGTCTGAGGGTATATAAGGAGACCTGTTGGTTAACCAGGGTGATTTTGATTCTGTCTAGCGACCTCAGTCTAGGGATTTCGGTCCCTGCTAGAGGTGCGCTGGACTTGATACAAGCAGCTAATCTAGGATCTATGAACCCGATTAGCCGGCTATAACCCCAGGCCTAGGCATTACAGTGCCGACCGAGGGGATCAGAACCTAGATTCTAATTCAACAAGGACTTCAGCATCGAATGTTTGGATTCGGCCGGGATAACAAAAGACTGCATAAGGGTTGCAACCCAGGTTGGGACGATCCAGTCACTTGGCTACAGACTTTGCTGTGCTATATTCTAATCCCTGGTGAACCAGCGGAAGGGTGAGACTCTGTTGCCTATTACATTTTGTGTTTTGCTGGTTATGTGTTATATGCTGTTAACTGTTTGGGGAACTAATAAAGCCTTAATATTGTGGTTCTCTCACCCTGTGTTGTCTGAGTAGTGTTCCGCACATGGTTAAGGAGCTCGGGCGTTCAGTTTGGGGATGTGCCCTGGTCCAGGTTGTCTTGCTGGGCCAGCAGACGAGAGCCCCCACTGACGCCCGTGTCTCTACACATGGCGAACCCGAACATCCACAAGTCCGCTCATCCCTAGTTAGAAGTTATTTGACAAAACTAGATGCTAAAAGACTGAGCAAAATTTAGGAATTTCCTATGATGAAGGGCATAGTAATAGTTTTTGAGGCAAACATTTTATTTTAGACTGCATTATTGAAGGATTATCTGTCACACTGGGAGCGGGGAGAGACACTCAGCGTAGGACAACGACGGGGGGGGGAATAAGGAGTCCCTAAAGCTATGGGCACAAGAAGGAGAGGGTGACCCCTAGTCTTACTGGGGCTGACCCTGTCTGCCCTGACGTCCCTATACAGTTTCCTCAACTGTCGCCGACCACGAACCTCGTCCCTCTCTGATCCTAGCACTACCTTATCTAAGGATCAGATGGAGAGGTTCACTAGACCCCTCCACTAACAACTAAAGACAAACACAAGGAAAAACAGACAATGGGGAAAGAAAACACTTATCTTGCAGCAGAGCACAGCAACCTCCACAACCTCAGTTTCTGCTGGAGCAAATGAGTGCACAAGGAAATATCACCTGCACCGAGGGAGGCAATGAAACTCCTTATAAAGGTGGGAAGAACCTGCTGGGTCCTAGTGACCCAGGATACTGGTGTAGAAACCAGACCGAGCACAAGACCTTCCCAGCCGTCTCCCCATGATAGGGAGATCTTATCATACCTTCTCTCTATCTACACAGAAGGTAAATGCCCCTGAAAGACGGACCGTCCTCAAACATTATGGTGATTGGCCAAACGCTGGGACCGTCTGCGCGTGGCCTCCACCCTGTCACCCGTGCCACCCGTGACAGTACCCCCCCGTCCACGAGTGGCCCCGGACACTCAGGACCAGGCTTATCCGGATGGGAACGGTGAAAAGCGCGGACCAGCCTAGCGGCGGAGACTTCCGACGCCGGCACCCACATCCGCTCCTCAGGACCGTATCCCCTCCAGTGCACCAAATACTGAAGAGAACGGCGCAACCTGCGAGAATCAACCACCTTTGAGATCTCAAATTCCAAATTCCCCGCCACGCAGATGGGCTCCGGGGGCAAAGGAGACGGGTTAGACGACGGCACATACGGTTTGAGGAGCGACCTATGAAATACATTGTGGATCTTAAGAGCGGGAGGGTAACGCAAGACGAAACGCCACGGGATTGATAACGGCGGTTATCTGATAAGGGCCAATAAACCTGGGCCCCAACTTCCAAGAGGGCACCTTCAACTTCACATTCTTGGTAGACAACCACACGTAGTCATTCACACACAGGTCCGGACCTGGCGCACGCTTCCTGTCAGCCATACGTTTGTACCTGTCGCCTAAGAGCTTCAAGCTACTCTGTACCCCCCGCCAAACCGAGGAGAGGGATGAGGTAAATCGGTCCTCCTCAGGAACTCCGGAAGGACTAGTACACTAAAAGTACCAAACTGAGGATGAAACCCATATGCACCGAAGAACGGTGACTTGCCAGTGGACTCCTGAAGACGATTATTAAGGGCAAATTCGGCCAAGGGCAGATAACTCGCCCAAGTCTCCTGATTGTCAGAGACAAAACACCTCAGATAAGTCTCCAAATTCTGATTCATACGTTCGGTCTGCCCATTAGACTGAGGATGAAAAGCAGAAGAGAAGGACAAAGCAATTCCTAAACGTGCACAAAAAGCCTTCCAAAACTTGGAGACAAACTGAGTACCACGATCAGAAACCACCTCGGAGGGAACTCCATGAAGCTTCACAATCTCACTTACAAACACCTGTGCCAGAGTCCGAGCATTAGGAAGTGCGGGCAGTGCCACAAAGCGAACCATCTTACTGAATCTATCAACCACTACCAGCACTACCGTCTTGCCTGCAGACGCCGGAAGATCGGTGATAAAATCCATTGACACATGTGTCCATGGCCTCTCAGGAATAGACAATGGCAAGAGAGAACCAGCCGGACGGGTATGCGGGACCTTAGCCCGTGCACACACACTACAGGCAGATACGAATTCCGCTACGTCCTTCCGCAACCCCGGCCACCAAAAGCGGCGAGATAAAAGATCGAAGGTGGCCCTACTGCCGGGATGCCCTGCCAACACGGAGTCGTGATGCTTCGACAGCACACTGAGACGCAAAGATGATGGCACAAAAAGTCTCCCAGAAGGACAGGAGGCAGGGGCACCCCCCTGGACCTTCAACACCTCCCCCTCCAGATCAGGGCAAAGAGCAGAAACAACCACCCCTCCTGTAAGATGGGAACGGGACTTTCATGAGCACTACCACCCGGGAAACTACGCGACAACGCATCAGCCTTCACGTTCTCAACCCCCGGACGGTAAGTGACGGTAAAATTAAATCTCGTGAAAAACAAGGACCACCGAGCCTGCCGGGGATTGAGACGCTTGGCGGACTCAAGGTACGACAGGTTCTTGTGGTCGGTAATAACCGTGATGGGATGGACAGCCCCTCCAGCCAGTGACGCCATTCCTCAAAAGCCAACTTAATAGCCAACAGCTCCCTATTACCAACATCATAATTCCTCTCGGCCGACGACAACTTCTTGGAGAAGAACGCGCAGGGCACCCATCTCCCAGGCGAAGGGCCTTGCGACAATACAGCCCCCACCCCCACCTCAGACGCATCCACCTCCACAACGAAGGGCTGAGAAAGATCGGGCTGACGGAGAATAGGTGCGGAAACAAAACAACGCTTTAGGGAGGAGAAAGCCTGGCGAGCAGACTCCGACCATTCGGAAAAATCTGTCCCCTTCCTAGTCATGTCCGTAAGAGGCGTCACCAGCACCGAATAGTTCCTAATAAATTTACGGTAAAAGTTGGTAAACCCCAAAAAACGTTGCAATGCCCGTAGATTGTCCGGTTGTTCCCAGTCCAGCACCGCCCGGACTTTTTCCGGATCCATCCGAAAACCCAACGGCGACAGGAGGTACCCCAAAAAACGTACCTCCTGAACGGCGAAGACACATTTCTCGAGTTTAGCATACAGCTTATTGTCCCGTAAGACCTGTAACACCTGCTTGACATGGGACTGATGCGTCTCCATATCGGGGGAATAGATCAAGATATCATCCAAGTAAACAACCACAAATCTACCCACCAAATGATGGAATATGTCATTGATAAAGTGTTGGAAAACCGCAGGGGCATTAGTGAGCCCGAACGGCATTACGAGACTTTCAAAATGGCCGTCCGGGGTATTAAATGCCGTCTTCCATTCATCCCCCTCTCTGACCCTAATCAGGTTGTAGGCCCCCCTCAAATCCAACTTGGAGAACCATTTAGCACCCACTACCTGACTGAATAAATCAGGAATCAGAGGGAGGGGGTACGGATCACGGACAGTAATCCGATTCAACTCCCGGAAATCCAAGCAAGGACGGGAGGCCCCCATCTTTTTTCTTACACAAAAAGAAACCAGCCGCAACCGGCGAAGTTGAGGGCCTGATGTGACCCGTCTGCAGACTCTCGGAAATGAAATCCTTCATCGCCTGTCTTTCCGGACCCGATATAGTAAACATCCTAGCTTTGGGCAGTTTAGCTCCGGGAACGAGGTTGATCGGGCAATCATACGCCCGATGAGGGGGCAGGTCTTGGCACCCCTTCTCTGAGAACACATCCTCATACTCTGATAGGAACGGGGGCAGAGATACAGCAGACACCACCGAAAACGAGGTAACCAAACAATTCTCAGAACAAAAATCACTCCATTCCACAATGTCCCGGGACTGCCAATCCACTACGGGATTATGTTTAATCAACCATGGCAAGCCCAGGACAATGGGAGCGGGGAGACCGTCTAGAACATAGCAAGATATCGTCTCTTGATGTTGGGATCCAACCGTCAACTTAATGTCATGTACGATATGTGTGAGACTACCCTGAGCAAGAGGTGCTGAGTCGATGGCATAGATACGGATGGGGCGAGACAATAAACAGCAGTTAAGCCCATGAGCGTCTACAAAATGAGCATCCACCATGCTGACCCCCGCACCACTATCCACAAACACAGAAATACCCTCCGTTTTGCCCTCCAGCGTCACCTCCGCACTTAGGAGGAAACGGGAAGTACAAATGGAGGATACACACACCTCCCGCTCGACCACCTCCACACCCCCCATAGTCACATAAGGTCCAGGCACCCCAGTCCGTTTAGGGGTGTAGGGACAGGCCCCAATAAATGGTCCCCTTTCCCACAAAAAAAACAGACCCCCTTCCCCTTACCCGGGAGGTACCGGAGGAGAACCTCGAGGCCGCCGCTCCTCCCAGCTGCATAGGTTCCTCCGCACTCGGGAGGAACGACTCACCCTCCGCGTGACCTCCCGGTAACCAGGAATCACCACGAGAATGGCTCCCAGTAACAGGAGGTCTACCCCTCCGCTCCTGGAGGCGCCTATCCATACGAATAGCTAACGACATAGCCGCCTCCAGAGACGGAGGGGTCTCATAAACCGCCAGAGCATCCTTCAGCCTCTCCGAAAGACCCTGACAAAAGTGACTCCTGAGCGCCGGATCGTTCCACTTCGTGTCCGTAGCCCACCTGCGGAACTCAGAACAATACGATTCCGCCGACCGAGTCCCCTGGCGGAGATGGCGTAACCTGGATTCAGCCAAAGAGACACGGTCAGGGTCATCATATATGAGGCCCAGTACGTCAAAAAATTCATCCACAGAGCGGAGACAAGTAGAGTTCTGTGGCAGAGAGAAAGCCCAGGACTGGGGATCTCCCTGCAGTAGCGACATAATAATTCCTACACGCTGCTGCTCATCACCAGTGGAATAAGGCCTAAGCCTAAAGTATAATTTACAGGCCTCTTTGAACACAGTAAACTTATCTCTACCTCCTGAAAACCTGTCAGGGAGGGCAACCTTAGGTTCAGGTCTGGCCTGACCCAATGCTTGATTCCCCAAGACACCATTTTGCGGTTGCGGGCCCTGTAAAGCCGACCGCAAGGTCCGCAACCTCCAAAGACAGTGACTGCAGCTGCTGGGCCAAAGCAGACACAGGATCCATAAGGAAAGGAAGAAAAATCGGTTCCTCCCCTGTCCTTCAGTTACAGTATTGGCAGGTGATAATGTCACGCTGGGAGCGGGAGAGACACTCAGCGTAGGACAACGACGGGGGGGGGAATAAGGAGTCCCTAAAGCTATGGGCACAAGAAGGAGAGGGTGACCCCTAGTCTTACTGGGGCTGACCCTGTCTGCCCTGACGTCCCTATACAGTTTCCTCAACTGTCGCCGACCACGAACCTCGTCCCTCTCTGATCCTAGCACTACCTTATCTAAGGATCAGATGGAGAGGTTCACTAGACCCCTCCACTAACAACTAAAGACAAACACAAGGAAAAACAGACAATGGGGAAAGAAAACACTTATCTTGCAGCAGAGCACAGCAACCTCCACAACCTCAGTTTCTGCTGGAGCAAATGAGTGCACAAGGAAATATCACTGCACGAGGGAGGGCAATGAAACTCCTTATAAAGGTGGGAAGAACCTGCTGGGTCTAGTGACCCAGGATACTGGTGTAGAAACCAGACCGAGCACAAGACCTTCCCAGCCGTCTCCCCATGATAGGGAGATCTTATCATACCTTCTCTCTATCTACACAGAAGGTAAATGCCCTGAAAGACGGACCGTCCTCAAACATTATGGCTGATTGGCCAAACGCTGGGACCGTCTGCGCGTGGCCTCCACCCTGTCACCCGTGCCACCCGTGACATTATCGCTGTGAAGCCATTTTTTATACACATTTCCTTTGACAGTAGTTAATATTAGATAATTCAGCACCTTTTAGAGCCATTGATTCTGGATTACAAGAATTTTCCTGTATTTTTGATTGAGTTAGGTAAGGATTTCTCAGTAAACAGTACATGGCTTATTTCCTGTTGCCTTTGTTGAGCAGCTGTTTGCTCCACTTTGACTTCATTCCCTCCGGTAATACTGTTGATGAAAGTAATGTTTACAAATTCAAAGAATCCATTAAAAAGAGTGGGCTATTTCTGTTTCATGCAGACTGTGTAGGTTTTGCTGGCTTCTCTCTTACATTATACATTTTATTTACTAGGCACTGCTTCTCCTGGTGAAGTGAATTATGTGCTTTAAGTGGATCACAGCTATTGATTTGTTAAAGCATTTACAAATTATAACTTCTCTAGGGATATAGTTTTCTTTTAGTGAAAAAAAACCCTATGCATTTCTTGGTCAACAGCATAGCACTCACATATGTACATTGTTTGACTGGCAAACGTACAGCTATATACCTGTATTACTTAAAGTATATTTTAGAATGCAAAATATGAAAAGTTCTTCCACTGCCCGTTGTTTCATCGACAATTAATTTTTACAGTGGCGATACCTGTGAAGCCCTGAAGTTGTTGGTTGTAATAATCACTAAGGCAGGTTAACAATGCAACAACTTCATTTTGTAGCCGTAAGGGTATTTCGGCAACTTCAGGTAGATTACCACAATGCAATGGCCCCAGACCATAAAATGAGAAACCAGCCAGCAAAATAGTCCATAGGATAATTCCTAAAATTAAGAAGTTAGATCTCACAACCATAGCAGGTGAATTAAGTTTCAAGTTCTATTGTCCATCCATTGGTGTCAAAATCAGCCTTAGCTCTGATTCTATGGCTTCCAATTCACAACACCAACTGATCTCACCCAAACATGTGTCTTCTTCTATTCTCCTTCCATCCACCTAGTTAAGCAAAAACAAACACACTCGACCCCCTTAACCATCAGGTATACTCACTGGAAATGTAGCCTGATTGTATTATGGTCTATGTAAACAGGCTGGAAAAGACATTCTGGTACATCCCGTTCCCCCTCATCTTGTGAACAATAAATTGACTTTACTATCCAGCTGTGCTGGAAAAGTCTGATAGAGTCTCACAATACCCACCCATCAGATTTCATTGTCAGTCATATTTTATCCCACAAAAGCAATAGACCCCCATTCACATTACTGGAAGTCTCCAAATTAAAACATGTTTTCAAAGAAATGAAATGAAGAGAAAGTCAACAAAAGCATAAAACAGACTCCAAGGCTAATAAGATATTAACAGTTTATCCCGCAATAAAATTAATGAATCCTTTTAACACCAACATATGGTTCAGAAGTAAACTAGCTCTTTCAGTTTTGGGTGTCAACTGTAAATGGACACCTGGCTGCAATGTCCATAATCAGGGTTAGCTCTGATTACAACCATAAGGTATGTGGTCACAGTCCGGAGGAGCTGCGTGTTGGGCGCAGCTCCTCTAGACCTGAGTGAACTCGCGGGTGGCTGCAGGGAGACCACAGCCGCCCTGTACTCGCCATGTGCGGCAGGTGCGGGCATCTTTTCCCTGTAGTCGCCCGATGGGAGCCACTTCCAACTCCGCAGCATGAAATCAACATGTTGCGGAGGAGCGGAATGCCGGTCACCCGCACCGTAGCCAAAAGAATGCTGCGGTCGGGTTAAGCATAGTGGGCATGGGATTTCTTGAAATCCCATCCACTGTGCTGATACTGTACTACGGCAAGATGCTGCATCCAAAATGCTGTGTATACTCATCGTGAGTATGCAGCCTTATACCTCTTAGATACCATATTCAATAGTGGTTGCGGCATTCAAGTAATTTAACACTATAAAGAGGTTTCCTTTAACAGTCAAGCAGTACATCCATGGGGAACTAGTAGTAGCAAATGCCAATGTTTTACTGTAGCAGCAGGGCCTTACAAACTTCCCCTGCACATACCTGTCAGTGCAATATTAACAGGCATTCATAATGTACTGCACTACATACGTAGCACAGTGTATTTGGTAAATCATGCAAGGATGGCATGGTCAAATACCCCTGTGGGACTAACACTAAGAATAGTTTTGTGGTAGTTCCAAGTGATTCTAAAGAATAAAAGATGTAAAATATACATATACTAGATGGGGGCCCGATGGTATTGCATCGGGAGGGCGATGATGTCACGATGGGGTGGGTTCTGTAGCACTGGGGCCGATGGCTGTCTCTCCCCTCTGTGCACTCTCTCCTTTGACCTGTCTCCCCCCTGTGCGCTCACTCTCCCCTGTGTGCTTGTCTCTCTCTCCCTCTGCTGTCTTCTTCCCTCTATGCTCTCTCCTTTGACCTGTCTACCCCGTGTGCACTGTCTCTCCCCTTTGTGCACTTTCATCTGTGTACTGTCTTCTCCCCTCATGTGCTCTCTCCATTGAGCTGTCTTCCCACTCTGCACTTTACCCACTGTGTGCTGGTGTCCCTCCCGTTTGCTGTCTTCTCCCCTTGTGTGATCTCTCCTTTGAGCCATATCCCCTGTGCCCTCTCTCTGCCCCGTGCTCTCTCCACTCTGTGGTATCCAAAGACGGTGGCGGCATGAGTGCGCATGGGTCACACTGGGCACTGGGTCACACTGTGGCCACCAGTGTACAGCAGAAGACCACACACAGCCCCCAGTATATAACAGGAGGCCATGCACAACCCCACCAGTATACAGCAGGAGGCCACATACAGCCACAAGCATACAGTAGGAGGCTACACTCAGCCCTATTATACAGCAAGAGGTTGCACACAGCTCTCAGTATACAGCAGGAGGCCACACACAGCCCCCAGTATAGAGCAGGAGGCCACACACAGGCCTCAGTATACAGCAGGAGACCACATATAGCCACTATAAACAGCAGAAGGCCACACACAAACCCCAGTATTACAGCAGCAGGCCGCACAAAGTTCCCAGTATAGAGCAAGAGGCCACATACAATCCCCAGTATACAGCAGAACACCAGATATAGCCCCTGTATACAGCAGGAGGTCACATATAGCCCCTGTATACAGCAGGAGGCAACACATAGCCCCCAGTATTACAGCAGGAGGTTGCACACAGTCCCCAGTATTACAGCAGGAGGCCATACACAGCGTCCAGTATACAGCTAGAGGCCACAAAGCTCCCAGCATACAGCAAAGGCAACACACAGTCCCCAGTATTACAACAAGAGGCCTCATATAGCCTCTGTACTACACTCACATATAGCTCCCTGTAGTAAAGCAGGAGCTCACACATAGCCACCGTATTACACCAAGAGCCCACACATAGCCCCTATATTACACTTACAGCCTGTGCCTTACCTAGCCCTTGTATTAGAGCCTGTTCCCCACATAGCACCTGTATTACACTCTGCAGTACCAGTTGCTGAGTGTCAAGTGTAGACTGCTTTGCAGTCTCTGTGAATTGCTCTGGCAGTAGTTAAATTGAGTTAATTTCCTTAAGTCTACTAAGGGTTAACTTCTGTGGATCTGCAGTACCAGTTGCTGAATGAACCAGGTGATGTGGTTATCCACTCCCCCAGCTTAATCTATGGGATGTGTTTCTCCAGAAGCATAAGCTAGGCACAATGCAAGAGCACTACAATGTATTGGGCACTACAAGGGCTTATTTGCCATTTTTAATAATGCAACATTCACTGTGTTTGACTCCATAGGTGTTGTCCAGAGATAAAATCGTCTACTACACCCATAGATGAACTCTAACAGAGGTATAATTTCTAAAATGTGGTCACTTGAGGAGGTTTTGCTGTTCTGGCACTTAGAGGCTCTGCAAATGGAGCTCACAAACTATTTTAGGAAAATCTGTGCTCCAAAATCCAAATTGCGCTCGTTACGTATAATACCCTGGAGTGTGGCCGAACAGTACTGTATAGTCACATGTGGGGTATTGCCTAATTCAGGAGAAGTTGTGTAACACATTTTGGGGCCCCTTTTTACCTATTCCCTCTGTCAAAATTGAAAATCTGGGGTTAAAACATCATTTTAGTGGTAAAAAATGTAATTATTTTTTCCTTACCACCCAATAGTATAAAATGTTGTGCTGGTGCTTGGTACTTACCAACCTTGGATGTATAGGTACATCCTGGCAATTTTGCAGCACAGCAGCTGTTCCGGTTGCGATTTCAGTCGGATCATGAGCTGATGACACAGCTGTGACCTGGCCATCACTGCCATGGACAGTCCCCGTGCCATCCCTGGTTCTTTAACCCCCTAAATGCAGCTCTTCCCTCTGATTGGTGCCCCTGCGATAGCCTGATAGGCGCCTTGATGAGCTGAGGTCCTCATGATTACTTCTGGGTCACCTGAGTAGTGAATATATTTGGTACTAAAACTACATTTTTGTGGAAAAAAATCTATGTTTTTCATTTTCTCATTTTTTTGTTGCAAAATTCTGTGAGGCACCCGTGGGTTTAAGGAGCTCATCACACATCTTGAAAGATTACTTGGGCTGTCTTGTTTCCAGAATGCGGTCCCTTGTGGGGGAATTCCATTGCTTAGGTACATCAAGAGCTAACCAAACACGACATGACACCGCAGACCATTCCATTAAAATCTGTGCTCTAAATCGTCAATCCCTTCCCTTTTGAGCGCTGCCATGCGCCCAAAGTGGTTTTCCTCCACATATGGGGTATCAGTGTACTCCGGATAAAATATCACAACAGACTGCACTACAAGGGCTTGTTTGTAATCTAGTTAAATAATTGCCTTACAGACCGGAAGTGTCCGGATGTCGACTTTATTTGCCACCTGATTAGTCCACCTGAAAGTGAAAAAAAAACAAAGCATCTGCCATATTGGAACACCAAAATGATGTGCCGATATGCCGGCTGCACACTGCTGCGGGTCTAGGTCCTCCTTGGGCCCGCCCCTGCCTCCACTTCCTTTGTTGCCTCTGCCACTATTCCCAACACTGCTGCATCGCCTGGGAACCCTGTGCATGCGGCAGCAGACAAGAGGTGAAGGACACATGATGTTGTCACTGCCATGTGATCAGTACAGGAGAGAGCGGAGCTCATCAGTGATTGAATTACTTGCCGTGAAGGACCTGTGGAGCTTGTCATATGAAAAAGAGGCGGAGCTTAGAGAAAACAAAGGTGACAAAGCATAGGAGGAGAGTACGCAGGGAGCAGAAACAGTGTACAGGGAGAGACAGCACACAGGGAGGCAAAGAGAGGGCACAAACGGTGCACAGGGGGACACAAAGGAGGCATAGAAGGTGCAAAAGGGAAGGAGCGAGCACACAGGGGGAGGGGCAAGCACACAGGGGGGCAGAGAGCACACAGGGGTGCAGAAAGAGCACACAGAGGTAGTAGAGAGCGCACAGAGGGGGGTGGAGAAAGCGCACAGGGGGTACAGAAAGCACACTTGGGGAGTGTCGAGTGCACAGAGGGGCACAGAGAGCGTGCACAGGGTGGCAAAGAGAGTGCGCACGGGGGCACAAAAAACGCGCAAAGGGGCACAAAGTTCACAGGGGAAGAGAGTGCATGGAGAGCAGAGAGTGCACAGGGGGGCAGAGTGATGGGTGTGCAAATATGGTGCCTACTGGCAGTACTGGCATATTGTGCAGTACCACAAGCGGTGCCACAACTGCCACCACCCAAAAGCGCTGCCTGCAGCCGCTGACATCACCACCTAAGTGCGCTTGTGCATATCCGGCTCACATGCGCACTTACTGAGGCAGCCTCCATCTTTGGGCACCTGGGTATACAAAGATGGCTGCGGCATGATCCAGTGCACGCATGCTCATTTATTTATTCTGCCGCCATCTTTGGACACAAAAGGGAGAGAGCACAAGGGGCAGAGAAAGCACAGGGTGGCAGAGAGCACACAGTGGGCAGAGAGTACACGGGGGAGGGGTGAGTGCACAAGGTGAGACCCTTCAAAGAAGAGAGCACAGAGGGAAAAAGACATCACAGGGGAGAAAGAGGCCACATACAGACGGGAGAGCACACAGGGGAGAGAGCTCATAGGAAAGCACACATGAGGGGAGAAGACAGCACCCAGTGGGCAGAGTGCATGGGGGAAAACAGGTGGAGTAAATAAAGAGGGAAGAAGACAGCATGGGGGGGAGAGAAAGCGGACCGGGGAGAGGAGAGCACATAGGGGACAGCCATCATGCCCAGGGCTACAGAACACACCCCCATCATGTCATCACCATCCACATCTAGTTTTTAATAATGCAACATTCAGTGTGTAAAACTCCATGGGAGTTTTCCAGTGATAATATTGTTGGTCACTACTCCCATAAATGAACTCCCAGAAAGAGGTGATTTTCCAAAGTGTGATCGCTTAAGGCAGTTTCTGCTGTTCTTTCAACGTTTTTTTTTTTTTTATTGAATTAGATATAAACTTACAAGGAGGTCATAACAAGTAGCAATACATTAAGATAATCACATATTAGAAGACAAGAGTCAAGTTAACAACTAACAATAAACCATAACCAATTGTGTCATTCTTATAAACACATGCGGTTGGAGGGTGGGTGGTGGGAAAGGAAGAGGGGGGGGGGAAGAAGGGAGGGAAGGAGGGAAAAATACTTTAAAGTTATGCTCAACTAAACTTCGCTCATAGCATATTGAAAGCTAATTCGATCAAGTTTATATTATGGGGGCATCCTGTTGAAAGAAAAAACTGGTTCCATGTTAACCACTTGTTACTGTACTTTCCTTGAAGATTGTTCCTCAGAGCGAACGTGTATTCATACACATTGTGAGCTGCAATAGTCCCCAGTATTGTTTCAAACGTTGGTGGATCTGGGTCTTTCCATCGAGCCGCTACACCATTTTTTGAGGCAATCAAAATGTGTATGATGAGCGCTCTGAGCTCAGGTGGTACTACATTTATTCCTATCAGGAGCAGCGCGAGTTCTGGCGAGAGGTCCAAGTCGATCCCTGTTATGTCGGAGATTAGAAGTTGTATTTTCCCCAAAATGGGCGCAGGATGGGACAGTCCCAGAATATGTGAGACATTGTGCCAGGTTTTCCGCAGTTCCTCCAGCACAATGGTGATATAGTTTCTGAAAATTTATGGAGTCTTGTAGGGGTGAAATACCACCTAGTCAAGGTTTTGTAGTAAGATTCCAAAAGAACTGAAGATGAGAGACTTTTGTAAACTATTTTGAGTGTATCTTCAATTAGATCAGCAGGGAGAGAGATTTGGAGTTCCTTACTCCATGCACCTATGTTAGAAGCGCTGGAAAATGAAGAATCAAGGTTCCATTCTTTGTAAATAGACTTGAAAGACCAAAAGATGTTCGATTGGTTAAAACGGAAAAGTTGAGTTATGTTTAGCGGGAGATGGAGACTCAGATTATTTTTATTGAGTGTACGTTTTATTTTGTTCCAGTTCCCAACCTCTTCGCTTGGCAAATTAAACTTGGTTCTAAGACTTGCAAAGGATTTGAGTTGCATATTGTCATCAAGTAAGTCTGAGAGAGTATGGATTCCACAATTGGTCCATACACTTACATCTATATCTGCCGATAGAGCTGGTAGGAGGTAAACTGAGATCCAACGTGGAGAAGGTTTATGATTTGTTGCGTATAATTTCGTGGTGAGAGTTCTCCACGAGCGTATGGTAGCCTTTAACGTTGGTTCTTTAGGTAATTTCTTGGTCTTGTCGCATAAATAAGCGAGTAGTGTCCATTGGAGATCTCTCGAGTGATTAAGTGCTTTCTCTATCTCCATCCATCTCGGCTTCTCTTCTTCTCCTCCCCACCAATTTTGGCTAAGTCTGATAAGCGCTGAATTATAGTAAGCTGAGATGTTAGGCACTGCTAGACCTCCGTGTAGTTTACTTTTTTCTAGAATAGAGAGAGAGGTTCTGGGTTTTTTTCCCCCCCAAATAAAGTTAGATAATTGAGCTTGAATTTTTTTGCACCAAGCTGAGTTAAGCTGAAGGGGGACTGAACGAAAAATGTAAAGTATTTTGGGCAGTATAAATAATTTGTACGCCTCTATTTTGCCTAACCACGTTAGTTCAGTTTTGGAAATGTTAGCTAGGTCCATTTGAAGAGCTTTATACAGCTTTCCTAGATTTGCATCATATATTTTGGAAGTGGGTTTAGTGACTATGATTCCTAAGTAGTCTAGATACTTTTTATCCCAATCCAGCTCATTGCCCTGTTGGAGGGAGGAAATCATCTGATCTGTGAGGTTATAGCTGAGTACTTGTGTTTTGGCAATGTTGATTTTGTAATGGGAAATCGCAGCAAATTCATTCATGAGTAAGAGAAGGTCCCGCATAGACGTCGCCGGATTTGTGAGGGTTAGTATTATATCGTCAGCGAACAAACTGATTTTATATGATTCTCGATTCAGGGAAATACCAGAAATTGACGGGCTAGATCTTACCTTTTCTGCTAATGGCTCAATAAATAAATTGAAAAGGGAGGGCGAGAGGGGGCAGCCTTGTCTTGTGCCATTTGTCAACAAGAAAGGGGCGGACATATGATTATTAGTAAGGAGCCTTGCTGATGGTGTGGTGTATAAAGCTTGAATGGAATTGAATATGGGTCCTGAAAGTCCAAATTTATGCAAAACCTCAAACAGGTATCCCCAGTGGACTCTGTCGAACGCTTTTTCTGCGTCGACAGAGACCACTATCATAGGGGCTTTCGAGAGCTCAGCATACGCTGTCAAGTTTAAGAGTCTTCTTGTCGCATCTGTTGAATTCCTTTTTTGAGTGAATCCAGTCTGATCTTTGTGGATCAAGGTCGTGATCACTTTTTGCATTCTAGAATTAATCGCTTTTGATATAATTTTAATATCTGTGTTCAGGAGGGAGATGGGTCTATAATTAGAAACTAAGTCTTTGTCCCCTTTATTTTTGGGAATAACTGTTATAAGCGCTTGGAGCATCTCATGTGGGATCGGCTGGCTACCATCAGAAAAAGAGTTAATTAGTTTAGTGATGTAAGGGGTGAGTAAATGTTCGCACGCTAAAAAATATTCGTTCTGAAGACCATCGGGTCCTGGGGATTTGTTCTTTTTAAGTTTACGTATAATATCTTTTATTTCCTGCTCAGTATAAGGTTGGTTGAGTTTGTTTAGATCCTCCTCTGAGATCGTAGGAAGCGTGACTGAGTCTAGGAAGGATTTGATATTTTGTGTTGTGGGTTGAGGTTCTGAGCGATCATCTTTGAGGTTGTATAGGCCTTTATAATATTCAACAAAGGCATTAGATATTTCTAATGGTTTTTTTTTAATGTGGTTTTGGTTGTTTTTGATTTGATATATACTGGTTTTTGATCTATGGATTTTGATCAAATTTGCGAAGGTTTAGATGGTTTATTCATATTTGAGTAGAAATTTGATTTGGATATGCGGGCCAATTTATCATAGTCAGATAAGAGGAGGGATTTAAGTTGTACCCGAAGCTCAAGTAGATCTTTATGTTTGCTTTCAGAGGGGTTAGTTACCATTTCCTCCTCCAACAAGGCAATTTGTCGAGTAAGTTTTTTAGTATTAGCTAATTGAGCTTTTTTATGTTTCATGTTCAGATATATCAGATTACTTCTTATGGTCGCTTTGTGGGCAGTCCATAGGGTGGACAAGGAAATGTCTGTAGTATCGTTTTCTTGAAAATATAATTTAAGTGAATCTTGGATTTCAGATTTATATTGTGGGTGGGTAAATAGATATGAATTAGCTCTCCATGGAGAAAGAGAGTTGAAAGGAGGGCTGTTAGAAATCTCAAAGAGGATGGGAGAGTGGTCCGACCACGTTCTTGGTAGAATGGATATAGTTTTAAATTTTGACAGTGAGTGTATGTTTGTTAGTACCAAATCGATTCTGGAAAATGATTTATGGACGTTAGAATAGTGAGTAAACTCTAAAGAGGAGGTATGTAAACATCTAAATACGTCAAAGAGCTCCTCCTTTTGTAAAAGTGGGTCCAATTTCGTATTCAGATTCCTTGATTTATTAGACGAATCTAATAGGGGGTTCGGGACAGAATTGAAGTCGCCAAATATCAGAAGCATCCCTTTCTGTTTTTCATGTATTAGGGTAAAGAGACGTTTAAGGAAGGTAATTTGGCCATTGTTAGGGGTGTAAACGTTTACAAGAGTGTGGATTACTTCGTTAACCTTACAGATCAGGATTATGTACCTGCCCTCGTCGTCTTTGATCAGCTCAATTTCCTCAAACTTCAGCGTTCCTTTTATGATTATTGCTACTCCCGCTTTCTTTTTGGAATTAGATGAAAAGTATACATGGGGGAATCTTTTATTACTAAATTTAGGAGGATTATGTAGAGGGAATCTAGTCTCCTGAATTCCAGCTATGTCAACGTGGTTTGAGTTTAGCTCCTTCCATACACTAAATCGTTTTTGTGGTGAATTTAGACCATTTGCGTTTAGGGACAGGAGTTTCATCATTACGGCGTCAGTTAAGCAGTTAAATTGAGATGCTGGTCAAGAAGGGGGGGTGAGGAGGAGAAATTAGGAGGGAAAACAGAGGAGGAGGAGTAGTTAAGGTGGGTTCAACAAACTTTAGAAGAAAAAAGAATAAATATATAAGTTCGACCAACGGTCGTGTTGTGGAGGAAGAGTTCCAAGGAACTACTGTAGGTCTTCCTCTTGGGCTAACGGTAGGGCCTATGGTGCAATATTTCTAACCTAAATCATTTGGCAGAGTTATTCTTTTATATGTAGGTGTTTGAGGAGTTTCAAGCCTTCCATGGGATCCTCAATGGTGATTTGCTTCTGTTTGTGATGAAATATGACAGAGGTGGTTGGTCGGCCCCATCTATAGGTAATCTGTTGTTTTCTTAGAACCTCTGTGACTGGCCTTAGAAGTCTCCTTTTAGTGGCAGTTTCTTTTGAGATGTCAGAGAAGATTTTTAAAGATTCATAAGGAGCCGGTAGGCAAGCATGTTGCCTAGTGTAGTTATTTATTTTATCTTTCGTCTGGAAAAACGTAAATTTAACAATAACATCACGAGGGGTGTCTTCAGGTATGCGTAGGGGTTTGGGGAGTCTGTGAGCCCTCTCAATTGATAATTCTATATCCGGTAAGGACGGGATCAGCTTTCTGGTCAGATTTTTGACAAAGGGAATTAGCTCATGTGTTTTTGTTTGTTCTGATATTCCTCTAATTTTTAAGTTGGATCTACGGTCACGGTCCTCCCTATCTATAATCCTATCTGTAAGGTGCTTAATTTCATCTTTAGCTTTTGTTAGCTCTGAGCAGCATGTTTTAAGTTCTTTCTTTAGATTTCCTACATCTGTTTCGGTTTGATCTAGTCGTGAATTAATGGTGTTGATCGAAGATTTAATTTCTGCAAATTGCTCCCTCATTTCTTCCTTAAGGGAAGAGAAAAGTTGGAGAAGGAAGTTCTTGTCTGGAATTTGAGTTTGGTCCAGGATAAAGTTGGGGTCATTATTAGCTTGTGTGACCTTAATCCTCTGCCTCGCAGGACTTCTACATTGCAATTGAATCTCATCTTGTGGAGGAGGATTAGGATTTTGGCGTAGGGGTGAATCCATCTCTTTTCTTTTGGAACTATGATGAGTGGATTCGTATATAATTGAGTCGTCGCTGGACTCATGGGTTTCAGGTGTAGATGAACTTTTCGTGTGTTTGTCTCTTCCTTTCGGGTTTTTACCTGGACTATGTGCCATAGTTGGTATCTTGCTCTTAGAGCTTAATTGATGTGCATCCATTGTTTTTTCGTTAGATGGAATGGTGGAAGAGGGTCTGGTTTTGGAGGGCATTAGATTTCCGGAAACTAAGGTGTAACAGAGAGGTCGGATGTTTAGTTGGGTTTAATTTCACTGACCTTGAGGTACTAGGTTGTTCACAAGTTCAATGACTCTGGGTGGAGTCGCTACTTCTGGAGTTCAAGGGGTGGAGAAAGTACGTATCTAGGACTTCAGAACAGTCTTATATTGCTGCCCTCAGTATCTTGGGTCAATGTCGCTGAAGTGCTTTGGTGGCAAGAGAACCCCACTGTAAGCAGTAATGATCCCTCTGGTCCTTATGACGTGCTGTTACTTATTTGTCATACAGCAGCTTTTGTGACTGTCTGCACTAGTCCTTCTAATGTAGATCTCAGTGAGTAGTTTATGTCCTTATACAGATTTTTGTGTGCTGCAGGGCTACGATTTATTTATTTATTTTTTTTGTAAGAGATCTCTGATTGGTAAGATCCCTTGCCTGCCCGGAGACAGTTCAGTTCAGCTCTACAATATAGAGACTGCTGTTCATACACAATTTTTAGTCTGAAGGTGTCACACTTTTATGCTCTGCTCGACATCTGCCTCTCTGTCTGTGTAGGAGAGAACTAGAAAGGGCTTCAGGCACGAAGTCTGTATCTTTGTCTCCTGAACTCAGTGGTTCACCTCTGTAGCAAGGACTTCCTACATATAGTATGTCAACTAGTCTTTAAATGTCTGTAAATCCCTTATCTGCAGGATACCCTTGTAGTGGGCTTATCTGTGAGGTAAATAAGTATAATGTGTCAACAAAGGAGCCTCAGATTATCACTGTTCTTTTGTGCTCTGCAGACTTTCTTATGGGGAATGGTGTCAGCTTCTAGTGTTATAGCACTTGAGTGCCAACAGATTTGTGACTTCTGACAGTTAATACAGATAGATTTACTTCACAGCAACTTCAGCTTGTTAGCTAATAGCTTTATGAGGCTGTGTCACAGTATGGGGCTTTGTTTCAGCAGTGGGGACCTCTTTCTGCTCCAGAGATCACTCCGCCCCTCATACCTGCTGTTAATAAAGTAGTTCCTCTCTTCCACTGGGGATTATGTGCACCGTGGGTCTCACCTGCACACACCACACCTACGATCGATGTGGCAGGACTCAAGTAAGTCTCTTAACCCCCCTCACGGCTGTTGTGGTAGGCAGAACAGGGTGGAGCGGGACGGGACAGACTGGTACGGGTCCCTACCGTTATGCAGGTCACAGCTCCGGTAATGTGCTGCAGCTTCAAGTCCCCGCCGGGTTATGCTTCAATGTGCCAGCTGTTGCCAGTACCCTTCACTCAGGCCAGCTTGATTTTCTGCAGCAGTGATGACATGTGGGGCCAAGATGGCGCCGGTCCCTTAGAGCTGTGAGGGAGATGGGATCACCTTCGATGTAAGCGTTCCTCCTGGGTGAAAATCAACCAAACTCGCCTCGCTTTTCCTCTGAGTAATAGTGATCAGGTTGACAGCTTCTATGTGGTAGAAAATGACCTAAAAGGACATTAACTCCGTCGCTTTTTAGTAAGCACCGGGAGCTCCTTGTGAGTGCGACTTCACATGGAGCCGCAGGCCACGCCTCATAGTTTCTGCTGTTCTGGCACTTAGTTTGTGGACTCCATTTGCAGAGCCCCTATTTTTAGGAAAATTAGTGATCCAAAAATCAAATGGCGCTCCTTACCTCCTGAGCCCTGCCGTACATCAGCATACTCAGGAGAATTTGCACAACAAATTTGGGGTCCAATTTCTCCTGCTATTCTTGTGAAAATAAAAATATTTGTTGCTAAAACATTTTTGTGGGGAAAACCAAATTTTTTTCATTTTCTCGTTTTATGTTGTAAAATTCTGTGGGTTCAAGGAGCTCACCACACATCTAGATGAATTCCATGGGAGTTTAGTTTCCAGAATAGGGTCATTTGTGAGGGAATTCCATTGTTTAGGTACATCAAGGGCTAACCAAATGCGACATGAAACCCACAGACCATTGCATCAAAATCTGTGTTCGAAAACGGCGCTCCTTCCAATGTGGGCCCTGCTGTGTGCCCAAACAGTGGTTTTCCACCCCATATGGGGTGGAAACTGTTTAAAGTGCTCACCACACATCTAAATAAATTTTTTGGGGGGTCTAGTTTCCAAAATGAAGTCACTTTTGGGGGGGAGTTTCCACTATTTAGGCACATCAGGAGTTCTCCAAACGCAACATGGAGGCCAATTTTCCACAAAAAAAAGGCAAACAGCGCTCCTTTCTTCAGAGCCCTGGAGTGCACACAACCAGTGGTTTTCCAGCACATATGGGGAATCAGCATACTCAGGAGAAATTGCACAACAAATTTAAGCATCCATTTTCTCCTATTGCCCTTATGAAAATCAAAAAAATGCCTCTGAAAGAACATTTTTGTAGAAAAAAAATGTACTTTTTCGTTTTTATGACTTTTAAAATTATGAGAAGCATCTGGGGGTTCAAAGTGCTTACCATACATATAAATAAAATCCTTAAGGGGTGGGGTCTTGTTTCCAAAAACTAGGCCAATTGTGGGTGGATGGGTTTCTTTCCACTGCTTAGGCACATCAGGAGCTCACCAAATGCGACGAGGAGTCCACTAACTATTCCAGCCAATTTTCTGTTCAAAATGTCAAATTATGTTCCTTAACTTCTAAGGGCTGCCATGTGAACAAACAGTGGTTTTCCATCACATATGGGGTATTGTTGTATTCAGAAGTTGCACAACAAATTCTATTGTATTGTTGCTATGCAAAAAATGGTCCCACATGAAAAGAAGATGGGATGGCATGTTGTTGCAGACGTCTGTGAATTTGGAATAAATCGCCAACAGTGACATAAGCAAACCATCCCTACATCACCGTACCTACCATTCCATGCTTCACAATAAGCATCACACACAGAGAAAGCATTCTTTTACATTTTATGACTTTTACAAAGACATGGTGGTTGGTGCTAAAATTCTTCAATTTTGAGTCATCAGATCATCTAATGTCGAATCCTTGTGTTGTTTGTCCTAAAAAGTCACTTTTATTGTCCTCAGAATTGGCTTATTTGCAGCAAACAACCATTAAGGTCTGCTTTTCACAGTTCCCTCTGGAAAGTTGATGTTGAGATGTGCCTTTTAGTTGACGCCTGCGCATCATTTCTGAGGGCCACTATATGCGGTGCTCTCAATCTGCAGTTTCTAAGGATCGTAACTTGGATTAATTTATCCCCTGCAGCGGATGTAATTCTTTGTCTTCCTTTGATGCCTTATAAGAAGCAATTTTATTATTTTTTTAAGGGCCAGTTAGTCCTTGGCAATTTACATGTAAAAAGGGGCATAGGTAGATAAGTACAATTATAGTGAACAGTACAAGGCACAGACAGGTACAGGTGGAGAGAGGAACCTGCCCTCTAGTGCTTACAGTCTACAAGGGATGGGTGAGGATACAGCAATTTACATCATAGTGATTGATGGTTTTCATGACTGCAGTTTCGGATGCCTTCAAAGTTCTAGCAATTTTTCAGATTGACTGATGCTCTATCCTTAACCCCTTCATGACCCAGCCTATTTTGACCCTAAAGACCTTGGCATTTTTGTCAATTCTGACCAGTGTCCCTTTATGAGGTAATAACTCTGGAACGCTTCAACTGATCCTAGCGATTCTGAGAGTGTTTTTTCGTGACATATTGGGCTTAATGTTAGTAGTAAATTTAGGTCAATAATTTTTGCATTTATTTGTGAAAAAAATCTAAAATTTGGCAAAAATTTTGAAAATTTTGCAATTTTCACATTTTTATTCTGCTAAACCAGAGAGTTATGTGACACAAAATAGTTAATAAACAACATTTCCCACATGTCTACTGTACATAGGCACAATTTTGGAAAAAAAAATGTTTTTGGTAGGAAGTTATAAGGGTTCAAAGTTCATCAGCAATTTTTCAAGCAAAATTTACAAAACCATTTTTTTAGTGACCACATCACATTTGAAGTCCCTTTGAGGGGTGTACATGACAGAAAACACCCAAAAGTGACACCATTCCAAAATATGCACCCCTCAAGCTACTCAAAACTACATTCAAGAAAATTATTAACCCTTCAGATGCTTCACAGGAACTAAAGCAACGTGGAAGGAAAAAAATTAACATTTAAATTTTTCTAACAAACATGTTCTTTTAGCCTCAATTCTTTCATTTTCGCATGGGCAACAGGATAAAATAGATTCTAAAATTTTTTGGGCAATTTCTCCTGAGTACATGGATACCTCATATGTGGTCATAAACCATTGTTTGGGCACACAGCAGGGCTCAGAAGGGAAGGAGCGCAATTTGACTTTTGGAGCTAATTTTCCATTCAAAAATTAGTTCCGAGCCCTGCCATGCACCCAAACAGTGGTTTATGACCACATATGAGGTATCTGTGTACTCAGGAAAATTGCCCAACAAATTTTAGCATGTATTTTATCCTGTTGCCCATGTGAAAATGAAAACATTTAGGCTAAAAGAAAATTTTTGTGAAAAAAAGTACTTTTTCATTTTTACGGATTAATTTGTGAAGCACTTGGGGGTTCAAAGTGCTCACTTTGCATCTAGGTAGGTTCCCTGGGGGGGTCTAGTTTCCAAAATAGGGTCACTAGTGGGGAGCTCCAATTTTTAGGCACACAGGGGCTCTCCAAACGTGACATAGTGTTCGCTAACTACTTGAGCTGATTTTCCATTCAAATTGTTAGCGGACACCATGTCACATTTAGAGAGCCCATGTGTGCCTAAACATTGAAGCTCCCCCACAAATGACCTCATTTTAGAAACTAAATCCCCTAGGGGACTTATCTAGATACATAGTGAGCACTTTGAACCCTCAGGTGCTTCACAAATTGATCCGTAAAAATGAAAAAGTACTTTTTTTTCCACAAAATGTTTCTTTTTTCATTTTTACGGATTCATTTTTGAAGCACCTGGGGTTTCAAAGTACTCAATATGCATCTAGATAAGTCTCCTGGGGGGTCCACTTTCTAAAATGGGGTCCCTTGTGGGGGAGATCCAATGATTAGGCACACAGGGGCTCTCCAAAAGCGACATGGTGTCCGCTAACAATTTGAGCTGATTTTCCGTTCAGATTGTTAGCGGACAACATGTCGTGTTTGGAGAGCCCCTATGTGCCTAAACAATGGAGTTCCCCCACAAGTGACCCCATTTTGGAAACTAGATCCCTCAAGGAACTTATCTAGATGCATAGTGAGCACTATGAACCCCCAGGTACTTCACAAAGTATCCGTAATAAGGAAAATGAACTCTTTTTTTTTTTTTTTTTTTCACAAAAAGTTTTTTTCAGTTTTACAAATCAATTTGTGAAGCTCCTGGAGGTTCAAAATGCTCACTATGCATCCAGATAAGTTCCTTGGGGGGTCTAGTTTCCAAAATTGGGTCACTTGTGGGGGAGCTCCAATGTTTAGGCACACAGGGAGTGGCTCTCCATACGCGACATGGTTTCCAATAACAATTGGAGCTAATTCTTCCATTGGAATTGTTAGCGACACCATGTCATGTTTGGAGAGCCCCTGTCTGCCTAAACATTGGAGCTCCCCCACAAGTGACCCCATTTTGAAACCTAGACCCCCCAAGGAACCTATCTAGATGCATAGTGAGCATTTTGAACCTCCAGGAGCCTCACAAATTGATCTGTAAAAATTAAAAATAAAAACTTTTTGTGAAAAAAAAGGTACTTTTTAATTTGTACGGATCAATTTGTAAAGCACTTGGGGCTCAAAGTGCTCACTATGCATCTAGATAAGTTACCTGATAGGTCTAGTTTCCAAAATGGGGTCACTTGTCGGGGAGCACCAATGTTTAGGCACACAGGGGCTCTCCAAACGCAACATGGTGTCCGCTAGCAATTTGAGCTGATTTTCCATTCAAATTGTTAGCGGACACCATGTCACATATGAAGAGCCCCTGTGTGCCCCCAGCATTGCCATCAGCACAAGGGCAATTGGAAGAGTTGGGGTACATCACCAGAAAATGACGTCTCTAATTAATGCACTATTTTTTGGGGTGGCTGTGTGTTGCAATTTGCAGCATGGGGGGCCCACAATGTTTGGGTCTTTACACGCTGAGGATTCCAGCCCCCCAACTGCCAAGTTGTACCTGGCTGGCAACCAAAAATACGGCAAAGCTTCATGTCATTATATCTGTGGAATAAAAAAAAAAAAAAAAAAAAAAAAAAAAAGACGTGGGGTTTTCGTCATATTTTTGGTCCAGCCAGGTAAAACTTGGCAGCTATGGACTGCCACCAACCCCCAGCTGCCTCGCTGTACCTGGCTGGCAACCAAAAATACAGCAAAGCAAAGAACTAATTCTAGAATAAAAAAATGACATGGGGCTTCGCCATATTTTTGGTCCAGCCAGGTACAACTAGGCAGCTGGGGGCTGGAATCCTCAGCATGGAGAGGCCCAAGCATTTTGGGTCCCCCATGCTGCGAATTGCAGCCCACAGCCACCCCATGAAAATGGCGCATTCATTAAAGTTCCATTTTTGGCGCTGTACCCAAACTCTTCCAGTTGCCCTGGTGCCGGTGGTGAACTAGGTAATAAAGGGGTAAATACCAGCTTTTTTATTGGCAGCTGGCACTGAGCCCAAGATTCATAATGTCGGGCTAATGCTAGATCTGGCCATTAGGAATCTCTAGTAAATAGTCAAAAAATACACTACACAGAGAAAAATATTTTTATTTGAAAAAAAACAAAAAATTTGGACTCCATCTTTATTATAAAGATCCGACGTAGTCCACTACGAAGGTCCCACGATGCTTGATCACCTCTGACGTAGTCCACAACAAAGGTCCCACGATGCTCGATCGCCTCTGCTACATCCAGAGACTGCAGCAAGGGATCAAGTGTCCTCTTGTTGCAGTCTCTGGTGTCATAGTGATGATGCACTGTATGGCAGATCATTGTCATATAGTGCAGCATCACTGTGCAAACCCAAGTCTCAGAGATCACATGATCTCTTAGGCTTGGGTCAGGTGACCCAACGTTGCAGTGAAGTGATCTTGACAGCTCTGGCACAGTGATCACATAATGGATCACTGCGCCAGGGATGTCAGATTACTTAAATGCAGCTCCCCTTGCATGGGGATCAGGCTGCAGAGAAGCAATCTGACAGCCCAGGCTAGTGATCCACATAGTGAATCTCTACGCCCGGGCTGTCAGATCTCTACTCTGCCGCCCAATCCCCCCTGCAGGGGGATCAAGTTGCAGAAAGCGACCTGACAGAGCCCGGGCACAGTGATCCACTATGTGATCACTGTGAGTACTGTGCCAGGGCTTTGAGATCCCGTCACTGCAGCTCGATCCCCATGCATGGGGATCGAGTTGCAGAATAAGGGATCCCCAAGGTCAGGGGGACTTACAGGACTTCGTAAGTGATGACGGCAGCAGAGACTGGAGCACAGGACCGGAGGAAGACTGGAGCAACAAGAAGTGGTGAGAAGCGGAGCACCAAGGGCCGGAGGTGAGCGGGAGGAGGCAGCGATCACCGGTCCGGTGATCACTGGTCCGATGATCAGACACTGGAGGACAGGAGGGATGAGCAGGGGGGGGAAACAGGAGACAGCCGAGGACAGGGGGGGATGAGAGGTGGGAGCAGGAGACAGCGGAGGACAGGCGGGATGAGCGGGGGGGTGGCAGGAGATTGCGGGGGACAGGTGTGTGACAGGGGAACAGGAGGAGACAGTGGAGGACAGGGGGGAGAAGCAGGAGGTAGGAGACTGCCAATTATTACAGTCGCGGTAATTTGCGGTTTCATTTTCAACCGCAAATCACCATGACTGTAACCTCGGGGGAACTAAGCCACCTCTCCTGGGATGAAGTATGGGTCTTTGCGATCCTGCAGCTCTGGTGACTTGTCACTGAGCCGGTCACCGAAGCTGCAGGACCGCAAAGAAGCCAAGACGTTATAGAGACGTCATGGGTCGGGAATGCACTGACTTTCATGACGTCTCTATAATGTCATAGGTGAGGAAGGGGTTAAAGTAATGATGGACTTTCTTTTTTCTTTAACTGAGTGGTTGTGGCCATATTCTGCCCTGAAATACATTGACTAATAAATCAATATTATATTCACCCTTTAATGTCTCGTAGAAGACGGCAGCACGGTTTTTAACCCTTCATCTCCCTACTCTATGTACAGTGGGTACATAAAGTATTCAGACCCCTTTAAATTTTTCACTCTGTTTCATTGCACCCATTTGGTTGATTCAAAAAAGGCAATTTTTTTTCTCATTAATGTACACTCTGCACTCCATCTTGATTTAAGAAAAAACAGAAATGTAGCCATTTTTGCAAATTTATTAAAAAAGAAAAACTGAAATATCACATGGTCATAAGTATTCAGACCCTTTGCTCAGTATTGAGTAGAAGCACCCTTTTGAGCTAGTACAGCCATGAGTCTTCTCCACAGATATTTAATTGGGTTTAGGTCAGGTCTCTGACTGGGCCTGTCAAGAATGATCAAGCGTTATTCTGAAGCCACTCCTTTGTTATTTTAGCTGTGTGCTTAGGGTCATTGTCTTGTTGAAAGGTGAACCTTCGGCCAAGTTTGAGGTCCTAGAGCACTCTGGAAGAGGCTTTCATCCAGGATATCTCTATACTTGGCCGTATTCATGTTTCCTTTAATTGCAACCTGTCATCCTATCCCTGCAGCTGAAAAAACCCTTATAGCATGATGATGCCACCACTATGTTTCACTGTTGGGATTGTACACTGTGTGCAGAATTATTAGGCAAATGAGTATTTTGATCACGATACTTTTTATACATGTTGTCCTACTCCAAGCTGTATAGGCTTGACAACCAACTACCAATTAAGTAAATGAGGTGATGTGCATCTCTGTAGGGATGAGCGAGTCTACTCGTTACTATTCGTTACTCAGCGAACAGTATGGTACTCACTCTACTCGTTACTCTGCAAGTATTCTAGCGATTACTCGCACAGTAATCGAGTACAATGTAAATGAATGGGGAATAAAATTCCTCTGCTGCTGGACCCTATACAGAGGTCTTGCAGCAGAGGAAAAACCTGCAATTCCCCATTTCATTGTTTAAAAGCCAGCGGTAAAAAGTCGCTAGCTTTTAAACAATGCTGACAGCAGAGGCTGTCACTATTGCTCGGGAGCGGGGGTGGGGGTGGGGGCGCCGGTGTTCACTCACCGTCCTCTGCGCGGCCCGCCTGTCTTCTTCCCTGTGTCTTTGCGACTGCAGCCGCACAAGCCACAACCGCCGCTATCACTGAAAACCAGATTCTCCCGGATTGTATCGGTCCGATGCAATTCGGCGCCCCATAACATGGGGCTTTATGGTCCCGGATTGCACCGAACCGGGGCAATCCGGTTTTCTATTTTTGACCTTCCCGCCTGGATTTTCAAATGAACAGCTGACTCAGGTCATCTGTTCATTTGAAGTAGCAGTGCTGGCAGGGTTCATGTGAGTTCATGCTTGCCTGCATGAACTCACATGAACTTTCCCAGGGTGCACAGCTTTGCTACATCTCTGGTGGAGGTTCTCTACCAGAGATGTAGCAGAGCTAAAGAAGAACCCTGGATTGGACTACGTAAGACGGAAGAGGATTTTTTAAAATAAAGTTGGAGTCCC
Source organism: Allobates femoralis (assembly GCA_033576535.1). Taxonomy (NCBI): domain Eukaryota; kingdom Metazoa; phylum Chordata; class Amphibia; order Anura; family Aromobatidae; genus Allobates; species Allobates femoralis. The sequence continues at coordinate 334,598,585 of JARQOC010000004.1, read as the reverse complement.
TAAGTGTCTTTTTGATTTTTTTTTAAATAAAAATATTTTTTCTATGTGTTGTGTTTTTTTTTTAAATTCACTAGAAATTCATGGTGGTCATGTTTACTATTGGCGTGACCGCCATGAATTTCGGGCTTGGGGCCAGCTGATAATACAAAGCTGGCCCTAACCCCTTTATTACCCAGTGAGCCACCGCACCAGGGCCCTGGAAGAGTTGGGTTCAGCGCCAGAAAATGGCGCTTCAAGGAACTCGCCATTTTCTGGGGTGTTGTAGTCCTTTGCTTAAATGGGTCTGTTGTCATGTATGATATTACAGATGAGGAGGACTTCCCGTCTGTGGAGGGCCAACTGTCACCTACCCCACCCGGACCCCCCCACCCCTTCCCTGGAGGGCCCAGGAAGTCCCTCACCAACAGGGGCACCACCCGCAGCTGGCCAGGGGGCCCAGGAAGTCCCTCGACACCAGGGACACCAGCCTTGGCTGAGGCCAGCCCTGGACCCTTGGAGCAAGAAGCCCCATCCTGTGACCACAGATACCCAGCCCAGGAGCAACCCCTCCAGCATCTCCTGCTCCCGGCCGAGCCTGGTGTGGTGTGGTCCCCACACCCTGACCTTGAGCCTGCTGGTTCTGTGTATGGTGGTAAGTTTCTGCACAGGCCTACAAGCTTTCTAATCTACATCTTGGTGTGTGGGCCAGACAGCAGTATGTGAGTCCTGGTATGTTAGTCATTATTTTTGTTGTCAATGAGAAACAGCTCGCAGGTCAGGCTGGGCTGTGAGCCCATCTGCATCTCCTCCAGATGGCACCCGGGATGGTGATGTGCTGCATAAGTAATATCCATAACAATAACCTCAACCACTCACACCTACACAGGTCACTCAGTAATGTGCTTATTTCCCATACAGGTGTACCAACCATTGAGGAGCTGCTGCTGGCTCATCAGGAGGCACAGCAGCATCTGGAGAAGGCACACCTACAAGGGCAGCAACACCTTATCCGCTTGGGTGCCATGATCCACGCCTTCCATGCAGGCCAGTCCGCCAAGGCCCCTACTCCACCAAACCCACCACAATAATGTGCCCACTGTCACACTTTTCAGGTTGTCCATGTTGGACCATTGTTGTTGTCCCTGTTGCCATGTTGGCACCTTAGTTTGTTAGGCCCCGTTGGCCTCTTTTCTTATAGTATCCCACATTGGGAAAGTGGGTAGTATGGTTTGTTTACTACTAACCTGAAAACACATCTTTACACACATTTCAACATCTCAATAAATATTGTTGACACAAATTCTACGGTGTAATCCCTTGTCTGTGCACACACAGGGAGACCTTGTCCCACTTAAAATGTGAAACACCACACATGGCTAATGACTTGGCGTAGGTGTGCAGTGTGACATGATAAAAACCTGACCATACTGTACCATTGGACCAGGGATGAACCCCTATTTTACATGAGTCTCTCCAATATCACACACACTACCAAACACACTCAAAGACACAGACTTGCCTATGTCGGCCACAGAACATTCATAATCTCCCCATACTCACACGTCACCTATGGATACTGAGTGACCTGTGTAGTGTGAGTGGTTGAGGTTATTGTTATGGATATTACTTATGCAGCACATCACCATCCCGGGTGCCATCTGGAGGAGATGCAGATGGCTTGTGTCTGCTACAATGACCCAAATATGTGATTGTGGAAATGAGGCCTCTCCATTTGGCACACAAAGTTCACCATTACACTCACAACACAGTACACACACAACCATACGGCACAACCAGACACATGTGGACGTAGGTATGGCAAATCAAAGGGTGATTTATTACCAAAAATAACACAATAAACACACTTGTTTTAGTGTGACACATCAAAATACATTGTGATTGATGCAATGTCGTGCATTGCCTAATAGCGTCCTTGGTCTTCCTCCTCCTCTGCTGGCTCAATCAATGGCTCCTACACCTCATCCTCATCATACTAGGCAGTGGTGGCAGGTCACCGTAGCTGTCTTTGTGGGGGAGGTGGAGGATCCTGAATTTGCCGACTCTCCACCATGCGTCTTTGGGGCGCAGTGGGCACGGGGTTGGTTTTCCTTGGCAAGGAAAATGCACCACCCCATCGCAGTCTCCCATCTACGCCCGCTTCGAGGACACGGAATATGGCCCTCTCGGCGATGTTACGTTGCTCTGGCTCCATGCGCACCACCATCTCACTGGCAATGTGCCCGATTTCAGAGCTGAGGGTCCTCTCTCAGTCCAAGAAGACCCGTTTAGCCCAGGTACCCAGCTCCGTGTTGGGGGGGCAGGTGTACGCCTTTCGGCGTATGCCAGAGCTGGGCCCTGGGCCCGGCCCCCCACCACTGGTCTCAGGCACCGCCTCTCCCAAAGATGTTGATGGGAGAGCCTCGCCAGCGGGTGGGTCCTCGCCAGTGGAGCCAGACTCCCGGGGGCTTGTAGACTAAACAGAAGAAAAAAAAACATTACCAACATTTGCAATGTAATAACATCAATTACCACAACCAAACACCCAGCACTACATTGTGCCTATCTGAGCATGCCTAACACCCAAAGTCACAGTAGCTGGGTTGGAAACATAGCTGAAGAAAGAAGACCAGTGCTCTGTACTTACCTGACGCTCCAAATTGATATGGCAAGTGACCCCACATAAGACAGCACAATCTGTGGCAACAACCAAGAGCCAACACACAGAAGAACAGACAGAAGAAGAATGGTGATAGAAAGACCCCATTGTGCTTCTTCATGTGCTGGAAACCCCACATCCGTGCAACTAGCTGTGTACATAGATCACACAAACACAATTACGCACCTCCGGTGATGGGGCAGGGTCTTGGCTTGTGGCCAAAGATGGCTGCGCAAGGCACCTGCTGCACCGCGTTCCCCGAGGAGCCTCATGGCCCAGGGTGAAGGTCAGGAGGTCATAATACCACAGACGTGGCTTAGGGACCTCTTCAGCTCCAGCCCCGGACCGGGCATCCATCCATTTCTTATGGACCTTCGTGAACATGGTCTGCAAGCGCTTGATCTTCTCGGCAACCATCGGCACCTTCCAGATCTTACTTGGGTCGAGCCGGTTGGCCAGCTTGACCAGATGCCCATAGGCCACAGCCCTCACTGCCTTGTTTTTATATTCCGGCAGCGTCACCCGCCACAGGCATTCGTGGTCCTGGTACATGGTTAGGAGGTCTCGGACAAAATCAGTAGTAGCCATCTGGAAAAAACAAGAAAACTTGTGTCACTAAAATACATACATGTACATATCAGGTCACACCCTACTCTGTGTGGCCAATCCATGTCCAGCACTACCAATGACAGCTGGTCTGGTACTGAGCTTGCGTATGCAGATTCAGTAAAGGCCTTTACATGTGGACAGAGATGGGACATGGTGCACATGCCACGCCTTATATGTATTTTAGGCCTGGCCAGGGACAGATACAAAGCTGTGTACTTGAGAAATGGCACATATGGCATTATAACCAAAGATAACACACACTATATACCTCAACACATATTTATGTACATTTATAGTGCTGGAGGACACATTGTCCTGGCATTTGTCTCAAGGATCATTATGTGTGCAACAGGACACGGAGGGGTGTTACGATGCGTAGCTGTTGCAAAACACACATCTACAGGACGCTACATGAAGCTGTACATAAGGCGCCCAAAGCTATGGCAACATATGGGTTTGCAGCCACATAGAAAACAACCTACATGATACGCACAATAGCATGTCCCCCGACTTACCGTTCGTCCGTGATGAGACGCTACTAGAACAATGCACATTGAAGTAGGAGCAGGGGTGGAGCCCAGCACGTCACTTTTTATACACAACATGACCAATCAAAAAGCTGCACTGGCGCTTCATCAGTGGTCGCACCTGCGAATGCCCAGGCGGCTACGTCAATTAGATGATGCAGATGGTGTGTGATTGGTTGGTTACCATATAAAAGCGCTAACGAGCCCAGAGTCATTAAGTAAGTACTGATGTTCACACGTGATCTGTGATATGGCTGTGTGTAGCGTTTGATACATCTTTGCATTACGGAACGTTATTGTGTACTGTAGCACACGCCCTAGTGGTGGTTTATGTAGTCTGTAATGATGCTGTGTTTGCTTGATGTATTGTATACAACAAAATGGATGGATTAGTTTTTTTGTCCCCAAAACACCCTCCTCATTTTGCCTTTCCATACAGGATCATGTTTGAAGGAGGCATCTGTGGTTAGTTGCATGGAACATATGCATTTTGGGAAGATAGTACTGGCGTTTGGCACACAGAATGGAACTATTGTGCTCATACTGAGATGTGGAGTGGCCCATGTGGCTTCTGTGAATGTCTGCCTGTGAAGATCCAGCGTTATCAACACCTCAGGAATGTATCTTCGACATGATGAGTATGCAATAGTCTGCAGCGTGGCCTGATATTTTGTCCTTCAAACACATGGCTGGGGTACGTGTGTAATGTAATTGTATGTACCGTATATACTCGCGTATAAGCCGAGTTTTTCAGCCCAAAATTTGGGCTGAAAAGTCCCCCCTCGGCTTATACGCGAGTATATATATATACAGCAGCAGCACCGGAGGTATACAGGCCCCCCCATCAAGCTCCAGGGCCCCCCCTTGCGCGGCAGCCTGTAAAGTAAAATCATACTTATCACTGTCCCGCGCTGTCCCGCCGCTTGCCGACACACGATCCCGGGCTTCATTCCGCGTCTTCTGTGGTCGCGGGCAATGACGTTTGCCCGCGACCACAGGAAGCCGGAAGCCGGAAGACGCGGATTGAAGCCCGGGATCGTGTGTCGGCAAGCGGCGGGACAGTGATAAGTATGATTTTACTTTACAGGCTGCCGCACAAGGGGGGGGGGGGCCCTGGAGCTTGATGGGGGGGCCTGTATACCTCTGGGGCTGCTGTTGTATACAGCCCTGGGGCTGCTGCTGTATACAGCCCTGGGGCTGCTGCTGTATACAGCTTTGGGGCTGCTGCTGTATACAGCCCTGGGGCTGCTGCTGTATACAGCCCTGGGGCTGCTGCTGTATACAGCTTTGGGGCTGCTGCTGTATACACCCCTGGGGCTGCTGCTGCTGTATACACCACTGGGGCTGCTGTATACTACCTAAGGGCTGCTGTATATACCTCTGGGGCTGCTGTATACACCACTAGGGCTGCTGTATATACCTCTGGGGCTGTATATACCTCTGGGGCTGCTGTATACTACCTTTGGGGCTGCTGTATACTACCACTGGGGCTGCTGTATACTACCACTGGGGCTGTATATACCTCTGGGGCTGCTGTATACTACCACTGGGGCTGCTGTATACTACCACTGGGGCTGTATATACCTCTGGGGCTGCTGTATACTACCACTGGGGCTGCTGTATACTACCACTGGGGCTGTATATACCTCTGGGGCTGCTGTATACTACCACTGGGGCTGCTGTATACACCTCTGGGGCTGCTGTATACTAACCACTGGGGCTGCTGCTGTATACTACCACTGGGGCTGCTGTATATACCTCTGGGGCTGCTGTATACCACACTGCTGGGGGCTGTATACCTGTGCTGGGGTCCACCCTCGGCTTATACACGAGTCAATAGGTTTTCCCAGGTTTTGGGGGCAAAAGTAGGGGGGTCGGCTTATACACGGGTCGGCTTATACACGAGTATATACGGTAATTGGTAATAAACATCATTTTATACTTGTGAGCTTAGTGTTTTCCTACGCGTTGTGCTCATAAATTAACATTATGGGCAGCTATATGGGGGTATGGTCATGATGTCTCCAATTGGACGATGGAGATGTAGTTGTTGAGGAGGGCCATGGGTGTAGTGATAACAGGTTTGGTTGTGAGGCAGTGTAATGCTGTTTGTGCCCGTACAATGTTGCAATATATGTATGTGGGTGGCCATATCAGCACACTTGGGTAGGATGTTGTTAAATGGCTAGGAGATGTGTAGTGAAGCAGGTGGTGGCTATTTTGGATGTGTCATGATGCGTTCTTGTTGTGATGTATTTTTGTCCTTACTTTTGCAGGGGTTGGTAGGTGCGAACATCATGGACCCTGATGGAGATGCTATCGTGGCTCTTGCCTTGGTGGAAGAGGAATTGTGGCTGGAGGATAGAGTTGAGAGGTTGCAGGCTCGCAGACCACGGCATGTGTGGGCTCGTGATTGGCTTCTGCAACGGGACAGCCGGAGCCACATGCGTCTGGTCCGTGAACTGGAGGATCGGAGTCCCCATGTTTTCAGGAACTATCTCCGTATGTCCGAGGACTCTTTCACATTCCTCTTGGAACGCATAAGGCCATTGATTGTCCGACAGGACACTTTGATGCGTCGAGCTGTGCCACCTGAGGAGCGTTTGGCTGTAACTTTGCGGTTCCTGGCAACAGGTCGTTCAAGGACAGACCTGCAATACACTTCATGTGTGTCACTGTCCCTTCTGAGCCGCCTGATTCCCGAGACGTGTGAGGTCATCTGGGGTAGTCTGCTGCCATCCTACATGCAGTTCCCAACAACCCCTGCTGAATGGATGGATGTTGCTAGAGGTTTTGAGGATCGATGGCAATTTCCAAACTGCGGGGGTGCATTGGATGGCAAGCACGTGAGGATCACGAAACCCCCCAACATGGGGTCCTTGTATTATAATTACAAAGGATATTTTAGCGTGGTCCTCATGGCCCTGGTGGATGCTCACTATGAGTTCCTCTACGTGGACGTTGGAATGAATGGCGGTCTCAGATGGGGGTGTGTTTGCACAATGCTCCTTGGCCCAAGACCTAAGGAGAGGTGCGCTGAACTTGCCCTCAAATGATGAGACAACCGGTTATCTCAACTTTGCGTTTTTGGGGGATGAAGCATTCCCACTTCAGGCTCACCTACTAAGGCCATATCCTCAGAGGACGGTTACTTCTAAGCAGGCATTTTCATTACCGGCTAACCCGGGCTGCCGTGTGGTTGAAAATGTGTTCGGGATCATAGCCAATACATTCCGCGTGTTTCATACGCCTTTGCATATGAAAGTGGAATCTATTGATGTGGTAGTGCTGGCCTGCTGTGTGCTGCATAACTTCCTGCGTCGTAGGGATCGGTCATCATACACGTCGGCAAGTTATGTGGATTCTGTGGACCCCAACCAGGGGAGGCCCGTCCGGGGATTGGCATGCTGCCGACCATGGTGTGGCGCCACTCCAGCCACTGAGCTACGGTCTGAGTCAGCAGGATGCCAGGAGCAGCAGAGACGCATACTGCTCCTACTTTAATGGCTTGGGGCAGTGGCCTGGCAGCACCAGCAGGTGTAGGTTTGCTGGTGTTGAGCAGAACTGAGGAGGAGGTTAGTCACCAGGTGCTGCACGGAGGCTTTGATTGTGTATTGTTAATTTGTTTTTTTACACATTACTGTATTTTGCATTAAGAGCCTTTTGTTCCCAATTTGTGGAAGAGGTTTAGTGATCTTTAAATGCAATATACTGATTATTATGCAGGGCAGGGGAGTGGGGCACTCTGGAGCCTGCCAGGGGCTGGGGTGAGCTGGTAGGGTGCGGGCGATCTCCTACTCGCTCATATAATATGCATTAGCCGTCTCATCACCATGTGCATAGGGGAACTGTGCCATGCATGGAGTGTGTGCCATGCTAGAACGTCCCTGAGTAGGGGACATACTGCTCTATATGAATTTGTTAGACGGACACGGACATTACATGGACCATTTAACATTAAAAATTATGGGCTGGGGGAGTGGCGCATATTATATGGTCCTGCGCCCCCCCCATGTGATGGCACATGTTCCCCCTATGTTAGATATGGCCCCCGTGCTGCTGCCACAGTAAAATAATAAACTGTATACTCCTCCTCCAGCACTGATCTCCTGGAGTCTCTCCGGTCTCCCTGCTGCTGTGCAGCATCACTCTGCCCGATCACAGTAGCAGCAGTGAGACCGGGAGATCAGCGCTGGAGGAAGTGAGAATTGAGTTTTTTATTTTACTATGCAGCAGCATGGGGGCAATATCTAACACAAGTGGCATGTGCCACACATAGGGACGTGTGCCACGCATAGGGGCATGTGCCATACCTAGGGACGTATGCCATGCATAGGAGACATGTGCCATGTATACGGGACGTGTGCCATGCATGGGGGAAGTGTACCATGCATGGGGGAAGTGTGCTATGCATGGGGAAGTGTGCCATGCATGGGAGAAGTGTGCCATGCATGGGGAAAGTGTGCCATCTATGGGACTTTGTTATGATAGGGACATGTCATGCATAGGAGATGGCCAGCAGACAGTGCCATGTGTAGGACATATGCTCTATTGATTTTTGAGGACATGACATATAGATGACCCATTTACATAAATTATTTTTTTTTCCTTCACCAAATTTGGGGGTGCGTCTTATAATCAGGTGCGTCTTATAAAGTGAAAAATACTGTAGTTAGTGTTTATTATTTTGGTTGGGTAGTGTGACATGTTTGGTTATGGCCATTTTGTGTAATAACTCTGTCTTTACTTGTATGATGTTTACACTTTTTTTTTATGTATTGTGTGTGATTAGCAAAGACCTTTGTTTTTGTGCAAAAAAGTCAAACTAAAAACAACCCCCCTCCCCAAAAAAAATATGTGTCTGTCGTTACTTTTGAATACAGGGCAGTTGCACATAGCTTTATGCTGTGCACAGAGGTATGTGATGTGAAAAATGTTATTGATGGGTCCGTGCAGTCTTGTCTGCTGATGTGCAGTACACAGGTCCAGCCCTTTGTCCACACTCTATACAGTGACTGTGTGTATATGTCCATTATGATGTGTTTAACCACATGGGAACGTGTCCACACACAGAGAATGTAATGGTGTTTGTGGGGGATGTAGGTACACTTCTGTACACACATGCAAACATGTGTGCACGCAAATACATCAGTTCAGCCATGGCAACTGTGCCATGGCGTGGACCAATGCTGGCACATATGTCCATAGTGTGGTTTGTATCTTACCGCCATCACCTACAGACGCACACATAGCCATTCTTTAGCGTAATCTACTGTACTGCACAAGACCGCTCCTGTGTGACGCTTTGGCGTCTCGGAAGTGTGTTGCAGGAGCCACAATTGACGACACGAGCGTGTATTTGTGAGAAACTCCAAGAAACAACTGCGTCATGTATTAGCCAGCCTTCAAGAGCAGGCTGACCAATCGTAACGCAGTGGTGTTGGCCAATGAGCGGCTATAGGGTGCGATGTTGACCGCTGCGGCACGCCTATGTCCTCGGGGCGCTGAACATGTACGCCCACATGTACGGCTTTGGGATTGCGTCATGTGAAGCGGCGAGGGAATTCCACCGGATTGGTTCCCCTGTGGGTGAGGCGATTTCTAGGACGACACATCGCATTTCTTTCGGGCGAGATTGCGGCGTGTAATACCGCCATCGGCGATCTGAGGCGACCATGAAAAACGTGCACATTAGATCGCCTCATATCACCAGCCGATATTACGGCGTGCGAAGGTACCATAATAGTTACCTGCACAAACAGATATCCTCCAAAGGCTTCGTTCACTCGCTGCGTATTTGGCGCGTTTTTTACGTGCGTATTTGCCCCAAAAATGCATGTGCGTCTCCGTTTCCCAGCAAAGTGAATGGACATTCACTTTGTGTACAATAACTACTCAGAAAAGGGCAGCATCAAAAACACTTACCATCAATGCCAAAAACAAAAAACCAACACAGCACTTGGCAAGATGCAGTCAGACCCCATTATGTAGAGCAGTAAGGCCAGGTGCAAGCAGATAAATCACCTCAACCTACAAAAAGATGTGAGAGACGACTTGCCATGCACATAATGGGCTTGCAAAGGACACCATTCACACTGATACATATGATGCAGAGTGTCTGACAGCTACCCACTGGTCCTGCACCTGGACTTGCTCTACATAATAGGGTCTGACTGCATCCTGCCAAGTGCTGTGTTGGTTTTTTGGATTGATGGTAAATAAACATTCACTTTGTGCCATTCAGATGTCGCGTAATTTTACGCAGCGTTTCTGGAGCAAAAAACGCGCGCGTAAAAAGAATGAACATGTCAATTATTTCCATTTTTTTTACACGCGTTGCTTCCATAGGCCCCATTATAAGCACTGGAAGATACGCACGGAAGAAACGCGCGTAAAAAAACGCAATTGAAGTTGTTCTCCCGCGCTTTTGTTTACGCGCATAAACAACGTGCGTAAAAAAACGCAACAAATATGCAGCGTGTGAACACAGCCTAAGATAGCCAAATCTGAAAAAAAAAACACTCCAACTTCCAAAAATATTAAGCTTTGATATTTAGGAGTCTTTTGGGTTGATTGAGAACATACTTGTTGATCAATAATAAAAATAATCCTCTAAAATTTAACTTGCCTAATAATTTGCACACAGTGTACTGGGCAGGTATGAGCAGTGCCTGGTTTTCTCCACAAATACAGCTTAGAATTATCACAAAAAAGTTCTATCTTTGTCTCATCAGACCAGAAAATCTTATTACTCATGGTCTGGGAGTCTTTCATGTGTTTTTATGCAAACTATGTGGGCTTTCATATGTCTTGCACTGAGGAGAGGCTTCCGACAGACCACTCTGCCATAAAGGCCCGACTAGTGGAGGGCTGCAGTGATAGCTGACCTTGTGGAACTTTCTCCCATCTTAATACTGCATCTCTTGAGCTCAGTCACAGTGATCTTGGGGTTCTTCTTTACCTCTCTCGCCAAGGCTCTTCTCCCATGATTGCTCAGTTTGGCTGGATAGCCAGGTCTAGGAAGACTTCTGGTGGTCATAAACATCTTCCATTTAATGATTATGGAGGCCACTGTGTCCTTATGAACCTTGAGTACTGCACAAATTCTTTTGTAACCTTCGCCAGATCTGTGCCTTGCCACAACTCTATCTCTGAGCTCCTTGGGAGGTTCCTTTGACCTCATGATTCTCATTTGGTCTGCATGCACTGTGAGGTCTTAGGGTGCCGTTACACACAGCGATGTTCCAGCGATACAAACAACGACCAGGATCGATGGAACATTGCTGTGTGGTCGCTGGGGAGCTGTCAAACAGGCAGATCTCAGCGACCAGGGAGCCGACCTCCACATCGACTGGGTAAGCGGAGAAGGTGGTAACTAAGGTACATATCAGGTACTAGCACAGTGCTGTCCTAGTTACCTGCTTTGTACCTTGGTTACAAGCCTTCTTCCGCTTACAGGTTGGTAACCAGGGTACACAGCGGGTAACTAGGACAGCGCTCTGCTTAGTTACCCGATGTGTACCCTGGTTACACATTGGGCGCGTTGTGAACCTGACGGCGCAGTGCATGCTGGGACATGAATTCTTATGCACTGCGCGGTCAGGTGCACGCCACTGTGGCTGCGGCTGGTGGCGGTGCTGCTGCCCGACAGGCTCTCTGCATTTTCGGAACCGGCGCTCATTGGTCTCCCGCCGTCAAACAAGTCGATGCGTGCTGCACAGCGGGAGACCAATGAGCAAAAAATGGTCCTAATCATTATGTAATGATCAGCGACCTTGCAGCAGGGGCCCTGCCGAGGTTGCTGATTTCAGCGATATCCCTAGTGATATCGCTGTGTGTGAAGTACCCCTAATATAGACAGGGGTGTGCCTTTCCAAATGTAATCCAATCAGTTTAAAAGGAACCTGTCACCCCAAATCCACCTTCCTAACCTATTAATACCTGTCCCTGCAGCCTTACAATACTTTCTAACACATCCCTGTCTGACCTTTTTTACTAATCTATGAGTACAATAAAGTAGCTAGCAAACTTATGAAATTTCTGTCAGAGGGGCGTTTCTCCAAGCATTTTTGACCGGTAGGCGGGACCCCTGTGCTGCGCTATTCCTGCCTAGCTGCTCTAATACGCCCTAATGGCAGATTGCATGCTGAAGTCTGCCTGTGTGCGACCGGAAGTGACGCGATCCTGGCGTCACATGACCGTGTCGCAGCGGTGACGTTGCGGGTGCGATATTTAAATCGTGACGAGCTCTGCATTGTGTAATGACGCCCATTAGGGCGTATTAGAGCAGCAAGGCAGGGGTTGCGTGGCACAGGGGACCCGCCTACCGGTCAAAAATGCTTGGAGAAACGCCCCTCTGACAGAAATTTCGTAAGTTTGCTAACTACTTTATTGTACTCATAGATTAGTAAAAAAGGTCAGACAGGGATGTGTTAAAAAGTATTGTAAGGCTGCAGGGACAGGTATTAATAGGTTAGGAAGGTGATTTTGGGGTGACAGGTTCCCTTTAATTAAACAGATGGACTCAATGAAGGAGCAGAACGATCTCAAGGAGGATCACAAGGAAATCATTTCATTGGACATTTTAAGCAGTAAATTAGCTGCAATTATTAGCTGACAACATGTTGATACCATAAATGACCCCATTTTGGAAACTAGACTTCTCAAGGAATTTAACTAGATGCTAGGTGAGGACTTTGAACCCTCAGGTGCTTCATGCCAAAAAATGAAAAAGTGAGTGACGTTATTGCTCTCCCACAGCAGTCGGAGACTCACTGAGTCACTGAAGCCTTGCAGTCAGTGTGATTGCAGACTCTGCAGGGATAGGACACTTGTTCTGGATGCAGGATTGTGGAAGGGTATGCAGGAGTAATAAAGATGGATTTAAGATGTGTGTGTTTTGTCCTAATAAAATGATTTTTCTCTGTGTTTTGAGTATTATTTAGTAGAGGTTCATAATGGGAGGATCTAACATTGGCCTGAAATTATGAATCTCAGGCTTACTGCCACCCACCAATACAAAACTGGCATTAACCCCTTTATAACAGTTTGCCATCGGCACCATGGCAAATGGAATAGTCGAGGTACAGCGCCAGAAAATGACACTTCTAATGAATGCGTCATTTTGTTGGGTGACTGCAGGCTTCAATTTGCAGCGTTGGGGTCCCAGAACGTTTGGGCCTCCCCACGCTGAGGATTCCAGCCCCCAGCTGCCTAGTTGTACCTCGCTGGGAACCAAAAATACGGCAAATCCCCACGCCATATTTTTGGTTGCCAGCAATGTACAACTAGGCAGCTGGGGATGGGTGGCAGCCCGTAGCTTCATAGTTGTACCTGACTGTCAATCCAAAATGCAGCGAAGCTGCAAGTCTTTTTTTTAGTTCTAGAAGTAATTGTTTAAAAAACAATGTGAGGATTCGTCATACTTTTGGTTGCCAGCCAGGTACAACTAGGCAGCTGGGGGCTGGAATTCTCAGTGTTTTGGGCCCCCCAATGCTGCACATTGCAACCTGTAGCCACCTCAGAAAATGGAACATTCATTGAAGCACCATTTTCTGGCAATATACCCGACTCCAGTTGTCCTGGTGCTAGTGGCAAATTGAGTAATAAAAGGATTAATGTCAGCTTTGTATTGGCTGTGGGAACCCAAGGTTCCTAAGGTTGGGCCAATATTAGACCTGGCCATTAGGAACCTCGAAGTAAATAGTAAATAATACACCACACACAGAGAAAAATCATTTTATTAGAACAAAAAACAAACACATATCTTGACTTCATCTTTACCTCCAACAGTAATTCACAACGATGGTCCCTCAATCACCTCTGCTACATCCAGTGACTGCAGCAAGGGATCAAGGGTCATCTTGTTGCAGTCTCTGGGGTCCCACTAATTGCAGCTGCACTGTATGGCAATATCCATACAGTGTAGCTGTCAGTCCTGCAGACCAAAAGTCCCAGAGATCACATGATCTCTGAGACTTGGGTCAGGTGACCAGATGTTGGCATGGCAAAGCTAGGTTAAAAACTACTAGAGAAAAAGCAGCATCAGAAAAAACTTACCATCCATGCCAAAAACAGAAACCAAATGCACTTACAGGGCGCAGTCAAAGCCCAATTGTAGAGCAAGCCCAGCTGCAGACTGATGACTCACCTCTACCAGCAAAATGTGGGAGGCGAGCTGCCATGCATACACTAGGCCTGCATAGAACACCATTCACACTGATACATATGATGCAGAGTGTCTGAAAGCTACCCAACCGCTCCGCTGCCTGAGCATTGGGCCGCACAGTACGATGCTGCTGCACCACTGGATGAATGGCGCCCCTATGGGCCCAACTGCACCCTGGATGGATAAAAAAGTGCAAAAGTTTTTTATATGATAAATAAAAAACCTTTATAGATGGGATTTTGGTTCATGTGTTGGCCCAAGACATTTAAGCTGATGACCCACGACAAGGGATCCCATGCTCATCAGTCCTAACTAAATTGTACAAAAACTACTAGAGAAAAAGCAGCATCAGAAAAAACTTACCATCCATGCCAAAAACAGAAACCAAATGCACTTACAGGGCGCAGTCAAAGCCCAATTGTAGAGCAAGCCCAGCTGCAGACTGATGACTCACCTACTAGAGATGCTGCTTTTTCTCTAGTACGGCCCAATGCTCAGGCAGCGGAGCGGTTGGGTAGCTTTCAGACACTCTGCATCATATGTATCAGTGTGAATGGTGTTCTATGCAGGCCTAGTGTATGCATGGCAGCTCGCCTCCCACATTTTGCTGGTAGAGGTGAGTCATCAGTCTGCAGCTGGGCTTGCTCTACAATTGGGCTTTGACTGCGCCCTGTAAGTGCATTTGGTTTCTGTTTTTGGCATGGATGCAAAGCTAGGTTACCATGCCAATGTCAGATTACCATGGTGATGATCGGTCCATCGTAACTACATTACAATGGACCGATCAGTGTAGGGGGAGATGAGTGAAAGCGTGCTTCCTCTCCCTGGACCCTAGCTGCTGTGACCAGTACTGATCACAGCAGTTAGGGGGTGTTAGAGCCAGGGACAGCAATTGTGTGCCTGGCTGTGTCACACCGCATCTCCTCAACCTGATCTCCTCCATGCAGGAGATGAGGCTGTGAAGAAGCAGGCAGTGAAGGATCAGGCAGATCACACTGCCACCATGCTGATGGGAGCGATCGTCACTACCATCAGGGCTGGAGAGGATGATACTGCCGCTTCCAGAGCTCCAGTCCTTGGGGCTATTAAATCCCCAACCCTAGCTTTGATAGCAATGATCAGGCAATTTCATTGCCTGGTCATTATAGTTGCTGGGATTGGCTGTGCAGAATTGAACAGATAATCACTGTGATTGTGGGTGTGGGGTGAGGAATCCACCCACTTGGAGGTCAAGCTGCGGAATCATGTGAATAGAATCACAGGATACCACAACGTGATTCCAGTTACCACGGCTAGGGTTATGCATTTGCGCCAGGATGAACCCATATATCCTTGGTCAGGAACGACTTGGATTTTTGGACCAACGGGTCTGTTAATGGTCAGAAAGGGTTTCATTGTATTGCTATTCATATACCCTAATGTATTCAATAGATATTTTAAATATAAAAGAGAATACCAAAAATGTTCTATGTGCAAGAACAGCAAAAGGATTTACACAGTCCCAAATAATTTCTCATGATTTATAAGTCAGCTGTATTTCTATCTGTAGTGTAAATCCATCTTCGGGAGACAAAACTCTTGAGAAGTTAAGATGCTGCTAAAGGCCCTCAGAATGAAATCATACATAGCACTATCCGTAATGAATATGCATACATTTGTATATGCCATTTAATAATCTAGTGATAATACAGTACAATATATTTTCCATGAAAACCTCAAGGTAGTGTGAGGCACCGCCGGCATGATCTGCATGGCCGGGGTACATCACATGTAGGATCAGAGGATGATCCTGTGCACACTGGCCGGTTTTCCTGTGATGATAATACGGTGTGAACCAACCTGAACACAATGAGGTTTCATGAGCCTAATGAGCGGCAGTGAGAGTGGGATGAGAACGAGGAGTCCATGAGGAATAGGATGTAATGAGTGAGTGCTGACAACCCGGAACACAGGGAGTTAACCTGAGCTGTGTGACAGGCTGATTAACAGCAGCTGAGGGGGTGTGTCCATGTGGGAGTGGCTGGCACGATAAGAGCCGGCCACCTGAGTGATTGTGAGATTCATTCATTCTGGAGGCTGAGATTGATTCAGATGGAAGCTGAGACCAGCCTGAGTGCAGAGCAGTCCAAGGCTCTGTGTGCATGACATGATGGGAGCATGCTAGCTCCATGCCGGTGCCGAGGTCCGTGGTCGTGTCCGCACCTAGAGGGGGAAGCCGTGGTTGACCCGTGGACGCTAGACCGGGCGTGGGGTGAAACACGCCCGGGAAAGGAGCCTGTGGGGATGCCTGGTGGAACCTGTGACCCAGGTAGCGAGACCCGGATCCGTGCCCGGTAAGAAAGCAGTTCCCGAGCGATAGTATGAACTGTGCACCTGGTGTGCGTAAATCATGTTAGGCGAGTATAGACCGCCCTTGGGACCGACTCAGTGGAGTCCGTTAAAGGTCCTGATGAACCGGAATGTATGTAGCCCGTGGAGGCAATTGTATGTAGTGTGCCAGGCGGGCATAGACCGCCTTTGGGTCCGAGTCAGAGTACTCAGTTAAGGGACCCGATGAACTATGTGTATGAGGGCGTAAGTAATGGCCCTGAATGAGAGATGATGACCTATGTAAGACCCATGTATAATCATGTGGAGAGACAGTGACCCAGCTAGTATGGATGATGTTGGAGGCGTTCCGTCCTTGGGACGAGAGGGAGGCTTGCCCTGCTGCTTGCAGAGGGTACCCGTCCCTCAACCACGACCTCTAAGGGGGTGAGTGTGCCTGTGGTGCCAGAGACAGGGGTAAGAGGGCTCCAGTAGGTAACGGATGTAGAGGTTCCCGTGACCTATGGTTTGCCAATCCCTGTAATGGGCCATGGAGGGGCCACAGTCCATGGATGTGGGCTGTGAGCAGGTGTGTGATCCATGGACGTTTGAATGATGGATCACATACGGTATGTAAGGACCCGGTCAGGCAGGATTCCTGACTACGGGTGAGTGTTGAGTCATCATGCTGGGGGACTAAAGCCAGGCGGCAGGTACCGCCATTGGGACCCACAGGGCCCGTTGAGGCGTATGTAACGAAGGTCAGAAGCAGGGGTTAGAAGGGCTCCCGTACTGGGTAACGCGTGGTTAGGCCGGAGGCCGCAGCCACGGGTTACTAGGGTTTGCCAATCCCTGTTATGAACCCGGAAGGGTCATCATCGAAGTATATCAAATGTATTTATTATAAAGGTACTGTAAGATGTGTAAGTAGGCCGGAGGCCGTAGCCACCACGGGAGCTGTTAGTAGAGCTCCAATGGGGACAGCGAGTCGTGGTTACAGGTCCCAGGTTACTGTGAATGTATATGTGCAATGTTTTATGTAATGTATGATGTGTTTATGTAAAGTGTTTATATGCAATGTGATATGTGTCCAACATGCTACCCGGGTTATATTCTTATATGTGAAAAATAAACGGGTACACATTGGTTAAACTTATAAACACGTGTTTGTTGTCGTTTGCAAGCGGGTTCCCCGGTTGCTACCTCACAGTAGTTACTCCAGTGCAACTGAGTATCTTCGCTGTAGCAGTACAGCCCGTGGACTTCTCATTTCAACTAAGGCTGCTTTCATATCTGCGGTATCTGCAAATACACCAAATCAGTCAAACCTGAACTATAGGTTTGCCTGATCTGCCGTTTTGCAATCTCGGCGGAATTCCTCCTTTTTTGCAAAAAACAGATGCGGCACACTTGCACCAAGTTTGCGCTTCTGCTAATGCATTGTAAATGGACCTCTGGAAATGTGCAGAGACTTACATTTTCCTAGCGATCCCACACTTCCGGCGCCAGACAAAAAACCACTGCTAGCTGCGGTCTTAAGACACGCCAGAGGTGCCTGATGACTGTCAAAAACGCAATCTCCGCACATGTCTGGAGATCCATTTAAAACGCAAGCGAAACCTTGTGAAAGTGTACTGCATATGGTTTTAGCAAAAACGCAGATGTGAAATCACCCTATGGCTACGTTCACACATAGCATATTTTTTCTGCTTTTTCTGCAACTGCTCTTTTTTACACGCGTATTTTGTGAAAAACGCAGCGCCTTTCACACACTGCATTGTTCTCTGCTCTTTTCAGGAGCCCATTTTATCGTGTGGGCAATGGGAAAGCACAGGGAAAATACACAGAAAGAATTGACATGTCTATTCTTTTTACACGTGCGTTTTTGCAGTGAAATTGCACGCGTAAAAAAAAGCAGGAATACGCAGTGTGTGAATGGATATTGGCAAATCCCATAGGTTTTGCTGGGCTGCGTATCTAGAATTGCGTTTCACTGCAAAAAACGCAGCGTAAAAAAGCGCAGAAAAAAACGCAGGCAAAGGCAGAAAAAGCAGTAAAAGCGCAATATGCAGCAAAATATGCTATGTGTGAACGTAGACTAAGATGTACACTTACAAGGCATCTGTCACATTGATCATGTGGTCTGATCTGTGGCTTTATGATCTAGGAGCAGAACTAGTTGGAACCTTTTTATTCAAAATGATATTCTGTGTAATTGCAGTGGGCAGTCTTACTCCATAACTGACATTCATATGAAGAAGGCTGTCAGTCATTGAGTGAGGTCTACCCACTGGACTTCTATGTTATAAAAATAGATTGAAATAGTGTAATAGAAGTCACTGAGTCTTCTCTGGCAAATCTAACTAAATACCTTTGCTGATGTACAACATGCTGACTCTAGATTTGACAGCATTTTCAAGGTGACAGAATTGTTGTAAATATATAACTGAATAACTCTGCAATTCTAGGGTTTGTATATAAACCTACTGATCCGCCTAACAACATTGTACAATAGTTTTCCCACTTGGCTTTGGACAA
The DNA here is from genome assembly GCA_033576535.1 of Allobates femoralis. Taxonomy (NCBI): domain Eukaryota; kingdom Metazoa; phylum Chordata; class Amphibia; order Anura; family Aromobatidae; genus Allobates; species Allobates femoralis. The sequence goes on along the minus strand of JARQOC010000004.1, from coordinate 334,579,801 downwards.
ACTGTAAAAAAACCGTACATTATAAAAAGTAAATTCTATGGGGAATTAGCACCTTTAATACAATTTATATAAGCAAATCAAAGGGTTTTCCACTACTCTGATAATCCTTTCTCAACTGCTATATTCCCCAGTAGAAAATAACAGCCCCCTATATTCATCTGTGGTGCCGGCATTTTCCTGTGATGTTGTTGCCCTGCACCCAATCAGCAGTTGCGTTAGTCTCACTTCCTTCAGACATAACCGACATTTAGAGGAAGTCAGAGAGCAGCAGTAGTTCTCACTTCTTATGGGTGTCAGTTTAGCAAAAAGGAAGTGATAGGCAGTTGTCATTTTACACTGAGGAATATGGAAGTTGAGAAGGGGTTGTATGAGCAGTGAACAACTCATTTAAAATGATGTGCAAATACTACATTTATTTGTACCCATGTTGTTTAATCACCTCGTACTAATCTGGAATCTCTACAAGTCAGTATGGATAGGCTGGAGCATTGGACTTCAATCTTATAGCATCCTCTGCCTGATTACTGTAGGCACACAGCTCATCATGATGATATACATTCTGTGTAGGGTAATCAGTACACATGGTGCTGTCCAATATTCTCATGTAAATAACCTCCAGAATGCAATACAGAAGACTGACCTGTTATATAATAGGTCAACTAAGTCGTTAACCAAGTCTATCGAAATCTGAATTGAGCTCTAATGGGGATGTCACACGCGTCAATATCGCATGCAATATCGCTGCTGCACATGACGTTGCAGCGATATGGACGTGTGTGATGGCGCATCAACCAGCGATAAATAGCTGGTTGATGGTCGCCAGGTTTTAGAACCTGCTCTAAAACCTGGCGATGGTCGCCAGGTGGACACGCAGCATAGCTGCGTGTGACACCGGCAGCGAGCGATCAGCCAGCTCCCAGCGCCTCTCAGCAAGCGCTGGGAGCTGGTATCCATGGTAAACAGCGGGTAACGAAGCGCTGCACGGCATTAGTTACCCGCTTGTTTACATGGTTACCAGCGATTCCACTGGTACTGATTGCTGGTGAGTCTGCCTGTGTGACAGCTCACCAGCGATCAGCCTGTAGCCTCCCTGGCGGTATGATTAGGTCAGGAATTCTGTACTAAAAGCGGTACCATTTTATTGGGGAAAAATTTCTTTTATAGGCAGAAATTTTATACTTTAACTTTAATATTTTAAATGGGTTTCCTCACACCCCCAAACCATGTGGGCTCCTACAGCGGCCTGACATGTGCCAGAGATAAAGAAGACAGGCTGATCCCTGGGCACAGGGGGTGAGAGGACCATGATGTGGGAGATAACAGAGATCTGGAGTATATATACCTACTCCTGCCATGTTACAGCACAAGGGGGAGAGATCCTCCAGGATCCAGGGAAGTCAGCACAACTCCAAGGGGGAAATGAAGCGATCATAAGAGCAGCAGCCTGCCCACAGGATGGGTATGGAGCATGCCATGCACAGGGCACAATGCACACACAAGGAGAAGATGCACTCACATTGCCTCCACAGCTCTTGTAACAAAGCCAGGATGATGGAATCAGTGAGTGGGAGACGGGGAGGGAGGGGCTCCGCTCTTCTGGGGTCTCTGGCAGATGGGCACAAAGGCTTCCAGGTGCCAGATCGGGGGATGGCTCGGAGGCTGCTGCTGGAAATTGTGCTGATGAAGCCCCGGCAGACTCCAGCTACTACAGGCACACACCGATCAGGCCGCAGGGCAGAGGCGGGCGTCAGCTGGGCACCGCTCCATGGAGGGCACTGCAGACCGCAAGGTGACAGACACAAGGGATACACACGGACACTCACCCTCCTGCCTGCTCCCTCTGTAGCGTCTCCCCAGTCTCCGCTGCTGTTACCACCCCTTCTTTCCCCCAGTTCCTCGCAACGAGCTGCAGCACTGCCTGCTGGTAATCCCGAGCGTGACTCGGGGTTACCGCTTCTGATAGTGAAAGTTAACCCCGAGTCAGGCTCGGGAATACCGCTAGGCAGGTTAATGTCACCAGCGATGAGATCGCTGGCGACATTGACGCGTGTAACGTCCCCATTAGACACACTCTAGTTATTCAACATAGGTGCAAGATAAGTAAAACAACAGATTTACACAATTTATGTATTCATCTGGAAGATTAAGTTCAGCAGTGAACCTCTCCTTTGTCATATGATTCTAAGAAAAGATCAATCCATTGTATGAATGTAACTGATTTAATAACTCATCTGCACAATAATGCACCCTTTTAAAGTTGGAGGAGGATACAGTCAAGTTTTTAGTGCACTTATCTCAAGACAGTATGGAGGCAAGGACGCAATATTTCATTTTAAAGGGAACCAGTCAGCATGGAAATACTGTGCAATCTTTGGGCAGTATATTATAGGACAGGACAGATTGATAAATAGGTTTGTGGAAAAAGATTAAGTATACCTTGTATTCATTTAATTAAGTTTCTATTCATTCTGAGCATAACAGTCATGTTGGGAGTCCTATTAAGTAATTGATTTACTCTCCTGTTTAAAAACACACAAATTTGTGCACACAAATATAGGTGTCAATTACAGATTAGGGCCATATTCAATGACAGGTTCCCTTTAAATAAATAATCTAAACCAAGAAAATCAATACAAGTCAAGTAAAACAGTAAAAGTAAAGAATATTTATACTATGTACATTTTTGTTCTCAATGAAGTATCCATCAATAGAGATGGGAGAATCTATTTGCAGCACTCCACTCCATCCGTCAGGTCAGTAATCAGTGACCGCTGGATAGCAGCCCTGCATATATCTCCTAACCTCGGAACATTCCAGATATTCTTTTGATTAACTGAACTGGCCAGATAATCAATAGAAGAACCAGGAATGTTGGAAGGTAAGGAGACTCGCAGTCCTCTTGTACGGAGGTCACAGATTACTGACCTGGCCTATTGAACAGAGTTCTCCTATCTCTGTACATAAATGTAAAAATCTGTCTCAAATGAACTATTTCCATCCCTCTGGCTTCACATTAAGCTTTAAGAGGAATAATTACAGAAACTACATTTACAATGATCCCTTTATCTCTTGGCTACTAGAGATCTAGCGGCACAAAGGTGATGTGTTGACTGAATGGACATATGCACCTCTGTGTCATACATTGCTGTAGCTCTACAGTTTGGAGAGAAGTGGCAAACCATCATACATATCCACTTTTAATTTAGTCCAGTCACAAATCTGCTGGAATGTGGTTCTGTCCTCTTTCAAGACCTTGGCAGCTTTCTTGAGTTTCTCTTCATTTCGCTCTAGATAGTTTTGGCCATCCGACAATAGCTGACTAAGTTTTTCCTTGCGGTTTTCATCAAGTGGGATGTCTTCACTCATGATTGGGTTGAAGCGGAAATAGCTGTCTGGTGGTAGCAGGGCATCCAGTGTTTTGTGCACCTCTTTAGTAAAAAAACAAAAGAAAAATAAAACAAAGGATTACACAATTAGAAAACCAGTAGATAAACCTCTGCTGTTTACTATGTCATCCAACGTTCATTACAGTAAGAATTTAAGAACAATTTCTGACAGGCAGGGATGTTAGAGCCATTGGGCAAATCTGGCAAATGACAAAAAATGGGCCTCTCCAACCATGGGCGCATTGATTGTAACATTGTTATAGCATCACATAATGCCGTACTGTTAACACCGGCTCCCTGCTATATTATTAACTCCAGCTGGACACAGGTTTCTTCCAAGCTATGTCCTGCTGGCGTCGGGCTGTACATTGAGGTCACCTCATCACGCCACCCACTATAATACAAGACAGAGGAGATGGAGGTTGTGATGGAAAGGGAGGCTGGATTAGGCAAAAAGTTTAGTTTTTTGTTTTTTTTCTTAATTTCTACTGTTTTATTAAGCTTTGAACGTGGATGATGAGGACATCATACTGTATGGAGGGTCATCATACTGTATAGGAGATTGTCGGAGACTACCATGTATGGGACGTTCTGCAGCCATCATGCTGTATGGGGGACAATATACTGTGTGGGGACAATACTTTGTATATGGAACTGTGCAGCCTTCATAATGTATGGGGGCTGCGGGGGACATCATAATGTTTGGAGATCTGTGGGGGACAATACTGTATAAGAGACTTTGAGGGATAATACTGTGAATAGGAAGTTGTGCTGTCATCATACTATATGGGAGGCGGTAAGGACATTAAACTGTGTGGAGGGCTGTGGGAAGTAATGTGTATAGGGAGTTGTAAATTATTCATACTGTATCGGAGGCTGTGGGTTACATCATGGGGCAGTGGGTAACAATAATGTGTGTAGAGAGTAGTGTATCCATCATACTGTATGGGGGCTGTGGGGAACATCACACCATGTGCACGCTGTGGTGACCATCATACTATGTGGGGGTGGTGACCATCATACTATGTGGGGATCTATGGGGGTCATCATACTTTGTAATGAGCTAAAGACGGATGGACAGATAAAGATGGGTAGATAGGCGGATGACATATAAAATTATACTAAATTGAACCTCACAAGGCTCATGTTGTCCAAACCACTGTTGCATAAATCATTTAATATATAAACCGGGCATTAAAATAAACACAAAAACATTAAACCGGAGAAGGATTACATAAAAGGGACCAATTATCAAAGTGTAAACATAAAAGTTCCTTTAAAATCCAATTTACTTTATTATTAAAATTACATAACACCTATTGTGCCAAAGTGTTTGTGGTCAAAATGAATCAAATATTCAAAAAGAAAATACAGATAATACACACTTCTAGATTACCCCAATACTGACACCTGGAGACCCTACCTACCAGCAGAGTTATAACACCATAACTATTTTGGGTGCCCCTGCTCCTCGTCGACTCAGCCTGACTCTCCCCCCATGTCCCTCGGGAGATATAAACAAGAATATAACAGATGAGTCCTAGTATGAGCTGTAAGGTTGGATTCTCACTAAAACTTGGAAGATGTAGGAGGCATCAAACTGATGTCCTCAGTCAATGATGCATATAGTGGCACAAATGTGTACTTGAAACTCAGAGGTATCAAAAATATTATGTCAGGAGTGAGACAGCAGGATATATATCTGTCTCTCAAAATTGCAGTTCTCACATCAATCTTTTGCAGGAGAACTGCTTAATGATCCACAGCCAAGTATACCGTAAAAAAATAATTACGATAATCATTAGTATAAGTTAGCTTAGTGATATAGGGATCCATCAATATTCGTAGACCTGCCAACACGTTTCAAGAATCATGGTTCATCAGGGGGCCATTCAATTGATGCTTATGTCAGATAGGTGAAATCTCCCTATACCAAATAAGCTAAGTTATACTATTGTTTATTGTAATTATTAGCTAGAGGTATATACTGTATCTTTTGCATACCCCTATTTTCCAGTGTATAAGACGACTTTTTAACCCCTAAAAATCTACTCCCAAGTTGGGGGTTGTCTTATACGCCGGGTACAGGGCGCCTGCTGAGGAAAAAAATACCGGCATCGGCCCGCCGTGCTTAATATAAGGGGCTCCCCCCTTCCCCCCGAAAATGAGCTGTGGCAGGCAAGAAAAAAAAAAATTATACTCACCTGCCTCTGCCGTCCATGTCCTCCGGAGCTTCCTGCTGCCACCGCCGCCGTGTACATAGCCGCCGGGCGCCATAGATGTACGATAATAAGCCATCAGCCAATCAGGCGGCTGCTGGTGTCTGATTGGCCGAGGCATTACCGTACATCTCCTGTACGGAGGTAACTGGGCCGCTCAGTGTGTATGTACGGTAATGCCAGGGCCAATCAGACGCCACCAGCCGCCTGATTGGCTGATGGCTTATTATCGTACATCTACGGTGCCCGGCTACGTACAGCGGCGGTGGCAGCGGTAAGCTCCGGCAGGGTCCGGTCCACCGCACCGCAGTGCAGTGGCACTGTGTATACTGTGTGTCTGACTGTGTGTATGTCTGACTGTGTGTGTGTGTCTTACTTTGTGTGTCTGTGTCTGACTGGTGTGTGTCTGTGTCTTACTGTGTGTGTGTCTGTGTTTTACTGTGTGTGTGTCTGTGTCTTACTGTGTGTGTGTCTGTGTCTTACTGTGTGTGTCTGTGTCTGACTGTGTGTGCGTGCCTGCAGAGGAATATTGGGGGTTGATGGGGGCTGTACTCCCCCACCACCACTGTAATACTATAATATATGGAGGACTACGGGGGTGCATTTCACTATATGGAGCACTATGGGGTGCATTATATTATCTAGAGGACTATGGCGTGCATTACACTATATGGATGACTACGGGGGTGCATTACACTATATGGAGCACTATGGGGTGCATTATATTATCTAGAGGACTATGGCGTGCATTATACTATATGGAGCACTATGATGATGCATTATAATTTATGGAGACAATTATACTATATGGAAGCCATTATAATACTTAGAGGGCTCTGTGGGAGCATGATAATACTTGAAGGGGTATGAGGGAGCCTCTATACTTTATGCAGGGCTATTTTAGTGCTGTGTGGTGGCCATAATACAGTGTGAAGGCATGTAGGGGTCATTATTCTATATGTGGGTCCATTATACTGTATGGAGGACTGTGTGGGGGTCATAGTGGGAATCATACCGTAGAAGAGGGGTAGTCTTATACGGCGAGTATATTCCAAATACTGTATTTTAACTGGAAAAGTTGGGGGTCGTCTTATACGCCCAGTCGTCTTATACGCCGGAAAATACGGTATTTCATGAATTTTGAGCATAAGTACTTTAGCCCAGTTGGTGTGGTGTAATTTTAATATCATCATCAAAAATTGAATTTTAAAGGAATTTTGTATTTACAATATCCACCAAAATATTTTCAAAATGCTTTGAAAATATCTTAACAACTAGATTTAAAAAATCATATTTGGATGATAGATGCCAATTAATCTACAATCTTTCTGTAGAAATAGGTTTTTGGTCATTAATTTGTTGTATACCATTTGAAGCCATAACTCAGTACCGCAGAAGGTCTGAGAGGCAGAAGCATGACATCTCTGTTAGGCTAGGTTCACATTTGCATTTGGCACCGCAGATATTGTTATGGGAATACAGCTGCGATTGTCTGCATGCATTCACATAATACGGCCTGGCGATAGGAATTTCAGGGAGAGGGAAAGGGAGACCAGAACGGGATTTAGACAGGGAGGGGCTCTGAATGACTTCACCATCCGCTGCATTCATTGCGCTTGCCTGAAGATGGCACTGCGCACACATCCAATTTCATTCATTGTTTGTCTGCTTGCGTACAAAACATGCAGCCAGCCACGCACAAAAAATCCAACATGTTGCATTCGGAAGGCGCACAAATTATGCACATCCAAACGCAATGGCAACCAATCGCAGGTACTATGCGTTCCCATGTTAAACATAGGAACGCAGTGCGCATGCGTTTGGCTGCGTTCGTGTACGCTGCATTCCAGACGCAAATGTGAACACAGCCTTACAAATATTCTTTTCTTATTCCAGCTTGGAGAACCATAGCTGCTAAAATACTTAATTAAAAAAATTACTAAAATGCAATCATAATAAGTGAAATGTTAAATATATTTTTCCACTAAAAGGGTATTGTTACATATTTAAGGCAAATAAATGTGCTCTGTCCAGAATCAGCCCTGCAATGCGTATCAGACTAGGGTTTCAGTCAAATAAAATATTGGCCATGCTCAGAGCTGCAATCCACTCCACTAGTGAATATGCTGAGCCGGCAGAGAAGGACAACATCAGCAGATTAAAAATAGCTTCAACATCACTCTCTTTGTTTGCCAGAAAGACTGCAAAAGTCACTGTGGAATCAATTCAAAGAAAAAGCAGCCATGCCTATTGAAGAGCTTATTCTTCACAATGCCCAAATCTCACTTGTTTTGTAAGGAACAGACCAGTTTTCATATGATCGCTATGTGGCAGCTGAGCTGGCATTAACTCATGTATCTGTTAGCATGGATACATTATACAGTCGTGTATATCCCCAATTTACAGACCAATCACACTCAAATTATTTCTACACGAGGAGGTCACTTAAGCATAACATATTTCAAAAGTGTCTAATATCATCCAGGAATTAAGGGATTATCCAGTGATAACTTCTTAATCAATCAGGGTCAAACCGTTAGGACCCACATCGATCGTTAGTAAAGGCCCTGTTGCATGGCTCAACATCATGCTCAACATCGTTCAAAAGTGACGTTTTGAATGATGTTGAAACAACATTGTTAGTGCGTCGTTGCTTGTAAACGAACGATTCAAGTACGATAAATCGTCGAGTCGGAGTTGACAGGTTTATGAACATGTTCATAAAACTGACAACTTCAACTCAACCAACCTGCTGCATCGTACTGTGTGACACCGCGATAATGATGTCACGGACGACTTCGCCAATTCACAATAATGAGCAGGGATCGTTTGCGGGGTATGCGAACGATCCCTGCTCACAACTTTGTTGCCAAGTTGTCCACGATATCTATACATCTGACATCTCACCAACGATTTACGCAACAACCGTGTGCCCACGAGATCGTTGCCGACATCGTTTCAATGTCGTGCCTTAAGGGGCACTTTTATCCCTGTTAGAAAGGAGATAGTACACATGTCTGACACTACTCCATTCATTCTCTTTGGGCCTGCTGGGCGCTTTCCTTGCCCTTTTTTAAGAGCCCCACTTGAGAGTGGCAGTCGGGCATAAACACAGCGGATTTATCTTGTAAAGAAGACAAAAGTGCCCTTTATAAGGATAAAAATTACCGTTTTGTTAATCAATGATGGCTTACAGCAAATGGACCCCAATTGATTAGCAAGTTCTTACTTATACTATGGATAACTTGTTTTCTTCAGACAACTCCTTTACATTTTAGCTACGTAAGGCTGCTTTCACATCAGCGGTTTTCCCTGATTGCGGCAGTTGCGGTGAAAAAACCGCAACTGCCGTGATTACCGCATAACAGCATACCGCGGTTTTTTCACGGCCGCACCTGCCGCAAGTGCCGAAACCGCACTTGCCGCACCTGCCACACACTTACCGCAAGCCCCATAGACATTGCATGGGGCTTGCCGCAAGTGAACTGCAAGTGCGGCCGTTATGCGGCAATCACGGCAGTTGCGTTTTTTTCACCGCAACTGCCGCGATCAGCGAAAACCGCTGATGTGAAAGGGGCCTTAAACTGATAAATTGCAAAGGGACTTATTGATGCGTTTTTGGTGTAGTATTGTCACAAAACTGCATGCCAATCCTTATGCCAGCAATGTCAATGAGAATTCTGACGTTTTGTGCACATGTTGCTTTTTTTCCCTTGCAGAATTGGTGCAGAAAAAAATCTGCACGATGTCAATTATTGCAACATTTTTCCAAAAGAAAAATGCATGGAAAAACCGCATGCAAAAAAAGCGCACACGTTTTTCTGCTAGGAGATGCAGATTTGGTTGAAAAATGTCTGCAACCATATACTCAGTGTACACACACAACCAAAAAATTGAAGATCGCCCAGAAATGTGCATACTCTTCTTCTATTGCCATATTCTAAGTGCTTTGCAAATACACTAGATCAAAATGTTGTACTTAATTCTTTTTTTCTTCATGGATGTCAAATAAGTGTGCGTCAAGCGTATCTAGGCTTCTCGGAATTGGGGCAAGAATTCAGTTTGGCACCTTTCCTCAACTCCAATCGGTACGAGTTCAATTCACTTGTATTGAGCATGAGCATGGCCACAAATGTCTATCTAGTATGCATTAACTTGGACATCCTCTATAATGCTTCTAACAAATAAAAATATAGAAACCCTAAAGGCCACGTTACACACACAGATATATTGGTATTGGTCACAGATCTCTGGTTGCAGTGAAATCATGGACACATTGTTCCATTGTACACAGCCACAAAATGGAGCAATGTGTCCATGATTTCACTACAACCAGAGATCTGCAAACAATATCTGCACAATTATCTGTGTGTGTGTGACGTGGCCCTATGTAACGTGGCCTTTACTTGCCAGATACCCAATACTGGCACAATACTTTATTAAAATAGTCATGTATTATGTAAATTTACAAATTAAGGATTGTTACATGTTTTCAGGATCAAAATCAATAACAGCACAAGAATACATCACCAGAACCCCAAGCAGTACAGAAACACAGCTTCACATTCCTCAGCAATACATCACAAAAATCACCATCAGTACAGGAGATACATCACCAGGACAACTATTTGCACATGAATTCAGCACCCTTGCTCCTTATACTAAATCTCTCCCCATACTGTGTCCGCACACATCATATCTCTTCATTTCCCTTGCTGTATCCTCAAATTCCCCCTCCTTGTTGCACATACTGTGCCAGCATTCATCACCCTCTCCTCATTCCCTGTAATTCAAATTCCCACCTTTGCTCCCTATTGTGTCCTCAAATTTCTCCCCCATCCTCGTTCCCTATGTGCTCACACCCATTTCACCCTCTCGCTCCCCATATTTTGTCCTGAAATCCCCCCTCACCATATCGAGTTGTGTCTCTAAATACCATCCTCCACACTTCCCTTACTCTGTCCTCAAATTCCTTTCCCTTCCCCCTTGCTTGCCATGCTGTGTCCTCAAATCCCCCCTTGTTCTTCATACATCCCCCACCTTGTTCCCCATACTGTGTCCACCCATCCCACCCCCCTTGCT